>JAOXNG010000021.1:70330249-70346826 GCA_028566535.1 Scolopax minor
ACAGATGCTCTTCCTGTACTAGGGTATTGGAGAAGTTGCTTATATTTTTCAGTGTGGTTTCCCCCAGAGCCTACATTTATCTACATTTATCCTTTTTGTATTGGATGGACATCTGTATCACCCTCAGAAGGTCAGAGGAAAGAGAAACTTCGACATTAGAGGAGACCACAATTTATGTGAGGGAAGACAGAAAAAGAAGACCAAAGAAACATGCATTAAGAGATGACTGTGTCTGGTGAGGTATTACTCTCTTTCCGTGGCAAAGCCTTCTGCATTTAGTACATGAATAGAAAAAGGAAGTAATTGAGGAAAACATAACAGAAGATCAGGCTGGATTTAGACTCAAAAGATTATGTGTCAATCACATTTCTCCTCTAAAAGTAAATACATGAAAGAATGTCCAATAGCAAAGACCACATGTCACAAATGTCAAAGATTTCAAAAAATATTTGGCAGCCTGTTCTGCAATTGACTCTGGACCATCTTAAAGTAAAATAGCATGCCAATAAAAACAATTACCATCATCAGGGATTTATGCTAAGGTGCAGTTTGTGTAGGCAAAACAAATGTAGACTTGATCATTTTTTAAAATGGTGTCAAGCGAAAGGGCATTTCTGTTGGTTTGGCACTGACACTACCTGCACTGCTAGAACAAGCATGTACGCAGGGCTGGCACTGCCTGTCTTAGCTGCACAGTAAAAGAATTAGATGTTTAATAAAGACATTGCTCTTCCCAGTAATGACAAAATTTAATCTAAAAGGTCCACAAAGATGTCCTGAGGACATTTGGCCAGGTCCCTAAGGGTTTAACCCAAATTGCCCTACTTGAGGCCCAGAAGAGGGCAGCTGCCTAGCTCCCTGAAGTCCCCTCACATGGATGAGAGACCTGCTCCTTGCCTGGCTCTTCTGCTCCAACATCCTCTCCCAAGATAAAGTGCTCCATTAAGGCAAACCCATATAACAGAGGAAATCAGATAACATACTTTGAAAGTGACAGGTGTTTTTTTTGTCCCCCATTACTAATTGCTAAGGCCAAACTACAGGTCCTCAGTCCTACTTCCAATGTAACATACTGATGTGAAGCCTGGAAATCTACCCATGCACAAGAAGGCATCAAAATGCCTTCACAAGCACATAAATCAGGAAAATACCAGGCAAGTAGGAAATTAATTTTTAATGAATGTTATAGCTAGCCACAGGGTTCAACAGCACTCTATTTCCAAAGATATCTAGAAGGAAAACACCCAGGACACATTAAAAACAAAGGCAGAGTCTGTCAATGTCGATGTATCCTTGGGCAGATAAAGGGACATGAAAGTGGTTGTTGGACAGTCATCTGTCAAAAAGCGTGTTGAGAGGAAACACAACTGTTTTAACAACAGATAACAGGAAAAGGATGCAAAAGAGTGAACCAGCCTAGACAGTGCAGGCAGAGTTTTGCCTGTGTTTAAAGCAGTGTTTGGCCATGCAGGAAACATTCAGAGCTGCCTATTGGCATTTAGGATAAATAAGGATTTAATTCATCACATTGCAATAATTGATGCAATACACTGGCTTGTAGTCAATTTGAGGAAGCTTCTGGGTGTAGTTTGTAATGAAGCCACTGAAAAATGGAATTCAGGAGTAGTCAAAGGGAGAATACTTGAGCAATCTACTCTTGTGTCTGAGGAGATTGGAGCAGACAAATTCCAGCCTCATGAGATGTAATAGCAATTCCATTAATTTCGAAAGCATCCAATTGTCTTACAGTTGCAAAGAGGTCCCTTAGGGACAGAAACAAAAATAGGACTCTGAACAAACAACTCAAGATAATTTTTCCTTTTTTTTTTTTCATCACTAGCTACTTTAGTCATGCAAAACTACCACTTGGAACTTAGCACAAGTCCTTATTACAGGAAAGCAGTTCTCCCTCTTTAAATATTTACAAAACATAGCATTCTGAAATAATCAAGATTCACTTTTTAAGCAGATCTCTGCATAGTATTTTATATGTGCTAACATTAAATTAATGATATTGTAGCTCTTAATCATTTGGAACAATTTGAGAAAAAAATATTTTCTGTATGATGTTAAACTTCCAGCTTTTATGTGTGGTTTTCCATAGATCTGGTAAAAAAAGACTGTAAATAGAACACTTTACTGATATCTTTACAGAACAATTATTTTCATGTGTTCTTGCAAATGTTGTAAATATATTTTTTTCTTATGTATTTCAATAGGTTTTGATTTTTTTTTATTAGACACTTGTATGAATGACACATTCATACAAACTTTTTTCTGCTTTTGCAGGTTGTATAAATTTAAAGATAATGTATTCTGTACCAGCTCCTCAATAAAATAAAACATATAATGATATTATACAGTAATTTGGGTATTTTACTGACTTTATATTCTGGCAGTATGTTTCATGCCTCATTTGGTAGAAAACTCATTAGACTAGTGCAAACCATGTTTTAATGCAATAGGTTGAGACTTCTTTCCCAACTAACTTGGGCCCCTGCCTATTTTCTGTACTTTCATGCTCGAGTTAATAAATTGCACACTTTCAACTCTTTGGTTTGCTCTGATCTCCTTTACATACCACTTATTGGTAGCTTTATATTTTTAGAGAGAAGGAAGAGATGAAAACCAAATTATCCCCTTGGGCTCATGGAATAAATTTTGCCTTCCTATAATCTGTATTCTTATGGGGCATTATATTTTATTGAGCTCTCAATTTGTGACAAGAGCATTCACCGAAACATAGAAATATCAATTGGGAAGAACACCAAAGAGCAAACAGCTGAGAAGTTTCAAACCCAAACAGATTTTTAGCCATGATTTTCAATTTGATAGATTAAAATCAGTCAGAAGATCTGCTACTAGGATCTCGTGCATTCTAACATCAGATGTAAGTAGATTGTTAAAGTTCTTATAGAGTGTAAAAGAACATTAGGATTGATTAATTATCAGCAGAGCCAATGCACGCATAGAGGTCTGCATGTGCAGTGATGTGTCCTACACACGGTTTTTTGTTTTACTGAGTGAATATCCAACTAGTGGGAGCTCAGGAGGGGGTCCTTGAGCAACATGTATTGCATGCTTCAAGACACCTAAGATATGAATGTGCCATGATCCTGGCTCCAGTGTTCAGAGAACTTACTGAGACTAGACCTGAAAGCATATACAGTAGCCAGCAGGACAGCCATTGGCACCTCTCTTATTGCAACTCTTTGGCAAGGGTGGAGCAAGTAATTCACATCTCAATCCATCCCAGAGAAGTATTGAGAAAGGAAAAATATGTGCAATTATCTCCACTGATTTTACCAGGATTTCATCACGTCTGATGCAAGCCATCCTTTTGCCTCAGGTCCACATGTACACATTTGTGTCAGCTATTAGTGAGATTATTGTAACCAAAAGTGCTGTCATAACAGCACGACTAGAGAAACAAAATTATTGGAGTAATTTATAGGTCAATAAATATCACCGTTGAAGGAAAACGAAAATGAGCTTGCAGTTATTCAGGATTGTCTACAAAACACTAGACTTCAAACAGCATGCATAGAAGTGACAGCCAGGAGAAATTTTTCACTTTGTGCCTGTGATACCACTTACACTCTTTTTGTTAATAATTTCAGGGGAAAAAAGCACACAGTTATATTTAAAAAATCATTTTAAAATGATCTGACAATGAAATGCTTCCTCCTCCTTCCCTCAAAGAATACGTTTTTCCTAGGACAAAATCATTCCATTCTGGATCAGTTACAAATTTCTGAGATACACAGATGTCTAATGATCTAAAAATCTACTGCTAGGCATTGTCTTTCTACCTGACTCCCACTGAATTCTTCTGACAGCTTTGGTTTTTAATTCCAATATTCTGGTTCTCCCACATCATGGCATATGGTTTGTTTTGGGTCTACATCATTGCTTATGTGGATCTCAAAATAATTTCTAGTTGCATTAAGACATGAACCTTATTATAAATTCACTATCAGCCTTCATGCACAAGTGGAAACAGTCAGTCTCAATAATGAATATAAACAATTTTTGTGTATTACAGAACGAAGGACAGTCTCTGCATAAGGTTTGTTTGGTACTTGTTGGGATGATCTACATACTTTAACTTTGCCTTTTCCTTCTCTTAAGTAATGCAGGCATCTCATACTCATTCTTTATATTACACCACCATGTCTTCCCTTTACATAATGTATCATGTATGGTTTGGGTGGTTTTTGTCATATTTTTTACACACAGTCCCATGCACTTGTTTTCCTGAGGGAGATGGATTGAAGAAAATACACGAACAGAAAAGATAAAATGTTGGCACAGCATAGCACTTACTTATGCAGGCACACACAGGACGTGTTCTCTTTAACTTAAATTGTGCAACAGTTTTGGCCCAGTACACCTGCTTTAAAATATTGCAACCACTTTTAAAGTATACATAAAGCAGGAAGGGGAGAAATGAAAACAATATTTACTCCAGGGTCTTCAAACACTGTTTTTGAGAAATACATATTATGCCAACTTGATTCCCTGTAATTTACTTATTCAAAGTGAAAATTTACAGGCGAAGGTCACATCTGTAACATCCTATCAGGATTTTTGAGTGAAAAGTCATTAAAGAGAAATTGTCTCCCCAGAATAAAACAGTGCAAAGAGCCACATTTATTTGTTTTTCTTAGTGTCCCTCCTGTATATTCACTTTGTTTCCCCTAACATGGATAACGTTTTTCAAGAGCCTTTAAGGTACTGTGACCAAGCTGCAGTATTCTGAAACTAATTAATCTGTGGCTCATTTGTAAGAAGCAACTGCATCTCATTATAGATATATATTGCTGTAGTGAAAGAGCAGCTTAATCTTTCTAATATCTAGTCTTACAGGGTTTATTACACAGCTGCTGGCATGCTAATTTTTCACTTTTTTGACTATTTCTCTAATGATTGATAAACATTCTTACAAAGGTGCTCAGGTGATCTCATTACTCAGTTTTAAGCTATTAATATTGTGATTATTAATGCCTGTGAAGTGTAGAAGTGAAGACTAATGCACAGGTGTGAGGTCCAGGTTAGAATCAGAGGACATGGCACTACCCAGTGTCCTTCCACAGTGCCCCACTGGCTTACTAAGTGCTTACCAGCTATGCTGAAACATCGCAGGTAAGAGCACCAAAAATAATAAGAAAGCGAGAGAATACGACTGTGATGATAATCACTACGTGACTGAGATAAATATTAACACAGTATCACAAATTACTCTGATTTAGGGTAAGACAACAAGCCATTTGTGACTATTGAACAGATCAGTGTTAAAATCTGGAGTTACAGAACAATAAAACATTACTAAATTGTAGTCCATTAATCTCACTGAAGATAAACTCTTTTTCTTACTATATCCTCTCTTCCATGCACTAGTATTTTTCCAATGGCTTACATTAGTAGCTAAAAAACAAAGTTCTTTGCAGATGAAGTGGAAATCTTAATTTTAAAAAATGGGAGTCCACAGTTACATTCTGAAATCTCACTTTTTTTATATGTTGACCTTTCAATATTGGTGTGAAAAGACAAAGTTATTATTCATCAATGCAAGAACCACCTGGATAATTCAGATTTTATTTTTGTGTTCATCTTTTCATGATTTAAACAGTTTTTATAAGTGACTCATGTGGCACCATTTTCACAAAAAAAAAAAAAAAAACAACTGAAAAAATTCTCAGTAGACTTGAAAGTTTTGGAAGAGGCTAATTTTCACACAAATACCTACAGCTCTCCATGCACGTGATTATCAGTGTGTGAACACTATTTGTTTTGTATTTCTCATGTTCTTGTTTGGGTTTTGTTGTTTTTTCCCCTCTACTTGCTTTGTTTCAGTTACTCTACTAGAGGCCTGATCCAATACCATATGATAGACATTTTTGCACAGCATAAATATTCATTGCGAGAAATAAGAACTAACCATCGTACCTAACAACTATGCATCCAATTTGGCAAGTAATTATAACAAATACTTGCACAGAAATGAGTGCGCAATCCATACACAGAAAAGGCAACCAGATTTACCCATCAGATATTATCAAGGAGTACAATACCCAGCCCCAATCTCTACACAAATATTTGCCCCAAATATAGTTTCCCCAAGACAGTTCTTTTTTCTGAAGTTATTTTTAGTTTGCTATCAGCAATAGCAGTATTCACAGTGCATAGCAGAGAATAGCTAATTTAGGAGAATGAATCACCAAACCGTTTCACAGCCTGTCAATATAATATCAATACTTATAATTGCTATTGTTTATGTCATTACAACCCATTCAAATAAAGCTACTTAACAAAGATACGTTATCAGGTGTTTCCATGACACATTCATTCTGGATTCCAGGAGAAATGCAGACTTCAAAGGGAAATCTCTCCTTACTTATCAAGCAGAGCTGTTGAAACCTTGACACTTCCAATTTGCAGAGATCTATGCAAACCTTTCCCTTGGCATGGATTCAAGCCTCCTGAATTTCACTGTGAGCTTTAGGTTTGAATTAGTCCAACATTCACAGTAACACAGCCAAAATTGTTAATTTCTGCCAAATTCACAGAGCTTTGAATGGTTTCCATTTCTTGTTAAATCAGTGCTGTACAGCTGGCTTAAAAATTGGTTCAGGTTTGGCAGTAAACTCGCAAATTAAATCTGACTCAGTCCTGTACCCACACTAAATCATGCCTATTAATTGCACACCCGCACAGGGAGCTGGGAGTAGAGCTCCCACTGCAGGGAAACTCTCAGAGGAGCAACCCAGGGGCAGGTATGAAGAGTACACAGCCCCTTCGGCTGCAGCAAACGTCCTCTTCCAGCTTGCTCTCTACTGAAATGACTTACTGGATGCTACTAAGAGGTACTCGGCAGGGCAGGCATGCCTTGCTTTCTGCTATGGAAATTCCTCCTCCCCAGACACTGTCACGTTTTCATTCCTTATATTTCATGTAGCTGTTCTGCCTTCATTATGATAGCAATCAATATAGTCTATCATCTAGTCCTGACTAAATTTCAAGGACAAACCCACCAAATACCATTTTTCATCTGGATTAAAATTGCCTAAGGCAGATCCATAGCTGTGCCAATTGCCTGGGGTTCAGGGCTCAGATCAACAACTGAGGACTGTCTCACAACCTCGCAAGAGCAATTGTGATTCCCAATTCCAGCTCTCTTCCCTCTCTTCCTCTTCTCTATAGGTGACAGAGACATTTACGTGGAGGCTATATACCATGTACCAAGGTGAGCTGGTACTCATTTCACATTGCCTCAGTACAACAGGATACAAGCTATGGGAGCCAAGCAAACAGCTGAGCCACCCAACAGGAGGGGCGAGAAGCTCTGAGGAGGAGTGGGCTGAGCAGACAGCAAGAAGAGACTGTGGCTTTCCCTTGTTAGAAATCTGCATCATTTCTTAATGTAGCAAGTCAAGTATCAGAACATTAACCACCTCTGCTGGATTTGGGTTTCTTTTCCACAAAATTTAAGATGGGATTTGTTAAAACTCAGACACAATTTTGAAAAATGAAGATTTTCCCGTTTTCCAGCAATTGATTTTCCAATAATGTTCTCCAATATAGAACAAAGTACAGCCAACTAATAAATTTAGCTTTCTGATCCCAAATAAAGCCTTTGTCTTGCTCTCAATGGGCTATGATTGATGTATGTAAGTGTCACCACCATGAAGAAAAAAGACATATCAAAATCTTTGCTTGTGATGATGAGTAGAATCCTAAAACTGTTTCAAAATAGTTTCAAAAGTACTCTAACCATAATTTCCATCTACATTTTATTACAAAAAGAACATTGCAATAAGTATAACTCCCATTCTACGCAAACTCATTTGTAACACATTCCCTTATTTGACAACATTCACAACTCCAAAAAACAAAGCATATTTAATTGTATTGTAAAGTTAGCTGCTTCAGAAAATTCCAGCTGATGCTCAACTTAAATCTAGTGTCAGTGGCAACCAACTTGAACACAGTGTGCACCCAAATCTCAGCTGCAAAATCATTTGACTTAAAACAACAGCAAAGTAATTAAAATGATCAACTATGTCATTCGAGAGGCTCATTCTCCAACTGTGCCAAGAGCTTAAATCAGTTACAGGATAAAGAATCAGTGTAAACACACAAGTAATTTATATCTAAGAAAACATAATTTTCCTTCAAGAGGGTATCCAAATAACCGTGAAAAGGGAGGGGAAGACAGAATGAATGATAAGTTTGAAGTGGTTTAGGGAGAAAGCTGTGAGTGGCTTAAAGATGTGCTCCAAGCTGTATGCAAAGTTAATGATAACAAGTTAAGCTTTCTGGAAGAACAAAGGAACAAATGACTGCAGGATCTGAATGAAGGACTTTGTTGACCATCAGTAACATATTTCTAAGTACATATTTCTTAATGCAATAAATAAAAAATGCCAATGCACTTTTTAAACTGAAGAGGATTTTGCATGCAAAATGGTACTAAAGACCTAATCATTCAGCGATAAAGACCCCCAATAAACTCAGTAAAGCTTGATGTCTTCACGTTATCCAGATCCTAACTGAGAAACAGACTCTAAAAATCTTGGTATGAAAGCTCCCAGAGATAAAACAAGAAGAAAGTAGAAACAAAAAACCTGATCAAAAGGAAATTCTTCTGATTATTTTTTTTCTAGTGTTAGGATATTTCCCACACTTACCCATCCTGGCTTAGAAGTTCTAACTACAGAGGGAACAGAATTACATCTTTTAATCAAAAATACATCCTGTCTGTTAATAACAAGAAAGATACCTGTGATAGAAATATAGCCTGGATAGGATTTAACTCATCAACCTTTGAACTCTGCTACATACTGAGTTAGTTGCCTTATATATTGTTAGAGTCAACGGAGGGGAAAAAGCACCTGGAAGGTAAAATTTATTTGTTCTTAAGGTAAACAGGAAAATAAACCTCCAGAAGTGACTTCTTCTCCATTGCCAGAGCCATAACTGCTCTTTCAGCATTCATAGATATTCACAGAGTGTTCACAGAGTGACCACCTGCAGTTTGCAGAGATTAATTCTGCTCCAGCTGAATCAAGACTGCTTTTTCACACAGGATCAAACTGAACTCTGTAGAGCCAGAACTGATGTTATTCTGTGAATTTTTACATAATACTGCAAGCAAGCTATGGAAAAAGTTGAGAGTAAACGCAAGCGAAATCGACCCCTTCCAAAGTGATAACAAAACATGAATTGACTTTTCAGAAGCCAAATAAACTGTTTAGCCATTATTTTTTTTAGCACTACCGCACTATGAATACAAGCCTTGTGGCCTCTTATGATCCTGTTATAATTAATTAATCACTAGTGATGATCTAGCAGATGGTAACTGTTTACATAAACCCGCTGAGTCAGTGATTTGGAGGCTTTGTGACCCAGATATCAGAAGCTAATAAAAAATTCATCGACAAATTTATCTCGATGTCCCTTAGCCACAGACTTGCCCTGCCTTTGACTTATCTTTGAAGCTGTCCGAACACTGACTTTTGCATAGTCATTTCTGCAAGTTTGATAAGGTGGAATTCAGATCTGATTTCACATGGATGACTGCATCTGAAACAATTATTTAAGACTCCCTTTAGAAGAAATGAAGACTTATGTGACATTTACTCCATTCAAAAGTAGATGTTTCAGATTAGTCAGAGAAACTACATCCTAAAAGTCTCTGATTCTCTCTATTGATTACTGAGGAACCCAATGACTACTCCACATCTGCAGGCATTGTAGCTGTTTAAAGTTAGATGAAATGAATCTTCCAGGAGTGTCCAATAAGTGACCATCAGCCAATTCAGCCATTTAACCTTGGGCTGGTCATTTCATCACTCTGTGCTTCAAATTCTCCATCTGAAAACTAGGAAAATGATGTTTTCGTTGTTTATGAAATATGCTGACAGCTTCTGAAAATAGATGGATGATGCCAAAGAGCATGAGGAAGCCAATATAGGCTCTAAATGTGATATATCAACAAATATTGCTGAAGTAATTATAATCCTTGGATATATAGGAGATAGAAGTAAGGAAGTAACTTGTAAGAAGAAGAGACTGATTTTATCTCTGCCTCTGTGTTGCTGAAACCAACACTGGAATAATACATAACTTAGCAGCTAGGTAAATAGCTTTGATGAATTGTGGCTAGAAGGTTGGAAAAGATGCCTGAGCTTATAAAAAAAATCCATCAATGAATTTTTTGCTGCTTACTCTAGTATTGAGTACCAGCAATACCAGCAGAATATATCAGAGAACGACAGCGCTTCCCTTAATTGCATGAAGAAGAGAGTATTGGAAATGAATAGCCAGCACTTGAGTTGCAATAAGGAGGAAACAATGAGTGGGCACTGGAACAAGCAGAAAAAGGGATGTCTGATTCTCATTTCCTTCACAAAACAGAAATAATAGCTGTGTCAGTTGAAGAATGCTTCAGGCAGACAAGCTAATGGGCTATCTGCAGGGGTACTGGAATGACAGTCTGAGGAGGAGGAGGAGCAGAGGGGCTAAACGCACCACACACAGTACTGTAGCGAGTACAAAAGAACTAATTTAATGTTAATGGAATGAAATGATGACTGCAAGGGAGAAAGCAATTAAATTTCTATTACCAAAAATCAAGAGGAGCTACAAATCAGGAGCATGTACCACCTGCCAGCCAGGCGTGACAGCAGGAATGCCAGCTTTAACAAGAAGTCCCTACCTTTACCCCTGCTAGCATGCCAGTTGTGGAGACGCTGAAGTCAAGGTAAGCAAGCGTTTCAGGGTTAGAAGGTTTGTAGATCTGTGCAGGCCGCTTCTTTGGCAAATCGTCTAGTGAAAACAGAGAAAGAAAATGTGTGTTTCTTACTCCCATGACAGATAGACCTCTGAGTGCTTGACAAGTACAATGATAAAAGAAGACAGGGAGATCCCCAAGTCTTAGTACTCACCTGTGTCTAGTACTGGGGGCCATGTTCTGACATCCACTGCTGCTGCCGCCTCTCGTGACCGTAACAATTTACATATTAATTGTGTAGTCATTAAGCAGGCAGAGCGGCTCACCTAGGGATTTAAGAAATAAATAATGCAATGGGATACTGTTGCACAAAAAATGCAGATCACAGAGTAGACAGTAATGTGAGTTTTACAAATTACATGAAAAATGCACTTTGAGAAGAGAGTTGTAATGAAACTAAAGGAACCTTAATAGCGATAATCTGACTTTTCCAAAACATTATGTCCGTTATCAACCCAGAATGCCAGTATAGAAGATAGTGACCAAAACATTTTCTATGTGATGGTAATATATCTTGGTTTATAAAAAGTATTTTCACATAAACAAAAACTTAGTTTCACATTTATATGAATAATTTTACTGACTTAACTCAAGTTTATGTTAGCCATATATTTCCAACTCCTGTCTTAGTGATAAACCACTAGGAACTCTTCTGATATTGGCGGAAAGAGCTCTAGACCAAAAATTGTGCAAGTGGCACTAAGAAATGAAATAGTGCAAATACCATCTGCACTGAATTTTAGAGGATGTGCTATAGCTATTCTCCTTTTAGATTTGCTATTTTTAAAAATTCTTGAGTAGCAACTATAAGAATACTTTTTGGTGATTACAAAAATTAAATATATTTAACAAAAATATTCAGACAAACACAAATATGAACACTGTTAATCACTGAAGATGATACAGAATTAAAAATGTGGCAGCATCATTGTTCTTTTCTCTAAATCTGTGCAAATATTGTTAGGAGTATTTTTTTCTTTAAGCAATTTGAAACATTCAGTTGCACACTTAATTCTCAATGTTTAACCCAAGGAAATCAGTGACCATTTGTACACTAAATTTTACCTCTGAGCAGAAGAGATCAACTTCTGCTGAAAATAATCTCCTGGAGGTCAACTTTATAGGTCAAATTCACGGAGCACATGAGAAAATTAGGAGCATACAAACACTGACCTAAGCTCTACTTACTTTCTCTAACCCCATGATTTCCCTTTATGGACAATCTAAATATTTCAAACTAAAAGTGAAAACAAATGAATCCACTGCATCATCCCTCAATGCAGTCATGCCACTGCCACAACAAGGCAAAGTACTTCTTACATAGCTAATCTTAATCTATGAAAATCTTGATTTGGGACATAGTGAAGCCATAAAACAAAAGGAATTTCAAGAGCTGGTAGTTACTAACCCTTTCAGGAATTATATTATCTAGACAATTAGGAAGCCCATTGAAATACAGAATATCCATGTCGGGACAACAGCAAGTCAGAGGTAAACACATAGGGACAGTGGGAAGGATAAAGAAGACACTGTAGCTACAGGTTAGCAATTGCTTGAGAAGGGGCTCAGTAATGTTCAGTGACATTTTACCAGTTCGTCATCAAAATACCATTATGTAGGACAAATTATGCTCAGAAAGAAGACCTTCTTAGTGACTTCAAAAGGTGCCATGTAGCACATCATAGCATGTCAGAACAGACTTCGACCCAATCACACCAGGAAATTTCTATGATTGCATTGGCAATGAAGGAACAGCTTCAATATTTTAATTTCTACAAGGTCATCCCTCTCCAAAATGAAATAAAATCTCGTGTAAAACAGAGCTGAGAGGCTTTTAAGTCAAACTGGCATTAATATGGCTAATAATTTTCAAGTTTTTATTTAAAGTTAGTCTATTGAAGGGACAATGATTACAAGTCATCTTAGGCCTATCCTAGTTTTTCATCATGAAACCAAACAGATCTAGTTTGGCTATTAAACATCAAACGGAGAAACAAAATAACACATTTTACATCACTTCTATAATTTTAACAACTGATATGTGAAAACTGTGTGTGCCAAAATATTAAATAATGAGAACCCTGAAGACAATAGGACAATTTCTCTTACCTCTACTAATGCTTTGTGGCATCTGATGCCATAAGGAAAACTACAAATTATAAGTATCGCTATTAATGTTGATATTTTTGAATAGTAAGTAATTAGAAATGTTAAAATCACAGTTGTTTTAACTTTTTTTTCAGAGACCCAGAATTCCATTCAATAGATTAGAAACTGCCAGATGTAAAAGCTATCTCTTTGGAACCATTTTATTTCCCTCAGTAACAAGCACAATGCAGTTAGTGCAACAAAGACTAAACATAAGATAAAGCCAAAATACCAAAAGAAAGCACTGAATGAAAAAAATCTGAGTAACACTTCTGTGGATAAAAAAAAAATACTGATTTTTTTAAACTGTAAAACAATTGGATGTACAGGGCTGAGCACAAATCACCAGCAGGTCAAGCTAAGCTTCCCACCTGGATTTTTCTCAATAGTGTAGTGTTTCCAAGTGAGGAATCCTACCGTTCTTGGCATACAGCTAAATACAAGAAAGCACTTCAAATATATTTCTTGAAAGGAGTATTATAATTGCAGCAAAATGTGACAGCAGAAGTCAGAAGGTTGTGTGCTGTCAAGCAGCGTTGATTCTGCAACACATGGAAATCTTGAAACTTTGGAAGGAATACAACTCTTCAACCCACACCACCACTCATTTAAGTTACTGTTCCTAAAGGCTACACGAATCCAACACCCATTTCACAACCTTTCTGCTCACCTCCACAATCATCTTCACTGTAGGTAACGTGGTAGCTATGTTCTGGGGATGTGGAGGTCGAACTGTTATTGGCACACAGCCTGCATACAGGCATCCATAAAATGCGGCAATCAGGTCTATTCCTGCATGAAGAACAAAACAAAAAACCCCCCTTGAAAATCAAATCATTTAATCACAGACACCTATGTCAGCATAAATATTACTTGGAACTCAACTCAGAAGGTTAAATGAGCGACTAAGCCCTTTAACAGACTTCTTTTTCAGATGCTTGTCAGTATTCGTTCAGCTTCATCGATTCCTTTCAATTGTACTGTTCTCCTGAGCATGAAAAACCAAAGGCAACACACAAAATGGCAGCCAGATATCATAATTTAGGTGAACTCCACTTTTAGGATCAGGAATGAGCCTGTTAAAAAGACTGTTTTTTACACATTAATTAATCTTAATTAATTAATTAATCTCCCTCAATTTACATTTATAGACAAGTTAGAGTCTACAAGAATGGATGCCCCAGAAAAATGATGAGGTAGAAGGATGCTTGCTCTTCTCAGCTGCAGAAAGCATGTCTGAAGGTTTCATTAAATACTGTCTTTCTCATGTCATTTTTAACACCATATGCAGCTTCAGCTTATCTACCTGAAATTTTACAAATTTTAAAATCCTGCTTCTATTATAAAATTAGGTTATGATCTATATAAATACTGACTGCAGGCAACAGACTGTGGACAGCACATTTCAGGTTACTTAAGGAGGCTGAACCAGCAACAGCACAAAAATGCTGTGAATACTGTTGTTTCATAGCCCCCTGGTGCTGTACACAGCTGTGAGAGGATGACAATAGGGACTGTTTTTAGTCTTTCAGTGAAAAAGAACCTGGAGTACTGGTAGGTTATTCTTCTGTCAGTAAAATGCTTTATTCATGGGAAAGTGAAATACAGAAAATAAAAACTTAAGTTCAAAATACTAGTGGAAAATGTTTTCCCATATTGGCCACTAAGAAATAACTCCTATAAACCACAAAGATTTAACTAGCCCTTACAAGCCAAATATCACAATACAGACCTTAAATCAGACTGTTTATTTCACCAACACACATGAAACGCTAAAGATAAAAGAGCAGCACTAGGTCAGAAATAATTCCAAGCAAATGTCAAATATGGTGCCAGTTAACAGAAGCTTAAAAGCCCTTATGTCAAAGGATATCCCAGCCACAGAGAGCTGCCTAGGGTAAAAATCTATAGAGTGATTCACTCTATATAATCACTATATCTGTATAATCAATCAAATATAATCACTAAGGAGTGATTATATTTTGGTATTTCTTAATAATCTGCTATTTATTCATCATATTTCTACTATAAAAACATGGATAACTTCCCAGGTATTGCTATTTTACCCTCATGAAATGCAATACTTCCAAGAAGGAATTCAACAGGTGAGTCTAAGAACACTCAGCAGATGGAATACTGTAGCAGAATTCTGCGCTTATAAAATAGTATATTTCTAGCACAGTAAAAGAAAAGCAGTAATTAAATTTGACTGCTTATAAAATACAGGTTTTAAAAACACAGGTTAATCTTAATCTGAACCCAAAGAAATACTATCTATACACAGATGCAAAGAGAAATTATTTTAAATACGTTCAACTAAGTTCAAAGAAATGTACAGGAGGCAAATATTTTGCATTTTGCATGGTTTGCAGGTTGGAAACACCATGTTTTAGAGGATTTTGATAAACTTTTGCAATTACAGAAGTACCAAACATGGCAGTTCTTTACCTGGTGGGTAAACCAAAGCCACGTGGTCTCCATCTTGCAAATGTCCCCTTTCCATCAACATGACAGCTATCTTCTCAGCTCGTTTATGTAGCTGGACACATGTGAGCGAGTTGGCTATTGTTCCCTGCACAGGAAGAAAGATAAATGTCACAGGTGATAATGCAATGTGCTGAAATGCTGTTTTCCTCTACACCTTACAAGTTACTGGATGAGGTGCAGCTGCAATATGTCACGCAATCAACTTAAATATGAAACCTTTATCCTTATGCCACACTGTAGCTGGAAGGAAAGATGATGTTTGTAAAGCAGTGGAACGTTCTCTCTATTCCCTTCTCTGTATCTTCTTTCCTCAATGGTGTTTTCCCTGTAACCAAGGGAGTACAACAGTATGCTAACATCCCACCCATGCAACCTGTACTCCTTCCCTTGCTACGCAGGCAGCTACAGCCAGGAGAGTGCCTCTACAATCTCTGCACCAATCTGGAGAATCTGTGGAGAGCAATCCTAAAAATTGCACTCTGCTGTCTGCATGCTGGAGCAGAGCCAAATGGCACAGTAGAAATACTTTTTAAAAGACAAGAGACAAAAGACACAGGAGAAAACAATATTTAGTGACGGGGAAAAACAATTAGTCTGGAACAAAAGCTAAGCACATGCATATAAATGAAATACAAAAGAAAGGCATTTGTTGAATTTCGCTAACTCAGGTCAGCATCAAAAAAATGGGAAGAGACAATGCACTAGAGAGTTTGCTTTTTGAAACATTTCAAATAGCTCTAACCCAAAATCATCAAACACACACAGTGTTTTAAATTGGATAAGCATTAGAGTTCTTGCATTCCTTAAGTATATATATGTGTGTGTGTATATATGCCCACCTAGAAATACACATTTAGAGAAATATATACATATGTATCACAAAATACCACAGCTGACAACTCAGAAGAGAACTCCAGGACAGACTGCCTGGAGAAGTGCAGACAGAACTAGTCTGGCCAGGTGTGGGCTGAGATAAAGGGACAGGGCAGTATGGGAAGGTCTTCACCTCTCTTGTATACTTATGTGGAAAAAGAGGACTTCAGTCTCCAGTACTGCTATGATACACCTGGCATCTATCACAAGCACCAAGTTCACTTTAAAAAGAGAGAGTCTGAAAAAACTGGGGGGGAAAAGGGTGGAAAAAACC
>JAOXNG010000021.1:70346926-70363497 GCA_028566535.1 Scolopax minor
CGACATTAAAAAAAGCCAGAGCTTGTTTTGTCTCGAACTCTTCACCAACTTAAAGGACATAAGCTGGATTTAATTCCCATTTAGTCCTGTGTCTCTCAACCCAGGACAAAAACTCGAATGTTTTCTTCAAATGGATGTATTTGCTAGCGTGCCCAGTAGGCAAATCATTGAGGAAACAGGCCTGGAACAGCACCCCAAGAAGGGTGTGTTTTCTCTCGCAGGATGGACACCCCAAGTGGGGCTGGTGGGGGCACCTGCAGGACCAGCCTCATGTGGCCTTGATGCACATGGTGACAGTTTCTGAAGGGCTGGTCAAGCACCTGGTCACTCACAGGCTAATGCTCTGAAACTCTGAGTTGAGTTAGCTTTGCAAAATAATAGGACACCTGGTGTTTTCTTCTCCTCATACTACATTAGTCCTCTTTCTACTTTCCCGACCCTCTTCTGATCACTCCCTTTTCTCCCCTCCTCCTCAAACGCCCTTCTGCCTCACGCAGATGTCAGAGGACAACTTTTACCACAGGAGACATCAACCTGTGCATGGCTGTTAGATGCCACCTTAGTCAAAAGAGTATTGCTGATAGTGATGAGGAGAACAAGAGATTTTATAAGTAAACAAATGGATTGCATTTAGGAAAAGGGCAGGGAGGGAAGAAAAGCCATGTGGCAGGGAGCTGATGGAAGATGATGAATCCCTTCACAGGAGGAACTACACCCATCTCTTTGGCAGGAGAATGGGGATCACTGAAGACCCTCTATTTCTATGGTTTTTTGCCTTACGTTTATCTTTTCCTCTTTCCCATTTCTGTCTTACTAGCCCTCTCCCTTTCCTTCCTCTCATGCTCTGCCCTGGTACTTTGCACTTTGTCGTCACTCTCTTGTCTTCTTGGTTTCTTTTTTTCCTCTCCACTTTCTGTCTTGGGAACATAATGTTTCTCACAGTGGAAAGGCCTGTCTTTTTCTCCATTTCTCCATGCAATTTCCCTACCTGAGCTGCCCCGTTGCTTTCCCAAACCTCTACCTTCACAGCTCCAGAAGGACAGATTCCCAGCACAGGAGTGTCATGCTCTGGCAGAAGATCTCCCCTAGAGATTCCCTCACAGGCACTGGCAGCAGATGACCAGCTTGTTGGGATGCAATGAGCTGCCGGGTGGTTGTATTCACAGCCCACTGAAAGGGTGGGCTGCAGTCCTCAATGAGCCCCAGCTGCTCATATTTGCAGATGTTAGAGCAAAGCACTGGTTTGTGTTGCTGCCATGAAAGCTGATGGAGATGTAGTGATGGGCCTGTAACCAAAGCACATTCCCAGTTACTAGAGATACACATTCTCCTTTGCTGCGTCTCTCCATGCGCATTCCCTCAGGGATGGTACCAAAAGAATTTCAGAAAGAAAGCCCATCAGGGCAGCATGAATTATGGGAGAACAAGCACTGAGGAGGAAAGATGCAATGGTTTCTACAAGGACACTGTGTGCCTCACCCTGCCTCTCTTTTGCTGCTTTCAACTAGTCCTTAATCAATTGCTTGTATCGAACAGGTCCAAACCATCCTAACAGTAAAGTAGTGCATTTAATATGTTCTTGGTATGCTAGGATGGTTTCTCTTAATCCTTCACATAGTATTAAGATTTCAGCCAACAGTCAGTCATTCTATTAACACATTAATCCATTACTTCATCTGCTGCACACCACCAAGCATTTTCCAGTTCCGCCCTAGATTTATTTCGTGCTTTATGCTAAACTTAAAACTTTTTCACATTCATCTTACAAATTTTTACTCCTTTTATAGAATTATTATGCTAATTCCAAGTCAATTTATGATCATTTAAGGATGCAGTTGTGATAGTATAACAAAATGTTATTGTTTTCACTGAGTTGTAGCATTTACAAAACAGCTATTTTTATGAGAGATTAAACACCTCCAAATTCAAGAAGGTTATTACCTTTTTAATAACAAAACTAAATGATAGTGAAAAGAGATAGAAATCAATACATTCAGACCAGGAGTAGACAAAATCTGAAGTAATTGGGATGATCCTTTTGACAGAGAGAAACAGAGAACTCATCTTCTACAGTGTTGCACAAGATTTACATCAGGATAAGCAATGCTTGTCATCCAACAGAGACATTTCTGGGTTTCCCTGTCATTAAACTGGAGACAAATTGTGAGAATCTGGGCCAAGAATTTTCTTCAGGTTTTGAGGACACGGTGTGTAGCTTTGGAAAAAGGGCAATTATTCTGTAATAATGTGTAAGGTTGTTCACGCAGGAAGTTTTTTCAGAATAGCTTGGTTTATTATACACTCATATTGGTCATTTTGTACATGTTGACAGTCCCTTACAAATAGGCAAAAAAAACCCACATAAATGGGTGGAGAGAAAAAGGTAAAGAGAACAAGTGGAAGAGAGACATGGATCTGTGAAACTGAGAGGCTTTGAAGCAAAACGAGTAAATCTGACATTAAAAATGGTGAGCAAAATCATCTGATCATGCAGGAGAGATTATGGCCATCTGTGCATATGTGCAAAAGGACCTGCCGTTCCATGTATGCTGAAGTACAGAAAATCATGGAAAAGGGGATGCTGTAATGTACTCTAGAAAACTGTAGGAGAAAATAACTGGTGCATTCCTCTTTTCACAGTCACTAATACCAGTATGCTTCCCAGCAGCAAAGAGGAAAGGGACCAGTTGAGCAAGAGCTGGGTTACAAGGAAAAATTAATAACCTTAACTCAAAAACTCAACAGGAGTACTAAGACCCTGCCACAAACAGGGGTGGTGCCTTGCTTTGAGGATGGGCAAGGAGGCAGCCCTTGCTCTGACCATGTCTGAGACTGGGAACCCTATGCACACAGAGGCTGAGCCAGGCAGAGGGATCCCTGGAGCTTTCTGCTACAAGCCCCAAGACTTCACCCCTCCAAAAGAAAAGAGCATGAAGGATATACTACTCCCAGAGAGCTCTTAGAGGTAATTAAACAGGATTTTCCTTCCAAAAGGGGAAGTAAGGCCATCCTACTGAAAAAAAAGGATTTGTTGATTTTTCATGCTTCAGAAAGAGATAGTGTGTTTTGCTTTCTTCCAACACTGGGTGTACAAGTTATCCAAACAGAAATGTCCTTGCATCTCTTCCCTTTTTTTTTCTGCTGTTTTTCTTACTCTGGTCACACAAAGGTAAATTAGTATGCAAGGTCGAAGGCAGAGGGGAATGAGGCAGTCATAGCAGATTTATAAGAGGAGACTTTGGCATCTGGCATAATGTGATGCAAACAAAAATTCTGAAGCACAGAAAGAAACTAGAGACATACCCTGACCAAGAACACAAGATAACAAATCAAAGGGGAAAATTATTTTCCTCAACGCCAACCAAAGGCAGGGATACAGACAAAAAGACCTTTACATCTTCTTACAGATGATACTATGAGTGTACAGTTGAGAATCATCAGCATTAAAGCATGAGATATGAAGGTCACTTATCCAAACTTCCATCCAGCCCTAAGCGATGTCGATGTTCATATATACTCATTACTCTGAAAGCTTGAATGACTCATAAAATGGGAGCTAAAATCTTGCATTTCCCAGCATTATTGTAGCATTTTATTAGTTAAGACTATAATACAGAGCAAATTCTCCACATCATGAATATAACTTTTTTTTTCATGGTATTTAAGAAATGAGGAGTTTGCAACAAAAGCTCCATTTCATTATTGTTATTTTTTTTTATTAGCTGCCATGTTTTTAAGATGCCCAATCATCATCCCTCTCAATTTCCATCAGTTTATTAACAAAGAGCTATGCAACTACAGCTGCTTTCTAAAATATCAGAACTGTTACTTGGAGCTTCTTACTAACACCAAATATCAAGCTGGGGTTGCTTTGTCTGAGAGCTGAAGAGGCAGGACTTGTCTGCGGGTTGAGACACCTGAATGTAGGTATTTTACCCACCACGTTCACATGTTGAGATCTTCAGTTAGGCATCCTACTTTGGAAATGAATCCCACTCTAAACTTTCACTAGTGGGTTTATATGGAATTTTGTTAATATTTCAACAGCATGTATGGCAAATTCTATCAATTGTTACTTTTTTCTAAGAGAAGGCAATTGTACACAAGCGCATACGAGGGTGTGCATGATGATTGTGCACAAGTACATATACACCCTAGAGAACAGCTGTTCTTTCCCCTGTAATGATAGATCTAATTGAGTTTGTACAAATGTTTGTCCTACTTCCACTCATGTGACCAAATGATAGCAGCAGATACCTTTGCTATGGCATTACAGTTTTTTGTCTTCAGTTGCCACATTCTGTCTGTGCTGTTTTATCCTTGTTGTGAATGTCTCCTACCATCTCTCTTGCAAAAAGCCACTAGCACCACTAGAACCATGGTCAGATAACTTTTCCACAACTTATTTTGTATTGTTAGGTGGAAGCGGTCTTTCTCCATAGAGAGTAATTGCTGCTTGTAAAAGGGAATGTTTGCTGCTCCCACTGCAAAGGTCATGGTTTTCATATTGATGTATCATTTTTCTGTGGATCATTTACCTCAGTGACTAGTAACTTCTGTGATACTTTTAAAGTAACCCAACAAAGCAGGTAGCCTTTCCACTCAAAGTGCCTCATGCCTGAGGGGGCACCAACACACCTCCATTTCCCTACACTAAATACTCGGCCCTCCCACAGATGTTTGTCAAATCCTCTGGATTTCACTGACAGCTTACTCTCAAGCTTTTGTATCCTCAGGGGATACCTATAGTTCTATCTCCCTATATAGAAAAAAAACCCTTAGCTACACACAGATCTTCATAGAACTCCCTTAATTTATCTTGCTTTGTCATCAAACATCTGAAGTAGGGATATATGAAGTATACCAGACTTCTCCATGGACACTGGCTTAAACACAAACCCAAAGGAAATAATTCATCAACACTGTAAGATTGCAGTTTATCTAATCATACAATTAATATCCAAATGGTGTTTCTCTGGCTTTGAAGGCAAAATCCTTAGAATGGAGAGGGTTTTTGTGAATAAGTTAGACTTCTCTTGGCAGCAAAGGGAGAAAGAAATTTCTTCTATACTACCAAGATTACCAAAGAAACCAAACATCTAGCCCCCTTGGCAAGCAAACTAACTAACAGTTAGTTGCTAACCTCACTTCCCAGGGATTTCTAACAAACTGACTTGCTTTTGATATGCAAGGGGAATATAGTCCCTTCAACCACCTCCTGTTCTAGACCCTTTGTACAAGGTGACAGTAATGGGAGTACCAACACAATCACAGCAAACTCAGAGGTAGTCCAAGCTCCCACCCCGTTCCCACCCCACTTTCATGCCCAGGCAGTGGACTAACAAGGTCCACAAATTTAAGTCTGGTCCTGACAGTTTTATTGGTTCAGGACAACAGTTCTTAGTGCTGTGCTGGATTCAGCTGCAAGCCTGGCAAATCTCTTTGGTTTGGCTTTCACCTTGAACAAGGATGCCTCTGGAAAAGTTCAGCTCCAGTTCACATTCACACCAAGGAAATGGGTTGAACATCCCAGCTGAATTATTTTGTCTCTAACAATCACCTTCTCACTAAAATGTTGCTTTGGTGATGGTATACTTTTTTTCTGATTTGACCCTCCACCTCAAAAAGCATCCTTCTGCCAGTATATAACCTTGTGCCTGCTGACAACACAACAAAAATGAAATTTGTGAGATACTGTCATTAAACTGCCATCTAGCATAGCCAAATTTGAGGATATATTCTTTGCATCCACAATACCTTGGCTTATCTTTACCACCCAGAGGCTCCCTATAACACTTTATTCTCCATGTCAAGCCTCAGGTGGCAATCCCTCTGCCTCCACCTTCCAACCTAGGCACTCATCACAAACACAGCAAGTAAGATCTAGTACCATAACAAGAGGTTTGAATTTCCTGTTAAATTCTAATTTTTTATTAAATGAAGCTTACAAAGGTCTACCACAAGTAATTCACAATCTAGGAAAGGATAAGCAATATAAGAACTCTGATGGAGTAGACCTGCAAGTCAAAGTATTTCTTTTAGCCATATCTGTCTACACTGGAAGGTGCTGGGAACATTGCACTTTGCACAGGTAAGAATGATGACTGTGTCAGTCAGAGGTGGTCTCTCAAGTCCAGCAGCTTTGGAGCGATATTTACACCAGCAAAAATAAAAAGCATTAAGATGATGAGTAATGGTAACAAACTAAAAGGAAAGCATTGTGCTCTCCATTCTTTGATGTATTCTGGAAGTCATGCATTAATCAAAGATCTGAGACTGGCTAACGAACTGGTAGAAACTCAAACCTTGACTTTCATAAGAGGCAAAAGTGAACTACCTACTGGTTTATTTTTGCCTTTAAGATCTAAGACTACTTGTCCTAAAACTTTGTGTAAGATCAAATTCATATTGAGAGCTTTTTGTATATGAAGATGCAAACAAATAAGCAAAGTCCTTAACCTGCCCTTGTGTTCTGAAAGAGTCCATCCTGATGCCTCCCAATAACTCATTGGCTCAGTCTGCAAGCAAAAGTGAAAGCAGAGCAGACGGGTTTCCTGCCTGCCAGCCCAGCACAATTTTGCTCTTTCCATCACACACAGCAGTAGCAATGCAAAGGTTAGCAGGCCAAAGTGTGCACATGCAGGAAAAAACAGGAACTGACCCTTTTACCAGGTGTCCCATCACAGCAGGGTGAACAGATGGGAAAATCAGCAAAATCTGGATGCACAAAGAAACCTGTTCCATCAGACAACATGCTACCTATTTAAAAATATGACTTTCCAGAAGAGAGCTTCCCACTAAAATCACCAGTTTAACCTTGCTTTGTGTAGAAAGTAAAAGCCAATAAAAGAATCTGGCGTACAAGAAGTTTTATACTTCTGAGTTTGTTCTTGAAAAGGCAAATTTACAACTGAAACAGTCATTAGAATGTCAATTTGCAGCTGTGGCAAACAAGCAAAGAGCTATTCAAGTCACGGTATCACCAATAGTATTAATGATCTTGGTAATGAAAAGCTGATGACTTTTAACAAGTGTTATCTGACACACAAGATAAATACTATTAAATATGAAAAGTCTCTTTAATTACATATGGAGTTTAGAGCAAATTGGTATGCCGCTCTCCTTTACCTGTCACTTGGCAGAATAATGCCATCGCTCAATTACTGCCAGCCGCACCGATGCCTGAGCCCTGGCTTCCCACATCACGGGGAGGCACAGGCTTCTGTTCTGGATATTTCCATCAGGAAACCGCAGGTTCAAGGCAATTGCAAAACCAGTGCTGAGTACAGCTTCTGTACAACTGGGCAGAAGAGGTGCCGCGGGTTCCCAGCCAACAGAAATGTTATCACATTCAAATGGTTTTAACCGTGTATTTGTTTTTCCTGTGCAAGAGCCTTACAGAGCTGCCTATGTCATGTTTTTCTCTGAGACACTGATAGCCACAAAGACAGATAGTATCTCTTGAAGGAGAGTTAAAAAGGCAGAGCCCTACAGTCAATTTCTGACCAGGTTTGTAATTTAGAATTCAGCAGGCTTTTGTTTCAGTGCCTGTGATAAACACTCTGCTTAATGCTTTTAAATGCTTTTATATGTCCATCCTGCTTTTCACTAAGATGGCAAATATCTGTTAAAGAAAAAAAATCCTTCTCAATCTTCACATTTCTTTACACCTGTATTTTCATACCTAAATTTAAAATAGCAAATAAAATATGAGTCTTTTTAATGTTAACAGGTAATAAGCTTTCTTATTATCTCCAGATGCTAATAAGTTCTTTTGGTGAATGAAGTTTGACCTACGCTTGTGAACAACAGAGACGCTTCCTACTACTTCTACTCTATAGTAGAAGCACAGGAGAGAAATATAATTTTATAAAATTGTGCCTTTGGAGACATATTCTACTCCATCCCATCAACAGAGTTAGAGCTAGGGTAAGAAGTCTCATATTGAACCTAAAAATGCTAAGAAGTCATACACTAGTTTGGAGGGTAAGCCTGGAGTGCAAGGCTTCTCTCATGGGGAAGGGGAGGAACCTTCCAGCCCCAGAAGCATTAAAATCTCAGATGAATTATTTTCTGTGCAGTATTTTCTTAAATAAATCAAATTTCAGTTTTGATTAAATTGGACCCTTGGTCCATTTATGTCTGAAAGACACATATAGCAATGTGATTTGTCAAAAATATGACATATATAAATTAAATTCCAATAGCATATACACAGTTATCACTGATATACAAAAAACTTCTCAATTTCATTTAACAGAGTAAAAATACTCCTAAGGCAAGGTCCGTTGAACACTTGCTATTCAACCTCCTTTTCCTATTTTCTGAGGAAGAAGAAATGAGCTCCTAACAGGTATGTGTATAAAATGTATATATAAATATTTGGGGTGAGTTTGTACATATGTGTCCACAAACTTCATGGGAACTTCCTGTATCCACTCAAATAGGAAATAATATTTCCTATTTTTCCAAATAATATATTGGAAATATATATTTCTTATATTATTTCCAAATAGGAAATAATATTTCCTATTTAAGTATGAATTCATCTTTTAATAATTAAAAAATTAAAAATATATATCATAAAACCCAAATATATATGGTAGGAAATATTACGTCCTATTTGATGTTTTTTATTATTATTAAAATATGAGTTCATATTTGATTGAAAACTAATTCTAGGCATGGCTAGAAGAAGAAGGAAGAAAAGGGAGAGAATGGGGTTGAGTATGAATTCATTAAGTACCTTCACTTTATTTACCAGTTGTCTGAAAACAGAAGTAAAGCCCACTTCTCCTCCCTGGCTTCCTGAACAGCACTTTAGCTGTATTTCTTGTCCAGCTCATTTTCACTTCTCTGCCATCAGCAGTGGAATGCTTTTGTGGGGATCATTTAGCGGTGCTTTGAGCAGCAATTTGAGTGTCATGCGGGTAAGCATCTAAGCTGACAAGCACCAACCGGGCAAACTCCAGTAGGAACTAAGACTCTGTTGTACCTCTCAGGATTGATGTTTTACATTCGGGGCTGCCACTTGCTGTGGAGTCACATCTGGTTGCTTTTAATAGGATTATGCAGTACTGTACCACAGACTCTGCTACTAATTGGCAAAAGTTGCAAGGCTTGACCCTGCAAAACGCAATGTTTTTCCTTTGAGATGTTCTTCTCTCTTGCTGCTGGGTGAGCTGACTGAGGACCCTCAGTCCTTTCAAGAGTTGCTCAGCTCACTGCAGGATCCAGTCTGTTTGAGCCTGTTACCGTTCCTTGTGTATTAATTATCATTGCCATAGAAACAGACATAAAGTACCTTTGACTTAAGGAGGAAGCACAATTAATATTTTGTAGTTCCAATTTAAAATGCTATTAACCTTTCATAATCAGAACAAGATACTCTCAAATTTTGCAATGTTACAGTATTTTATTACGTTTTGAAGCTGCCTCCTTTAAAATCACTGGAGGTGTTAAAGACACGCCTTTGACTTTTAATGGGAATGAGGTAAACTCCTAAGTACCTGAAGTAAAATGGAAAGAGTTTCACATCTTTACAATACTAAACAGCCTTGCCTTATTTATTACTTTCTCTCTCCTGGCCTAAGCATTTGAGAGGTCAAAAGGGGATGCTGAAAGGGAGTGGGTCAGTAAAACCACACAGTATGAAAAGAGTGTGAGGATTGTCAGATTATCAAAAGGAGACAAAAAGTTTAACATATTTACTTATGGAGTTTTTAACACAATGGTTTATACCATTGGCCACCTTTATTTTGCCAAATGCTGTAATTCATGACACCTCTGAGACCAATCTCACTGCGACAACTTGTTAAAAACATAGCACATAAGAGTGTGCCTGGATTGGCCAACTGTGTGGTCAAACCTGTCCAATGATACCCACCTGGGTCTACCAGAGGAAGCAATTCATTGCATTACCAGAACTGTCTTTGCACAATGGCTCTGGGTAGGGACATGGATTAAGCTTTTTTTCATTAATATGTGTCTCCTGGAGCATGCTCAGAAGCACTGTGGCAGGGAGGTGAGCCTCCATACTGAACAATGAGTAGCTACAGCTACAGTGGCTTTTGCATCTCATTCTGAGCTCACTGTCTTCCTTGGGGGAAATCACAGTGTAAAAGCAACATGCTCTGTGTTATGTTACCAGATCTCTGGGTGCCTTCAGCTGTCTGCCAGCTTAAATCACCAACATGAATTTACACACGCACGTGGGATATGTAATGTGTGAGTCGTCCTGAGACCTCAGCAGCAGCTTGGCTGACATCCTTGATGCAGTAAGTAGAGACATGGAAAACAGGATAATATCCCGGCATCTCAGTTCCCTTCACCTGTTGCAGAGCTACATCTCATGAGTTTAGGAGGCCCTTTGCCCAAAAGGCACTGAGGACCAGTGGAGCACAGTCCGTGCTTACTGCCATCTCCGTGCCTACATTACTTCAAAGGCAAAACTCCTGCTGACTCCAGTGGTGCAGTATCAGAAGGAAGGTGCTCCTCGATATCATCTGGGCATCTGGCCACCCTTGTTAGGTGTAATAGCACAGATGATGCACAGACTCCTGAAACAAAAGATAATCTCTTTCAGGAAATGGACCTGTAAAAAACAAAGCATTAACGGTTCATCTGCTAAAAGCTTCACGGCATGTTGGATCACACCACAGTCAGAAAATGCCTTAAATTTCTCTCTGCTTTTAGCACACAGTAAAAAAAAAAAGCCTCCAAATGCAACAAAACCCCACGAACAGAGAAATACCTTGTGTTCACATACTTTTACACTGATGCATTGCAATTTACACAGACTTTGTTATGATTTACTTTCCGGACAACCCATCCTTAAAATCACACCTTAAAGTCACATGTAGATTTGTAACTATGAGTAAATTACATGAATATCTGCAAGCTGCATTGCAAACAGAATGAGAAAGACTGACCAAAACTTATTACTTAGAGTTATAAACCACAGGAATATTAAGACCTTATCTGGTAACAGCCTCATAGTATGCAATCCAGCCAATAAAAACAAATGATTGGATTTATTTTTCCCAGCTAAGATAAACCATTGCATTTTGGGGGTGAAAAAATAACTGCTCAAACAAACTCTGCAAGGAACCTTCAGAAGTTGATCATATGCACAAACACTTACATGAATCTATCTATGTATGTATCTATCTGTCTGTCTATCTACCTACCTACCTATCTATCTCTATCCAGGTGGTATGTGATATTTCGTGCAGTTTTACCATCTTTATTCCTACAATTTTTATTCCTTTATTCTGCTATATGGAAAGCAAATTCATCAAAATCAATAAATACATGCCTATTTAAAATGGAATTACATTCAACCCAGAACCTGTTAGTATACCTATAGCTGTACTCTTCATTTAAGTAATATTAGCATTCTTCTATCTATTTACATGTGTACATCGAAATGCAGCTATTACAATCACTGTAAAGGATCAGGGAAATTCAGGATGTCTTGCCCCTGTTTTATAAGCAGTTGGGCCGTGGAGACAGAGATGTATCAAGCAACAACAGTCCACAGACACAGGATTAACCAGCATTAGAGGCAAAAACCAAATGCAGAGACCTAATTGGGGGGGTGCTCCAGCACCTCAATGTCTTTTCTATGGTAAGGGGCCCAAAATTGAACACCATACTCAAGGTGGGGCCTCACCAGTGCTGAGTACAGGAGGACATTGTAGAAACACATTGGGAAAGATCTCCAAGTATCTCCCAAGGGGCAGGGGAGGATTGGGTTTTTCATTGTCAAATACAGGGATGGAAGAAAGCTCTGCTCCAGAATAGCTGAGGAGTTCTTGTACTTGTATCAGATGCAGGTAGGAAAGAGTCTTGCCCCTGGGCTAAAGCAGATTATTAGGTTTTTTAGTATCCAGTGTGAATGGGAGGTAAAATATCTAGGGACCTATAGCTGGGAAGAGGTATACCTAAACAGGTATTTCTTTCTCCAAACCATGCTATTTCTCTATGCTATTGCTTCTATATCTTTCTATGTTAGAGAAACATGGAAGCAGTAGGACTGGGAGATGCAGCCAAGTGCAGCCACCTGCAGATACTCGGAAAACCACAAAATATTTCCTAGAGCAGCAGATGCCAATGTTTAGTTTGCTACAGAGATTGAGGAGAAACAGGGGAGCAAAAGCTGAAGTAGGAATAAAACACAAGGGAAGGTTCTGTGCTTAACTTACTGAGGGATGGAGAGATTAAGTTAAAAGATAGCTACATAAAAATGTAAATCTGGGTTCATCTGTCTTTTCTGGGAGGTATAAAATGTGCAATATAAACAGGAATGTATAGATTATTATTTTCCCTTGATTCGGATCCACATTAATATTTCTGGTTTCAGAAATCTTCTCTCTCATTGAAAATGAGATGCCCCTGACAAAAGGAGTTTCACATTTTAGAAGCGTTTAGTCTAAGGGTCTGAGCTGAAGTGCATATGAGTCAATAATAGAAGTGAAACAAAGTAAATAATGAAATCAATGGAAAAACTCCCACCAAGTCAAGCTCCCGCTGGACTACAGATCAGGCTTTAAGGCAGTAGGAATGCATCCAGTGGAACAGAAATCCTGAGAGGAAAATTCATTTAGGAAAAAATACTTCTACATTTCTTAATGTGATTAAGAGCTATGGAAGGAATTCAGCCATTTGGCACTATAATGCCCCTCGTGATGATGCAAAGACCAAGGGGCCCAGGCACTGCCAAGGTTTGTAGTGATGCACGGCATTTACACCAGAGAGCAAATTGGTACTGGGGAGAGAAGCAATATTGCTTGATTTTTGTGCATATATTCAATAAACCCATATTTTCTGTCAATGAAGACTTTTAAATTTAGTTTTCAAGGTAAAAGGAAAAGAAAACATATTCAGCAGAGGATATACACTAGAAGGAATGAACAGATTATACTGTAAATAGGAAGAGGTCAGACCTTTTCTTCTACTTGTTGATTTCTTCTCAGAGGTTTCATTAGAACAACACCTAAGAAAGCTGAACAACTTGTAAAAGCTGGTTAAAAAGCAATACAGAGTCATTTGAGAAAAGTTGGGTTATATGTGACCACAGAAAAGGAAATTAAATATATTAGAAGTATAAAAATATTTCTGTTCATGATTTAAAAGAATAAATCTGATTACCTCCTTTTTCATCATTTGCTTTTTCCTGTTTTCTATTTTAGTAGAATTAAAGGACCTTAGCAGGTCCCTTCAGCTCCATCGTTTTTTTGTTTGACCACAGCTTTTAGAGGACTCAAAATTGCCAGTTATTTTTCTGGAGAAGAACTAGGAGCTGGGGGCTGCGTACCATCCATGTTTCTTATACAAAGAAGTAAAACACAGAGTGTTTAAATGACTTGCACAGGGCAAGAAGGGAAATCTGGAGTTGAGCTAAGAAAGAAACCCACGCCTCCCCAGGCAGGATTCAGCACCATAACACCTAGACCACACTTTAATCACTATCTCAGTGTTACCACAAAAATGAACAGGAATTAAATTCTGACAAATAATAAATTACAAAAGCAAAGCAATCTGTCCTGGGGAAGGTATGTTTTAATCACCGGTTTCCCTCAGTGTTCAGCTGAAGGCTGATGGCTGTGGTATTGTGAACCTGGCAGATTCTGACAGAACAATGCAGAAAAAGACACAAGCTCTTTAGTGTTATAACTTACCTGTACTTCATTGAGGATAAAAAAATGCAACAATTGTCCTCTGCATAACACAGAGGCTAAGGCTCATTGGAAATTCATGGGATGATTTCTGATTTCTAACTGCTTGTTGCTTCCCAGTTCCCGGTATCTTGTTAAGCACAGGAGAAACTGCTGTCTGGTCACTCATTCAAAATGATAATGAAAAAGTTAATTCTCTTGGAACTAATCAGATGCTATACACTATCCTACTATTATTCTATTGAACAAAGGTCTGTCTAAAGCAAAATTAGTCTAACATCTCTCAATGATGCAATCACATTTATTTTCAGTTGTCACAAATAAGAGATCTAGTCACCCTCTTAGCATCAATTTTTGCTGTATGGCTTTGTGGAAATAATACTCTTCAAAACTCTTAAGATTTCTATGTTCATTTAATTTCACTCGTTCTGAAGAAAGATATTAATACTTTGGCTAAGATATGGAACTCATTGTTTATAATGAGGACTGCCCAATAGCTGGATAAGTTCAAAGGATCCTAGCTTTTTTTAATTCAAGACTGAATAGCATTATATCTTCCTTTGAATGCTGGGCTGTAAAACCATCTGCCCATACAGTTGTTCTAGATTTCTCATCATTTTAGACTGCATACTATGTGTTTGTAATTTTAAATTACAGTGCTGTAATTCATACCCACTGGTATGTGAGATGGAAACTAAAAATCTTAATGCCTAGTAAAGGCTGATGCACCCAAAGGAGAGCAAGAAGCATAAACAAGTTGGCATTAATGCCTTTGTCAGTAATTTTTTTATAGCGGGTGGGTTGCAACTTGTGCTTGCTCATGATAGATATATTAAATAGTCGTGTCTGGAAGCCTCGAGTCAACACCTCCCAGTTGTAAGGCCCTGCTAGCCCACTTTGTGTCTCTAACACAGCATGCATAGTACTTGTGCTGTGCTGCAATGCATCTGAAGGTGAAAGAGCTGCTCTGCTACCAGGCATCTTTCTAGTGCTGGACACCAGCATAGCCCCTTTGTGAATCAAGCCCCCAGAATTTTTCAGACTGACTGGAATAATGCAACAACAGATATACAGATAGATATATATATACAAAAAAGCTGACATCCTGTGATGTTCTTGTTAATATTTCCTTAAGAAAGACCCACCACATTAATGAACTACTATGATACGGCCTAGGAAGGAAAAAAAAAACATATTAAAAAACAAGCAAACTCCTTATTAGTAATCCCAGAGGTCTAGACCTGGTATAGTTATTTCCTCTGAGATTTCCAGCACAGGTGAAGGACCACTGTCTTTTTCTTTCTCACAGGCATCCTACCAAAATCCACAGAAGTGTCTGCCAACATTCTTGCCACATATTGCTAAGATTCTTTCATAAATCTACTGAATTAAGATTTCCTGAAGCAGAAACCTGATGACCTGCTCCAACTTTCTATTTTCCCTTCCTACAAATAGTGTTGAATGTCCATGCAGGGCATCTAGCTAAAAATATAATAGCTATTACATTGTTAAAGGTGCAGCCTAAATTGTTCTATATGTATTTCCTTGTGTGGGCAAGCCTCTAATTCAAGAAAGTTTATACAGCCTCCCTAAATAATTGTCTCCCTAAATAACTTAAACATTACACTTGTGATAAATGGCTTGTAAGCCACTGGTGTTAGCATAAACTTTTTCCTAACAAGAATAAACTAAGTCTGACCAAGACATGGGAACCAGTTTAATTAAATCATGGAATACCAGCTTTATTTAAACAAAGTTAAGGCTGCCTGTAAAAAATTTTCAGTGTTTAAAACCTGGAGGGATTGGTGAGGGGTTCAGTAAACTACTTGTTGCTTCTATTACTGGACTCTCAAGAGAGAAATCTGGAAAAAAAAAAGATTACACATCTATGCAACACATCACTGCACTCAATCAAAAGTACACTGTGCTTTAAAAGTGGTATAGAAGAACTCAGCTGGAAATTGAGCATCGGTGCTCTCTTGCACTGACCATAACAACATATTTGTCTTAGTGCTCTGACAGTCGAACAAGCAGCATGCATGAATGATGCTTAGGGATGGCACTTGTGTATATAATGCTTCCCAAAACCTGTTCAAGGACACATCATCCTTGGAACACCCAATTCCTTATTCTGCCAAGTTTGGCGCCTCCATGGGTTATCTGCCAAGCAATTGTCAGTTTTTTAACCTAACAGTGTCTGGGGACAACTGAGGATCAATGGGAACACGGAGATATTTTTGCTTTTTCCTCTCTGCATGCTCGCTTCCCTTCAGCTGCACATTTTCCTCACATCACACCCTGCTTTCATACATCCACATCCTCATCAAACGGTGATCCTGACATAACTTGGAGCAGTGTAGGGCAGACCTGAGCTAGTTTACACTGAGTACTGCATAGCCAAGGAGACTGGGGGGAAGGCTTGTTACAACAAGGGGATGCCGGCAAACACTCCTGGCCCTCACCCTGGTCGCCTCTACACTCCTGCCTCCATGTCATCACTCCTCCACTGATGCTGTCACTTCCTGCTGCATATAGGCTGCCTGAACACATTCCTGCTCCACCTCCTCCACCCCACTTGGCTTGGTGGGTTTCTGGCTTCACTCTGAGGTTGTGCTCAGTGTTGTGCCCCAGCTCCCAGCAGCCCATCCTGTGGCCACCTCGCATGGAGCTCAGATTCAATTCTTGCCACAATCCTTGGAAGAGGTTGGCAAAAAGCACCAATCACATCCTTGGGTACAGCAGCGCATCTTGTTAACTACTGCCTGATCACAGGACCAGACAGACAGAAAACATCAAGCGTGCACACTGAAGGTGTGGGAGGCCAATGGCAAAAAGTGGGGACCCAAAGCTGCCCTCATATCTGTAAACTGACCCAGCCTCTCTGAGCCATGA
>JAOXNG010000021.1:70400309-70411263 GCA_028566535.1 Scolopax minor
GCTGCAATCCAGTGCAAATAACCCTGGGATAGGGGAAATGTGCATCGGCTTTATAACATGACTTAAAATATAACCCCACAGGGAAAAACACTTTATAGGAATCAAAGGCAGGAAAAAAAAAAAACATGCAGAGATGCACTTAGGTGAACAGGTAGTCAGTTGGTCTAAGTCTCTACTGCCTTGTAACTTGCTGTTAACACAGTGCAGAATGTGTTCAAAACACAAGGAAAACAACAAAAGACAAAGAAAGCAATATTCACACCATCACCCACCTTGTGCAAACATTAGTAGCCACATGATGTGAAAAACAAAAACAAACCCTGTACCCACAGTTTGGTTCATGGGGGGGGTGGCACATAACAACATAACTCTGGGATATGATCAGAATTTTAAAAATCTCTTTTGCAGGCTGTGAATTAAGATTTTTTTGTGCCAGCCTTTGTGAACTCCTCCCCTAATAACAGTGCCATGGACTGGCTGGAGAAGGATGGTGTGGATGCCTTGTAATTATCTTCTGCAGGGTGAGTTGTACAGTCCTCCTTTACAACCAAAGTTTTTTCTTAATAACCAAATTAACAGATGAATGACCTGAGGTGTAGGGGATCCATGCCTAGGTACGAGTTAGATATATTGTGTGATGACAGCAAAAAACTTGATCCCCTTGTCAATTAGTTTACCCATCTATAAAGTGGTGCTACTATTTTTCTCATAGTCAGTAATGAAGAAGCCTAAGGAGTTCTTGACACATAGTACATTTCCTTTCTGCTGACAGAGATTAAATAACTCAACTCTTGTTTCTAGAGTAGGAACTTGGTCCTTTACTTTTATTCTCAGTCCTTTCAGTAGAATCTTTGCATTATCACAATGTCAGGATTGGTGTTTTCTTTCTGACCACCAGTTTTCCTAATCCTCTTCCATTAAAGGACCTATCCTGAATTTTCCAGTGTTCCATGATTTTTCCTAGCTGTATGTTGCCTCTTTGATGCAGAGGGAGATATAGACCTCAAGACAATATTTGAGAGGCTTTGTTTTCTCCTCATCTGCCTGCATGTGTGGCTCAATTTCCTTTGTTCTCCAACTCTTGGCTCTCTTCAGTGTTGCTCCAGGCTCACAACTCACAGAAGCCATAGAGGCTTTCTGGGCTGTCAGTTTTTGAGAGAGTTTGCTCAGATGTATCCTTGGGAGAGTCTTCACTTCACTCCAATAACAGTAAGAAATTCCCAGTAGAGAGCAATTTAAAGGATGGTAAGAGGGCGGAGACCTGCATCACATAAGTCCTGGCACAGAAAAGGGAGCCCCAGGACACAAATCTCTCTTCTGTTCCTGTTAGGAGTATTTCCCCTTTGCCTCCACTTTCCTTCTTTCACATGAGATGATCTGCCAGAAAATATTTCTTCAACTATCTTCAAATGTTCATCTTCTTTTTGACTGCCCCAAGGGCAAATTCAATGTTTTATTATCCATATGTTTTAGCTTTTGCCCTGTAGACTGCTTGGGAGAAATAACATTTTTGATCTTCAGAAGTGCTACTGCTAGTGAAATATAGACCTCTTTGAATAAGAACAGTGTTTGTTTGCAAGTCACAACATGTTTAAAAAGAAATTTTATTCACTATTTTATAGCTTACTGAAAATCCTAATCAGCAGCTCTCAATCAGTTTTTTGTACAAGGAATTTGATAACAATTGATTTGTACAGTTAATCCAGGTAGTTAATCTCTCTCACTCCGTTTCATTCATGCTCTCCAGCTTTTGTGATCTGGTTAGCGTTACATAAGTAGTTGTGACCTCAGTAATACCTCCGGGTGAATTTAGCAGTAGTTTTTTTTGGGGTTTTTTTGGGTTTTTTTTGCAACAGACTCTTCATCTCTTTCATCCCTTCAGTCCCTGTATCAGTCCCTAAATCTAGTTGGTTCTGTTTCTACAGAGAAGTACTGAAAATATGTATTATGAGGAAAAAACAAATAGATTTTATGTTTTCATAACCTTTTAAGATCTATACAGTCGACAATTTTCCCCAAATCAGCAGAAACCCACATTCCTTTCATTCTCCCCGGGCTTTAGCAGTACACTTAGAAATCTAGCCAGCCATGGCTCTGCCAGATCAGAGCTAGAATCAAATTCACCAAAAACACAGTGGTTATTTGGAACACACCTTGCCACTGAGAAATCACCTTCCCCAAAGACAGGGTGCATGTGCTGATGTTGATTGTAGAAGTTTGTGCAGCTGGGGCAAAGCCTCTTGGATGGCAGGGGCCACATGTTTCTGGAAGTGAATGTGGATTGTGAAATAATTCTATTCTTTCTTGAAGCTTTGGTCATACGATGAATGAATATATTCCTTTATTTGCTTTATGATGTGGATGAAAGCCAAGCTAGCTAAAACTATAGTTCACTTTGATCTGTGAAAATTATATCTTGCATGAACAAATTGATGACAGTAGCTTGCTCCCAAGCAGAATATTAGTGTATATATACAGATCACCAGCAGATCCCTCCAGCTGGGGCGAGGAGGGATCTTCTACTGTATACCTTTTAAGGATACCTGTGACATGATGGCATGAAAGTGATTTTTCTCAATGGTTTCTTAAAGCATTCTAATACCCCTTCTTCATTACAGAGAATGGAAATAGATGAGAATTGGGGCATTGCAGTGGATGAGAACTTCCTTTCCTCATGGCCCAAGCTGTCAGTTTCAAACAAGGCAAATATTATTCCACAGGGACTGCCATTCTCGAGAAAGCAAGCAATAAGCAAAAATCCCACCAAACGACACATATTAAACAAATTTTTTAGGGCATGTGTTTTGAAGGACTTTAATTTTTGAATTTGCATTTCTTTAATGCTGTCAGGAAATTTCAAATGCAGATGGTTTTCTGATGTGTCGCCCCTCTTGTGGACCCTTCCTTTTCCATTCTGCCTGACACTCCTGTTCAACTTGCAGTCTGATTACAGCACTAGCATGTGGCAGCAGCAGGCATTACTGACTTTTAGAAGCAGGCATGTGCGTTAGGTGCTGACTTGAAAGCTTCCTCTAAAAATGTAAAAAACTTGCTCAGTATTTAAACTCAATAGTTTCTTGTTGTGGCTTCTGGTTATTACCTATTAGCAAGTAGCGGTAGCATCGTATATCAGGTAGGCATGGAGTCAGCTAAAGAAATTGAAAATCTGAGCTGCTGCATATTTTAATTACACTGATGTGTTTGTGGGACCAACAACAGGTCTGCTCTGTCTTTCTGTTGGCCAGAGGTTCTGATACAAGACCAGCTCCAGTAGTACCACACAGCAGAGCAAAGCCTGCTCTTCAGCCCAAAGGCTTTCCTGCCACGTCTGGGTGGGAATGTGAAAAACTCCAGGCTTCAGCACTTTAGCTGTGGGCTCTGACTGGTGTGGCACTTCTGGAGGCATGTGCTTTGATTTAGCTGGAGCAATGGTTATTGACCTATTTTAGAGTCTGTTGGAGATGAATACACTGCCTAGTAGCTTTTGGCAAAGCTACTATGCTAGTACATGTAAAAGGACTAGACTCAAAACTGATTTCTCCTCAAAGAAACGTCAGCTTTAAAATGTAGGCTATTAATGGATACAAGTAAAATACAGGGAAATGAGTCTCTTCTGTTCAGCAGGGTAAGGCAGTGATAGAGTTGGCCTGTTTGTTTTTATAACTGACAGATGGAACAATGCCATTTCCCCTTCAACATCCACATCAGCGCTTCATTGCCTTCCTTATCTACTGCAGTTAAACTTTCAACACAGTTAACCATGCCAGCTAAAAGTTTGTGAATAAACTTAACCTGGCCTGGTTGTAACTACATGTAAATCTTCTTGGGGGCTAACCATTACTGTTAAGAACTGTTACAATGGCAGCAAAATCAGCAGGGCAGCATTGAGTTTTCAGTTATGAGGTTCTGTTGTTGTAGGTACAAAGTGTCTTCCCATCCTTAAGTACACTGCTCACCCATAACTTAATGAAAAGTTTCCACCTTTAGTGATAGGCTTAACTTTTACTTAGCAGATTTCACAGAACTTTTTGGTTTTGTTTTTAATGATGCTTTAGACCAGCAGCTTTTTATTTAGGTGACAAGCTAATTATGTCAAGTCTGAATCTCCTGTCCACGCTACATCCTGTGTTTTGACTGCTATTTTGGAAGGTAATTTACTTGTTAGAACAACTTCCACTTTCCTGTTACAGAGTAGCACCTTAATTCTATGGAGGAGTCAAAATTTGATTTTCACACACATTTCTTTGTACTAGCCCTTGGCTCATATTTCAGATACACACCAGTATCAGTACAATAGTATTGCTATTTTGTGACATGTTTGTCAGATAAGTGTATGAAAAAGGTAGAAGTGGAAGTCAGTGGACTCTTGAATTAAGTCTCCTACTGTCTGTCCGTAGTGGACTGGAGGTTGCTTGAGTTCTAAATTAATATCATACCTTTTAAAGAAAAATACTTCCTTTTACTTTTCCAAAATGGTGTATATATAGATATGTCCTCGAAATAGTGCATTGCGAAAAACTAAGAGCACTGAGGTATTTTAAAGTGTTCTCAAGTAGCTCTTAACAATATGCTCCACATCATGGAAGAATTGTTAAAATAAATTTGGTTATGCCACAACAGAGGTCTCCAGGTTGCCTTTGTAAGCCTCGACAGTCAAAGAGACTCCTGAAATATTCCATAAGTTTGGAAGACCTAAATCACTGGATGCAGAGGGCGATGGGTCTTGCTTTTTATGATTAACAGGAAACAACTAGGTTATATTGTGTTCTACTGTAAACAAGTAATGCCAGGAACTTCCAAAGAAACAAACAAAACAATTACTGTTATGGATCCAAATCATGATGTGCAGATGAGCTTTCTGTGTGGTTAATCATCTCCTGTGCATTTGGAAAATATAATTCATCATTTTGTGAAAGTGGGATGACAAGACAGACCTACGGATGTGCCAGAGAGTTTCTTTGTGATGGTTTTCTTTTCAAGTGGCCATTACAGGATGGAAACCTCGTAATGAGAAACTGATGTAGCTTTTCTGTGTTAGTCTCAAGCACAGCAGCAGGGGAGCATTTGGAAAAAATGAAATGTCTCTCTCAAATTCTTTGATGTCAGAGTGAAACATTTTCACATTTTTGTGAAAACATAGTATTAGAAGAACAACTATTTCTTCTCTTTTCATTTTTGAAGGGGGGCGCTATGAAAGAATAAGTTCTAGGAATGAAACATATTGCTGTTTTGAGAAGACTGTAAGAAGCTTCTAAATAGCTTGTATGTTCAAATTCTGTGCTCAAAAAGGGAGCTTTTTACAGTTCTAGAGAAATGTAATATCCTTAGAAGGAACTGAAGCCTTTTTTGTCCTGAACCTGTCATCTCTAAGATACATTAGTTTAACATGCTAAATGTTATATTTGAATCCTTAAAAGTTAAAAGCTCTGGATTTCTGTAATTTGGTTATGAAATCAATAAGCACACGGAGACCTTGAGATCATAGGCAGGTACCCTGAAAGTCAGTATGAGCAAAAGGATGCTGCACATGAACATGGTGTAGAAACTGAATGCTACAATATTTGGCTTGGCGTTTTTATGGATGGATCTTTATGAAACATTTCAGAGAAGATCAGAAGTGCTTCCCTGTTTTAGAATGCAGGAGCTAAAGCAGATTTAAAGCACTTTAGCTCCTTCTAATACACAAATGGTAGATAATTAGAAAGAAGCTAAATTACACATAGTTGGTCTATTCTCCACTACAATGATCTTCACCAAAATATATAATAAAAGCATACTTTGTTTCAAAATTTTCAGATTAAATAGATTCAGTGTCTTCCAGAAAAATAATGTAATTGGGAGAAAGAGGTAATAATAATACATCAATTTTTATGGTGTTTTTTGTGGTGTTATTTAATCGTACTCTGAGAAATATTCCTGTTTGACAAATACAAGGCACATCAAATGAAACTACTAGGTGATAAAATTGGAACAAACCTGTTTTTTACACATTATGTTGTAGAGCTGTAGAGCACTTTCTGCAGTATGTTGTGAATATCAAGAATTTGCACAAGTTGAGAAAACAGTTGAGTAATTTCACGAAAGAAAACCTTACTGGGGATTATTAATCATGCAAACATGTCTGGGTCTGAAAGTCCCGAACTCTCGAGCTTTGAACACTCCTATTATTTATATGAAGTATTTCTGCTTGCTTGTACTGTACCTAAACTTTTGTTAAGGATAGGGAACTGTAATAGATTGCTATGCTAGACTCTCATTTAGAAGGTTTTTTTTTTGTCTTGGTAATCTTTTGAGAACAAGAATGGTTGTTGCCTGGCTTGTGCCGAGAGCAATCTATTTTTGAGAGAGGAACAACTGCTGGAATTATTTCAGAATGGCGCAAACAAAATTCCTACCTGTCTTAAATAGAATTACATTAATATTATCCAAATGCTTAGTTAATGATCTATAAACATGGGGAAAGGTCTGTTCCATCCTGTACATTGTTAGGACTTCAGGAGGGTCCCCCCTAGCTGTTCCCTCACCTGCGGAAGGGAGAGCATGTGGCTTCCCCCTCACTTGTAAGTTGGATGCAGATAGGACCAGAGCATCAACAGATTTATTGTCCTGTTCCAAGATGCACTGATAATGGGTCCTCAAACACCTGATTTGTTTCCCCTTGTATTCCCTTCTCCCATTTTCCTGCTTACCATCCTTACCACATCTTAATTAAATATCTCAGCCCTGTTTCCCCTTTCCCCGTGGGCCTCAATTCTTGAGGTCTTGTTGACCAGTAAATTCTGTTAAGCTATCTCTCCCCTTCTGTTATCTCTAGTGCCTGCCTGCCCTTTCTCGTGTCACTGTCTTGTTAGTGGTGCCACAGCACAGGGTGAGCCATCTGCATATATGCTGTTCCTCCTCTTATCTCTAGCATCTCACACTTGATAGTGGCCTTATCTCATTAGAGGCACCACAAGCCTGGGCGTGTTACCCTGATGTACAGGAAGTCTTGTAGGCTGTAATGCTTTGTGCCCCAGAAAAGATTGCAGAGTAATATAGTTTACATATACCTCAGTGTTTACATAACTATAGATATGGCTGGGGATTTCCTAAAGTCTTTATGTGGGGGTAACCACAGCTGTTTGCATTGGAAATTATGGGACTTGGCAGCTAGAAAAGGGTAGACTTGGAAAATGGATCAAGCTCAGAGATGGATAGAGAACCCTTGCTGTGGAAAAAAAAAATGAGACTTAGGGAAGAAATGTCAGACAAAAGAAGAATTTATTTATTTTCCAAAAATGTTTCACCCAAAAATAGAATCTTCAGAATTTACAAAATTTGCTCATGGGCAGCCAGTAAACCAGAAATTAAAATTGACAGGACCTGTCAAGCAAGCTGCTGGGAAAGCTTAGTCCTTGTCTGCTCTGCTCCGCGCTCATCAGCCTGCCTGGAAGGGACTTGTCAAATTCAGCTTTATATCCGTGGCAAGTGAAGTTGATATGTTTTCATTTTGATTTTTTTTTGGTTGGTTGGTTGGTTAGTTTTCATGGGGCAAGGAGGAGCTGTTGTTTAAATGTGAACAATTGGATTTTCAACAGAGAACTTCACCAACTTTAGTCTACCAGATGCTTTGTAACTCAGTGACTTGACATAGGGGGTTTTTTTGTTTGTTTTGGGGTCTCTTTTTTGTTGACTTTTTTTTTTTTTGGGCTGGTGATTTTTTTTTTTTTTTTTTTAACTTGTGGGGGGGGAACACCAAAAAAACAACCAAAACCACATTTAGAGCCAAGACCAGAGTTTTGGGAGCCAGGCAGAGCCGCAGAGTCCTCAGCATCTCCCTACAGGGCAGGGAAGGTGCTTCCTCCGATGAAGCACCGAGGCACAAGCCCCAGTTACTGCACCTTGGGGTCTGTGACATCCCATGGCCTGGAGAAACACCAGGAGGTCTCTCCAGGGAAGATCTGGCTCTCCCTGGTGTAGCCCACTGCTTTGTGTCCTAGGGATGGTTGCCAACTCCAGCCACTCAAGTTTGGGGCTGGGGAACTCGAACACCCCAAAGCGAGAGCTGCAGGTCTCCATTACCTCTCCCCTGATGGTCCTTCACGGGTGTTTTTGCCAAATCTGTTCATTCAGCAAGAGTGAGACAGGGGCTCGTTAGCAAGTTGGATTACAGGGGGATTAACGATGATAACGCCTGGGATACCACTCAGCAGCCCAGTGCCACAAGGTCAGCCGTGAAGAGCTGGAATATCACCACGGGCTTTATGGCAACCTAACAATGAGCTGGGGCCCTGCCCAGAGATAGGAGCATCTCAGCAGCAAGGAGGGATGGGGCAGAGGACCTCCCCGATCTCCTGACCTGCCACATAAGGGTTGCCAAGGGCAAAAGAGAGCTCAGCAAACCAGGGTGTTTGCACCCAAAAAAACCCCTCCACAAAGCACCAACAGAGCCAACCTCGGGGGCTCCTACCATAATTCTCCCTAAAGTCAGATAAACAGGTGCCTAAATCCCCTCGCAGCAACAGCCAGTTACGTGACACATCCCTCTGCTCAGCAGCCTGTCCTGCTCCTCAGCTCAGGGAGATCTCATTCAACTCAACAGCAAGGGCAGAAAAAGTCAAAGAAAAGAACTATTGGGTGTGCTGGTGAAAAAGATACAGCCCTCACAGACATCTGGGCCAAACTGCTGGTGGTACAGGCCCCTCCACTGGGAAATGGACCATTATACATTCAGCTCATCTCCATATTGCCATTAATCCCACCACTGAGATACAAAGAGTTCCCTCCTTCATTCCCTGAAGTGAAGGGAGAGGCCAGGAGGAGAGGGAAAGCAACGAGCCACATCCTCTGCCCCTACGGTGAGAGCTTTTCTTGTTAAGTGGGTACACACCAGGAGCAAGCTGGAAGTGCAGATCCCAGATCCCAGTCCCAATCCAGGGTTTGGTTTGGTTTGGTTTGTTGTTTGTTTTTTTCCTCCCTCTCTTTTTAAAATTCTCCTTTCAGAAATTTCTTCTCTGGTTAAAGGAAGCCAAGCTAAAGAAACAGCAACTAATTAAAATGAACTGCTGTTACACAATATCCCCCCCGAAAGGCAAACACAACCTTCTTCCCCCAAAGAACAAATAAGCTCTCAACTAAACAATAACTTCCTTAACGCAGCCACCAAAGTCTTTCTTCTACCCGTCACCTAAACAAGAACAAAGCAACTCAGGGAAAAAAGTCCCCTCCCTTTCCCCGTGCCTGCCTCGCCAGAAGTTTGTATCCCTGCGGGAAGGGGGTTGTCTCCTCCCCACCTGCAGCTCGCAGGGTGGATGGTCACAGAGAGAAGGGATGACCACACATCGCTGCCTGCCTCGTGTCTCCTCGGGGGCCGGGCCGGTCAGCAGGAAGAGGTGATATGGCCCCCATTAGCCCTGTAGGCAGCAGAGTTCGTGCCAGCCCAGGAGCTTTGGTCGGCCAGGAGGGCTACAACTCGGGAATTTGCTTCTGTGCAAGCAGCTGGGTTGGGTGGCTTTAGGGACAGAGTCTTGGATCTAAAAGATCTGAGCTGCCTGAGCTAAGGCTCAGCTCCACCTTACCAGGCTTCAGGCAATCAGTTTTCTTTGTGGTCTGGCCATCAAGAGAGGAGAGCTGAGCACCATGCAGGGGGAGAGCAGCTCTTCATGTCCAGGAGCAGGGATGATCCAAGGATCTGGAGGCACGATGCTCAGAGCAAGCTCAGCAGTGCCGCAGCCCCAAAGGCAAACACAATCTTCTTCTCCGAAAGAATAAATAAGCTCTCAACAAAACAATAACTTCCTTAATGTAGCTGGCAAAGTCTTTCTTCCACTCGTCACCTAAACAAGGAACAAAGCAAGCAAGAGAAAAAAACATTTTAGAGAACTAAGAATAATAGACATGGTTTAGTGATGGGTTTTATCAGAGTTAGGTTAATGGTTGGACTCCATGATCTGAAGGGTCCCTTCCAACCTAGAATTCTATGATTCTATGAGTATTTCTATCACCAAAAAGGCCAGAGTAGGCTCCCATCACCCTGCAGGTAACCTGCACTTACATCTAAGCAAAGCACACCTCTGCCAGACCTCAGAGCCAGAGCTCATGTGCTGTGTGGGGGAGAGAAAGACAGACAGAGAGTTAATGTATGTCCTTGACTTCAAGCAAGTCGAGAGCTGCCACAGAGAGTGGGACAGATCTGGAAAACACCCAGATGTTTGTGGGGGCTGCCACCAGGTTCTCCTTCCAGCTTGCAAGCAATCCCGTGGGCAGGAAGAAGGGATGTAGGCTCCAAGCCACTGCCAAGGGAAGTGCACTGGCACTGTGAGGCAAGCAAGCAGAAAAATCACAGCTCAGATCTTCCTGAGACTGCTCCTTGCACCTTGTCACCGTCCCACTCCCTCAGACCACCAGATCAGCCTGTGATTACTCCTAATCCAGTTCAGTCAAACCAAGTTGTCTTTTTACATACTCAAAATGTATATAAACATTTTGCTTCCACCTCCTTGTCCTTCTGTGGGAGGGATGGACATTTGGACGTAAATTAATAATTAGCAGGTGAACTACTGATGTTTCACGTTTCACATCCGTGGTCCCCACAGGTTTCAGAAGACACCTGCAACCCACCTTGTTCTTCATGAGCATTCCCAATACAGACCTACATCAAACATACCTCAGCCAGGGCCATTTTTTAGCAGGATTCACTTTGTGGTCCTTGGGGCAGTCAATGATAAAACGAAGGTGCAGAGCAGAGGCATCCTGGACCCGTAACGTCGCCGGAGACTGCAGCCTGATGAGGAAGGCTGTGACAAATAATGTCCTAGCAATGTCAGACGCTGCAGAGCTTTTTTAATTTATCACCTGCCCTGCTTTTTTGCAGAGCGAATTTGTTCCTTTAGTAGAAAAAAAGGGCAGTAACAGAATCAGAGAATGATATGGGGTTGGAAGGAGATCATCTAGTCCAGCCCCCTGCCAAAGCAGG
>JAOXNG010000021.1:70438594-70457614 GCA_028566535.1 Scolopax minor
GGGGGGTGTCTCTATATTATTTGTACATAGGAGCAGTAGGTGGAAATGCAGAGGAGGTGATTGTATTTAAGAGACAAGAACAGGAAAAGGAAAGAAAAGTTTGGGAAAATATCCATGCAACAAAGAAGACTGAAGCAAATTATTTGGTGGGATTTGTGACCTTATTTGGATCTTTATAAAAACTAAGAGTCAGCTCTTTATCAAATATAAATTTAGGTGACTTGATTATTGTGAATACATTAATCCACATAAAGAGCACACAGTATTTTCTCCAATTGAATTATGAATGGCAGAGCAAGTACCAGTGCTGATGAGTGCCAGGTGGAATCTGATAGCTGATAAATAAAATTGGGATGTATTTCAAATGTTGTGTTTATAAGTGAGAGTGAATTCCCAGGAGAAAACATAGAAATTGTTTTGGCCTTGGTCTTTGAATTTTTGGAGAGGAAGACTTTCAGGAAAGAGATGTGCTAAGGAAATGATCCAGAAGGATATGAATACTGATTTTTGAGAAGCTAGAGGAGTCCAATAGGAGGATGACTTCAGGAGAGCCCAGCTGACAGTAGTTCTGTTGTCTGAACAGTGCTTTCAACACTAAATTCAACCACAGCTGGTTGAAGCTTCAGCAGTTGTAGATTTTTATCCTCTGGTTTATGAAAGGGTGAGGGGAAGGAAGAGGTGAGGTGCAGCTGAGATCATATTGGCTCTGTCACAGGTTCACAAATGAAATACAAATGCAGAGTAACATAAACTAGCTAATGTTAACTCTTGGTGCTTTATATTTTTTCCCCAATTGGTAATATTTTTTTTTGCTTTTTGAAGATGGGACTTTCTAAGGTATAGTAAGCCTCCTTTTTTTAAGAAGGAGTTAGTTTAATAAGTTTACTAGTTAAACCTGTCATGTTCTGCAGCTTCTTGAATGTTTGAGCTATGGTTCTTATCTTGCTTAAAAATCCCCTATTTTATCATTTCTCTTTGTCAAGGCAAAAATGTGTTAACACTCAGGTATTTCATCCTTTGATTGTAGAGACTTGGTTATTTGCATTGCCTGAGTTTGAGAAAGAGCAATCTCCATCATATCTTAATAGGTGCATTTAGTGTTATGTGTCTAGCCAGCAGTGCAAAAGATATTACATCTTTGTCAAAATAATTTTGTCTTTAGAAGCTAATCAAGGAAACCAGATGAAATTCCATGAAGTTGTCGGTTTCGCTTTTGCACCACATAATGGATGTGTGTATAGATAGCTTTTGGTTTTCTATTTCCCCAAGTAGAGTGAGCAACAGTCACGATTTCTCTGGATTTTTTATGGACTATCCCATTTATGATTCACTTATCAGAAGATCAAATAGTGAATGATAAATTATTGATCAAGTGTAAGATGAAAGACCACATTAATCATCTTTCAATTAACATAAAAGCCCTGGAAGTAAAACAAAAATACGTTGTTCCCAATATACATATCAGTTTCCCAAGCATCTATATGCTTTCAGAATCCTTTGTAAAAGGGAGACCTCCAAGATCAGCAGCCAGAGCAAGATGATATTGCATAGGAACAATAAAAGCTTAGTGCAGACATGTACTAACACACAAGGTGTCTCAGATACCATGGAACACAGCACATGACTGTGCAGTCTAATTGTGATACTATTGAAAAAAATTGTAAAATTAGAGATTGTATCCTATCCACTTGATTGGAGTTTTCTTATAAACTTGGGAGATCTTGCAAAAGAAACATTGTTGTAATTTTAAAATAAGCACATCCAGTCACTTCTTCTTACAGCAATTCCATTAGATGTAATGGAATTGACTCAGCCACCTCTCAGTCCTGCTATGTAATGTTACAATGAGGGTTTGAAAAAGAAGGCTAAACTTGAAATAAAAAAAAAGTAAAATAATTCTGGCTTCTTCAGCTGGTGAAGTAGAAACTTTGGGAAGTGCAGATAAAGATTTTTCCCTTGTATTTTGGCACTGTAAAATGGATCGTAAGGTATTTGTTTATAGCTGGGTCTGAGATCAAAATAAAAAGTCACATTGCTTACTTAGGCTTTGGCTGCTGAGTAGAAATATACAGACTTATTTGTGCAAACTGTATGTGGATGATGATTAAAAATATGGAGAGAGGGTAATCATCAGGGTATGGTATCTTCAATGTGTAATGAAAAAAATTTTAAAAATCAAACCAGAAAGAAGGTAAAGTTGGTGTAGCAGAAATCTGCTACATTTAGGACGAGTTCACTTTTCTTGCAGGCTACTTCTTCACGTGAACTTTCCATGTAGAGTTGAATGTTTCTTTGATGTGAAATTATAAAACTACTTTAATTTTTTTGCAAAATGCTATAATTCCTATACTTTCTGAGAATACTACTGGGCTGGTATAATGAGTTCAAGACTATGTATTAAGCCTACAGCTTTCAAATCTACCATTAATGAAATATCTGTCCATTTCATTAATTGCATCTGCTTTGGTGGCTTGGCTTGTATTATAAAAATTTTAGGAAGAGAGGAGGATTTCAAACAGAGGTTCAGAGACATGTATAAGTGAAGTATTGGAAATCTGATAACACTTTAACAATGGCTGGCTTCAAGAAATGTCCTGATAGATTGCCACTTCAGCAAACAGGATTAAAGTGCAACTAATCTTTGTGGTTCGACAGTAAAATCTTTATTCACGTTGCTTCAAAGTAATCTTTTTGTCTATAATTGAATTCCAGAAGCAGATGTCAGTGCATACATACTGAGCTTTTCTTGAAGGGCCTTTGCATTCCTTGAAAGATAGCAATGGTTTGTGAGTTAAGTGGCCATATTAAATCCAGAAAGGCAAAATGTAAGGTTCTGGAGACAAAATGTTCAGTTTATATAGTATGCAATTTCCTTTGAGCAATTCAGAACTAAAAAAGTAATTAAATTCTTACAGGAAACAAAAGTGTCTGGGATATCTGATTAACACATTTCTTTGTCTAATACTTACCTCTTTGCAGCTCCAGCTTTCCCACATCAAAGAAAGGTTCTCAGCGTGTGCTGAGGCTCAAGATTGAAATGGAAAGAACCTGAACTTCTGAAGGAGGTTCTCAAGTAAAATACTATTTATAGTACTTTCAGAGAGCTCAAGTTCTAGGGAAGAAAAGCTGCTCTCATTCCTCCTTTAATCATCCTTTCTTAAGTCAGATCAGTTCTATACAAGCTCTTTTATGCATTGGATTGAGCTAAGGTAGGCTTCTTTATTTAATGTAGAGTCCTTTGGTAGGTAGGCTGCTTAGCAGGTGCATAGCTGTATTGTCTAGCTAGTTCAGATTCTATATCCATCTCCACAGGTTTAACAGAGATTACAACATAATAAAATGCACAGAAAGGGTACTAGTTGAAATGAATATCTGTTTCCAGTCACTTTATTCTCCTCCTTGCTAGATTCAGTGAGACAATGACTGAACACTAGGAAGGAGAAATATCACACTAACTTTGGAAACAGGAATTAAGCCTCTTTTTTCCTTCCTTCCTTCCTTTCTTTTTTTTCCCTCCCTCCCTTCCTTCCTTTTTGCTTTTTTTTCAGTTTGCAGTCTTAATACATGATGCCCGATCTGAGTTTTCAATAGGCAGATGTATGTGATGGCTTTACTGTGTCTGCCCCTTTGAATTGTGCTTGTGTGCATAAAAAAACCCTACATAGATACACACATGTAGTATATATGAATGCTATATTAATCAGAGCAATTCTGTGGATGAAATTACATCCCCCATTTTTAGAAGGGGAGGTGCACAACAGATTTTAGAGGAGAAAAGTTAAGTGCCTGAAGGTAAGTGGACAAGCATTAGCAAGTCAGTGTTTTTTTGAAGTCTGTAATTTTATACCTGATCAAACACTGAACAACTCTTCATAATATTTCTAAATACTTTTCCTTAATCAGAGTGCCTTGCAAACTGAAAACCATGAAGTAATATTTCTGATACATAACCTAGTGCTGTTTTCTTCTGCAAAGGCAGTTTACTGTAATTTAAAATGCATAGAAAAGAGGGAGCAACTTCTTCCCTCCTACATAAACTGACATCTGAACATTCAAGCTGGAAAAGTACAAAAAGTAGCTGAGAAAAGCCTGCAAGTCCTTTGGAAGAAAATCCTGCAGCTCCACCATGCATTGATTTATATTGGATATAGCTATAGTGTATGTCAGCAAATACAAGATGTAAAAATGACTCAATAGGAGCAAAAGATTGACTACTGGGTACAATTTCTTCTGTAGAAATACAAAAAATATAAGAAGTAGTATTACATTAAAAAAATTAAAAATCAGTAGATCATCTTTTCAACTCAGTGCTTCTTGAGTGGATTGGATGTTGTGTATTGGGGTAAAATTGGAATTGACTTGGTAAAGAACAAGAGACAGTAATGATCATGAGACTTAAATTCTTCATTAGGTTTGAATTTAAAAAGGCAAAGAAGAATTTTGAAATAGGTGATGGCTATATCTGTATTGCTCAGTACAACAAGGCTAGTCTCAATAATTTGGCCAGGCCAGATTGGTTTGGGCTGTCACTAATGGTGAAAGGCCATCTACTTCCTAGGGAGTATGCTACATAATTACATTTTTATCATGAACATGTAATTGACCTCCCATTTTACATGCATTTAGACTGGAGTGGGAAAACTCTTGACAGCATTCTGATCAAGGACTTCTCATATGGTGTTAGAGAAGAGATGGTGTGAGGTGAGGTAGTATTGGATGTGTCGTCTGAGAACACGGTGCATCTTGTGTGTGAGTGCTGAATTATCTGCAAGGAAGTACTCAGATGTGTGGATTTAGAGAATGCCTTACATCCAAGTGGAAGAGATTAAAAGTTAAAAAGGCTGAGGATAATGGAGAGGATATTTTGCTAGGGTGAGGAAGACAAGGAAATATTTTAAAATGTTCTTAGTTCAGTTATGTTGGCTTTCCCTGCTTCTTCTGTGTTCTGCCATTTACAGCTGTTGTCACTTAATATCTGCAAGTATATTAAAAATACAAACCCCAAAGAAAACTGTACAGAAAAGCATTGAGATAAAACTATGGTTTTTTTTTATTTCAACAGAATGCTGAAATTTCAGTATTTGAAGTGAACATTCGTTTTGTTGGTGGACTGCTTTCAGCTTACTATCTTTCAGGAGAAGAGGTAAGATGTTTCCATGTGGTCTGAAATATTCTCTAGATAAGTAGTTAACTTGAGTTTAATAATTTATCCAAATTAAATTTGTTTGAAACTTTAAAAATGGCTTGTACAATCCATCATGTTTTCTTGCTTCTACATTTTTACCGGCCATCATGCTGGAGTGGTAGATGTGGTGTGTCAGGTTCCTGCTTCACAAATTGGCTTCAAGCGTATCCTTTAATTCATATAAACTGTATTTCTGTTGGCCTTCCTGAAGCTAAAGCTTCACCTCACAAGGGAAAAGACACATTAAGAACAAAAAGATAACTGGTAAAGCTATATACATGAATGCCTTCAAAGCATTAGTATCTCATTAATCTCTATTGCCTGTCCTGGATTCTAGAGAGGATGAAGCAACAATTTCAGCTAAGGGCTTTGACTAATGCAGTGATTTCTCTAATATATTTGGAGAAGGCTATACTAAGTCACAGGTTCTGTGATATTTTAAATTTTTAGCTTGGCCCTTGAAAAGTTTTTATCTTCCTAGTTTAAATTCTTGTTCCCATCTCTGGATTATAGTAGTATTTTATTGTAGGATTAACACAAGTTAATACTCTTTAACCATAAATTGAATTAATTATTGGATTTCTTTAAATCCAAAGTAATTACTGGTGAAAACTCTACAAAACCCTAAAGATGCATAATTTTCTTTCAAATGTAAATTTCCCAAATATTAGGTAAAGTCCTGTTTTGAACCTATCACTGTAAATTAAATTCTATAGTGTGCTTGCTGGTTTTTGTTAAAATTTATCATTATGTTAAAGATGTCTTAGCAGGTACTATTGGGTCATGTGCCTGACAAAGCAGTTATAAGGAGAAATGTTCCTCGGACATTTTTACTGTACCTATCTATTTTCCAAGGTCCTATCTTGAGTGTAGGTGGCATTGAAAAGATATTAATGTTTTAAAATATATAGCTTTTCATATTTTAACTGTCTTAAATTTTTCTGGAAAAGAATTACACTTAGACATTTCAAATTCACACTTAATGCTAAAGAAAGAAAAACCTAGAGGTGCTTGGTAGCTGACTTCTTGATATTTACTGCATATTGGTTTACTTAATGTTTCATCTTCAACTCTTGAAGAAAATTACTTGTCCTCCTACAGTAACTCAGCAACCAGAAATAAGCAAATCTAAGGGTATCTAGAATTCAGAGCTCTTCCTTCTGTGATTAAATAGTTTTATCTTGCACTGCAGATCTACTTCCTGCAAACAGGCTTGAACTTTTCCAGTATAACCTATTGCTACATGTTAATTAAGTGGTTCTAACAGAAGCAGAGGATGCTTCTTGGCAGACAACAAGCTCGTAAAGAACCGTGTGTGAGCCTTTACATCAAGCTGCAGTTGTCTGCCAAGAAATGCTTGAACCGTTTGTCATCAGTGCTGTTGGTTTCATATACAGGGGATAGTTTAGTTTATATCTCCTGCCTGTTAATGTGCAGGCTCGCTTTCAATCATATATAGTTTCTCCTGATTAACACCTAATCATTGCTTCCCAATCATTCCTTCACCTTTAGAGAGGCAGTTTTACCACCACTTCTTGGGCAGCAACATTGGTGTTCAAATAAAACTCTCTTGTACAAACAAAATGAGGAAATATATTAAACAAAAGGAGGTATTTGAGACACTGCATAATTAGGTGGAACTCTTTACAGTAGAATATTAGTGATACTGGATGCTAATGTCTGTTCTAAAAATAAATGGACTCATTAATGAAAGTGAAATGGGCCCCTAAACACAGAGATGACATGTATGATTAAGGAAGGTCCTGAGCTCTTGTGAGCTGGCGAAGGCACCATCCGTTCTTGCCACTGGTTCTCATACTCTTTGGTAGACATCTGCTGCCCAAGACAGAAGAATCTGTTCCTAAACTAACAGTTGTCCGAGTGGCTTAAAGAGTGCAACTCAGCATGCTCTGCCTTTACCAGATTTGGGGAAACTTCCCAATTTGTCCAGCTGGTGTCTATGGGAGGAGCGGGATGCGGCTGCTCTGAGGAGAGAGCGGCAGCGTGAGGGTTCCCCCGCAGCGTGGGTTTGTCTGGGTCTCACTGTCACTGCTGGTAGCTGTGGAATGGACCAAGGGCCCCAGAGTCTGGCTGCCACCATAGAAAATATATCTTTAATCATCCATTTTAGTAGTGGACATTTCTAAGGAGGTAGAACAACATGTATATGCAGGCTGTTTGGAGGATTAAGCTTTCTCTGTTAAAAGCTCATTTTATTCTTTATCAGATTAACTATTTAAAAATCTTATATTTGCTGTACACACTTATCAGTATCCTAATTAAAGAAAGCTATGTTTCAGTAAAAGGAATGACAGAAATAATTATTGTTTGTACTTCTGAATTACATTTCCATGGGTAATGATCCAAAGCTGCAACATATTGTATGTTCCCTAATCATTTGTAAGTCTCAACTAATCATGATTAAAGTACATCCTATCACACGAGTAGTTCCCAAAACATCCTGCTCTCATAATAGTTCATCTAGATAAAGGTACCAATGTGAATAACTTTAAAAATGAGCGAATTGAATACTCTGCTTCATGTGTGCTGCTTACTTGCAAATAGAGCTATGAGAAGCATTGTATTAAACTTTCTAGAATTTCTGCCTTTTTAGAAATAATATGAAATGGTTAAAAGTTCTAGAATGGTGTCATACACTTTAAGTCACTTTTTTATTTTAAAATTGCTGTTTAAACCCAAGCTAGGGAAAATTCCACTCAAATATCAAATTTCATTTGTAAAACAGCAACAAATAGCAGAAAAAATTATTTCAAGTTAAGTAACTTCTTAAAGACTGCTCTTTCCCCGCTCCCCCATAAGTCCTTTATAGTAATATTACATGTGAGTGCTTCGCTGGTGTTTCTCTATGAGTCAGTGGATATAAGGGTTTATTAAAAATAAACCTGGCTTCTTTAAAAGAGTGCTAATATTAATTTTTTGTTTGTTTATTTGTATGAAAGCATTTGGAGGAGCCTGTAATATATTAAATTTAGGAACAGCACAAATTTATTAGCATTCTTTCCTCATTGTTTAAGTTAAACCTGAATTCATTAGTAGACAACTGATTCCTCTTCTAAGCAACATGGTATGTGATATTTTTTGGTTTTCTACTGGAAAATAAGATACCCGGCAATGGAGAGATTTATTATACAAATGCTTTGTAGTACTTGCTAGTCTGATGTAAAATTCTGGTATACCAAGGGTCAGGAGTATTGCAGTATTTAGCAAGATTCCCTGTTCTGCAGACCTAGATATTTTTTTTCTTCCTGCTTAAAGCATGCTTCCAAATGTAGTCATATAAGGAGATAATTTGTTAACTTTTGGAGGAGGACAACACTGTCCTCTAACAGCAGCTAAGACCTTTCTTGGAATTCGTGGGGGTGACAAACATTACTTCTGCTCACTGTAATCTTCACTGTTGGGAATAACTGTGATACTGGTGCTGAAAGTCACAGCAAGTGTGTGGCACTGCTAGTACAGAATATGCAACCCTAAATGCTGACCTGACTAGCTCTTCTAACTTATTAATAGCTGGCTCTTATAGGTACTGCTAAAGCTGTGTAATAAGGGCACTGTTTTGCTTGAAGGTTGGTTCCCCAGTCAAGGAATACGTTGCATAGGCAGAAATACAAGGAGGTTTTAATAATGTTTGTTTGTGTGAGTAGCAAGAAATTAATCCAAAATGCTCTGAAGTGACTAAGGAGCATGTGAGTTTCAGATCCAGCTGGTAAGTTCCCAGATTCCTTTGAAGCTTTTCCATTTTTTGAATGGGATGAGTAATTTTTTTTCCCCCAGAGTTAAAATATTTTGGATTCAGCAGCTGTTCTTCCTGTATAATATAACCTTCTCTTTTCTAGGACTAAAGATAGTTATCTTGACTGGAGGAATTCAAAATGAAGTTGATAATGATGTTCATATTGCCATTTCTCTCCATGGCATGAAGCAGAAAGGGAGAGCTTTCAAATTTCTTTTTCTTTTATTTTTTCCCCTCTGGCAGTATATCCTGTTTGAAGGAACACAAACTTCATCCTGGTCAGAATGAAGGAACAAAAAACCCACAACAAACAGTTCTTCATAATAATAAATGTTGGACTTTCTGAGTTTCATCTATTACCCTCTACCAACTGTTCATTAGAAATAAAAATGAAGGAAAAAAAGTGATGACGTATCGCCTAATTAGTTTATATTTGAATTTAGAATAGGAGTTACAGTGCCACTATTCAACCTCACTTGATGATCTTGGCCTCCTGTCTGACTTCAGACCTAATCATTGCCCATTTAAAGCAACCATCCATTGATGATGGTAGTGCTGTCCTATTAATGAGGAGCAGACCTGAAATAATGATGCAGGTGCTATTGATTTAGGTCTGCTTTTGCCAGGCTGACCACAAAACGTTGCTGACTGCATATAGTGCTAAAATGTTTTCCAGAATTTTGCTGCAGCTATTTTCATCTGGTTCTCCCTGTCTTGTGGAGGTCTCCCTTCAAAGAGAGTATTTGAATTCCATAAATACAAAAAAATATAATTAATCATTTAGCAATCTTGAAGAGTAGGAGGATGAAGTGTGTCACCTATACAAAGGTATTGGTCTGTTTTTGCAAATGAGGAATTTAAGTTCCACCATAGAGGATCTTATGTCACCAGTGTGAGAATTGACTGCATGTTTTATCTCCTGCTTCCTTTCACTTAACTTGACACTAATTAACAAGAGGACTTTTCCTTTTATGTCTTGGAAGCTTGATTTCTAATGCTGTTTGAAACTCCAAGCATACTGTATCAGCTTCATCACTTCTCTGCGAATGCCACTTAACTCCTCCTTGAGCATCTTCACAGACTGGCAGTAGAATTCCCTGTTCAGCAGAAACTAGAAGACTGCAATTGCCTGTAGTTTTCTGCAGCCCTTTTTTCGGATTTGGGTCCTATTTGCCACCTACCATCCATCTGCTGCCAATTTAAGTGATACATCAGTACTTCAGTAGTGTCATGTTTTAGTTCCTTTAGAGCTATGAAATGATCTTGATGATTTGTTTCATTTTTATCAATTTGTGATTCTTTTAACTTCCATATTTCATAGAATCCTGGAGTCATTCAGCTTGGAAGGGACCTGAAGAGGTCATCTAGTCCAGCCTCAATATTGGGACAGTGCATTAGGCTTGCCTTTTTAAGGATCTCCTTGCATGGGAAACCTGTCTGGGCTCTTCAAGACTGAACTCTGGGGCAAATTTAGCTTTTCTGCAATGGCAGGAATCACACGGACACCTCTTAATTGTTCCTCCTGTCTCTCTAGCAGTCCTCGTTGTCTTTGTCTCTAGCAGTCCTCACTTTTTTTTGTTTTGTAACCTTAAAAACTTGTTCTTCAAAAACATGTAGTATGTTCTTCATACATGTAGTATGACTTAATAGTTTCACATTTAACTTGTCAGACGTAATAAATTTCTGTATTCCTTAATTGGACTTTAATATACTTTTGCTTTTAATTACCTTGTTTACAGTCACACCAAAAGAAGATACAAGTTATCTAAACCTTTTGATTTGAGAATCTTGTGGCTCTGAATCTCATCTTTTGTTCTGCAGGTCACCTCTGGGCATTTTACCCATTTGGCTATTCTTTTTGAAGTTCATTTCAGCTGGTCTTCTTGATTCTCTTTCCAAACTTAAACATTACCAAAGTCACCCTCTTCTTTATAACAGCATGTTGAGTTGGAGCGTGTGGCCCCTGTTAGACAGTAATATATCATATTAAGTCAAGAGCTACTTTTTCTGTTATAGACTGAGTTTCTGCAAGAAGCTGTCATTTCAGTGTATAAAGGAATGGTTTATATCCACTCTGATGTAGCACTTAGCAGCCTACTCGGAGACAGAGAAGGGTTTAAAGTCTCCTCTGTTTCCCCCAGTCACAGTCTGTAATCTCCATTAGTATTTCAGTCTCTTCACCACCTGTAACAGATGTAATGCTATTCTCTTTCTGTGCTAGCTGCATCAAAATGTGCTACAGCATCCCTGTGGATTCACATTCTGGAGATAACCTTGACTCCTAAGATTTTCTTTGATGTAGTCTGTTCTTCTGCTGTTCCAAGCAGACTGCTCTTCAGTCTTCTATTTCTGTCTCTTAAGTTCCTGCAATGCAATTAAACTGTCTCTGTTGATGAAACCCGTCTCTGTTGAACAGGTTCCCTGTACGCCAGAAGCTTCCCCATTCCTAATATTTCTGTCCCCTTTCTCCCAATGCTGCTCCCTCAGCTGCTCTGTGCAGCTCTACCTCTCAAGCTGGCCCCACACAAAATGCTGAGGAAACCTCAAAGAAGTAAGAGATGTCGATTTTCAGTCTTGCTCTTAATTCAAGTTTTGCTTCTTGGTTTTTCCTTCTCTGCTTTAGAGTTACTGGTTCCACGATTGGGAACCTGAAGTCTTGTGGAGCCTCTTCCAGCTGTACACCAGGCACAGACAATGCCATCACCAACAATTTTTGTGCCTCATAACAAAGAGCCTCAGGCTACTTTACTAATGTAAAGTGAAAATAGTGGCAATTTACATTATTTCAGTGAATTGCTGTCTGCTGGAGTTCAGCAGGGGGTATGTTTCAGATGTCTGTCATCAGTGTGAGTTTCTGCAGCAGGGGGATGGTGCAGCTCTGGTGATAACCTGCTGCAGCTGCTGTAGCTGAGCCTGATATGAAATCAGGAGCCAGAGTGCTGATTTTGGTCTGAAAAACATAATTTTAGAATTCTGAGCTGTACAGTAAAACAGTTTTCTCTTTTAGAGTTTTCACTTTTGCATATCTGAAAGACGTTTGTTCAGGCAGATTTTTCAAAACAGCAAAAAATATTTGGTTTGTCCCATGGCAAACTTATTTGACGTGTTTTTGAATTCATGCACTGACTTTAGAAATAACTAAACCAAAAAGCTTTGTTGCTGATTACATTAATTTTAACTAAAACCCCAGCTCACCTCCAGACTACTGTAGTCTGGTGCTAAAGCTGGTAAACTGTTAGAAAGGAGAATGGATGATAATGAGAGCTAAGTAGTATCTTATTGTGATTGTAACAGCTGGTGTGTTTGACATGAGCTTGTGAGCTATATTATTAAGTAGAATTCAAGCAGCTGAGAGAGAACTGGTTTGTTTGTTCTGGGGATTTGGCTCTTAACCAGCTCCTGCAGTTTCACTTGATTGAGGTTCTACAGAACAGTTGGAGAGGGCACATCTACCAGAAATACTAGTGTGGGGGCTTTCCTTTTACGCAGCAGCTCTAGATAGACCTGAAAGAAGAATTCTTTGCATGTGGGTTAATACACTATACAGAAGAAATTATATGCTATTAGCAGTCCATCCAGAGTCACCATACGTCTGCAAAGGATTTCAGTCTCCAAGATATTTGTCTCTTTCATTTATCTTGGTATTCAGTTCTGTCATTTTGCGGCACCAAATTCAATTGCAACAGTAAAGCAGAATAAAAGGAGAGTGAAAACATATTGCCTGAAGCGTTAGTGGGATTGTTCTGTTCTGCAAATTTAATAGAAAATGTACAACATATGGTTAAATACAGGGTTCTGCAGAGCCATTTGCAAGCAATGCTGTAAATATATTATCCATATGTAAAGAATAATCCTTATGTATAATTTTACAGCAGAGAATTTGACTTATTTCTGCACGTGAAAGCAACATAAAATATCTCAAGTCAATGCTGACAGTGGGAGTAGATCAGCATTGATTTACCCCCCTTTAATTCTAGGCTATATCAAATATTTGGGAAAGTATATTCTCTTGGTGAATATATTATAAAAGTTCAATTAAATGATAATGCTACTGAATCATCATACTGATTTTTTTTTTTTTTTCTCCCCCAAAAGTACAGGTAAAAATAGTGTGTACTTGCATTTTACTCCATGAAGAGGCATGGATTAACTCTTCATTTATTAATCTAAACCTTTCACATGGTTTAGTAGTTTACGTAAGATTCCATTTTGTGCTTTGTCTCCATAGACAGTCTGATCCAGAGGTTATTTTTCATTAAGTTGGGAGTTAAGTAGATGATAATGTCCTCTCCTTATTAACTTAGAGAAGATAAAAGCATAAACCATCCAGTAGATTCCTGTGTTTTTCATTCTGTTGGCAACTACTAAGGTTCCCAAATCTGACTTCAGCAAAGAATTCTTCCACTTTTGTATCTTTTTGCAAAAATTTAAATTACTTCTATTAAAGAATATGTAAGAATTAATTAATTCTAAGTACTTTAAATACAAATCAAGTGAATAGAAGTTTATGATGGAATTGGGCAAGTTGCTCATCCAATTTGCCATTCAAAGGATCAGATTAGAGATTCATTACAAAACAACACTTTGTGCTGTGCACAAGTCCTGCTGCTTCAAGCTAACTGAAAATCATTGAGAAAATTGAATGCCTAAAATCAGAAGCAGACATCGTTGCTGTTCTTGCATGCCCTTCATGCCTCATGCAAGAGGAACAGATAATGGCATCTTTGCTGCAGGAGAAACAGATATCCTTTTAGTCTCCTTTGGATTTAGCAATACATCTTACTCAGCAGATCAAATCTGAAACAGGTTCAATGGCTTTAAGTTAGCATGAACTCCTGGGATCAATTTATGGAGACTGCTAATTGGCCTGTGCATTTATTTGGCAGGAACTGTTCCTTGTGCTTTTCAAGCAACAGAAATCTGAAAGATTTGAAAGGAAAGATAAAGAGGGAGCATTTTACCAGATCTATTGGAAATTGCAGGAATCCACATGCTATTTGCATGCCATTTGTTTGTAAAATGCAACAGTTGAATAATGTTGATAAATGTTGTGGTTGATAAATGAGTGCAATTCCTGTCTCTCCTGTGCCAAAAGCTTGTCTCTGCCATATGCAGGCTGTATTTGCACCCTGTGTGCAAATGATTGAGAAGGAATTTGGAAAAGATGTTCACATGAAAATCCTGTGCCATTCCAGAATAAAGGATGTCAAGGGGATTTTGGGTTTTTGGCAGGTCTTTGCCCCTAAACAGAGCTGTTTAGGGAAATGTTTAAAAGGCAAATCTTTGTTTTCCTTAAATCAGTGAATATAAAGGTTCATTTTGCATAGGGCTAAGGGCACAGAAATAGGGAAACTGCAAACTTTTATTAAGCCAAGGACTGGGAAGAGGAGGAACAAAATCACTTCTATGAAGATTTGAAAGGTGAGAAAGAGGAGGAGTATATAGTGCCAGTATTTCATATAAATCCTACCTTCTTTCCTTCATCCTAGTTTAGGATGTATTTAAACAGCAGATGCAGTTTCTTAGCTCGCTGTTTACATTGCAAGTATTTTGTCAACAAGTAATACACTTTTGTATTCCCACAGATGGTCAGCTGTCTTACTGTTTAATTTTGTAGTAAAGCATAACATACAAGAGAGGTCACGAAGTAGTAAGATATTCTGAAGAACTTGCCTTTTTTTTTTTATGTGTTCAGTTCTGATGTTCTTCACTCAACACCTTTGATTGCTTGCGGTAACTCACCTGACCTTGATAACTCCTTCAAATAGTAGATAATTAAGACTGTACAGTATGAGGGAACTGTCATCATTCAGATACATGAAGGCTCAAAAGCTTGTTTTATCATTCAAAAAACCCAAACTTATGTAAACTGACAAAACTCTAAAGCAAACAAGAGATCATTCTAACAGCAGTGTCGCTGGAGTAGGGTCAACCTTCAGTTGACAGAAAGCTATCTTCCTTCTGGCATCAAGGACCACTTCCAGTGTTTCTTGTGATTCAGATGCATTGAACTACTGAAAGGGCTCTGTAACTAGTTAATCTGAAGAACTAGATGTTTGTGGTTTGTTTCTTTTCTTCAGCCTTTCAGCAGTCATCTGCTTTTGCAGGCTAAGCAAAATAACCACACTAGTTGGATTGGAAAGCTGGTTCAGTCCAGTTAGTGCTTTAAAGTCATGTTGTTCCCTGGGGGGAGTGTTGTCCTTAATTTTTGCAAGCACGACTAGATAATTTTACAGTCCAGTAGATTCTCAGGATCATCATCATGTGAAAAGGATATGCTGTGAACTTCATTCTCTTCCATTTTTCTTTGAAAATTCTATTTTGTTTTCTTCAAACCAACAGCTGCAGAACAAAGTCAGCAGCTCACAATGCTGTTTCTTAAAAGATGCTATTTTCCCCAACTTGTTCTTAAAAACACTATTCACAGTATGCAGACAATTTCAATCTTTTTCCTTTTATCATGCAAAACCAGTGAATAACTCAAACCTTCTCATCAGCATTTGCCGCTCGTAGGGTGTCTCTTACAGACATCATTCAGTCTGTGCTCAGTCTTTTCTCTCTAGAGTTGCTTTTATTTCTATTTATATTCTAAAGGGAAGAACAAATAATCTGCCCGATTCCAGGCAAGATCAATAACTGCTGAGATGCCCTGGGTAACTGTTGCCACACTGCTGCAGGAGACTATGGGCATGGTACTTGTCTGGGCAGACTAACTCCAGTGTTAAATGCCATCAGCCTCTCTGATTTGCTCGAAGGTTGTGTGTTACTTAATGTAGTTATTAACTGACCCAAGGGCAAAAGCAAATACTTACTGAGACAGCAAGAAGACCTCCTTGCTCAATATGTTTGCTCTTGACAGACTATGACATCTGGTGACAGAAATAATGAGTGTAGCTGGTGCTAAGATGCCCCTTTTCGAAATCAGACTTTTAAGACCTTTTTTATATCTAATTCCAAACTAAAATTACAGTTACAGCAATGCTTTAATTTATATACCATTAAATATAAAAATAATTTAGTGAAACCTGCAAAGTATTTGTTCTAGGAATGGCGATGTGAAATGTTCGGTTGAACAGTAAAAACTCTAGACCTGTGTCAAGAGCTTTGGTAAAAACAGAGGGAGTTTACATGACTGTTGTCTCTTCTTTCCCCTTGCTTCAAGTGGGAGAATGGAAAGCAATGTAATGATGCCTATATATGCTAATATGCACATTTGAAATATTTATTAATACTTCTAACCATTATTTCCTCCAAATATGCACTGCATTCAAAAATAATGTTAATCTCTGGAGAGAACATCTTATGGCTGTTTAATTATTGGAATGATTTTGAGGTTTAACTGTAAAAAGAGTTTAAACTGTAGGGAATTCAGGGAAGCAGTTGAATTGCTCATAAATTTATTACTTGCTGGCAGCACTGTTCTTGAGTCAGAGCACTTGTTTCTGACTCTTAAGAATTGGAAGTGTCTGCTTGCCTCCTTATATTTTAGTCACTTTAGTTTTATGGCTTGTCCAGTAAGAGAAATAGTCTTACAGTAAACAGAAAGGAATTGAATTAGTCTGCTTGATGATTTAACTTGCAACATAAAAGCAGCTTCTTAAATCAGAGTTCTTGTCTCTTGAAGCCTACTGTTTGGCTTACATAAAAAAGAACTACTAGAGTTCTTATTTCTTATATTCAATTTAAGGAAACTACACAATCACTTTATTTAGACTCATTTTGGATATTCCTGTTATTCATCAGACAAGTCAGTGACTTGTCTTTCAGAGAAATCTCAACAATAAGAAAGAAAGCACTGAGTTAAGAAACCATCATCTTCTTTTCCTGCTATACAAAAGAAATTTTTTCTTGTTATGTTCTTCACATAACAAGCCAGCTAGATGGTGTGTCAGAGGTCTTGTGGAAGAAGGAACCTGAGAGTATGCTAAATTTTAACATTTTCCTCTCTCCTGAAAAATAATTACCTAGGAATGCATCATCAATGCCACTGCTAGTGTTACAAAACTCACCTGTCACGGAGTCAAGCTAAGTCTTTGCACTGTTGCAAATCCAAGCTGAATTTACCCAAATGGCACGTTCTCAATCCCATTGTTTTTAATGGAATTTACTAAAAAAAAAAAAAAAAGTAATTTCTATTATTTTAGTGGTTGTGACAGTTATCAATAGTTATCTGTAATCTGAGAAACCACTGAAACATTAGGGCTTGAACAAATAAAACACTTTTTTCTTTCTCCTTATATATAAAGTGAAGCTGAAGTAGTCTGTAGCTGCTGGTGCCAGAGAAAGATCAATGAGGGAGTTTTATGATCAAGTGGCTTGTGGCTAAGTGATCCATGCTGTAAATCTAACAGAAGGGCAGTTGGCACTGTCTTTGCACTTGTGATCGTTTTACTTTTTAAGATATTTATGATGCTTCCAGTATCTGAGATCACAAAATCTGGAAATTCCTGTGTTGGCTTCAATCCTAGGGTAAGGGTTAAAAGAAGCACTTTACTGTTTAAACATGGGACAGCCTCAATATACAACATAAATTTTCAGTGAATACTCACTATATTTGATACATGTTTAATGACTAACATGTTTAACACTCTAAAAGAGTAATTTTAAATTTATTCTTATTATATCCATGAACACATGAAATTAACAGTCAGTGGAATTGCCCATTCATGAAAAGGAACAGATATCTCTGGTAAAGGACATTAGAGTAAACTTTAACACAAACGAAAGTCCTTAAGCTTTTTGTGTTTGATGAAGACTGTGTAAAGCCTGGAAATCTAAATTCTGTGCCCAACGTCATGACTTGTTTTTAAAACGTTGTTATTCAAACTTGGTAGTTTGGATTCTCATCCTGTTTTGTTCCTTATCCTAATCCTTTTGTCACCTGCACTGCATGTAGTTTGCTAGTTATTAGTAGTTCTTCTTATTTTTGTTACTATTATTATTAATTTACTGCATGCTTCTTTCTAAAGCACGCCACTGCTACCTTACAAGAGGACACTCTTGTTGATAAATAGTTCCAAAGTCTATTGAAGCTATAGCTTGGATAAAAGTCACTGAGGACCATATTATGACACTGCCTTGTACATGCCCTAACGCTGTGTCACAATGTATCAGTAACATTTATATAAAACTTTCAGTAGAAACTGAAACACAGGAGGTTCCCCCTGAACATCAGGAAATGTGTTTTTACTGTGAGGGTGACCAGAGAGATCATGTGGTCTCCATCTTTGGAGGTATGCAAAGGCTGTCTGGACAGGGTCCTGGGCAACTGACTCTGCTTGAGCCCAGGGGGGGTAGGGTTGGACCAGAGGACCTCCAGATATCCCTCCAAGGGTCCCTTCTAACCTCAACTATTCTGTGATTTGAACTTTGACTCACAGCTTCATGAGAAGACGGCCTCTTGGTTTATCTGGAGCACTTCATGGGAAACAACTGGGAAAAGGAAACCTTTCCTTTCTTGGGGCTGCAGCCCAACCATTGCAGACCCACCACAATTGCTCTATATCAACAGGTGTAACCCTCTGCAGAAGGAACAAACCCTGAACTGGCTGGAGAAGAGCTACTCTGTGCTACCTGGTCTGAAAACATTCTCAGTATAAATTTTAACTATTTGAGGTCTGGCCTCTGAGTGATATAAATACCTGACTGTGATGTCAGATTGAAACTAGTGGTGATTGAGCAAGACCAACCTTTTTGCGGGGGACTAGAGGAAAAAGAGTAATTCTTTTATTCCGTTGGCTTGGCAAACTGGCCAGGTTTGCTCTGCAGGTATGTGCCTGATAGCTAGTGGTCAGATCATGGAAGATGGCAGAATATGGGACATCCTGAGCCTTGGGCTCTTTTGTCCAAGGACCCTTTTGATTCCAGCTGTTGAGGGTCATTTCATTAAGCTATTATTCTGATGTTGGAGTAAAATATTAAAGTGAGCAAATGAAGTTAGGGAAAGAAAATTAGCAGAAGAACAATTAAAGTAGGCATACCACAACAAATAAGAAAAAACACACCACAAATGAACAAACACACACACACACCCTCCAAAAAAAAAACCCAAAACACCAATCTACTACTAATCCATATCCCC
>JAOXNG010000021.1:70466232-70477861 GCA_028566535.1 Scolopax minor
CAGGAATTCTACAAAACCAAAAGGAACACCACGCAGGGGCAAGAATCCAGACATTGTCCCCTAAACCCTATTAATAACACAGTCACGGAAGCAATTCAGAAAAGAATTGTTCTGTATAATGGATCCGATGTCCAGCATGAGCAGGAAGCGTCCAAAGTCCAAAAGAATTCAAAAAGGATGAAGCTAACAGAGGTTTTAGTAAAACACATCAAATGGTCACAAGATGCATTGGGCATTATCCTTGCCCAACTTCTTGTAACTGGACCGAATGGAATCATTTCTATAAAACATTTCAACGCTTTTTTTAAAATCAGAGAGTGAGAAACATCTCTGATGTGCCATTTCCACAGACTGGTTTTTAAAATTCCATACAAAGTTTTTATATTTTTACTATTGGTAGGTCAAAGAGCCACAGGTTAGGAATCATGCTGGAGGTTTCTCCAGAAGTCCATTTGCTGACAATACGACGTATGGAGCTTTGTTTGCACCAAATCTCTGCCCTATTCGAATGCCTTGAAATCTCAGAAAATCCAGTCTTGCAGGAAATAACATTTTATTACACATTTTATTTGGCCAACAGCAAAAGAAAGTTCTATATAAAGTAAGTATTTATTTTTCCAAAGACAAAGTATTTAGCCACCTAAAATAAAGTAGTTTACACTCCTTTCCCCTCACTTCCTCTAACTTACCAGTAATGTCAGCGTGCATCTGCACAAAGAGAGGGTTCTTGCTCAGCCCGCCGCACAGAAACAGCGTGTTGATGCGATGCCCTGCAGCCTCCATAGCTTCCAAAATATGTCTTGTTCCTAACTTCAAAAAGGGGGAAAAAATAACAAGAAAACCCAAATGAGCACAGGAGAACGGCCACAGGAACAGATCTTAAATCACAATTTGTTAAAGAAGAGTGATACCGCTAAAAAGAATAATACAAACTGCCCCCACCAGGAAGCTGAGGGTTGGGAACAGACCAGCAGGGGTAGGGAGTCTAGATATGATACAGCAGTGGAACAAGTCATGGAGGTCTTAGGAGTGGTTTGTAGACTTTTGGACTTGTAGGTAAATATTAGAATGATGAGAACTAAGCGTGGGGTGAAGGGTGGGTGCAGGTGTGGGACTGTCAGCTTCTGCCAGGTCTGATCCAGTTAGAGTACTTTGTGTCAGTAAGCCTTGTTACTGCTGGCTGAGCATCCATAAAGAGAGGCAGGGAGAAGTCCTTGAGCCTCTCAAGATAACCACTGGAATGGGAAATTTTGCTGTGGATCTTTTCCTTTATTATATATAATGTCTCTTGGTTTTGTGCTCTGTCATTTCTGCCTTTACTCTATGCATCTCAGTAATGGCTGTCACACTTTGTGCTTAACAAAAAATTACTGAGTGATAGTGGGGAGAGATTAGGGCTTGGCAAAAAGTTGAAATTTGTGCCAGAAATAAAGATACTAAGTATAAGTTTCTATCGTTTATTTACTTTCATTATCTGAAAAATTATTTTACCCTCTACATTATTTATTTCTTGTCCAATATTAGAAGTTTCTTCAAAAGAAAGATATGTTGAGCATTGTGGACAGTGTGCAATAATTACAACACCACTTTTCCTAATATTATTTTTTAACTGTTAAAGCTGCAAATTGAAAAATATAATGGTTCCTGTATTAATCTTCACCCTTTTATCATTGCTTTCAGACCATAATTTGCTGCCTGAAGTTGCTATTTATTCTGTTCAGTCATTCAGAGTGTTATACTCTTGTCATTTTTGCCTATGCTGTTGTATTTAATAGACAGTGATTTATCAGTCAGTTGTTCACCCATGTTAAATTAGTCCTAGAGATGAAATTGGACAATGTCCATAGTTGATCTTTTTTTTTTTTATTTATTTAGAAGGGGAAGAAAAATCAATAACATGCAGTAGTAATAATCAGTTTAAATTGTCTTGTAAACAAGAAGTGCATCTTCAACTCAAGACTTGTTCCAAAATTGTACTAGTTGCCCACTAAGAAAATTGTTTACTACCTTGGAAGAGGTGCATTTTGGACAAGGAAGAAGTTAGAACAACTGGCTTCACTGTGTGTTCTAATGTTGGTGTTCAGAGCACTATCCTTATCAGAAGTAAATTACATTTTCCTTGCATATCCGTATGTGGAAAATATAATAAGATGTGCTTACTTTTTCATACCCATTATTTTTGATATTTCCATGACGTAGGCAATTTTATTTTGAAAGAAATTGGATTGTTAATTTATAACTGAAATACAACAGCGTTGAAAAAAATATGTAAAAGTTAGTAGAAAGATTTGAGAGTAAAGTGTTATTGCTATACATGAACTCTTTAATTAAGACACTTTCTTTGTCTAGAAGCAAATATTGTAAAAGACTTCTTTCTGAGCTTGCAAATAATCTTTTTAATGATGAAGGATTAATACAGCAAGCCTCAGTAACTGCTATACCTTACAGGCTGTCACTGCTATGGTTAAATATGTATGTGCTTTTGGAAAGGGAGATCTAAAAAGAGTACATACAGTACCTTTAACCACTTTCATTAAATAAAGTATCTACCCCCTTTCCAAGTGGGAAAAGACAGGGTTTTACACAGTGCAGCAGAACCTTCTACAGAAATTTGGGATCACTGTGTTGCCCATTGCTTGGGAGGGTCATTGTGACCAATCTCCTCTTCAGTGTTTTAGGGCAGACGCTAAGGTAAGCTAAGGGATTGATCACACTATATGTTGTGAAAGGCTGAAGGAGCAAAGCACAGGTTTGGGTTCAGCAGACCAAGGTGAAAAAACCCTCTGCAAGGGGAAAGCTTGTGTGCTCCCGGTGGGGTTACTTGCTCCTCTCAAGGAAATCTACTAAGAGATGTTCTGCACCAACTGTTTTTGAGTGTTCCTCAATATTTAAACCTTAGGGAGACTGAATTATGTACTGGATGAAGATCACAAATCCGTAACTAATTCTCAGCAGAATCCACACAATCAGTAAACTGGGAAGTTAGAAATAATGTCAATTATGAAGGGATTTCCAAGCACTCATATGCAATCCACTTAATTTTCTGACTTCAGCCATAATAATTATTTAACCTTTCTCAAAATACCTTGTACTGTAATTCTAAATCTTGGACTGTTATCACAGAAATCTTGAGATCTCTATCAAACAAAGAGACTGTGGGGTAGTCTGGAGCTTCTTTATGGTAAAGTGATTATCCCAGAGTTTTATATTCTCTCCTGATCACATAATTTTTCAATAATAAAAGCCTTTCCTAAAAGTGGCTTTTAGAAAGTGGGATTTTATAAATTGTGTTTTGTTTGTGTTGAAAGAAAATTTTTAATTACCTTGTTTATACTAGAAAATGTCTTTATGCATTCATATAAACATATATGCTTTTTTTTTTTCCTTCTCTGAAAATTTGCTGTACTGTACTTGGCTACACCGCAGGATGCGTCATATGTACAAGTTGATTTCTAATACATAAATAAATAAAAATACATCATAGATATGCCTGAGGGGAAAAATGAATTGAAGGGAGCTATTATTAGAAAGATAGAACAATGAAGGTGACTTTGCTATTTTGGTTACTACACCTGGGATAATCCTTTCAGTGTTGTGCAGGATCCCAGTGTAATTCCAAGCAAATAGGCCTTGAACATCCACATATTGAAATCACTAAATAGGTTTCTATATTTAAGTTGGAACAATATTGCTTCTAATTAAAAACTCTCTTACTAGAGCACTCAGTGCTTGAAAAGTCAGGTTAATGTAACCCGAGTTGAGCTGGCACTTGAAGGAGAGCAAAACACTCTTTGTTCTACCTTTGTAACTATTACTCTGAACATAAATGTTCCTGAAGTTGTTTGTCATTCTTGTGCACTCGTGTTAAGCAGTTGAGGTCTTGCTGCTTCCTGTTTTCAAGACGAAATTGGAAACTTTTTACACACCAAAGGCCAGTTAAGCCTTCATTATCTGTAGGTTTATATTCCAGTCTTTTGATTAATCATGGCATTGATATTTGTCTGGGTATAAGCCAGCTGAGTCCCTATGGCTGTGGTGCTGCAAAAACATCTTTTGGGGCGATAAGGGGTGTGTGTGGGTTGGTTTTGCTGCCGATTCCCTGAGCTGCACATCCGCAGTGCAGCAGGTACTCACTCAGCCATCCAGCCCGGGATCCCGGGGCGCTCTGAGCATCCACTAATAAACCCCACGCAGAGCAAAGACCCCTCCGCTCGGGGAGGAGGGGTCACTCGGGGCAGGGAGCTGCCAGCCAGCCAGGATCCAGCAGCGTGCCTGGATAATGGTCCCCGACCCCAGGACACCCGGCAGGCACAGCAGGGAGCATACAAGCACACTGGAGTGGGGCTGGACGGACTGGTGTCCCTGGTTTGATGCCGGTCGTGCCCGGTCATCTGGGCATCATCACTGTGTGATGCTGCTGTGTGAGTTCTCTCATTCCTTGGTGTGATGGAAAATGGGTTGTGCTGCTTCGTTCCTTTGACATCACTCTTAAAAAAAAAAAACCAAAACTAGGGACACGTCATTGTGTTGTGATGACTTGTATTGTTGCGCTCAAAAATGGTATTATCTAAATTAATTTAATGGGAGCAACGCTGCATTTTCCAACACGTTATGTCTTCTTAACTTCCAGGTTTTCCGAAAAAAGGCGGTGGAACTTGGAGAGAAATTGCTACCTGCTTTCAACACTCCCACTGGGATACCTTGGGCATTGCTTAATATTAAGAGGTAAACCAACTGCCTTTTAGTGCCTGGAGTACATAAAAAAGTTATGTTGAAACTGTCTTCATCACAGAACTGTTACAATTGCTGCACAGTTTTTGTCTTTCCAGCTAGGTAAAAGTTGATATAAGATACTTGGTTCTACAGCTTAAATTAGGAAATTTAAGTAGATAGCCACTGTATGCACAAGAATGCATAGAGAAATGCATTTATGCACCTCAGAACTGGCTGGTTTTTGGTCAGTTACTATTTCACTTGTCACTTTTCCTGAAGGGCTTTTAGTGCTGTTATACATATGGTAAGGACAAGTGCTACTCTGAAAGCATAAAGTTTCCTAGTTTCCTGCCACTTTCTACTGTGATTCTTACCTGTTCTCAAACGTGGTATCACAAGAGTAATAGCTGCTACGAGTGACTGGCTGTTCTGCACCCTCTCCGGAGGAGTGGTTGTGCTTTGGAGACAACAGCATGGTTGCTGCAGGAGATGCTCTCCTGAAGTCACTCTGGCCTCCAGTCTCTGACTCCAGAGAGATGTCAGCAATTCCTCGGTTTGCCTCCGGCCTGCTAGCGGTGATGCTGTGCTGGTAAATAAAATGTTTTCTTTACACTGCCTGGAGAAGAAATATTGAGAGCTACACCTGTGTGGTATGTTTTTGTATTTGTAAGGACATTTCAGTTTTCATTCTGCTGCGGATAAACCCCAGCACCACCTGCCACAAGAAAGGGAATCAAGCAGAATTTCACATGTGCATGTGTTGGTGTCATATTGTGTATTTTTGCAGAATTCCCTCCTTGACAGTCAGCATCTTCCTCCATTCTCTGCTCGATCTGTATTCATGGGTACACCTTTTCCCCAAAGCAGGACGTACACTGCCATGCTTGCTTGGTTGGCTGTGGTTGCTTCAGGCTTCCCAGGAAACTGCTCAGAGCCAGTCCTACAGAGACCCCTGGTGTGTCAGCACAGACAGGTTTATCTTCCAGCTTCCTTTCAAACAGAAGTGAGACAGGAAGCAAAAAGCATGTCTGTGCAGGAACGGGGGGAGTTCGTGCCTCCTGAACTTTCTCATCATTGGAGGGGCTGATTAATTGCTGCCCAGTGATGATCCTTGGACTTCGACTGGTTACTTAATGATTTCTTCTCAACAGACTGTAGTGAGTTCTGCACAAGTTCTGCACAAGTAGCACAAGGGCTTGAGGTCTAATTGTTACTTGTTTTTAAGCTGTTAAACTTGTGAGTACAGAAGCTCAGCATATGTTTGTAATTGCAACACAACACTACCTTATTCTGCATAGTACATGTAAACATATGTAAGGTATTTAGGCTAAAATTTGTCTTATATGTGGCCCTTGACTAAATCCCTGCTTATCTACTAAATGTATCAATGGTTTATGGAAATAGTTCAAAATATGTGGTTGTCTGCATGGTTTTGTTCCTAGCTTCTCACAAGTGCTGTGGTGCTGTGTTGCAGATGTCAGCCACAGATGCTAACAGGCAGTGATGGAAAAGGGATTCATTTTTTATCTGGCACCAAAGTGAAAGAGGATCTCTGCTGAGATAACTTCCTTTGCTGTGGTGGAAAAAGTTGTCTTAAGAGCTGGGTTCTTGGTTATTCATTCTGAATCCTTGCATATCTGTCTAGATTTGACTTTCAGTAGGTGACTTTTAGGTAATACTGTGTGTAAACAAATACGCTGTTATCCAGGCTTAGGAAATGCTAAGCCACTGAAGCCTGCATATATTAAAGATCTAATATGCCTCGTTTCTGATTAGTATTTTATTTTATTTTTATTTATGCTTCAAACTGGAGAACACTCACAATAGATTGTAGGTGTCACTGGGATTTTTTAAATGACTATTTTTGGATTAAGATATCAGCTGGATATTTGTTTCACTATATAACTCTTCTTCACAAAATAGTTTGTTTTCTCTGCTCATCCTGTAAAATCAAAGCCAGAATTGCTCTCTCCTCAAGTGTCTCTGTGTGTAAACATATATATGTGCTTTCATCTGGGCATGTCCTTACATACCAGAGGCATCCACCTGAACTCTTGTGCCCATTCTCTTCTCCATTGTTTTTCTTTATCCTGCTTCTTTCCTCACAACTTAATGACCATAGGACACTTGGTGTCTTATTTGTGAAACCCTAATTATCAAATGTATTAGGAAGTACTGTTCTTCCACTGAAATTATTAGCCAGTTCTTGACTGTGTGTGTTTGTAAAATTTCCTTTTGTTTTTGAAGTACATTTTAAGTAATTAGACTGTTAGTTTGTACTGGGATTCTTTTTTCTTTCTTTCTAATATTTCAGTTGCATTTCCATATTTGTGGTGTTCTTGATATTGCTCAGTATCTTCAGCTGATCTGCAGCATCTGTTTTTCACTTCTCCTAATACTACTAAATTTGAAGTTCCTGCTATGGCTCACTTGTTTATTTGAGTAACCAGTACTGTATGAAACTTGTTGACTGTTCTCACTGAAAGCACTGGTGCAAAGAAAGGCTAGAAAGGGGAAATGTATGTAAAGTAGTGGTGGCTTGACAGATAGCTTTGAGCCTCCGTTTGGGGATAAGGAGCACAAGCAGGCAAAGCTTCTTTTATTTATTTATTTACTTATTTATTTTCCTCCCTCACCCAAATCCTTTGTTTAGATACTTCATCTTCAGTACTTTTAAAAGAGCTACTATAACAGCTTCTTAAAATACCACTAGTTCATGATCCTTTATTTTTCTTCTCAGTGAGCCATGACAATCTGGCTTCTTTGTGTTAAAATTTTCATTTCCCTTTCTCTCCTAAAACTTCAAGTAATTTATGACTGAGAAATCAAATTGCTTGTGTATTTCTGTAATATGCCTCTCAGATTTACAGAAATTAAAAATTCTGGGTTTGTAGCTCTGAAATTAAAACTCTCCAAGTGAGTGAAATAACCTTAATAAATACCCCATGCTTAGGTATATGATCTTGTTCACAAGATCAAGTAAGCTTTTTAGTATATCTATTTTTACCCCTTAACTATTAAAAAAGGCAGCTGTACGGGGCTTGTGTTTCTGGGATGACACCTAGCTGTGAAATACAGAGAATAACCCAGACTGCTGTTAATCTATTGGATCAGTCAGGAATAAACTTTGAAGTAGAAGATTATGTACAATATTTTTTATCTTTTGGATGGAAATTGTCTCTATATGTCACTTTTCTCCCCTTTGAAAGCAGTTCTGTATAATTTTTCAGTTGCTCTTTGTTCCAATGAGACCACAGTACTGCTTTCTAATAAGCAATCCACAGGCATCCTTATATGAAAGAATATATTTTCCATAAAATGTTTGCTCACTATACATTAACCAGTTGAACAGTTGTTTTAGGGTTATTTATTATCCCTTGTGTGGTATTATGTAGCAATACTGTTAGACATTAAGGTGCCTGGCTTCTTATGAAGAATCAATATGTCATATAACCTTTAAGTGCATCTGAAACTTTGAAAAATAGTTATTTAGTATTTAAGTCATTACCTTAATGAAAAAGTTTTTAATGGCTAAAATAATATTTTTATTTCTGGAAACAGAACAAACCAGGAATGGGTTTTTTGGATACCTCTTTGGACAGATTTGGTCCAATCTGTTTGCAGATGTTGTTGTGGCTATTGGGGGTATTATGCTTGTTCCACAGCTCAGTGACAAAAGTAAATAATGTAAGCATTTATGGGTACAGGCACGAAGGGAAGTTCTGTGTAGAAGAAAAAGTTATGAGGTATGGGTGGAGTGGGTCAGAGCAGGGAAGGGTAACAGAAGTCAGAAAGGAGGAGTTTGAAAGAAATTTGACTAATTTATATCAAAATCAAACCACAAGGAAGTTAAGGATTTACTCAATATAAACAATTTTTTTTCTGTGTTGGACATGAGCCTAGGATTTTTTGCCTTTTATACTTTAGCATTGATTATACATAAACGGTTGACTTCAGTTGAATTCAATATTACATATTTTACAAACTGAGATAGAAGAGGAATTGCTAAATTGTTTAAACAAAGTAGTTACTCATTTGTAGGTAACTGAGGATGGAAGTGACAAAGCTGCAATATTAATGCAATTGGGATGTTGTCAGCATGATTTTAAAGCAAGATCCTCTTTTGATATTTTTTGTTGCTTTTTTTTTTAATTAACACTTTTTGTACAGAATATTGAAGTCATGCCACAGGCTTTGCTAGACCTCATAGCATTCAAGGTTTGAACAAAAGTTTCTCAGAGCTACTAAGCCCTCAGAGCCACTGTGTGGGTTCAGAACAAGAAGATACACCCACAGCTTCCTTTTTCTCTCACATTACTGGATAAAAAGAAAATAACACGGAAAAATATGTCCATAATTTTATGTTTTGAATACTTTAGGTTTTACCACCAGTTGAGTTTCCTATTCCATAACAGTCATGCTGAGCATGATGGCTCCCCCTACCACCAGTCTGGCCCAACAGAGCCTGGCAGCTTTTGTGAGGGATTTTATGCTAAAATGCCACAGTGTCTGCCAGGGTGACACAGGAACGAGCACTCTTCTCCCCTGGGGCACATGCTCTGGTTTTTCAGAGATAAGGTAGTATTTCAGGTTGCAGGCATTTAAAGGAGCTTATCTGTCAACATCTTCCTCCTAGGAGGAAATGTGGCTGATAAATCAACCACTGAGGTATGAAATACTGGTCTTCAGATAACGGAACTTGCATGAAAATATTATAAACTTTCAAAGTAATTCCCCATTTCAGAAATGTTTACGGTCACGTGCCTAAGTCATTTGAGGAAGAGATGGCCTTCTAAATGTCTTTTGTGTCCTTCCTCATTAGAAGAAATCTAGTATTCTTAAGAAAATATGTAGATTTTAGTGTATAACAGAACGGTTCTGTTTGTGTTCTGAGACTTCTTCCAAAGCATCATAATCAATGCACTTACAAGTATATTCCTTTATTGTTTGTAAAGGAATCTTAATGCATTGGGAAAGTTTGAAAATAAAAAGAAGAAAGGATCAAAACATGTAAATTCAGTAAACCTTTGGGACATCTTAATTCTCCCGCTTCAACTATCAGAAATGCCTGAAATGTGGATGTTGCATTATTTCAGAATGTGTTCTGGGTGTCAACTTGTGTCTATAATGTTGTCTTCTTTAACAGAATTAGTGATTCATGCTTTTACTTGTTCTAATGACTCAACAAGCACTGTCTTGCAGAGATTCAGTCAGAATAGGTAATTTAAGTTTTCTGGTTTGCACTATTAACTCCAGTGTCTAAATTAAATAAAAAATACTACAGAGTTAAATAAAGGTTATTCTTCAAAACTGCCTCTCTTTAGAAAAAATAAACCTGTTTTTCACGGGGGTTGTAAAGAGAAAAGTCTTGCATTATCTGCACAGTTTGTTATTGTAGGACCATGCAGGAGATGTGTTTAGATGGAGTCTTAAATTTTATCCTTTCTGTCTAAATTGGGCATAAATTTAGAGGAAGGAATCAAAACTACCTTAAAAGAAAAAGTTAAAAGGACCAACAGGGCAGAGGGAACTGGTTCTATGCACACCATGCCCAAAAGGGAGCAGGAAACAGTTCTGCCTGCTCCCTGAATTCCTAAGCAGGACACCCAAGGACTGGTTCTCTCTCAGGACACCCAAAGGGCAGCTCTCAGTCCAAGCCTCCATAAAAAACATGACACAACAGGCCCCGAGGTTTAAAAAGTCATAATGTTCTGGCAGAGGGAGCTGCTGGCATGTACTGCCGTTATTACGTGGCATGTGATTAATGAAGGGCCCTCATTGCTTCAGAGTCTGTGGGCAGACTCTGGGTTACAAAATCCTCTCGCGGGTGGGGAAAGGAGTGACTGTTGCACAAGAGCAACAGCCACAAATCTTTGTGTGCAGGGCCTGGCCTCAAGAGGAGAGCGACTCCTTAACGCCCAGTACACCATGGAAGCAAGCGTCAGCTGATGCCAGGCCAGAGAGACACCTCCTTCCCCAGGCACTGTGATTCCAGCTGAACACTAAATGACAAAACTAATTTTATTGTAAATCCCCTAATTGTCTGTGAGCTTTGGATAGAGCAGACTAATCTCAGAAGAAGCAGGTTCCTTTGTTCCACAATTAGAAATTAAAAGAAAAAGCATATACCGTGAACACTGAGGTACCTACCTGAAGCGGAAGGCTCTGTAACCCAGTGCTCAGCAGAAGACACTAACTGGGAGGGTCTAATGGGGCTGCAAAAGAGAATGTGCAGCACCTGCACCCTTGGGGATCCCTACCTGCATCCCACACACACGCACGCCCAAGGTGGCTGAAGTGCTCTGTTCACACTTCTTCATCTGCCGAGCAGCCTTCTCCTCAGATGCATCATCTCCGTGCTGTCTGGTCCCCATCTTCAGATCAAGTACGCAGGGAAGCTTGAAGTGATGCACCACGTTCTCCAGCAAAAGGAACTCTGGGAGATGCGTCAAGGAGAGCTCACCTATCAGAGACACCCCTCCCCGGGGCCACCAGACAGGGACTTGGGCCAGCATGAGGTATGGTTGGAGAACAAACAAATAGGAACCCAAAGGACAGACAGAACAAACTGTTTGGGGAAGTGAAGAAAAGGAAAAAAATCCTAACAGGGGCACCCGGGCTTTGACACTTCATAGAAGAAATCAGCCTGGAAATGGGAATGGCCACCAGTAAGCAAGGAGGTGGCATGTGGGCATACTGGAAACTCAGCAGGGGTAACTGAAGAGCAGAGAGGTGTCAGGAAAGAGAGGGTCTGCCAGTAAGAATTGCTGATACGTTAAGGAAGAGCTTGAGGTCTAATCAAATTAGCAACTTAACCATATGGCTAAACAATACAATCCCCACGGACTGAAGACTCAGGGCTCGGTGCTGTTGCTATTGGCCTGCCCAGAAGAGCAACACTGCCCAACGCAGGGGG
>JAOXNG010000021.1:70520961-70535698 GCA_028566535.1 Scolopax minor
CATGATTTTAACATGTGAACTCATGAGAAAGGTGCCAGGAGCAAGACAAGGTGCACCTGAGTCACAACTCAGACACTAAAAGGCACTGTTAGCATTTCTAATTGAGTGCTCAAGCATTTTTACAGTTGTTGTATAGAAGGAATAATTTCCCACAAGATGGAAAAAAAAAGTAATTTAGCTAAAGGCTTTATTGCTGTGAGGACTATAAGCAGCACCTTACATACATGCACAGAAAAATATAATTGCCAGGAACTGTTTCAGCTGTAAAAGTCAGTCTGGCTGCACGAGCTTTCAGGCACACTGCAAACAATTAATTTCTTTAAATATCTGGCAAGTGTTGCTTATTTTCCTTTTGTTTCCCTTCTTTCCTCTCCTTTTTTATCAGTCTAGAGTCAGGTTGTCTCAATCTTGCAGTTGTTTTTTTTTTTTTCTGGTTGCTCCCAGGCAGCATCTGCTATTGCTCCCTTTGGGAACAAAAATTTGCAGCTTCATCTTCTTACCTTGATGGTAAGAAAGAAATTACTATTTGAATTGCAGAAATACATTCTGGAAAACAATAACGTGAAATTTCTATCTACTTAAAAGACAAACTGTCCAAGTTCCAAACAATTTTCCATCAATAATGTATTTGCAGCTAATCAAAGACCACGTTCTTCTGGCCTTTTTTGTTCTTTGCAGATACTGTATATTAGTTTATATTGACAATATTCATTACAGTAAAGTGAAAGAATAATCACTATAGTGATAAATGTGACAGCACCTGATCTGCAAGCAGTGCAGGAAGGAGTTATTCCTAACTGGGGAGAAGCTGTACCAGCTGCAATTCAATTAAAGGTGTCCCTTTTTAAGCGTTTCAGGGAAGCTGGTCTCTCTGGCCTCACTCAGAGGGTGGCTGAATAGTGGTGAGAGAAGGGAAACCTATTTCTGATCAAACAGTTTGTCCAGCTCAGACAGAAAATGGCCCGTGAAGAAATTTCTTGGATTTAGTAGAAGCTTTTGATGGCCCCAGCGTAAGCTCCTGGCAGTGGTTGTGAGCTCTGCTTGGAGAACACCCAGTGCCACAAACCACCACCGGCCCTCTGGGAAGAGACACTCCTCTGCCTTCCAGTTTGGTTGAGGTCAGTTTGGTTAAATCATGTAACTTCTGCAAACTATTACCTCACAAACGTCAGTTGCAGTTCCTTGCTTAGGCTTTACCGAGTTGCAGTCTCTGTTTCTCCTGTCTTCCAGGGGAAGGGTTTGTTGAGGGCTGATGGACTTGCACACTCAGCCCCCTCTGAAGGTCATTTGTACCTATGGAAGGGTAGCTGGATTCCATGCCTGGGTAGGAATGCTGAGTGACCTAGCATACCATCGATAGCTTCATATACATCACTATAGGTATTATCTAGCACTCGGGGAGCCATGATTGTACAAAGCATGACAAGGCAATTTGAGAGTTGCCTAATAAAAATAGCTCTAAATAAGACATATAAGAAAAATAACTTTTAATAGGCATATGTACAAGTTCTTAATAGGACCCATTTATAAAAGCAAGATAATTTGCTTTACTAAACATGAATAATTAATTTGGAAATATATTTTTATTTTGTGACATTCTTAGCATCAATTTACATCAGTTTGTTAGTTTCTTAACAACAGTTTGTTAGGATAATTTTAAACTTTCCCAAGTGGAAGTCATCTTTTTTTCAGCCTGAACTTTAATCTTGAGCCAAAAGAGGTAAAACCTCTGACAGACTAATTGGTACCACAACATCCATTTTCATGCTACCAGAACCATTTCTTTTCGAGCTACTGTAGTTCTGAAGGTGCACGACCACTGTTATTTCTGTCGGGTACAGTAATACTCCATTCTGTCTCTCATCAAGTCTTTACTGAAAAAAAATTGCAATATATGTAACAGTAGTCATTCAATCTATTTTTAGATTTGTTTATTAAAAAAATTCTGACTCAGCAACTAAGTGACAAGTTATCAACTATTGCCAGAATGGTTGATTTGGTGAGATGGGGATACCATGCTGAAAGGTTTCATGAAATGTAATTGGAAATTTTTTAATTTCTGAACTTGGGTTTAGGCAGCTTGTTTCTTAGAGTATCTACATATTCTGAAAGCTATTTCCCACAAAACTGTTGTGTTTTTTAACAATAAGGCATCCCATTACAAGATATAAACCTGTTAATTAAAATGCAAACAGCACTGCACTCTCTTTTCTGATTCTGGAAGTTTTCCAGTTATTTCTATCTTCTCATAAACTTTGCCTATTTATGCATTAATACATTTTGTAGCAGCAGGTTCTTTGATCTTTGTTCTGTCAATTCTTCAATTATAAATTCAAATATTTTATACTCCAAGCACAACAGACATGTTTTAAAGAAAGTTTTTTTTAAAAGCACCTATGTATTCCATTACTAGTTTCCCAACCTGACAGAAAAGCTTTTTTCAGATGTACTTGGCAAACACAGCCACTAATTAGCTCAACACCAACTCAGCCACTGTAATTCTTTCATTTTCCACAGTAGGGACTGGGATTTTGGGTGCTTAAGGAAACTGTTCTCCCACCTTTCTCCATTCATATTTAATTCTTCTTTTTATAGCTTAAATTACACAGGATATGTTTAAAGCACAGGAATCTTCATTATTTACTGCTGCTTTAAAATTTGGGTACACTTGTCAGTAGATACTAGCACTAAAAACATATAATTGAGGAGGAAAGAAAAGGATGGAGGAGTTTTCTGAGCCAATAATGGGTCTGGATGTGGACAAAAACCATCCTTACTACGTGCTTTGCACTAAAGTTAGTGGAAAACAAAGTGTAGTTTTCAATGTGATGTTCTTGGCACAAAAAAACCCTACATAGTAAGTAAAACTTGTACTATTATTCTGCTGATGCTTCTGGTTTAGAGATTTTTCACGCTTATAAAAACAGGTGTTTAAAAGGGAAGGAATAACTACAATTGATACCTTCTTTTTATAACACTTTTTTTTTGTAATTCTGGCTTTTTTGTTAATAGTTCTCTGCACTGATATTTTATTCATGTTTGTTCTCTTGTATAATACATGTTCAGTATTGTTTCTGGATCTTAGGATTTCAATAGAATAAACCAGGCTACTGCTGGATAACTGAATGTATGACAGCATCGTTCAGCTCCTCTCCATCACCCTTCAGAGGGTAATAGCTTGCTTTCTGCGTGGGCTTCTAATTAATGTCTTCTGCTGCATCTCCTCTATGGTTTTAATTCTGTTCCTCTCATAAGGGAAGGATTTTCTCCTGGATTTTGTAATCAGTGACCCTGTATTGCTAACGGCACCAAGTTCTAATCCTCTCTAGGACATCTCTATGGTTTTATTCTGCTTGGGGTTTTTTTCAGACCCTGTTCTTGGCTGGCAGCTACAGAGGAATTCAGTCTGGGGTGGGGGGGAAAACTCATTGGACCTTGGGAATGTCGTATAGACTCAGAGGCCTGACACAGTTCAGTGCAGTCATTGAGACAGGCATTCTGAATATGAGTTACATCTGCATATACCTGATGTGAAATTACAGCAATAACCACATCCTTTAAGTCAGAATTACAATGGGGGAAGTACGGAAGATGAAGTGATGGTTAATCACCATGGAAAGTGAAATTCCCTGAAATTGCTCAAAGTAGAAAGGGAAATAAATACAGAATTAAAAAATAGAATTGTATTTTTTAGGTCTTTCCAATGTTTTTATAACATGTACTGCATAAATTGCTCAAAGTTGTAGCTAAATTAATCATCGTTACTGATGTATGCTAATCTATGTTGGCTTGGCGGCACTTTGAGGTTTTGCTGGCTCACATTATCCATTTTCATTTATGAGCAAAGGCAACATGGAGAAAAACCAACAGTCAAGACAACTTTGTCCTCCACACTTCACCAAGTGGTACTAAAGGGCTTGAAATCGTGTACTTTTACAGGCCATAGAGACCCACCTCATTCGCAAATCGAGCGGGGGGCTGACGTACATCGCTGAGTGGAAGGGGGGGCTGCTGGAGCACAAGATGGGGCATCTCACTTGCTTTGCTGGAGGCATGTTTGGCCTCGGAGCAGACGGAGCACCGAGTGACAAGACGGGCCACCACATCGAGCTTGGAGCTGAAATCGCCAGGACTTGCCATGAATCCTATGATCGTACAAGTAAGAGCTGTTTGGGGAATCTAATTCACAGTTTGACTTTGTGAAATGATGGTGAGAGCTCTGAGCAATCCCGCTTTGCTCTAACAGTGACTTTAAGAATGGCTGCTCTGTTTTAGAAATCATTTCTGTGCACCTGAATCCTTCTACTCACTCTAGTAATTAACACGACAGCTTTTTTTTCCCCCACTTTGCCAATATCTGTACAGCCAAATACAAATACGACAGGGAACCTGTTCATTTATGCACAAGTATAGCTGTTAATCATGTTTTATGTGAAAAAAAAATTATTTTATTCACAGTTTTGTTAATACAATGCTGCAAACAATAGAATTGCACAAAGGAAGTTATTTCTGTGCAGGAAATTTCTTTGGATTCTTTTATCTTCTTATAAAAATAACCTTGGCAGCATTTCAGGTCCCAGTGTGTATTTTCAAGTTTGATACAGAAAAGTAAATATCCTCATCTCTTAAGTAAAATTTCACACATTACTAGTTACATGATTTCTTTCAGAATGCAAATGTCAGTGTCACTGTTCAAACTGGAACTGCTGCTTAAGGCATCGATAAAGAAAGCTCCCTCCTACACTGAATTATTTACAAAATATTAAAAACAGGGTGTGTCACAGTATCTTTCATAAATTCTATAATTTTGAGTAACTTGGCTTGTGTCACACAAAATGTTGGTTACATAATTAGAAACAGTTTTCAATGCTTTTATTTTCACATGTGTTTTTATATTGGCTTTATATATATTTTTATATAGGCATGAAACTGGGACCAGAAGCCTTCCGATTCGATGGTGGTGTTGAGGCCATTGCAACAAGACAAAATGAAAAATACTACATTCTACGACCGGAAGTGATAGAGACCTACATGTACATGTGGCGGCTCACTCACGACCCAAAGTACAGGCAGTGGGGATGGGAAGCTGTAGAGGTAAGGATGTTCAGTTGGACTTTTTTCTTATTACATCCTAATATTTTGTTAAGTGAGGTACTGAACAGTGTCTGGATATCAGTTAGCGGTGGGAGAGCTAATAGTTATTTGAAATCAGTACCAACTCAAATTTCCAGAGATTCATTTACTAAATAGAGGAACTAAAATAATTTTGACAAAACCAAATGCTGCTGGTATTGCATATTGTATTAGAAAAATACTTTGTGATTTCTCCTTAAATACTTCACAGATCAGGGTCATATTTGGATGTACTGCTCAAGATGTTGAGTATTGCTACTTGTGAATGAGAAGTGCAAACTTATGTCAAATTTGAGCCTTGGACATGGAAATAAGTTTTATGAAATGTATTTTCAACAGTCATTGTTCAAAGGTGATTTTAATTAAGGTGATGAAAGCCAAGATGAAGCACTAGATAGTACTGAACATCTAAAAAGTGGGTCACTTTCAGATGGCATGGTCATCTGGACTGAACTCCATTAACGATAATCTCTTTTAGATTTAAATTTGTGTCCACTAGCCTTTGAGCTTCAACCAGTTATGCTGAACCAAACTATTTTTGTTTGTCTAGTGCAAGGCTTCCAAGATAGCATATAGTCTACACTGCAAAAATTTGCTGGCCCAATCCGTCATTTCCCTTATTGCAGTGGTTAGTCACTCTTGCTGACAGAGATTAAAACCTTTGGATTTGTTTCATCCTCCAGGCATAAGGTTCTTACTACACTTCTAGAGTTCACTTATTTTCTCCTCACGTTGATGTTATCCTTGTTATCTGCCTTTCATTCTTCCTTTGGAATTTCTGGCAGGCTGAGGTCTTGTAGGAGATACAGGAAGTTGAAGAACATTATTTTTGAGGCTCTATCTGCTTAAAGAAAAGCACACAAAAAAGAAAACAAAACTCCCTGCGAGATTTTGTTGGCAGCAGCCTCTCATTCTTGCAGAGCTGTTGCTCTCCAGGATTTAAAAAACTGCTTGTTTGTCAGTTTGCCCAATACCTCTTCTTTCTAGAAATGACATCCACCAGTTCAATATTCACTGTCTGAGATACCAAACGTATCTCAAATTTTGTTGAATGTTGTGAAAAAAAGAGCATTTAAAGTTTGGCAATTAGATATTCTTGAAGAATAAAATTTATGCTAGGATCTGCTTTCCATAAAAGAATAGCTGCTAGCATTAACTGGACTTTAACTCTCTAGCTCCTCCTTGTTTGAGTATTTACAGCCATTCCACATCTGCAGGCAACACTGTACTCAGACTGCAGTTATTTAAGATATTTTATTTGCCTCCATCAGGTGTTGGCTCTGAAACAATATGCTTCTGAGCTAATGATTCCAAAGAAATGTTTTTTTTTTTAAATACCTCGAATTTAGAGTGTTCTTCCATTCTTTCTTCCTCACTAACACCACACATTTTACTACTGAAGTCTTCCCAGGCAGATTAGAATTGGAATATTTACAATGGCTGTTTATGGAAGTCATCCCACCAGGCTTCAGCAAGGCCAAGTGCTCCTTCTCCAAGCGATGTTTTTCCTGACTCATTGTTGCTGCTCACACTGATAACATTCTTATGAACAATTGAAATGTTTTCCCTATTATTCTTTACCCTGTTGGTTCAGTTTGTTTGTGTTTATTTCAAGTTTGTACTTTCGTTTACCTTCCTGTGTGTTCCTTGTTTAACATTCTCCTGGTTCCCTCCTCTGGCTCTAACGTCATGGATTAGAGCCCCTGTGTGGGAGATGCAGCTGGTCCCAGTCTGTACAGACCCATCTTCCTCTGTCCTGATGTGCATCTGAGTGTTTCACAGAAACAAATCTTACCACTTCACAGAAGTTATACAGTCAGCTGTAGGTTTCATTTTTCTTTCTCTTCTTCCTTGATATTTATAGCCCATACAGCTCCACCTGATACTGGATTTTTTGGTTCCAGCTTGTGTCATGATGACAGGCTACCACAACTATTTCATAAATTCTGCTCTCGCTCCAGAGAGCACATCAGTCCACCCTTTTGTTCTTGGCCAAGTCCCTGACCACTGAATATGGTTGGTTTAACTACAAACACTTGTTGCACCAAGAAGATGAGATTGAAACAAGAAAAAAATGGGCAACAATGAGATCACTTGTTACCATCCAAAAAAGCTGTGCTTCAGGTGTTTCATGTCTATTTTCAACTCCTAACACTGGCAGCTCATTAGGTTTGTTTCCCAGTGCCCTTGCAGTGGAAGAGGAGGCTGCTCTCTAGGTCATGACTTCCAAACTTTCCAAGAAGTCTATTAATTCTTTCTCTTTTTTAGACTAAAAAAAAAAGCACGCTCTAGCCTTTCTAGTTTTTCTTTATAAACTTGCTTTGCTGCTTCAATTTGAGTCCAAGATCATTCTGTCTGTACTTGAGTGGTTGGAGAAAATGCAGTTATGACCAACAGCAATATCCACTGCTACCGAGTCAGAAAGGTTTTATCAGCTTAGCTCATGAAAGTCTCCCTTTTTGCATTATAAATGCAGCACATATTTTGAATTCATAGCATTTCCTTTGTTTTTTTTCCCTTTATGATTCTTTGAGACTCTCAGCCAGTTTTCACTCAGCATAACTGATCTTAGCCACCCTCTTTTCTAAGAACTACTAATTTAAAATGTGTTGGATTGTTTCTACCCACCCACCACTCCCCTACCATTACTGCCAGATAAAGAAGAATGACAGCCAAGAGATTTTTTTATTGTACTAAATGTTGCAAGTGAATGTCCTGTTCCTTTTGTTAAGTAGAAAGTAGATTTGAGGGTAAGATGCTTTAAGTTTGCATCAAGTAAATACCACCAGCTGGCTAACACGGTGTGAGTTAACCTCTCAGTGTGTTCAGGTACCTACATAGAGAAGGAACTCATAAAGAATGCTCCAACCATGTTAGAGCACATAAACTCTAAATTCAATTTGCTTTTATTTTACCTGGCTCTGGTTAGAATGCGGTTGTTTCCTTGAATAATAGCCTTATCCTTCAAGTTCTCCTTCTGCTGTGCCTTGGAAAACATAATCTTGTGTTTGACATTGAAAATCCAGACACAGATTCAGCATTTTGAATTCATTGCAGGTGGAAGTAGACAAGAAGGAAGGAGTATCAGCCAGGGGAAATTACTTGTTTAAACTTAAGTATATTTGTCACTTAGTAAAAGTGTCCAGGAAAATTAAAGAACCTAAAGACACATAAGAAAAGACAAATAGGCCTGTTATATTTTAAAGGATCACTCCTGCAGAAAAATCCCTTTTAAATATACAACAGGCAGCTTACTCTCCAGTGAAAACTATGGAGAGCCTGACACGCAAGTTAAATATATGCAGATAGCTACAGGGACTCCAGCAAAAACAAGGACATTTAGGATATCTGCTCACAGCAAAACACAGATCTTGGAGGTGATGGATACCTCAGTAATTATTAGTGACTGTCAGTCCCATCTCTCATCATAAAATGCTTATTTTGTCTGTTTGCTCGTTTCAGCCCTATCTTCTGCCTTTTCAGAGCTTTTTGCTATATGTGGTTTGAAACACAGCATCTTTCCCTAAATAAAACTTATACATCCTGTAGTCACTTCCGTGATATTTGGGATAACTTGAGAAATGGAAGAATTAGCTGTCTTTCATCTCTCCGTCAGGGATTTGATAAAGATCCAGTTATTTCTGGAGTTGCTCCAATATCTGTCTCCACAGCAAGCACCATGTTTCAGAGTAGCACGGTCCCGAGCAAACGGAGTGCTGTCACACTCACCTTCATTTTCATTGTGAGAAGTTATTTAGGGATAAAGAGAATTTTCTGGATTTGATTTTGAATAATGAGATATTTTAAATATAATCATCCTAGATTCTTCTCACTCCTTTATTATACTCATGATACCCAAGAGTTATTATAAAACAGAATAAGAAAAACGAAGAAGCTAAGAATACTTTCAACCTTGTTAAATAGGTCAATTATAAAGAAAAAAGATGAATGGATATTTTTAAGCAAAGCACTGACAAAATAAGGTATTGGATAGCAGTCTATTTAAAGAAGTTATGGCTCATACCTAGGCATATAGGTGCCACCTTTCTAATGTAAACACCTATCTGAAATAAGGAAAAGCAGCAAAGTGTATTCAATAGTATAACTGTATATACCTTCTACGCCTCAGCGCCACGTACATGTTTTATGCCCTTCTGTAAACACCCTTCATCTGATCTTTTTTCTCCTTCAAAATTAGCTGTTCATATAGAACATTCCTGTGGGGAGAAAAGAAATGATACTTTCAGGTCGTCTGTGTGCTCCTTTTTATTGTAAAATAGGAATCAATCATCTGTTTTACACCTTTTAACTAAATACACAGTTTGGAAACAAGTTAGAGAAAAACACATTCTTATTTTTACATCTAAAACATGTTTCATTAAGCCAGCCACACGCAAGGTTTCTGTCTGCTCCTGTGTGACAAACAAAGCTTTTTCAGAAAAGTGTCAAAGAAAAATAGTACTTACTGCAGAAATTAAAATTCAGTCACAGCCCAATATCAGAGGTTTCCCAGCGAAAAATGAAATAATTGCAAAGAGAAACCAAACAACTTACATGGAAAATAGAGAGTTGCCTTTCCTTTTTCGAAGCAATTTACAAGAGGTAAGTGAAAGACTTGAATTCAATTCTATCACAATAATTTTTAAGCACTAAAATGTGACCAAGACAGGTGCATGTGACACAATCTTTGAAGGTTGAGAGACAAGCCTGTGAGAGAGAGGCTACTGTTATTCCTAGTGAAAAAAGGAAAAAGAAGTGAAAATCCATATATCCTACATCCATATATCTTTCCTTTTGAAAACTGCTCTCTGTTCACTTCTTTTATTAATTTACCATTTTATTTCTCTTCCTAAACGTAAAATTAGATACGAGTGCCTACCTCTTTTTTAAAGAGAGTTTTCTATCTAGAGCTTTATCTAGTTTTCATCTCCCTATCAAAAAATTGTGGCAATTTTCTGAGGCTAGTTTTACTGTCAGAAAAAGGAAAACTGACAGATGATTCACTTTAATCCCACTTTTTTTTTTGTCCCCTCTTCAGGCACTGGAAAAACACTGCCGAGTAGACGGTGGCTATTCTGGCATTAGAGATGTTTATAACAATCATGAGAGCCATGACGACGTGCAGCAAAGTTTCTTCCTTTCAGAGACACTCAAGTAAGTTAAGAAAGTTGACTTTCAATAATATAAAGTAGTTCTGTATATCGACTTTACAGATAAGTATTTATCATTAATATCCTTGACATTGATTTAACAAAATCTTACTGAAATAGTAGAGCTTTTCTTAAATGATGGGAAGACAAATTGCCTTTTTTTCACCTTCTACATCAATAAATTAAATTCTATGACTTCAGGAAATGATCTTTACTTCTGATAAAGGTACTTGATAATCTTTGCTGAGAAATTAAGTCTCCTGGTTTTGATAGGATCTAATTATAGATGCCAACACTAGTGAAACAAATTGAGTAGACAGAGGACTTATTGGGCTTCTATTGCATATTTTTCATTTTAAAACTACAGATAAAGGAAAAAGAAGTCAACTTGCATGGCCTGGTAAGAGGAAAATCAAAAGGTTTCATCATCTGTCACCATTAAGTTTTTAAAGAAATTAAGTTCTCTTTGTCTCTTCCCCTTTTTCTTGCTGTGCAAGAGAAAGTTGCAAAGACCAGACAGAAGCAACATGCCATTTCAACAGCAAGTTACTCCAGTAAATTAAATATCATAAATACATTTATGTAGTTTGGTTTGTTTGGGGTTTTTTCCTGAGATAGGCTAATTTAAAAAGTATTTTTAGGGCAGGACACCATAAAATCCTTCAGGAAAGGACTGTGATTGAGAAAAAAATAAACTTTCATTTACTAAACAGACTTTAATTTCTAAGCAGACTTCAATAATCATTCTACAGTAGCTACTACCCTGTATCTGGCCAATAAATAAAGTGTTGGATTTTTTTATTGTTTGCTGCTGGTTTTAATGGACTCCATCTTAATAAACGGCTGCCCTTAATTTTGAAGAACAATTTCAGTTGTTCTCAGAAATAGGTCAGGATTGGACATGTTTCCTTCCTACACCTTGATAGATGCGGGCATTTAGGAGGAAAAAAAATCAAAACAATATGTAATAAAATTACCAAGGATTATATGGAACTGAATTGATATTTAACCTTGATAGCCCAAATTTCTTCGTTCTCTGTCAGGACAGAGGCCCTTTTTTTCTTGGTCTCCAGTTGCTGTTGCCCTTTAGTCCAATCTGAGTTGAGTAGTCCCAAAGCTTTGTGCTAACAATTGTGATGCTGGGACTTACTGGTGTTTTGTGTGTGGGCAGCTGTGTCCATTGATGCATTCATCCAGGGAAATCAAGTATTTATGTTTTCCTGAAAACTACTGTAGTTTCACTTCCCTGATGTGGTCACATCTCTTGCTTTTTTTCTTCCCAGGTACTTGTATTTGCTGTTTTCTGAAGATGATCTCCTTCCATTTGAACACTGGGTCTTCAACACAGAGGCTCATCCTCTCCCTGTTCTTCGCAAAGACGATGGGAATAAAGAAGAAAACCAGAAATAGATGAAGATTAAGTTATACTTGTTTCATTCCTTTTGTTTCTTTCCAGGACTCGGGCACATGATTTGGTTTTTAATTCTTCAGTTAAATTTTTAAATCAAGTTTTTTGCAGTCTGTTTTCTTTAACAGTTAATATTTATGAACAGACCTCAAACGATTATGATAAAACTTCATTCCTCTTATCCAGCTGAACCACTTCTTTGAAAAGAAATAGGACATCCCTCCAGATTTTGTTAGGCTGCAGTGTCATCTTAGCCAAAAAGAGCAGAGGGTCTGCATGTTACTTGTTTCCTGTTATGCTTTTAATTTGACTGCAAAATTCTTTTCTCCTCTGTGAGGAGATGTCTGCTTTAAGCTGTAATATTTTGCCATGTTGCAAAAAGCCATATTGAATTAAGTATAAAGAGCTTTTTTTTTTTTTTTTTGTTCTATGTTAATTTGTTTTGTGTGTCATCCAAGACAAATCTTGTGACTGTGACAGCCTCTTCTTATGCGGGTCTATCATTACTTGGTAAAGTATCTGATGTATTTCATTGTCAATGAAGTCTACATAGGAATATTTTCATCTCATGCAAACACAACTCTGAAACTGCAGTATTGACGTTGAAATTAGTCTAATCTTAGTTGTCACTAATTTAGCACATTAGTTAGCAGACCTTATTTTTTTCAGATTTTGATTAGACTATTGTAATAGAGTAGAATAAATTGTTTCCTCCCTTTTCTAAGTGGTGTTATTCTCATGCCTTTAGTCAGGCTAATACAGAGCAAAATAAGATTGTCGTTACATATTAAGAAAGAGATTCTTACCTTTCTTGATGCATTTAGTCGAGTAGCTTTCATTTGGTTGGATGGTAAAAAGACACAAAAAAATACTCGATGATATTTTCCTGGAAGCTGAGGATTACACCGAAGCCAATTTGTTTGGTTTCCTGGGACTTTCTCAGACAGGTTCAGACTTGATACCAGACTGGATAGTTTCTTGTCACAAAGCAATTTAATGGATCTACAAGAATAAAATTAGATGTTCAGATGCCTTGAAGAAAACTTGTCTCCTTAAAAGAGAACAATCATTCAGAGAGGAAATTATCCAGTGTAGAACTAAAACTCTCTGAAAGCACGGAGCCTGTCTTCTCTAAGTGACAGAAACACAGTGTGCTTAAAATTATTCCCTAGATTAGAGGCCTGGTTTATAAGAGGTAACAGCTTTGCCAAAAATGTTTTACTTTGTAGCATCACCAAAGGGAAAAAAATTAGACTCATTAATTCCTGTTTCTACTTCAGTATAGTTTGGAGTGGTTTACATGATTATTAAGTCTACCTGTGTTTTCATTTAACGACAGGATGATTTTCATATATTTTGAGTAGGGTGTAACACCTGACTTCCCATTCTGAGAAAGCACATTATTCACTGATTTGCAAGCAAAACAACTGCAGTCCTGAACAGTAATCTTCTGTAAAGGTATTTAGTAGGATAGCTCACATGTCCAGCTTAGCTAATGACACGCCTGAGGAAGCACATTTGTTTAGGCATTACAGAGTACATTTTTTCTATGCTGATAGAGGTCCGTGATGTAGTTTTTCTATGGTAGAAGCCAAGAGGACAGATAAGAGATTCCATTTTTATACACAGCTGCTGGAGGCTGACCCTCTGGAGCCTGTGCAGGCAGCGCTGCCTCACCATGTCCCCTGCCACGGAGACGGGGGCAGGTGCCATATGAGCTGCCAAAGACACGTAGGTAGGGGACAAGGGAAGAGGACCCTTCCATCGGGGGCATTCAGAGATGGCAGTTAATAGGGGTACCCTGCTCAGCCTGGGCAACCCAGAGCCAGGAGAACGGACACAAATGTACCTGCAGATGCCTCAGCTAAAGCCCGCTTACGTGGAGACAGCACAGTAAGTCAAGACTTTTTGCTCTACTGCTTTTTTTTTTCTAATTATTAATTTTTTAAAACTTTTTTTAAAGTATCAATTCCCTCATGTCACGATAACAGTTTTCTGAAACTGAATGAGCAAGGATAAAATCTTGGCTTTAAACTGGCTATAAACTCCAGCGTTTATATTGCTGGAGGACAATAATATTTCACTGTATTTCTTCAGAAACAGTATTTATAAGGGAGCTTCTCCCCTTATAATACCACACAGAATTTATAGCTGTGGAATAAACCCAAAAAGTTTCTTTCCTCTTTAGCCAAAAAGTAATAATAATTACTTTTGTCTTTGTTGTTTTTACTGGGTGATCTGCTGCTGCCTACCACAGGGTTGTGCGTGCGCTGCTCTAGGCCTCCCATCAGTTAATTAATTACAATAGCTCAGACAAAACCAGTCCTTGAGAAATGCATTCTGTAAGCCTCTTTTTACATGGTTTTCTTAACCACAGTACGCTCCCTCCAGATGTGTCTGGTGACCTTGTCTTTACTTAACAAGCTGAAGAGAAATAGTGGAGAAAACAGATAGCTCTTCTCCACGTCTCAAAATGCAGGCTACAAACTCACAACTCTGGTATGCATTGGGTCCTATGTACTTAAGGATAAGCTTCATGACTGTTTCTTTGTACTACAAACATTTAGTATGAATATATATATTTTTTTTTAGTTTGAGAGTTCTGATTATTTGAAAGAGCACAAATTTGATGTGACTAGTATTGGTATTCAGGTTGTATGTACAAACTGCACTATACTGTACTTTTTGTAAACTAATGTAAGTAGACAAGAAGATTGTACAACGTGTAGATCTGCCAATTGTAAGAAAAAACCTTTTCATAAACTGAGAATATATTGAATATATTGATTTTTTTCTTCCTTTTTTTTTTTTTAAATAACCCCAAAACACCAAAGTTAGAGCAATCATTTTGAAACAGTCAGTACTTCCCAGATTGCTGAGATAACAGGGGTTACATGTCTCATTCCCGTAGCTAGCTGCACCGAAGTGGCTACTGCTGGTCACTTTGTGTGCCCAGTCATTCTCAAGAGTAAAAGAAATGGCTTTATTGGGACCAAGCAATGAATCACACTCACTTGGCCCAATAGAAAATAGAAAAAACAATGGT
>JAOXNG010000021.1:70657171-70667634 GCA_028566535.1 Scolopax minor
TATATATATATAAAATTATTATCAACACACACGTTACAGTAGTTTGACATTGTTATTCATAATATTATATTCTAGTTTTGATTTGGAATAGGTTTTTCTGTATTTTCCATTATAGTTACCTAATTTCATAGGTTTCTGACACTTCCTGTCAACTTACTCCTTTTGTAATGTATTTTGTATTTTCATTATGTTAAAAGTTGTATAAACTATGTTCTGAAACTTGAAGGTAATTTTCAAGTCCAGAATAATGTCATACCAAAGATATTTTTTTAAAACCTTGACTAAACCAGCATTAAAATTGGAATTTTGGCAGTGCGTGGTACTTAATAGGGTGTCTTCAGTTTTAAGCTCAGATCTAGAGTGTAGTTTTGCAATCAATTTTCCAATTGTCCCCACTTAATGTATTTTGGTTCACATCATGGCCTGGCCTTGGAGCCCACAAGGGGGATTCTTTTTCTGCAAAATGAAACTAGAAGATGTGCACCAGGAACATTATACTTCACACACTTCAATAGGGAGTAAGCATGGGTGTCAGTGAGGAGCAAAAATCTTCAGATGTGTATTGTGTGAGCACTAGACCCATCTATGGATCTATACCTTATCTTGCTTGCTATTGTAAATATAGCCATAGATTGTGTGTTCCTCTTTTCCAGTCGTGAGTAGAACAGAGTTTTTGTGCACAGGTAATCTCAGTAACTATCAGCCACTGAAAGGAAAAATATAGTAGTAGGATAACAGTGCAAGAAGAAAATATGAGCAACATATGCATTTTTAATAATTTCTATAGTATGCCAATGCCTGATATTTGTTGCTAATTGTTTATTTTTTAATTTTATAAACTTCCTCTGCTGGTATGGAATAAATTTAGTCAAATCTGATTTCATAGGAATTAGAAGAACGTTTACAACAGAAGCACTCAGAAGAACTTCAGGCACTGAAAGAAACACATAAACAAGCCATGGAAGGTTTCAAACTGGAGATGGAGCAGGAACTTCAGACTCTACGATTTGAGCTGGAGGATGAAGGAAAAGCTATGTTAGGTATATACTATTTTCAAATTTGCCAGTGGGTCCAAAAGCATTATTTCTCCTCATGCTAATATACGCATACGAGTGTGTCTGTTGTAACACTCTAGTGTGTCCCAGAGTCATACAATTGTTGTTCCTAATTGTTTCTTTTTTCTGTTCATGGTAACTAGCTTCCTTGCGCTCAGAGCTCAATCATCAACATGCAGCAGCAATTGACCAGCTGAGGCACAACCATCAACAAGAATTGGTAGCTGCCAAGATGGAGCTCGAAAGAAGCATAGAGCTCGGCAGGCGACAGGTAGGCTGCACTGCTGGTGACTGAGCATAAAGCTGCATAATCTGTATTTGTTTTCTCTTAACTGGAGGCAGGAAATGTTGTGAACAAACAACAAACATGTAATCCTTCAAAGTCAGCCAGCACTGGCAGGTAATGCATCTCTACCTAAACTTCCTTGTTTAGCTTTTTCTTCCTTCAACAAGCTTCATCCAAAACTTAGCAAAGGCTCCTGTATCAAGGCAGTTTCCCCTCAGACCAGTGCAGCTGTCTGGGAGCACACTGGCTTGCCCTGGGAGGAAAATGCCGATTCTCACAAAATTTTACACATCCTCAGCTGCCAGCAGGACTTAAAGAAAAATCTGTTTCTTTCCAAAGCCTGAATGATATGGTTAAGAATTGATTGCTTAAAACCAAACGATGCTTCAAACTTAAGAGGTATCTTAGTATCTTTTAGTTTCAGGAGTGAAATTAGAAAAGGGAAATGAACAACTTAAGAAAGCACAGAATGGCATAACACTTGCAACTGTTTCTTAAAAAAAAAAAAACCACAACACCCCTGAAACCAAAAAAAGCAAAACAAACCCCCATACCTCAAATCCAGCATGGACTAGCTTTGCTTTCAGCAGCAAACTGATTAATTCACTTTTATATTTCATTTTTCACTTTATGAACAATCAGTTTTTCCAGTAGTAACTAAAAATTCAAAAGCTTGATCTCTATTGAAAGGAAGACAGACCCCTGGAAATAAGAGGATCAGAAAGTTACTTCTTTGTTCACCTATACAGTAGGCTTTTCAGGATTGATTTACTGATAGTCCAGCACCAAGGAGGTGGAATGGTTTTAGAAATATATTAACAGAGGAAACAGATTTGCTTACACAAAAAGGGACAGCCAAAGATAAGCCCTTTTTTTTCTCTCCCTTGCTGGTTAAAAAGTATGAGCACTAGATGTAAAAATGTTTTCAGCAGTGACTGAAAACATAGACTCATAGACTCAAAGAATTGTCTGGGTTGGAAGGGACCTTTTCGATTGTCGAGGATTTAGGAGGGTATAGTTTCTGTCGTGTTATTTAAAGTAGAGTGAGACATCTAAAGGAGATATGAGGAAATGAAGTTTATAGTACAAGAGTAAGCCTTTGATCCAACCAAATGCCACGTACTTTTGGCCTCAGTACAATGACCTGCTAAGCATGAGCTTTAGTTTTACTGAGGGTAAAGCAATTAATTGTTTTTCCATGTTAGAATGCTCATCAGTTTTAATTATAATTTGTGTCAGCATCAAAAACTGAAATTGTCTGTTGAATGGAAAATTCTGCTTAGCTGTTATCTTTCAAAAGCAAGTATTGTGCTTCTGAGAGGCAAGTCTAAAGTATTTTTTGCTGCTGCTACTTATATCATAGGAGAAAGAATTTTTATGCCGAATATCAGATCTACAAGATGAACTGAGACACCGAGACCATCATATAGCTGAACTGGACAAAGAGATTCTGCATCTTCATGAAAATATAAGTGCACTGACCAAGGAATTAGAGTTTAAAGGGAAAGAAGTTCTTAGAATACGCAGTGAATCAAACCAACAGATCAGGTATGATTTTTTTTGCCACTCTCCACTCAAATGTTTATTATTTCATGTATTGTTTTACTTAAATTAAAAGCTGCAAATGCTAAAATGTTTTATCTCTTTAACAAGTGATATTATATATCATTTAGTCTTCTTTAGAAAAAGCTATGCCCATTACTAGTGAAGTTAGTGAATAGTACCATATAGTTAAGCTGCATTTCAGTGATACATTTTAGCATGTTTTAGTAGCAGTCCTCACAACTGTTGGGTTTTGGTTGTGTTTTTTTAAAATTCATTATATTTGTTTATTTAAAAAAAGCATTAAAGGAGATACATTTTCCATGAAATAAGCTAGAAGACTGGAGAACAGTAAGTAGTGGGTTTTGATGAGTCAGTAATTCCTTCTGTGTTGTGTGGTATTATATAAAAGCCATTAGAAGCATGGCAGAAAATCGTGATGAACAAACGAGTCTGATTTTAGAATAACTCTTTTTTTAACAAAAAATAAATTAAACAGGATGCATGAGCAAGATTTAAGCAAGAAACATGAGAAAGAGATGGATGTCTTGACAGCAGATCACATCAGAGAGAAACAAAGCATGCTGGCAGATTTTAATAAGACCCAAGAGCTGCTCAAGGAAATTAATTCAGCCTTACAAATTTCGTAAGTTTTGTTGCATTAAAAAAGTTTGTATGTAGCTGTGTTTGAGTGAACAGTTTATTTTGGTATCCACAAGTTGATGAAGATATTGCAGAGATGCAGGTGTGCAAAAACCTCAACCAAGTATGGGGCCTAATCTTGCATTCTTTAGGCAACACAGCTATATAAGCTTTAGGGGAATTTAGTGAGATTAATTGCTAAGGATTTGAGACTGAAAAATTTCAAGTAGGAAAGATACTAAATCTGTGCAGTTCTTCAAATATTGGAGAAAATATTGTTTAAAATGTTTTTTTCTCCAACACTTATATATGTTTTTTGAGAACACAAGAATTCAAGTTTATAAACAGTACAATATTTTCTATTAAGAAGTCTGATTATGACACATAAGTAATGCAAACATTTTTAGGTTTGGTAACACAAGGAAAATGAGCGTTTGAAATGGATTATATGAGCATTACAATAAGAGAATACTTAGCATGTTTCTGAGTCAAAATGCCATCTGGGGTTACACCACCTCTGGGCAGATGCAGTGTAGCAGTGTGCTGTCTGGCTGGTGCTTTCCCATCTTCCACCACCTTCATTCTTTATCTCTGTGACGTAACCCCTTTAGCCAGAGTTTCTGGATGAGGTTTTGTAGTGCATCGAGGGTTTCCTGACACAAAGTTGTCACTGAGGGGCTTGTATTTGCAACACAGAAGTTTTATGGCAGAGAAAATAATTGGCTCTAAGTATATGATTGAAAACTTTTTAAGGTTAGTATCAACTAAAAATGGACAATAAAGCTAAAATGCACCTAATTCTTCCTTGATAACGAGCACCCAGAAATTGTCCCCAAATAAGATGGGTATAAAAATTCTAGTTGTTACTCCCTTGTAATCATCCACGTGTACACCTCTGATAAATGTGGTAACTTGCCACTGAGTAAGTTAGCTGTATGTTACCTCCTCTTTACTGCATTTATCTTGCACGTGAAACATGCCTATGAGTAGCTACCAGAACTAGGTGTTAGAATTGTTTACCCTAACTTCTTCCCCATGAAGTTGTTTGTTTTTCAGTGTCCTGAGATTTTCTGAATTTAGTTGGTTCCTCACAACTGGCTCTTCTCAACTTAAAGCTGTGACGAAGTAGGCACTGGTCTACAGACAGCAAACACTATCAAGGGTGCCCTGGCCTGGTTTTCAGTGTGTTCTCCTTCTCTAGTTAATTTGAAGCAAGGAGCTTCAAAACAAACAAAAACAAACCCCCCAAAAAACAAAACCAGAAGCAGCTTTTTATTTCTTAAGTAATTCTTTCGAGGTTCTGCCTAACTTAAGCATGGCCTTGGAAACATTTATGAAATGCAGAATCTATCTTACAGTAATTGAGAGTGGGTATCACTAATTAGGGTCTACAACTAGAGTCTTTAAATTACATATTATCTCTTTGAAACAGGAAAAAAACCCACAGTTGTCTGAAATATCTGTTACACACAGCTGTCCTTTTATTTTCAATGTACTATCCTCTGGGGATCTGTATACAATAGCTTAACCCAACATAAAATGTACACACAGAAATTAAGCCAGCTGAGCATATTTCTCTTCTGCTGAGTCAAATGCCTTTTCTGCGAATAAAAACAGTCATGTTGTTCACATTTATCATGTTTTATGTAAGTAAATTATGTAATCTCAGATTATATACAGCTCATTTGAAGGTTATAAATATAAATTAATATAAATTGTTTTTTCAGATGCAACTCTAAGTAAAAATCATATAGCTGCTTCTGAGGGGAAAATATTTATCTAAAGTGACAAATTCTAATTCCACAAGGTGGCTTGTGGAATTAAGTTTGAGCTGATTTAGACATCTTAAATTCATAGATTTTTCTCAGGGCTTGTTTGTTTGGGGTTTTTTTTTTATAAATATCTTTTTTTTCATCAAGTTTGTTATACTTCCCGAATCTGTTCTGAAACTTGGTTCACTAACCTACATGAAGGTTGAGTATAGAGACAAGTATTTTAGTAGTTTCCTTTGGAGCAATGTTTGGCATCATGAGTGTTATATTTATATTTCAGAGAGACACAGTCATTTGAAATTGTCGGGTCTTCAAAACTACTCCTTTAAGAAGAAATAAGGAGGTTTATGCAGTTACTTGTATAATTCCTCTCTCACTAGGCTTATTTCACTTCTCTCCTTTAATGCTTTCCTACCAGGCATTTCAAGTTTCCTCCTATTTTTTTCAATTTTTTTATCAGTTGGTACATTTTTCTTAATCCAGATATCCTAATATCCAAGTGTTATTGCTTTTCTTTTGCAGCTCATTCCTTTATTTCATCTCTAATGGTACTAAGTTACTTTTGTGGAGAGGAGTTAGTTACCTGTTAGTCTTCACTGTTCTTGGATATCTTTGTCCCAGTATGTTCCACGTAAACTGAGGAAGACGGTGCCAGCCTTGTCTGTCTGTCCAGTTTCTCCAGTATCACAAGAATGCATCTTTATTCGGAGTAGTCATCTATAAAAAGAAAAATGATACTGTTTGTTTTCCTCATCAAGAAAGTGAATTGACAGCTTTTAAATTTTATGTTAATATTAAATATAATGCAATGTAGTCCCTATATTTTACATGATAATCAATCTTAGCTATGTCTTCTGTAATTCCACTGTCCGTATTACAGTTTTGAATGCCTTATTTTCAGTCTGACTTCCAAGAGGTCTTTTCTCAAAATACTTAGTTCTGCATGCACACGAAAGATGTTAAGTTCTTAGAATTTTGCCCAGATTATTTTGTTACTGGAGCAAAGGCTATTGTTATTGTTGATTTATTTTCTTTTAACTCACTAAAGCTGAATGATAGCATAGAAATTAGTTTACTTCAAGGTGATAAGAAAATTACCTTGATTTAATTCCTTGTGATAAGAAAATCACCTTGTACTTTTAATTCCTGAACTCTCTTTTTTACTGATCAAAAACATGACTATACACTCATTATTTAACACTGGATCAGGCTAAGGGGAGTATTCTTCTTTTCTATAAAGTTTAGAAGAAATGGAAGAAAAATACAAAACCAGAGAATCAAGACCAGAAGACTTGCAGCTTATCTCAGAACTGAAAGACCTAATTGCAGAGCGGGACCAGCTTATAAAGAAATTGATTGTAAGACTTTCATGCTCTCTTGGTTTAATATCTTGACAGATATCAAAAAGTTAATCTATGTCAAAGTGTTTGAAATGCATTTAAAGAATCAATCCTGCTAGCATGTTATTCACATTGTTTAACACATTATTCCTGTGGTTTCAATGACTCAAAATAGTAAAACTGATTAGATACAGAGGGTTTTGCACAATCAAGTATAATACATTATTACAAAAAATATTTCAGTGTGGCCTTGATCAGATGTCTACTATCTCTAGTCCTGGACTAAGCCATCCATGAAAGCCATATCAGAAATAGCATTGTGAGGTTTCTAAGACCAATTTCCTGATCCATGGAGCTTCCCAAATTTAGAGCACAACACCCTGACTCGTAGTAGTCTGATTATAACCTGATTCAGAAGCAAGAAGGAATGAGGAAATTCAAATTAATTAGAGATTAGAAGTTAACTATACTGAGTCTTTCCCAGTTCATAATTCATTAGGCTGTGCTCATTCTCAGGAGCATAGAACTGCAACAGAACTGCATAAATAGAAATTATTTAGTATTTACATTTATAGTAATATATAAAACATTAAATACGAAATGCAATTTTTAGAATTACCAGTTTCTTTAAAAAATTAAACATAAATTGCTTTGAGATTATTTTATAGACAGATTTGGCCACTAACTGATTGAACAAAGCATAAAAAGAAGTTTCTATTTGTTCTTCTTTTTAGGAGGACAAAAAGTTCTATCAGCTGGAGCTAGTTAACAGGGAGACTAACTACAACAAAATGTTTAATGCAAGCCCTAATGTTGGTGTTATTAATCCATTGGTGAAGGTATGTTCCATGGACTTCATTGCTAAAGTGAAGAAAAAGAAATCTAAACTTAGGATGTAGTAAAAAGAAATATATGTGTTTGTGTGTGTGCCTGCATGTATACATATTTCACTCTTAAAAGACATGGTCAAAACAAGGAACGCAGTTTTCTATTTGTCTCTACTTTTTTGTGTGTAGGTTTGTTTCTTTTGTGTTGCTGAGGGGATCCACTGATACTGTTGCCCTAGTTTGCTAGATGACATAAAGCACAGTTTTTTCTCACAAAATCAAAATATAAACGTGGCAGAAAGGCATCAGAGGGCAGTACTGTAGCATATAACAGAGAACAGTGACAGCCATAACCAGTTTTAGTTTCATTGTTTTTCTTGGTTATTTTGGGAAGTGTGAGGGCAACTTCATTTTTTCAGGTGGTGCTCAGGATGGAAGAGCATTAGAAAGATGGGGAGAGGAGATACTGAAGGAAGGAAATAAGGCTAAGAGGGGGAAGGATAAGAGTATGAGAAGAGCATGGAATGAGTCTGAATGCAGAAAGACATAGGAAGACTGGATAACCAAACTGCTGGTATGGATTGTGGGGGCAGCAGGAGACATAAGTCAGTCTCAGTTATTGTCACCTCCCATACGAGTGAAAACACTTCAGTAGCAACCTTTTTCAGGTCTTTCCATCCCACTGCCAGTGAAGGCTACTGTACAAGCGGGCATAGTTGCCTGTCACTTCAAAAGCCAGCAGCATTCCTCCATGATAGTTAGACTAGATGATCTGAAAGGTCCCTTCCAACCAAGGCAATTCAATAATTCAGTGATTCTATGAAGAATATGAATAGCCTGTAGCAGGGCACCTTCATTCTGTTTTTCACCACTTCAGGAGTAAGAATAAGTCCTCTCAAGTTTACTTCCTTGTCCCTGCTGTTAAGGCAGAAGAGCAGGGGAAGGTTCCAAAGCAGAGGGTAACCCAAGGGGCACCACAAGCAGCTCAGATGCCTGAGAGCTTCAGTGATCAAGGTTCAGGCTCTTATTTAGAAGGGTGTCTGGCTCCATTACCTGAGATCAGGCTGTGTTATTGAGCTAAGCCTTAGCCTAGTTTCACATCAGATCAGCGCGTTCACCACTTCTGCACAAGCTCTGCTGTAAATTGTCAGTATTCTCCTACGTTTTTTAGGAGCCCAGCACTCTCATAAGCTTGTCTGTGGATGCCTAACTTTTATGCATAACTGCATAAAAGAACATTGTTTGGGCCCAGTAGAGACAATTCCAGGACTGCCAGATACAATTTGAATGCTCTGTTTTTATGTGATAAAGATTGTTTAAAATTTTTGGAAGTTTGTCTGATCCACTAATTTATAAAGATGTGAAATGTAACCATTAAGTATATAAGTTTGTGTTTTGTGTGAAATCTGAAGTGTTTGGGAAAAGTACTTCAACATCAGATTTCCGTAGTGTTAATTCATATATTTTTATAATATGTTTCTATCACTTAAGCTGTTCAGACTTTAAAACCATCTTGTGTGCTAGAACATTTTGATCTCTCATTCCGTGAGTTGTGGGCTATGTTACTTTCTTTTGTCAAAGCACATACTGTGTTACTGGAGAATGAATTACAAAGAAATGGAAAATCTCATTCTCTTTTTTTTTCTTTGGTGTAATAAAAAGACAGCATTTATGAGTTACTACAGGCTTTGCATATTAATGCAAAACTACAGCCATTGCAGTATGTATTACCACTTCTCTAATTTATGCAATGGATCTGTTTTGTGTTATATTGTTACATCTGAAGTTTCTTAATACTTTGCATGAATTTCATGGAAACAATACACACAATTTTGTCTCCAGATTTGACTGCTTCAGAAGCATAGACTGTTTTATAGAAAATAAATATAAACTGCAGTATTTTTCTAAGCACCTATGTGGATACTACATGTTTTTCAGAAATGAGCCACCCATGAAGCACACAAATTTAACTACAGTGTGTTTAACACATTTTTAATTACAGTGTATATTACATTGTAGATGTAATTTACATAAGTTGGTTACCTTTACAAAACTATTTTTTCTACTGTAATGTTATTTCTTGCTTCTTCAGCTACTACAGAAGTAAAGCATATGGAACGATCTTAGTTTAATCCTTTGCAGTTAATGATCTTTCACTGTAATGCTTAAAAGAGATTGTTTTCTATTATAGCTTTCTGTTAAATTGTTGGGGTTTTTAAATTGTATTTCAATAACTGCTTCCACTGTGTGGCTACAATTAGCAGCATCTGCATCTGCCAGCCCTGGAGAGGTCAGGCACTGAAACCAAAGCTGGCAGAGAGCAAAGCAGAAGAAAGTTCACACAGTAGGATTCTGTCTGTTTGAACTCGTGCCCACCCTTGAAAAGAGCAGCCCTTCTGTTTCAAGGGGAATTGTGCTGGAAAATATTATACAGAAACAACATGAGATTCTACTTGTCTTTCACTTCATTTAGTTTGTGTCCTTCTTAGGCCCTTAAGGGGTTTTTCTCCTAGCTGCTTTGTTAGGGTTGCATATGGGTAATTGAATGAAAGTACTTATCCTTTTCCCAGAAGAGCTGAGGCTGGAAGGTCCCCCTGGAGACCAGGCTCCAGCCCCTGCTCCAAGGGGGCAGGAGCTGGTGGCAGGACATGGGATGCTTTTCCAGGTGCTCAACTCCAGCCCCTCCTGCCATTCCTGGGAACCACCAGCACTCTGTAAGAGAGCGGGAACCCTTACCTAAAAATTAAGATTAACCATACTTTGAATTTAGCTCCGTAGGTCTGCAAAGATCTTCTACCACGTTTCACAACTTCAATGAAATACAACTTTTTGTCGCACAAAAAAAAAAGAAAGACAAGAACTGCACTGTTTTACTTGATTGTGTATCGATCCCCTGTTCTTTGAGGAAAGCCAGCCGCCTTCAGCTCTCTCGGTAGGCACCTCGCCCCCCTTTTTGTCGGCTGGGGGGGCACTTGGCGTTAGTGGGGTGCGTGCTGGTC
>JAOXNG010000021.1:70678741-70689121 GCA_028566535.1 Scolopax minor
TATGAGATAAGTGTTTTAATGTAGACTTGAAATTGTAGTGTTAAATTTTTTATCCAAATTCTATGAGATCAATCATCATTGCACAGGTACAGATCAATTGGTAGATCTCCTGGTGTTAACTAACCAGGCAGCTTTTGCTAAATGTGTACCCCAGTGTTTCAAGGTCCCACCACTCATTGCTCTCAGCGAAGTCTTTAGCAGTCCATTGTATTGTTTAATCTTCCCAGAGGCTGGCGCATGATAGGGGATGTGATAGACTCACTCAATGCCATGCTCTTTTGTGCAGGTGTCCTTGAGGCTGTTGATCACCTCCATGATGGCTAATTCCCTCAGATACTGGATACCTCCCTCAGTGGTGGTCCACTTGCCTCAGTAATTTACAAGATCTTCCTTGAAGGGATACCTTTCCTTTGTGCTTGACAGGAGGCACCTCCAGAAGCTGAAGACTGCTGCCCCGTTTCCAATCCCATTGTCAATGGCCTTATGTCCTGGCTTGAGGTAAAACAGAACCAATTCTCTTTTCAGTAGTCTTACTTTACAGCTAAGCCTCTTCTAACTAACTGAACTCTGAAATGAGCAGCATACTGTGCAGAAAATTGGTTCATGGTTGTTGCTGGGTCAGGACTTTACGCCAAAGCCTTTCTGTGGCAAAAAGACTCAAATCTGCGGCTGGTCTCACGTTCTATCTCTTGCTAGCCAGACAGCCTAAAGAAAAAAAGGCCCGAAGAAAATGTATTAGAAAAGATCCAAAGAAAAGACAATCTAAAGAAAAAACTTCTAGGGGAAGATGTGTTTTTGGTAGATTTTCTTGCAGGTTGAGGTCCTCACCGTGTCAATTGGCCCATGGTCTCTGTTGGCTCCACCTGTCTCCCAGAACAGGCAAAGTCTAAGTTTTGATTTGTCTTCTCCCGCTTTAATCTGAAAATGTCAAATTTTATGCTTAAATAATTGTTACAAAATTGCTTGTTATAAAATTGGAATGAACTGTTGGAAGGTGTAATCATTAATAGTGGATTTTTGTCCTCTTTCCCCTGTTGATAGGTCATTATTCCTTAGTATTTGGAAATCTTTAGTAGCTTTGAAGTGTGGTAAACATGGAGCACGGGTTCTGGGGATAAAATGCCTATTTTGCCTGTTGTGGGGAACTGGGTCTGCGGTGGCACTCTCCTTTCTGGTTGTTGCTGTCGGTGACTATTTGGAGCTGTCAGGTCTGCAAAGCCAAGGGCCTGGTGACCTGTGTTTCCTTCCCCTGTCCCATGTTGGAGTGGTCGATGATCATTCAGCCTTTTGGCAGCTTGAACTTGGATGAATCACAGTTGTTGAACAGACCTGTCTTTTGTCCTCATTTGTTTCATTAAAAATATTTTCCTTGTAACACATACATGAGAAAGATAATTAGCCTGTGGCTCTCATAATGCTATTTTCTCAAAGTTTTGGAGGGAAGAAAAAAAAATAAATGCTTGCTACCTGTGTAGGGGTTATGGAGCTTACGTACAACTGCTGAATATGTGGTGTAAAAGGGTGGCCTCAGTGTTGTACTAAAATTTGAAATGCCAGGCCTTTCTCTCTACCTATAAAAGTTGGAGTGAATTAAAACTTTTCCCCTAGTGTTTCAGGATGCATCTGCATCATTCAGGGCTTCAGCACGAAGAGAGGATTATGGTGTATACTGTGGAGTATATATACTCCAAGCATGATTATTTTATAGACTACCAGGAAGTACTAGAAGGTGTAAAGCAAGGGGCAAGCGATGGCCACGTGAGCAGCCGTGCCTTTAAGACATTCCAGCTCCTGTTATCAGCCTGTTGCTGGAGCTGACTGTTCCTCCCACAGCGATGGGGATGTGTGTCGGAATATTCCCTAATCAACCCCAGGCTAAATTAGCCACGTTTGATTACGTAGGTTTAGTAACTGATAAAAGCAAGTCTGACTGATCATTGATGGAAGAATGATCAGCAGGAGAAGAAACAGAAGGCACGAGCTAAATGATCTGTAGGCTTTTTTTCCACCCAAATTTTCCCGTGGTCCTATTACCTGTTAAGTGGGTGCTGGGTTCTGGTTACCTTCAGGATTCTCATCTTGGAGTGATGCTTCCCATTCCCACATGAAACGGGGATGAGGAGAAGGTGTTACACTCTTGGTGGGAGCAGCAGGCACCTGCCTGGAGTGGGGCTGAGGGGATCTGCTTCTCAGGCTCGGACTGGAGTGAGGAAAAGTGGGTTTGCTTATGGGAGGTGTAAGAATGCAATCTTAGCTCGCTCATACCAGTATGGACAGCCCATCTAGGAGCTCAAAGAAGGGCTCGGGGAGTGTGAATATGCAGGGATTAGTAATGGGTGATTACCCTGGGTTCACTGAAGAAAGTAAAAGATGAATCTGATGTATCTGAATTTTAGCATTGTAGGAATTTGATTGTATAACTCCTTTTGCTACAAATCCATTAAAAGATTTCTCATTACTGTCTGTTACCCTGAGCATCACTGTGGCTGTTGCCGAGTGCCAGGCTGCTTCTAATAGCTCAGTTTTACCCATAATTACTAAGATAATAAAGGTGATTCAAGGAGACACATACTCAAATAAAGAGTCTGTCAAGCAGCCTAATCCGATCAGAACGAAGGCTCTTTTTTTTTCCCCATCCAGACTCTTGTCTCTTCAGTATTCACAGAGATGATCGTATTGTAGATTCTGACAGCGGTGCTGCAGCTCTCTCTAGTGTAAGATGTGTTGTGTTCTGCAAAGATTGTTGAGCTGCACCAATATGGGTCTGGAAAAAAATGATGCCAAAGCAGTTGGAAAAATAATGGATTGTATCTTTTTTTTTTTTTTCCCCTGAACTGAATAGAAATGCAGACCTGTGGGACAAAGAGAATTTTTACCAGGTTTGGTAGAATATCTAAATAGTTTTGTTTGTCAGCCAGAAAAAAATTGTTTGCAGTTCTACATAATACTTTATTTCTTTTCCAGATTATTTACTTCCTTCTACTTTACTTTTTTTTTTTAAATTCTTTTAAAATTAGCTTAATATTTTAAAATGTTTCCTTTAAAAAAAAAGCAAAACATGTCTGAAATAAAGGATTTGATTTTGAAAACACTGAAATAAATACATGATGTCTTTGTTTTTAGCAGCCATCTACTGAGGCTGTTTTACCTGAATGCACAAATAGTTTTGATCCCCTTAGAAAAATCCTTTTCCACCGGATTTATTATTATACATCTGTGTTTCCTAGCTCTATTTTGGAAGTAAAGCTATGAAAGAAATTATTTTAACAGCAAGTAATTTCCGTTTTAAGTTGATAAATGTTAGTATCTTGTATGCTAACTTCTGAAGAGGCCGTGTTTTGATGCTGCCCAAGGGGTTTGCAGGCTGTAGAGGTAGTTTGCTTTTCCTGGGGGTTTCGGCCGCCATGGTGCTCTGCGGTGGCTGCGCGGGAGCGGGGTCTGCACCACGGAGCTGGCTGTTGGGGTGGAGTTAAAGAGAGCAAAGGCCATGAGGATGTTCTGTCACTATTCATTTGAACGTGGAAGTGAATTTGCTTTGGTTGTGTTCATAACCTCCTTGCATCGTTTTTATGCCATCCTTCTTGTTCTTGAGGCTTACTGGTATGCGATGTAGATTTGAGGTCGAATGCTCGCAGACTGAGAGTCTTAAGTTTGCTTAGACTTGAGGACTCACATGAGATCAAGAGTTATCTAAATGTGGGAATCACATTGAACCACAATTAGGTACCATAGTTAAAATTCTGTAATAAACAGTTTATTTATTTATTACAGAATAAATGGTATTTGCCAAAAGATCTTTTAAACTAATAAATAGATCTGAGAACATCAGGAGCTATTTCCATGAATGGAAACTGCCCCTGACTGTTCAGCCCTTGGCAAGAGCAGGAGAGTAAAATGGCAACATTTTCTGTTAGTGCTCAGCATCTTGATGTTTTTCACCATCTGAGGCCAGTGAATCAGATTTATGGTACAACAGGTTGAATCTCATTTATGAAAAGTAATAACAATGGCTACTGTTAATATGTCTGGCATTTTTTCCAGTCTTTTTACCTGCATTGTAAGTCCATGGTTTATATGCACAGCCTTATGCTGCACATATTTCTGTTTAACAGGTTTGCCTGTTTGCCCAGAGCTGACTCGAGAGCACATTCCTAAAACCAGGGATGTTGGTCACTTTTTGTCCGTGACGGGGACTGTGGTACGTACCAGCTTGGTGAAAGTCCTGGAGTTTGAACGCAGCTACATCAGCAATAAGTGCAAGCAGGTGTTTGGTGTCAAGGCTGATTTTGAGCAGTACTACGCGTTCTGTCGCCCATCAGCCTGTCTTAATGAGGAAGGCTGCAACTCAACCAAGTTCACCTGTCTTTCTGGAACAACCTCTTCTCCCACCTGCTGCAGAGACTATCAAGAAATCAAAATTCAGGAACAGGTAAAAAAAAAAATAAGGTGGGGGAAAAGGCGAGGGTAATAAGGTATAGATGTCTCAAGTTCAAAAAGGATTCACTTACTAAAGATGGCATTTGGAGGCTTAATTTCCTGCTGGAATAAGGTAACGCCGCTAGTTTTTATGAAACTGTTTGTTAGATATCCATTATTAGGTAACTCCATTCCAGATCACACAAAACACCTGGGATCACTGCATAGTTATTTTTCCATGCTGAATTCTTGTAAAACCCAAGTTTGCCTTGTGTCTGAGGACTAAATCCAGGCCAGTGGTGGCCAAGGCCAGCCAGAGCGGTGCAGGATGGACAATACATGGTATTTGCAAATCTCTTTTCCCTTCAGCCAGTTTTGAATTTAGTTATTGAATACGTGCTCCTCACAGAATTTACATTTGTTTTGCTGAAGGTAGTCCTGGGTGGAAGTGCAGCTAAGCTGGAGGTGTAAGGAACTTAAGGAACTACTGGACTTCTTTTTACAGTTGTGCATAACTAAGACAAAACTGTACGCTGTATGGAAATTGAGAATAAGTTGTGTACATGGCAAGCAATGTTTCCAAGTTTATTTATATGTTCAGTGTCTTTTTAATAAATTTTTTCAAACATCTCTTCAGTTATTTCAGGGTTTTGATTTTATAAATTAGGAGGATGGTGGTGCCAATCTACATGCAAGATGCATGAAAACAGAAATGGATGAGATTAGAAATGAAGCTCTTTCAAGTTCAGAATAGCAGAAAAATAAGAGAATAAAACTATTTCTAGGAAATAAGCCCTATGTTGCATGTTTATATTAAGGTTGTTTCTGACACGGTTTCTATAACAGAATCACAGAATCGCCTGGGCTGGAAGGGACCTTTAAGATCATCTTGTCCAACCATAAAAAACCAACCAACCAACCAACCAAAACCCACACTCCACATCAAGAATCAAACAAAACACACCAACACTAAACCATATTCCTGAGTACCATGTCAATTTGTCTTTTGAATATCTCCAGGGATGGTGCCTCAACCACTTCCCTGGACAGCCATTATTTTGTTTTACTGTGCAACACAGATCTCTGTGATGGGAAGGATTTTCAGCAGCAGGGGCTTATTAAACACAGTAAGGTTAAACTGGGAATGAATTCCACTCGTGTTTCCTGTTGAGCTCTGCAAGTAGCTGTGTGTGTGCCCCCAGTACTGACAGTGACGTGAAATGCCTGTGGCCACTAGATAATACACAAGGGTGAATTAACCTTGGTAGGCACTGAAGAGTGAATAAATCTAGAATTGCAGCACATATGACCTGTGCTGCAGAATGAAAAGGTACTTTTGATTGTGATTCTTGTGCAGTGGATATTCTAAAAACTATTTTAAGCTTTAAGTGTAAATGGAAAGATGATTCTTGTGCAGTGGATATTCTAAAAACTATTGTTAAGCTTTAAGTGTAAATGGAAAGATTATTGGTCAGAAATATACTGTGACAAGATTGCATAGACTTTGCCCTGGAGAAAAGAAAAGGAATTATAGCAGTTACTGTCACATTTGTCAATATACATTTGGCTGATTGTATGTGATTTGGTTTTTCCTGTTGTTGATTTAATCCTTGACACCTACATGTCACAACCTGTCCAATTATGGTTAAATACCAGAAAAATACAGAGAATAATCTTTTAGTATATACTTCAGTGACGGGTTATCTAACCCTTGGACATGCTTCAGTATCCAAAGTAAACTTTGCTTATTGAAGAAATATCTAAACATATCTCAAATTATTTAAAAAATAAAAAATCATCTCTTTCAAATGACCACTTTTAGTGAGCTTTCTTCCGCAAGGTTCTGAAGTCACATAGCACCTCCCAGGATTGAGCACCTTCAATTAATTTAATACTCAATCCCTTTTGCATTAATATCAGTATTAAACTTCCATTATTAAGCTTGTGGCAGTAGTGGCATGTTTACTGTATAAGTTTGGTGAGAAAAAGCAAGGACTGACCTCAGTTCCTGGAAAGGAATGTAGGTCCTCTAAGCCTGAGCAGCTATAACTGGCTTTGAAAGGTGCTGTTCTTCAGAAGTGCTCTTCCTTCCTATCTCCTAGGTTCAAAGACTGTCTGTTGGAAGCATCCCTCGTTGCATGGTGGTTGTTCTGGAAGATGACTTAGTGGACAGTTGCAAGTCTGGTGAGCATACATTGTATATTGCATATCTTTGTACCACAGGCATTTTTATTTTTTCCATTTGAGATGAGTCTTTGCTGAGCAGGCAGTCAGTGCTGAGGGCTTGTTGAATGAGAGGTGTTCATCTGCCACGTTGCTGTTCCAGCTTGGATGTTAGTGTGGCAGTTGAAGACTATTCTAGACAATGTCATACATCCCTGTGTTACATCTTGACTGTTTCACTCATCAGTTTCAGTAAGTAATGTGTCGTGACACACAGAAAATGTATTAACTCCTGCTAGTGTGGGAACACCAAACCTCTTGAGGAAATTGCTCCACACCATCACACGTGTGGTGCCCCTCTGAGGGTGTGTGGGGAGCTCAGTAATCTGACCTCCTATCTGAGGAGTGCTGCAGGTGGAAAAAGCTGCTCAGCATTCAGAAAGGAAGCTAATTGGCAGGAGGATGTGTGAAGAATGGACTAAAAATCCTCAGATAGGTACATCCCCACATGAAATTAATTTCTAATTGTACTTTTTCAGAACACTGTGGCCAGAATGTTAACGAGTGTTTCTGGAATTCATCACAAAAGTGAAATAAGTTTTGACTACATTTTTTGTATATAATAATTGTATATAGATATATTTTTCTAATAGAAGAGCTTTTACAGTTTACTAGGAATTCCTCTTTTATAAGAGGAAACAAGCAGAGGTATATACTTTTAAGAATTCACCTACCTTCATCAGTAGAAAGATGTAGCAACTTCCTACAGACACAAGCAATCTACCTAATGTTTATTTTAGACTTCCTGTAACTGAGAGAGGTTTGTTTTTTGTTGTTGTTTTTTTTTAACCTTATTAACTGTGACACAAGATCTCAGATTATGCTTTACAGCTGTCATATCTGCATATCTCATGTTGGATGTTATTTTCCTAATTTTTGTTGTTACCACCAGGAGATGACATCACTGTGTACGGAGTGGTAATGCAGAGGTGGAAACCTTTCCATGAGGGTGCACGCTGTGACTTGGAGCTTGTTTTGAAAGCCAACTACATTAAAGTTAACAATGAGCAGCTAGCAGGGGTTCTAATTGGTGAAGAAGTCCGCAAGGAATTTGAAGACTTCTGGGAAAAGCATAGGAATGATCCCTTAGCAGGTTAGTAGTTGAAAGCTTTTCAGTAGAACACATTTTTGGATATAGATGAAATCAGAAGTGAAAATACAGTGACTGAGCACGTTTGTCCCCTACTATCCTATCCCACCACCCATTTTTCCAAAAATATATTTTTTCCAGAACAGGAATAAGAAATTCTTATTTTAATACTACTGGGAAAGAAAGTACCTAAGGTGCTGCATTGATCTTACCTCTTTTGAGCTTTCTCACTAAGTGTTTTGTGGAACGTTTATTAACAAGAAATGAGAAACAACAGAAGTTTAGGGGAAAAAAAAAAAAACAAACATTTTATAATCAAGAAAGAAAAAGCATGCCACTTAAAAGAAATAGTGCAGACCAGATCTGCTTTTAGTCAGCACAGCTGTTGACTCTGGGGTGAGGTATCTGCCTTGCTGTCTCTGTATCCCAAATTAAGCTGTGAAACTTTACCACAGAGCTTAGCACATCTCATCTTTAACCTCACTCTTGGATGCCTGACCCTTGATTTCGGTGCTGTGGAGCCTCCAAACAAATATGGAGGGAGTCTCCCAATTCACAGTGGCTTTCAGAACAGCCGTAGTGTTTAGTATGCTGGCTCCAAAACTTACCATAGTCTGCAGTCAATCACCTGGGAATTAGCAGGAGAATTAGCAGTCTGGAACTCTGTCCCTCTCCATGATCTCAGTGCCTCCTCCTGAACCGCAGGGAAGCTTTAATATCTCTGTCACTGAACTGTCTCAGGCAAACACTCCATTTTTTAAAATCCTGAAAAGGGCTTAGTCTTTCTTCATAAAAGGCAAATGGGAGGGAAAGCAGGTGGGAATGTTGCCCGTGTCAGCCTAAAAATTAGAGCACTCACATAAGAAATTGGAGATCTTGTCAATGGCAAAGATTCTTCAGAACTGCATTTCTCAGAAAGCAATTTAATTACTAGCCTCCTGCTGTTTGGAATGAGAACATTTCTTCCTCCTGCTGTGTGGAATAAGAACATTTCTTAGTGCTCTGGTTAGAACTGTTCAGAAAGTAATTCAGGATCCTTATTGAAGGTCCCATTCAATCTTTCATTTTCAGGACAATTTTTGGAAGCCTGCAGGGAGCAATGTGGTTTATGCAATATTACCCATTTAGAATAAATAAATTAATACAAACTGGCTCCAAGAAACTTGGGGTGGAAATTAAAAGTACCCTGACTACCCAAGATGACTGTTTCATTCTGTTTGTCTGAATCTGAGTCCTTTAGGTGAGGGCAGAGATCAAATTTGACTAAGGAGTCTAAGGTATAGACCGTTTCTCAACAGGATGTGTGTACATTTACTGTTTTTCAAGAGAGAATGCTAGATACTGCTGTGTTTTATGTCAATCAGTTGCTGATGCTGTGTCCTGAGAGAGTCTACCACAGCAGGCCTCTGGGAGAACTTAGACAGGTGACCTTATGTTTTCCAGACACTATCTAGAAAGAAGCAGAACTGCTAATCTGCTTGGCACTAACAAGGCAAATGAACCCAAAGGCAAATGGAGGCAACTGTGGAGTTAGATCTTGAGTTGTGCTATGGCTGACAAAAGCTTTTAAAATGTCATTTTTGGACAAAGATGTGTTAATTCCCTCAGAAGACCTCCACAAGAAACATATGCCTCCAGTCATCTATTAGGTGGCATGTTTTGCCAGTGCTTTGCTGCTTGTGACCATGGAAGGCATAACTTCTTTATAATGAAGGAAGTTTGAATTAAATAACTGTTTAGATCCCATTAAAACAAATAAAATAATAATTTTTAAAAATCTCTTCTCTGCCCTGTTCCTCTCATTCAAGAAGCAGACCTAAATTATTTATGAGTGGACTTAGGGCTGTGGACATAAGACAATTATTTGTCAGTGTGCATAGGACTTAAAATTTATATAGGAGACCGTGGGAAAACAAGTGTGACTGTTAGAGCAGTGCTGAGTGCCATGTTTTGTTCCTGTTCTAGGGAGGAATGAAATTTTGGCTAGCTTATGTCCTCAAGTTTTTGGATTGTACCTGGTGAAGTTGGCTGTAGCCATGGTGCTCGCTGGTGGTGTACAAAGGACTGATGCTACTGGAACTCGAATTAGAGGTGAGTGTTGTTTCTAATATTCTCACATTCTTCCTAACAGCTGTTCCTATCCCTGTCTTCACCCACATCCTTCCCCCCCTCCAAAATCAAAGCAGTAAAGGTTTGGAAGCATAATGATCCCATTTCCTTGAGTGAGAGCAATTTTTGATTAATGCTGAGTATTCTTCCAGAATCTCAGATGGATAAAGTGGCTGTCTAGACTCCCTCTTTTTATTTTAATTTTTCCCAAATAATACCCAGTAAAAGCAGGTATTCAAGATTCCATTGGGTAGAATATTAAAGGCAGTTGTTTTATCTAAAACATAAACTCACTTTTTATTGTTTAAGTGACGTTTTGAAATTATTTCTAGTAGAACATTGCCAGCAGTATTTGGCATCAAAGGATGGAATATTAATGTTTCTTTAATGTGGATCACCACAGTACATTGAAAGGAAAAAATAAAGGATTCATTTTACTTCCTAATGCCAGACTTTTCCATCTGTGATTGTCAGCACATCTCACTTAGTTCTGTTACTGTAAGTTATCTGCCTGCTGATTCTCCTTCTGTTGGTATTAGATG
>JAOXNG010000021.1:71038911-71052495 GCA_028566535.1 Scolopax minor
TGGGTTTTCCTTTTCCCTTAATCACTGTTTCACACTGTAGCATGAAAATCTGGAAACCTTGGATTTCACACACTTTATTTAGATGGGAGTGAAAGAAAGGTGAAGGATAGCGCCTGTGATCTGGAAGGTGACGGGAGTGGTAATTATACACACTGTAACTTCACTATTTTAGGTGAATGCAGGCTTTCTTATCTAACTATGCCTGTATCGAAAGCTCCCTGTCCAATAATGAAAGGACCTTCTGTTCCCTCAGAGGTGGTGTGAACACTATTGTACATCATTTACCAGATCACAGACATCAGTCATATTTCTAGTGTTTGGTCTATTATCAACTAACAGACAACTGGCTGTTGGAGTGGAACTGATTCTAAGTCATGTCCACTGGGATTCACACCCATGTATGGTCCAATTTAGCAGCATGAACTCACTGTAACACATGGGTCTCCTCTGAAAAATGTTCCTCTAAACCCTTAGAAATGTTTGTGATCTACTTGTTTACCAGCTGCCTGCGATAGACAGGTGGGCTCATGCTGTAGGCATCACCAGTGTTTGTGGGTACGAAAAGCAGTTGTTTAGGCTCTGTAAATTAATTTGGTAGAAAAGGACAACACTGTTCTAGGCATCTGGGTGACATTCACCTGTTCTCTCAAGATAAATAATGTAGTAACAATTCAAAAAAAGGTTAACAGTTTCCCTTTGTGTTTTATGGAAAACAAAGTTATTTTAACATTACTGTAATTAATGTAAATGTAATTTCTATACAATGAACACCAGTATATTTAATAAAGATTGAGTGAAAGGCAATAGACTATTTTCTGAAAAATTAAAGTTCTAGCTTGTACTGATTAAATATCTACATAAATTCTGAGCCTGGGCAGAGGTATTTTTACTGCTATTAGTCTGCAGAGCCATTTGTGTGACCAAGAAGTGACTTCTGGCCTTCTACAGGGCACTGTACTCATTTACCTGATTTTTAAGACCATGGCAATGTCACTAATGTCTGCTCCCCATCTTTCAGGAACATGAGCTCTCATAAACAGCTGCATCAAGAGGGAGTAGAGCAGAGTTGCCAGACACGTGTGCTGGGCTGGAACGCAGGCAGTGGTGTGAGACTGGGATTCAAGAGTCCTTGGCCATAAAGACAAGTGTATGATCAAACAAGTATGCAGCTAACTAGAAGCCACGTATTTTCAAGTATCAGCACTATTTCACCCATGAATGGCTGGAAGATAAAGTTTAATGAGGTACATATACAAGCAACCATGACAGTTATCATCTCTATACTACAACTTTTTCCACTTAAAGCACATTTTGCAATGCAGCTAAAGATTTCTTAACTAAGTAACTTCCCAATGCCCTTAACATCATGAAGAGGAATATCAAGATTAATGGCAGCTATGCCTCTGTAAAAAAACACACTTAAACTCATCCAGGCAGAAGTAATACTTTCTTCACAAGTTTCCATATGCTGAAGCACTCAACACAGAGGGATGCTGCCCTCAACAGTAAAGGTGCATGCTTTTTTTCAGTACGCCATGTGCAGGACTGTGAGAATATGGATGAACAGCAAGTTGCGATAACTAACCTTTTATTTGTTACTGCATTCACCAAAATCTTGCTCCTGTATTCCCAAGATGCTCTGCTACACTTCAGTAGTAGCTTACAAAATAATTTGGCAGACTAACTCAGGGAAAAGACAGAAATCAAGAAATTACCTTTTTCTGTCACCCTCATACAGCTGCAGATGTGTCCTGGTTGAAATTGCATAGCAGAAAGTAACATGTATGTTGCTGTACATGGATAAACATGGAGGGAGTGATCATACCCTTAACGTAGGACTGAGGGTCCGTCACCTTAGTGTTCTTAACCTGACACTCATACCACAGAGATGTCTGTGTGCGTGTCGTGGTTTCAGTTGGGATAACTTTCTTACTAGGAGCTGGTATAATGCTGTGTTGTGGATTTGGGATGGGAATAGTGATAGTGCACTGATGGCTTTGATTGTTGATAAGCAATTAAGGTATTTTCTGCTCCTTTTATCTCCCCCCCAGCAAGTAGACTGAGGGAAACAGCAAGAAGTTGGGAGGAGACCGCAGCTATGACAGCTGACCTTAACTGCCCAAAGTGCTATTCCATACTGTATGATGTCACGCTCAGTATATAAAGCTGGAAGAAGAAGAAGGAAGGTGAGAAATTTCGGAGTTATAGCGTTTGACTTTCCAAGTAACCACTACATGTGATGGAGCCCTGCTTTCTTGGAGATGGCTGCACACCTGCCTGCTGGTAGAAAGGAGGGAATTAATTCCTTGCTCTGCTTTGCCTGCATGCACATCTTCTGCTCTACCTTATTAGACTGCCTTTATCTCAACTCATGAGTTTTTCCTCACTTTTACTCTTCTGGTTCTCTCCCTCATTGCAACTGGGGTGGTGAGCAAGTGGCTGCATGATTCTAATTGCTGGCTGGGGTTAAACTACCACAGGGGGAAAGCAGGCTTTTGAGGCAACTTCATCCTCTTTCCCCCCTCGTATATTTGAAGGAAACAGGAAAGTGATCCCACATTTGTTACACACTAGAATATAAAGCTGAATGGGGGAAAAAAATGACTTAGTCTCTGTGCTTGCCGTTTCTTTTACAGCCAAGAATTAAAAATACATTTAGATTATATTATATTTGGAACTGTCATGATAAAAAAAAAAGGCAAGCAAATTGCATCTGCTAGGTCAAGCTTCCCATCCTCCACCTCAGAAAATCACCAACCCACATGTCACTTGTCTGTTGGTTCTCACAGAAGGTGAACCGTATGTTATGTTCCCAGTGTCCATGCATTTCTGCAGTTTCTAAATAGCTGGCTCCCCTGAACTGCTGTTTGCCAGATTTTGGTTCTCTTCCAGTGCTGAAAGGCAGAGTGTAGGAGATGTCCTGCTGCTACTCTCCTTTCATTTAGAAAATGGAGAGGCTGTCTTGCTGCCAACCTGTCAGTGCAAATAAGTCCCCTCTGGAGACCTTATCAGATGAATCCCAATGTGAAAACTTTTTACATATGAATTGCTTTGCAAGGAATGCCTGACACTTTTCAGAACAAATAAGGAAAAGAAGAAAATAAAGGAAATGGAACAGCAAAGAACCTGCACTGAAAGGTCAGGTCAAAGGAACAAAAGTCCACATGGTTTCTTTCACCTCTTTTTTTCACAGTTGGCTCCCCAGCATCTACATGCTGCTCCCCTAACTGCAGCGGGCTTGGTCACCACAGGCCTCATCAGCCTACGATTAATTACTCCTGTTAATCAAAGCTGAAAGGCTTATGGAACAAGATTGCCCAGCAGATTGGTAATGGAATATTGTACTATAATTGGTGCCAGAAGTCCACTGACAGCCACTGACAGCTACCTGTAAATGTTAGCCAGGGCTGTTGGTTATATTAAATCAATATTATTAGTTATGATATTAAATATTAATCTAAGATATAAAAAACAGAGGGTTCTTCTGGCTCTGCCAGAGACAGCCAGTGTAATCATACGCAAATGATTTCAGATCCATTTCAGTTCCTCTCAAATTCCCATCTGTACAACAGATAATATTTCCAACCGCCCACCTTTCAGAAGCTGGTCTCTCTCTAGTCAGGCTCCCTGGCTGCCTCTCACCTTACATGTATATAACCTCCCAGAGGCTGGCACCTCTAGAGGCCACTGTAATATTACAGATGAAGAGACACAGCAGGGAAAGGTCACACAGCTTGCCCTGAAGCTCTAGGGTCTCACCAGCTCTTGCTAGTTGCAGAGGGCTAATGGCTTGCACAATCCTGTAAAACTACTCACAGTAGCTGAATCAGAACACTTTGAAGCAAGATTAGATAATGAAACTCAACAGTCACAAGTATAAACCCTATAATTATAATTCTGACTGCATTATCCTGCCTTCGTCAGAATAGAGTAATTTTGATTAAGAGTTAAATTCAACCATTAGGTTGAGAACTGACAGGCAATTTAATGCTTTAAAAGGAATTGGTGCACCTACCCTGAGCACCTGCCTGAAGAGAAGAGGTATTGCTGCTGAGCTCCATCAGATGGTTTGTCTCTGGTTAGAGAAGTTAATTTTAAATTGTAGTGAGTCAAAATTAGGAAAAGCACAAGTAAACATTTCTTCCACATGAGCAGAAAGGGCTTTGAAAAGGGCTAAGAAGGAAAAAAGAGGCAAAAATTTCATGTTAAAAACAAGCATGAGAAAAAAATGAGGAAAACAGAAACCTCAGAAATAATTAGCAGGAATAATTAACAGGGAAGAACGTAGGCCTCAGCTGAGGTTGTAGCTTAACTGGCACTTGAGTGATGTGCTGAACTGGGGAGAGGCATGTATGAAAAAACATAGATGACAAGTGGGATTAAAACATACATAAATGCCAGCTCAGCATATGCATCCTGTTTCTGCTAACAGTACTTTAAGCACTCCAGAATATTACTGAAGCCTAAACCTCTGACTAAAGTTAAGCATGTGCTTAAATGGCTTCCTGAATTGAGATGAACTGATGAAATGGGATCCCAGAATATAATAACTGAAGGACGGGGAAACTTTAAGCAGTCATAGAAAGATCACGTTCTCTAAGCTTTTGACAGATGCATGTACCGTGTTCATTTCTGTCTTCCTAAACACAATTCTGTTATAATAGAAAAATAAAAAGCAGGACCACACTCGGACTCTGGCGCTGCTCCCTTTTCACCCAGTGAAAAGCCCCNNNNGTCAATCTTTCAGGTGCCAGTAATTCAAATTGCTTTTCCTAGAAGGGCAGTAAGTCAGGTGAAGTGACAGTGGCTCAGCAGAAGGCCACCATGCCAGGTAGTGCCCAGCACTGGTTGCAGCACAGTGTCCTGTCCTGAGCTGTTTAACAGCTCAGCAGCACCACAGCTTTTGTGCTCAGACTTAAGAGTCCAGTTTGCTTGGAGAGCAGATGTGGATTTTCTTGAGAATCTCTAAAGACCTTTCTGTCTAGCAAGTAAATAACAACAGATTTCATTAATAATGGGAGATTTATAATACTGAATATGCAGCTGTTGAATTTCACAAATTATTGAAGTTTCTCACCTATACTGAAGTCAAATATTAGGCCAGATTTCAGCACAATCACAACTTTGAAACACAAAATAGAAGGTACTGTGTATGGAGCAACCAGGCTGACTACTTAATGCGTAGGGACCATTATTGCTACACAAAAAATCAACTTCCCTTTAAACTCAATAGCAGATAGACGTGTTCCATCTAATTTTTTTGTTTCTCTGAACATTTTGCCATTTTGTATTTTTCTATTTGATCTTCACTCCCCTTTAAAAGGGATGGCTTATTTCTTCTTGGTGGTTTATGCTAATTTATTACACTGTATTTTACTTGGGTGGTAATTAATAAATTCTCTAAGAGGCTAATGATTGACACAGATAATAAGGCAGTAGGGAAACTACCTATCTGCAGAAGTCATATGTTCACATTGACTTACCTCATGGTGGGAAACTCCACTCAAGCAGAAGCAAGCTGGGATAGCTATGGATAGCAATAATACTACAGTAACGCCTGTATTATAGTTTTCTATGGGTTAGGAGACTATGATTGTGTGATCTCATGGTGCATTCTTAGCCATAAATTATTAAGAAGTTGTAGAGAAAGAAAACATGAGAAAAGGGACACTGTTGATGGGTTATTGTTATTTTCTTTACTATGGGTAGCCCTATCCAATAAAATAGAGACTTAATGCTGAACAGGAAAAAGTAAGCTGATGTCTGCAATACAATAATTGCCAGCTTGGCATCCAGTGGGGGTTCATAAATCTGTACATAAGAGATATAAATCATAAAAAAGAGATTAGCTTTCATTACATGTCTCCTAACATGACAATTTCAATGGCTAATTATTTTCTAACATGTTTGCCATAGGCAAACAGAATTTATGTTACTTCTTTCAGCCAAGACTCTCACAAACACTTAAGGCAAGCTTTGCACATGTTACTATGTCTCATCTGCAGGCCAGGATGGGTAAGAACAAAGCTTTCAGAAATAGCTATTGATGTGGAGTGCTAAGACACTCAAAAATAAAAGTATGAATACTTGCAGGTCAATGGAAGAAAATCTTGGCCACCAATACAGGAGTTGAAAAAAAAAAGACCTGAGTGCAGGCTCTGAACTTCAACTGGAAAGTCTCAGTGATTAAATGACTCCCACAACAGACAGGGTCAAACTGTTCCTACGCCTCTCAGAGGGAGAATGAAATTCTCTTCTTTGGGGAGGCCTCTATAAAGGACACATAGGAAATGCAAAACTAATCTCTCACCCCTGGTAAAGACATAGGAATGAGAAGGGCTATGGTGTGCCTACATGGGTCTGATCTTCCAACACATGGTAGGGACCACTAACTGGGAAATCACTGTCTTTTAGAAGGGGGACTCCAAGTGCAAAAGTTGTTCCACAAGGCTACATTACCCTTCAGCAAATAGCATCTTAACCTGCTGCTGCCTAAACTGGGCCACTTGCATTGCTCTCCACCTCAGGGGCTGAGGCAAGGCTCTCACCACTTCTGGGCACAACAGCAGCAAAGCAAAGAAAACATCTGTTTTCTTCTGAGAGGTATGGGCTACAGAGCTAGAGAGGAAGAGAGCAGTGAGCACCAGCTGAAACCCCTTCACATCAGGTCACTAGTGAGCAGCCAGACCACTTCAGCTCTGGTTTTGTGACTGGACCTCCCCACAGTTGCTCCATCTGTACTCCTTCGACTGCCCATTTGGCTAAACCCACTGTTGCTGCCTGGATTTACTGCCCGTTGCTGAGGCCCTGGAGCACTGTGCTGGGAAAGCATCATCTTATAGGGATTTTATTGAGGTCAATGGGATTACAATGGAGGTATCAGTGAGCAGGAACTCAGTACCAGTCTTACTTCTAACATTTATTTTATTTATCTTTCTTGGTTTGTCTCGGTCCTACCCATAGCTATAACTAATTAGATGAATTTACAAATGCTGATACAGACTTCCAGCCAGCCCTTTAAGACCTAAAGGGTTATTCCAACCTAATAAAATCCCCCTTTCTCTATAGAAAATGACAACTTTTCATCTGCTCACCTGACAACAGTGACAGTGTGAGCCACTGTGACTGAACTCCAGAAGCAAACCCTACACAGAGATCAGCTTTTTTGCTGCTCTCTGTCAAGACAAACAGCAAGAACCAGAGACCAGTTTTGCAATGAAGGACTAATGTAATTTCTCCACGGGTTCTGTTGTTTTGTTCAATGCTACATTTCCTTAGCCTGTATTAAAGTGTTCAACAGACTGACTTCTTCTAATGCTGTCTGCCACCAAACTTTCCCTGGCAGAGCCTCTCTGTACTCCCTGTGAGCATTTAATCCATTCCCCATACAAAAATGTCAGCATATCATCAGTTCTGGTACCCAAAATCTGGTAAATTTCTAAAATTAGAGAAACTTTATAAATATCCTGCATTAAACATAAGCAGTGAGATTCAGAAAATATTGTACAGTTTTCCCCTCCACCATCTCCTTGCTATTCCCCACCTGGAATGCTATAAAAAGCAATAGCCAAGTCAGTCTCCTGTGGGACTGCAATCTTTAATTGGGAATGGGAATGATTTCCTTCATAGTTTTTCTCTGAGGAGAGAAAGCCCCAATTCAACTCTTGCTTTTCCCTGAGAGAGCCATAAAGAGAAGGGAGCCAGGCTAAACAACAATAGCTTCAATCAGCCACACACGCATGAAACAAAGGGAATTTTTTTGCTGCACAGCCAAAAGAGGAGGGGTCTGATTGGCATTCAGACTTTGCAGCATCTCACTGTGGGAGAGAGGTCTTCTGCAGTCATTACTCTCCTATGGTGCTTGTTATTGACAGCACTTTCGACTGTCTCTGGCAGAGAATAAAAGTATTCCTCTCAGTAATATCATTCACTTCCCCCTGCTTGCTGTTCCCCCTCTCTGTGCCTCATCCAGGGCACATGTGCAGCTGACACAGAGTGAACACAGTGACCTCCTCTGAATACACATAAATGCTAAGGAGAGTCTTTTTTTTTTTCTCTGCTGCCATGGCTGACAAGCAATAGCTTGGCCAGCATTTTGCTTATGAAAGAATGCACTAGTTTGCAACTGCTAGCCCACAGATGGTCAGCTTTTGAGTCTGGCATCCAGATTTCATATTTAGCTTCACAAGTAATTTAGAAAGCATATAGTTAAAAGTGATGAGGCACTGATTTTCAAATAATGTGCACCTGCTTTTATTTTCTTACAACAGATCAGGAGATGATGTGCTGAGTAGAGGTGATTTAAGGGAAGAGAAGACTAATATTACCAAAGGATTTTTTACAATTTAGCTCTCTAGTGCTTGGCAGTCAGAGTTTGCATGACTGAACTACACGAAATGTAAATGAAGATTAAAGAACAGGCTTTATTCCCACTATAGCTATGTAGATCCAACACTGCTGAACTTCTCTAAGTTAGACACATTAAAAAGAGGGATTCGCTGTCTCCATTCTCTTAAAATCACAATGAGGGCTCCATACAATGATATGAGTAAACCTAATTAACTTTTGTTCGTAATTGTTGAGCTCTTTATTTGCTTTCTGCCTTTTAGCACTTATGATCTTATTTTAAGGCATTTTCCTTATCCATAAAAAGTTAAAGGTTCATTGTTTAGTTTTCACAGAAACTGACTGGCATATTATTTACACTTTAGGACTAGAATTTTCAAAATAAACATGAAAGTGATTAAAATACCAGAAGTAATAGTACTGCAGAATATGGAGACAGGTCTGCTGAGGCTTATTTGCTCTTCTGCTACTGATTGCTGAGATGAAGGCCAAGAAAATGGACAGTGCCATTGTCTGATGAGTACATTTACACAGGATTTGCTTCAAGGACTTTATAACACAGAAGTAAGATTTCAATTAATCACAGACAAAATTTTAAGAAATCAGTAAGTTGATGAGGTATTTGGGAATGTCACTGTACATTTATGATTCATGCTCTGCCTTCCTTGAAGAGTTCAAATCATTATTAATTCATCCTTATATTGCCCTCTTCCTGCTTTTGTCAGAGAAATTCCTACATTTCTTATATTTATTTAATTTGTCCTTGTACTCCTAACTAGTAAGCTCTCACTGTTTGTTGGCCTCTGCCTCCTTGGCTGTTCTAGCTAGAATAATGCTTCCAGAAGACTGTAATCACCAGTGCCACTGACAAACAGAGCTGTAACAATTTGACTTCTTGGGCCTGTGATGCTGATTGCTTGCAACAAGTCTCCTGAAAACACCATCAAACACCCAATTTGCAGCTGATAAAAAACACTGTAGCTGAATTAGGGTAAGTGTTGATTTATACAACTTAATTTATAGCTGTCCTGAAGTCCTAAATACAAATCCTCCTATAAGCAGTCAGAATGACAAAAAATTTTCCTCTTCAGAAGCTTAAAAAAAATCTAGATTTCTTTACAGCTTGTTCATCATTACAGTTGAATCAAAACCTTGGAGCTTTTGTAATAAGAAAGTAGTTTAACAGAATCAAACACAAGAATATCCCTGCACACAGCAGGGATAAAGGACCAGAAATCATCTTTTGTCAGTATTACTGCTAATAACTACCCACATCCTAAAGAAATGAAAATAGTTTGCTGCCCAGTAAGAGAGAATAAATGAAGCAGGCAGATGGAGAAATGGAGGAACAGAGGGGGAAAAAGAGTGTAAGTGTTCGTGACAGCAAATGGAGGTAAGGAGTTGATTGGCACTGAGATTTGTAATAAGCTTTTAGCAAACCTACCCCTGCCACACAATTAGTTAGACAGGGGAAAAAACCTAACCAAAAAAAACCCCCAAATTTGCTTGTTCTACTAACCAGTTCAGTGGAAGAGGTGTCGCTGGCACAACTTTGCTCTCCAGAAAGAAGTGAGGATCTGATTCTGCAACTCTGACCCCAAGAGATACTCATCTTCTCAGAGTCAGCATTGCAAGGTCTAGATTAGATGCCTGAAGTGTTGGCCATCACTTCTGAAAGACTTAGGAGTTTGGAAAAAAGAAAAAAAAAACAAACCTCTAATAAAAAAAAATATTAAAAGTCAAAATCTTCAGACAGTGATGTTCATTACCAATGCTAAAAGTAATTTCAAACTTTAATAGACAATTCAGTACAAATTCTGCTTTAACCACTATGCTGCCTTAGAAATCTGTGGCATAGCAGTCATGTAGCATTTCCTCTGCTTTGTGGCAAATACAGAAGTGTGTTAGTGCTGCGTTTTGTAAACAATCCTTGAGAAGTAATAAAAAATTAAATAATTTATGCATTAGTCAGTCCATTCTTAAGTGTATATCCCAAGGGCATTTGATGTCATACCATGCATGGCTGCACAGCATGGGACTTGAAAGAATTTAATTGCAATTTATATTCTGTAAAAATGATTGTATTACAATACAAAAAGTTTAGAAAACAAATATTTTCCTTTGACATGCACTCCAAAGTGTATCTGGTATTTACTATCTTCATGTATCTCATGATTTAAATAAAGTAATGAACAGATATTTTTTAAATGTGAGCAATCTTAGATGAGTAAAAAAAGATTTTGTACTGAGAACAAAATATTGTCATATTTCAGGAAAAATTATAAGGGTATTTGGGACTGAAGAAAACATTATTTTAAAAGTTTTGCTTTTTAATTTGATCATGTATTTTAAAATACAATAATTATTTTTAAAAATTCAAGTCTTTCACATTTAAGAAACAAGAGTTTCCCTTTGAATAATGTTGAAAGTGTATTCTTCAATTTTTAAAAAAGTACAGTGTGAAACATTTGAGAAAAATAACAAATTCATAAAACATTTCACTGCTGCTGACCAGCATTTCCTTTGTAAAACACTGCATAGACAAAATCATCCCTTAGTTTTACTTACAGTATTTGGTACCAATTTGGTATACAGCCTCTGGTACCAATTCATTTTGCTCCTACTGGAACCTCCATTAAAACCTGAACCCAAGCACTCACTTCATACACCAAAACTTGAAAATAGGGCTTACATTTATTTTAAAATGTAAAACTAGCCATTAGTCAAAGGCAAAATAATATTTCTTATTTTTAGAAATCAGGTTTTTTTCATTTATTTGAGTATTTTTTTAAGGTCAGCTGCATGGTATTTGAGAAGTTAACGCTGAAATATCGGGTACTATAAACATAAAAGAAATATAAATCCTCTGTTTCCCCAGGCTATAAAGAAGAGTTACTGCATAAATTAATTATATCCTGAAGTTTATAATAGAAACAAAAATAAGCATCGCCTTCCTAGAAATCATGACCTTTGGGAGCACTGGGAACTATCACTATCCTATCAATAAACTTTCTGTATACTTAGAACTTTTCCAGGGGAAATAAACTCTGCTCAAATCTAAATACCTTTGAACTGAGGCAAAGCTAAAGTCCAGTTTGTTATCAAGTCATATTATACTTAAAGAATTCAATGAAGTATGGAGAAGTGAAAAACAATTTGAATGTATATAAATAATATTTGAAATGTAATCTAACAAACAACACAAACCAACCAGATCTATAAAATGCTGAAAAAACAATTTTGTTTTTCACCAGAAGGAGATGAAGGAGTTGCTATTTAAGGCAACACCTACTCATATCTTCTCATATCAATTTTTTATTTGAATTGTTTCTAGTCACAGCTGATTGTATTCAAGCACCCAGAAGTAAATTAGACAGATGAACAGAAGTAACTCAGTCTCCAAAAATCAGTACGTACAACTCGTTCTTGTAATTAGTATTAACTGAAAAAAAAAAAAAGGTGGGGGTGGATGAAGGTGATTTTTAAATCAAGGGTCGAGACTATTTGTTGCCCAATTAAAAAACAATCCCTATAGGACAACTGTGATCACTTCTACAATGAACATGACTAAACCAAAACTCTGAGTAATCTTGTGACACAGAAGCTACAGAAAACTTGTATCAATAAATGATCAACATAGCTTTTAATGACAATGTAAAAAACAACAAGCAAACAAGCCAATTTAAGGCTTTTTTTCCCCCTCTTACCTAAAAGGGACAATTTTCTTTGCTGAACAAGGATTAATGGATCTGCCAAAAGAAGGCGAAGGCTGCATTTTGGTAAAGGATATGTGAAACCAGGACTGTTCACAGCCTTGGGACTTTCATTCCTGCTTCCACATCGCAGGATCCTGCTCACATACATCAAATAGAAGTTGAAACTTTTTCCTGATAAGAATAACCTTAGCTGATGCCAGACTTCAGGTGGGCAGAAAAGTGCAAGCAACAGGAAAGACAGGGCAATACAGAATTTGACATGGGACACTTTATCCTGAAAGGAAGCTATCTCCTTCCTGTCCTATGCTGGGAAGGAGCAGAGGTAGCTACAAAGTTCTGTGGAATTCTTTTAATGTAAAAGCTTCTAGATTCAAATCTTTACTACCTTAAAGCCCCTACATGAACACTATTTTGCCTGGGTGGTGTTAAATGCTTTTAAACTCAGGATTTGTAGACCATGCATGATTTTCTCACATAATTACATGATACAAATTTATACTCCAGTAATGCAGAAGTCAGTGTTTCACAACATTATTTGAATGGGCTTCTTTGTATTTCAGACATACTTGCATTCCCTTACTGTTAGACTATGACATAATAATATATTTTTAAACAGGGTAGTTGCATTTTCTTGGTCAAATAAGCACTTACGACATCTATTACAAAAACAAATGCATTTACTTTTTTTGAGATTTTAATGTTTATCTGTTGATGGGCAACATTTTATAGATGCCTATGATGTAAATTTTAAACGGGTAAAGCAATTTTTATTGCTTTTGTCTCAAAGACAACAGACAGTTTGTTGACTTCTGTATTGAAGCGCACAAGGAAACTCCACCAGAAGTGCCTGAAAACAATTAGTGTATTGGCTTTATCAGGAGGCCCTGAAGACTTAAAAGGTATCTTAGCATGAAACCAATTTATGGATGCATAAGTTGTAATGAACCAGAAATTGTAGAGAAAAATAAACAATTTAAAAATATTTAAGCTTTTGGAGCATGCTTTGAAGTGAGAAAATTTCTATCATATTTTCCAAGCAGCAGAGAACTCTGTGATTTAATAATAGGCTTGTTTCTCAAGAAACACTAAAAATTGCTTCAAAATTAATGGTCTCAAGTAAAAGCCAAAAAGTAGGACTATATTAAGCTTGGAAACAACAGGAAACTTAACTCTCCATTCAGCACAAAACTCCATAGGAGCTAGGAATCTCTAGGTAATAGAGATGAAGGCCAAAATCTGATCTCTGGACAAGCCATCAAAAAAATTGTCATTAAATATAAGCACTGAAAGCACTGAAAGAGCTCGACAGTGGGCATCACAACATCACACAGAGGTTGTGGTACCACCCACAAGCATTCAGCACTGAAGACAAAAGTTCAACTTTCTCTTACAAATTCTGATGTGTTCAGAAAAGTAGCAGCAGAGTCTACCAGAGTAGACTCTCTTATCCTTTACTGGATGCTTGGGGAAACACAGTGACAAAGGATAAAGATGATGTACTTAATGCTCTTTTAGGCTCAGT
>JAOXNG010000021.1:71093948-71105225 GCA_028566535.1 Scolopax minor
ACAAAGTGAGCGCGAGTGGGAACGTTTATGTTAATTGGGCACTCCTGGACTGCCCAGTTGGGAGGGTGCACTGCTGTATTTCAGAAGGAAGTGAGAATGGCTGGGAATTGGCACTCTTGTGAGAAGAGGAAGAAATTGTCAAGGGAACCACCTGTCTGCAAGGTCCTTGGAGGTCATACTGAGTCTGGCTGGGATAAACTACCTTTATCTTAACCCATGAATTTTTCATCTTATCTTCTCCCCCTGTCCTGCTGAAGGAGGGGAGTGAGAGAGCAGCTTGGTAGCCATCTGGCAGCTAGCCAAGGTCAACTCACCACAGGGCTGGATATGGGGGAACACTATCAAGCCTCACACAACCACAGGAGCAAAGAAGTCTCACCTTGAGACACTTTTGCCCTCCCTCTGCTTGTGCCCAACACCAGGAACTTGGAAGGTGGAGCAGCAACCATGCTGAGGCCATGCTGCCTGCTGAGCTTGTGTCACAGTAGTGTCAAGCAGTTAAAAAAAAAAAAAGCAACCCTTCAGCTTCTGACCTTCTATTAAGCATATCAGGGCTTCTATTGTGTCTGATTATTTTTGCAAGGCCAGAGAGAAGTAGCAATCCAGTAGCCTAGCCTGGTTTATAAAATGCAAATTATGATCCTCGGTTCAGGGGTCTTACCCATGCAGTGGGGATCAGGAAAAGCAGGCAGAGGTCCTTAATTACGGGATTTTTCCCCCAAAGTCTATTCCCAGTTCTACCATAGACCTACAATGGATATCTTCAGCTAGCTCTGCCTCCATTTACTCTCCAGTAGTGACTGCTGTGTCTGTTTAGGTCATAAAATCTTCAAGAGAGGACTCTCATATATTAAACCAGCAAGTACCAGAAAGCCTTCCTTTATGTATGAAACAGAATAGGAATGGAAAGGCAACACAAAAATGGAGTTTCCCCAAGAAAACCCAGTGGAAGGTGCCTATCAGTGCTGGTCAGTGCTGGTGGTTTCACCCCTCTTAATTCATCCTGAAGGATGAAGGCAAGACATCCTTCAGGCCTTAAAGAAAACATATTGTATTGTCTCTTTGTAACTATGGTTTATTTTTCACAATTTTTGTGGAACAGCTAAAGCCTTAAACTTTCCTTGTTTCCATTTTCAGTGTACCTTTTGTTGTGTGACAGCTTTTGGTCCTTTGTAATAAAAATGCTTTCATTGCCTGGTTATATTGATTTGCAGTTTCCTGAAGCTTTGTGCTTTCCTTCTAAGGTTTCGCTGACACAGCTTAGGCTGAGTCTCACAATCCTATTCCCCCCGCTCTTGACTGAAGAAACAGTTCTGAAGAAACTGGATGAAATTCATCAAGCATTTAAAAACGATGCCTGTTCAGCTCAAGCCTCCTACTTTGTCCATTCTTTTAATCTCTTCACTCTTCCTCCTGGCGTTTTAGGCCAGGAATTGAATGCAGTTCAGAATGTGTATTGTAAAAGCAAATCTCTATCTTGGTGAACTTCTTTTGCAGACAAAATTACAATGATGATCTATACACATGGGGCTTTATAGGTAATTTTTTCCATACAAATATTCAGGTTACTGAGGTCAGAACGGAACTCACAGGAGAAATTTACATCAACAAAATTCAATGATGGCATGTCCAGTCTCACTAGAGGTGAACCTGGTGATTTGACTCTATTTCTTAATTCGATCAATTAAAAAAGGACACAGAGAAAACCAGATTCTTTAAAGTGAAATCAGAGTAAGCTTGAAAGCCTCAGCATCTAATCATTTTTCTTGTCATTGAGAATTCCCTGAAGCAAAGGGCAATGCAGATTCCCAGGGTAAGTGCTTTTTTGTTTCATTGTCAAATAAACAAACATCAGGCGTAATTTCATACCCAAAGTATGAAAGGTTCACAATCTCAGAATTCTCTTTCCCAGAGAAGAAACTTCTTTATACACCAGCTAATTCCACATCTAGGAGCAAGAAGTAACATTTCCATATTTTCATATCTCAGTAGGTTTTCACTGGCTGCCTACTAGTGAATCCTCTCTAACTCTCTTCCTGCACTTACTGTCTCTAAACTTTCAATATAATATTGAATCCAAAAATCACTTTAGCAAAGAGTAAACCATCACAGCATAGATGTAGACAAGACAGAATGCAACCTCCAAATTATTCTTAAATTATTTTTTGGTAATTCCTATCTGTCGCTTCCTTAAAAGGTCTAGTATTTACCTGTTTGAATTCCTTCATTTTTTCTGACAAAATTCCTTTGATCCCAATCCTAGCATGCAAGCAGGTTCACATCAAACAGCTAACCCAAGAAATACAGGATATTTAGAAAAATACACAGCTTGATACTTTTCATGCCACAATATTAAAATTAAAATGGAAACAATCCATTAATGCAATCTAACCCTGGGTATAACACACACCAAAGAACTCCACGGAACAACTCCAGGACAAAATCAGCATTTCTTGCACAAAAGCCTCTTTCAGAAAGATATCCAGTTCTGTTTGACTGCAGGGCATGTGAACCCATCAAATTCCTAATTAAGTTCTTCAAAGAAATGCTTATTTGAACATTATTTCTAGTGTGAATTTTTGTAGTTTCAAGTTTCTACCACCAAGTCATATCGTGTTTATGGTCAGCTATCTATTATAGGTGAAGTAGTAAAAAAAGGAAAAAGAAAAAAAAAAAAAATCAATCTATACACTTTGAGTTTAGCTGAAAAACTGGAAAATAAAGCTCACAACACATTGAAGGAAAATCAGTTTCTGAGAAGAGCTTTAGGAGGGATCAGTGGCTGGGCTGACTATGTGACCAATTGTGCTCTTAACGACCTGGCATCCTGTCTAAGCTGCCTCTGGTTGGGAAGGTACCAGAAGGCTTTTTTGCAAAGATTTTTCGTGTAAGGCTGCCTGTTACAATTACAGCTGACATGTATGAAAAGAAAACTTGAATGAATACAATTACTGCAGGTATTTATTCTAACTCTTCTTTTTTTGCGTTTGAGCTGTGTGTAAGATCCAACCAAAGAATATAGATATAATAAGCTAAAATGTCAGCAGGGACCCACATGATCATTTAGTTTGACCTCTAGCGTAACACAGGTCATGACACTTTTTAGAATTAATTCCTGTTTGAAACAGAGTACATATTTTATAAAGGCATCCAATATTACCCTAAAAGTGTCCAGCAATGGAGAGACTTGACAAGTTGCTCCAGAGATTAATTAACTAATTATTAAAAACATATGTGTATTTTTTCTAAGAGGAATTTCTTTAGCATCAACTTTCAGTATACCAAGCCTCTATAATCAATTTTCTTAACACATAAAAAGCTCTACCAAGTCACCCTCTAGGTCTTCTTTTTCCTTAATTATACAGGCCAAGTTTCTTCAGCACTTCACTATAAAGCGTTCTTCCTCTTAGCAGTCTCTTTTCTTAAACTTCTCTAGTCTATCACTATTCGGCAATCATGAACAGTAGAATGGGACACATTGTCCCAAAACCAGTCACACTGTAATGAAGAAGTGTGCTAACATTGTCTCCCGCTTCTTGTTGCAAACAATATTCTCTTGTTTGCGAATAAAAAAAAAAAGTCTCATAATCCTTTTTCCATCATACTGTTATAGTAGGAGGTCATACCATGCTAATTCCACACGCAATGTCTCATCTTCTGTTACTGCTTTCAAGGATAGAGCCAACAATCCCATCAGCGTGGCTTACAGTATTTATTCTTATATATAATCCTTTTACAAACTCCTACTGCTTTCTTGCATTTTATCCACAGCAATCAGCCCAGCCCAGTCTGTACAGAAACTTGTTCTTTTAACTATTATGACCCCCCTTTAACTTTGCATCACCTACAAACTTTATGCAGAATGATTTTCTCATTTCTTCCACATCCACTGCTAATAATGTAAAATAGCATGCAATTCACCATCCTGTGTGTTCAAGAAACACATTTAGGTTTAGAAACTGCCACTAAGCCAGTTTTAAAACCATTTAATGTATGTATGATGTTTATTTTGGATCATTCTTTATTAATTAAACAAGTGTGTAATATCAACTTGAAAAGACTGGGAGGATTTTAAATATACAGCTTCGAGACTGTCCCTAAACCAGCAACCTCCTTAAAAAAGGTGCAAAGCTATTTTGACAAAAGGTATTCACCATAAACCCACATTGATTAGAAGTAATTATTTTAACCTTTCCTTAATATTTGATTAATAAGATCCCAGATCTGCTGCTATTTCAAATCAATAGCAAGGTGACAAGACAATTAATATTTGGATCACCTGTTCAGCCTTTAATAAACCAGTACTAGACTAGCTTATTTCCTTTTCTCTGGAACCTCCCCAGTGCAAACCACCATTAGCAGCACAGAGTGCTCCTCTGGATGCAGATTGCATTAGCTTGCTCAGTTACAAGTATACAGCTTCAGTTTAAAAACTTCCTTAATTACTGCTGGAACAGAAAGTATTTCATCATTGCCATACAATACACCACCCGGATTTTTCTCAGAATCCTTCTACTTTTCTGATTTCTCTCTTGAAACAAAATGAGCAAAAAACTCCCCCTTTCCCTGCAGGACACCCCCACCACCCCCCAAGCAAAGCAAAATCAGATCTGCTCTTACTTTTCTGCCTTTGTTCCCCACACATGCTTTCTATAGTCCTCAACTTCTGCTGCACATAAAATTCCTGCCTGCTTTATTTTCTTTCATTGGTTATACATTTTAAGTCTTTTTGTTGATTTTTTAATGTAGTCATGAAAGCATGACTGACTGGAAGGTAAAATATTTTGTGTGTTCTTGTAAGAAATGTTGTGAAACTCTTTTCAGAAAAACTAAAAAGAGGTACCCAAAGAAGACTGGAAAAATATCTAGAAAATGTTTGTTCTCACTCAGAGAAATCCACTCAAACCCAAGTAATGCTGAGACTGGTGGTATTTCTCAGGTCCATTAAATATCAGGAAATTTCAGCCCCTAGAAAACTTTACTTCATTGTAGTTCAAATGAAATTTAGTTTTGATGTTACCCATCTGTCCTGATCTTTCACTATGTGGACTGATCTTTGATTTCAAAACCACAATTTGCATAGGGATGAATACTTTGTGATGTGGGGACTGTGTTTCTATATTTCATACTTGGAAGTTTTTCAAAACAGGGAAGAATAACACATTTTTAGTAATTCCCTACAGCAGGTAAAGAATGTCATAACTATGACTTAATAGAATTACGTGAGTCTAATTGACCCATCCTGGTAATAAAAGACTCATTTACTTTTGGCAAAACAGAGGTGTTGCACCTGAACATGCAAGAAGTCTAAACTTCTCTATTATACTATAGATTCTATAAATCTATTACAAATAGAAAAAAAAAAAAACTATCTTTGTACAAAGAAGCAGCATAATTAATTTTAAAATGCTGTTTGAGCCATCAGAAAAGGACTTAACAGGAAATTAATTGCCGGGAAGTCTTTGTGAGGCTCTTCAAGCTATAGAATGAAATCGCAGTTTCCCTGAAACCAGTAAGAGAGACATCAATACTGACTATTGAACCAGAGGTTTTTCGCTCCTCATTATGGTCCACATTGCCTTTTGAATTTCACTGTAACAACAGCTGGATTAAAATTAAAGTCATTCTCCCTATTGCTTCAATGAAATAACAGTTGTATTGTTCTTTAGTGATCCAAAGTAATACATTTTATCTCTATTATTAAAAAGGTTGGCACTTTATCAAACAAAAATGTGTGTTGACTCTGGTTTACTTTTTTCCTGTAAAAATAATGGCTTATACTTTGATCTTTGAGAGACAGCGCGTAGCGAAAATGAGAGCACAGTCTATATATTTTTACTGAGAAAGCCACAGAATCATAGAAACATTGATTGAAAGGGATCTCTGAAGGTCATCTAGTCCAACCTCCCGCTCACAGCAATACCATCAGCAACGTCAGATGAGATCAACCTTGGCCTTGCTTATCCTAGACTTAAATTCTCTGGATAAGCTGTCTCTGTACCACAGTACCCACCTAGTGAAGAAGTGTTCCTTAACATCCAATTCAAACCTGCCACACCACAACTTGTCCTATTGTGGTTTTTCACGACGAGTCTCGAGTGATTCAATGTACAAGAACCAAATACAGTGCTTGATGTCATAGGATGCTGCTTGCCATACCCTCCTATATACATCAACAGGAATTAAAAACCACTCAGGCTGTAATCAGAAAGCGCTTGGTTTCTCAGTGGCCATTTCCACAAAAGTCTTCTCATGATTCAGCAGTCTGTATTTAGCACAAATAATGCACCAGCCTATCAGTCTGTATTTCTAAAACAGCTAGGTCTAAGCACTACACTTCCTAGTCAATGCAAGTCAAGGCTACACAATGGGTAAGATGCAGAACTGGGATCCACCTTTCTTCTAAAGTGGCTCAAAAGACTGACAGATGTTTTCTTTCATTCAGATATCTATGAATAATATACATTTCTTCAAATGGAAGGCAGAATGTTACAGATGTGTCACCTTTTGAAACACAGGTATGCGTTGTTCATAGTTCAAAATGCAAGTTATGACCCACTTGCCTTACTCATGCAAATAAATGCTCTTGATGTAAGGAAGTATGACCCGATATATGCCTTATTCTCTACTCTCATTGCTCTTAGTTCAGCTTGCTGGCATGCACTGAAGGAAAGAAATAGTATGCCAAGATGCTGAAACCCATAATCTTGATAAAGAGGATGTTGTTCAGCTTCTATGGGAAGTTTAGCTGATGGAAAGAAAAAAGAAAAAGCTTCTTTATTCTCACTTTTTTTTTTTTTTTTAAGAACTGTGCCTGCTACAAGGCTATTCAAGCCTAGCAGTAAATGCTGAAAAAATAGCAAGGAAATGAACCAAAGGGCACCCATGCAAGTCTTATAATGCTATCATTTAGAATGTAATTAGAATAATTTCTATTCCCGATTTCAGCAGTTCCAGGAAGCAAATTTCCCCTCTTAACACTCGCGGCTTTCTAAAAGGCTAGATATACATATGAAGAATTTGGCCTGGCCTATCAAACCTGGGTTGATAGGCCTTCCTCAGCCATTACTTCCTGCTACATTTTGTCCTCCATTTGTAATAAGCATTCTTCTTTGATCAGCCCCAAGCTCAACAAAAAGGTAAAAAAAAAAGAGATAGGTTTGTAGTGCAACTTCAAGAAATGTTAAATCCTTATTTACCCTAGGAAAGGATGTTGAAAATGAAGGCAACAAACATTATGAAAGTGTATTAAAATTGATGTGATGAAATGAGGACTCAACTCAAATTTCCAGAACTGGAGAAGGGTGAAGCCCAAATGGGCACATCCTTGTCCTGTCGGGTTATCTGCTCCAACCCCCTTTTCAATTCAATTTATCCTTCATTTAATGAACATTGTTATGAAAGGGCCATGACTCATGTTTTCCAAAGAAACCAAGGCACTCCTACTTTTCTTTATTCTCTTTACATTGGATCTCTCTCTAAATGCAAACGTGAATTAACTTACCAGACATGGTGAAAAAGACAATTGATTAACCATGTCCTGAATGAATTACCAGCAGCAGTGAGTGAAATCCACCTTCATGTACCAAATCTATAACCCAGATGGACTCTCAGTGATCTCTAGGCTTGCTGACTTTGTTCAGCTTTTCAAATGGATGCTCTAGTCCACCTTAGAAAAAGTGAACAGAGTTTTCAGGAAAATGCCAGTCGACAGCTTGTGAGAATTAGCAAATGAAACCAAAATGGTGAATCCTTTGCAGCCATAAAGCCCTCTCCTTTTGGGAAGCAACAACAATAGCTCTGTGTGGAACGCAGAAATATTTCAGTGAGTAAAACTATGAATCTTCCTTTTGCTCTTGGTGAAAGGTAATGATTTTACTGGATGAATATGCCTTTGACATTTTAATGTTTAAGAGAAGGAAGTATTTGTATGCAATATTCCCCCCTTTCTCTCCCTGGTTGATGCTAAGCTCTGGCATCCCTCTCCTCAGGCAACTGTCAGCACCTTTCTCTTCCCTCACCAAAATCAGTTTTCTCATGTTGTGATCTACTCATTAAAGCATGGCTTTCTGGTCTGAAAAGGGAATATTTCCACTTAGGAAAAAGGATGGTAATTATGTTAAATGAATGCTAACTTCTTGCTAATGAATGCATTATATCTCTCCTAAATATTTCTGGAAGAAGAAACAAGCAAAGAAACAAAAAATAATGAGACATGCCATTCATTTAGCAGAACTATTAATTACAAGTAATTAGAAGAAGTGAATAATTTTTGAAGTATACAAGATTCCTAAAAAGAAATATAAAGATTTCAGCAAGAACTGAATAGATGTATCTGTAACAAGCTGCTAATACTGTGTAAAAATATAATATTACATACATAATGGTTTTAATTTTGAAGGACAAAAAAAAATCCAGTCTTGACTTTTAAATTTCCAGTGATGATAACCTCCAGTCCCTATAAAAGACTATCAGAACCCAATTATCTTAATTGCTTAAAAGAGGCATCCAAGATCTAGTTTGCATTTACTCGCACGCTCTTGGATCTTGTCCACCCTTGCCAGACCAAAGATTTCCCTGCCATTTAGTTTCCGCTCTCGAGTTCTCCACTTAGAGATAGCCTCTAGGTAGGTTATCATCTTTTCTCCCTATGGATTCTCCCTTCCAGCATGTACCAAGCACAGCACTGAATTAAGAAAAAACCTTCATGCTTTTTTTCCCCCCCTTTGAATGCTATTGCAAACCTCATAGAATTTTAGTAATGTTTCCTACATTTAGACTATGAATTTCCACAGTTGTTAAGTCTAGGGAAAAATGAAACTGAACAGCTTGAATTAATCAAATATCTCCCTTTAAAATTTCCCAGTCTTCATTTTGGGTCTTTTCTGAGTCATGTCCACTGAACTAAAAGCCTGGCGGAGACATGGGCCAGGGGATGGATGTGGCTCTGGGACTCACAGCCTGGCTAACTTTTCCGAAATCTGTGTTTAAACATCCCCACAGGCTCCAGGAAGCTCCAGGTCTCCCCATCCCCTACAGCATTTGACCAGCACACATGACCTCTCCTTTTTTCACCACCAGATCACCCTGGCACCCTGCAGTACCCACGCAACTTCCCAGTTCACAAGTACAACACTTTTCAATCCAGTGGGACACAAAGTACTTCCAGCAACAGCAGACAGAAACATACGTAGTTATTAATCACTTCACATTAATAAAACTCATTCACATTAACGATTTCCCAGCTGTTGGGCAGCACTGAGGAGCACTACAAAACCAGAGAGCAGGGAAAATGTCTGGACACGCACAATGGGAACCGCAGGGGAACGGAGCTGTTGAGGCTGCAACGCTGGATGGGACCAAGGCAGGACCCTCCTTACCTCTGTACCAATGAATCTTTAATGCTGTTTATGTATAGCAGAGGGGGGGGGAGCAAAGCTGTCATGCTCCTTTAATCTTTGTTGTGTGTAAGCTATCTTGATAGCCACCAAACAATAACAGTTTATGTTCTAATATTGTTGTACTTCAGCTTCTATGTACAGGAGAGAAAAACAAATGAGGAGACTGAGGGGAAATTGCACTTATAAAACAAATTTGACAAACTCAATTATTTTATTATAATACACTGTTCCAGCATAATTTTGCCTCGGATGTGACACCAAATAAAATATCACTGCCTGGCGTTGCAAAGGGGAAGCAGGAGGTCCTTTTATTGGCTCTGTGATTCCTTAGGGCTTTATTCACTGTGTGAAGAACCTGCTTTAAAATGGGATCACTGTTTTCGTCAGAGGTCCTGGTGGGAACAGTAAATCTCTTTTACAGAAGTGCAAGATGAATTCCCAGAGGTGTTAGAGACAGCTCAGAAAATGCAGCAGGGTACAGTAGCATATCTCTTTTTTAAGTTCTTAAAATATACATACAGCAAAACACTATACAGCAATTCATTGTACATTCATATGCATGCACTTAAAAATGGAAAAGAAGTATGGAAAAAAGTGAATACTGTGAAATGCAAAAAGGAGAAAATTACAAAAATTTGTAGAATCTTTTCTATCATTGATGGTTAGTTTAACCAAACCATTTATCTCAATAGAAATGTTTGGCATTTTAAATCAAGCGTGTGCTTCCAAACCACATTATATTTAAACATATGAGAGCCAGATTCAGTCAGGTTACTGACAGCGTTGCCGTGCTGGCACTGTGACTTCCATTTGGAAACATTTGCTCTATCATGACTGCTCAGAGAGAATGGAAAGGTATTATCTGACATAAAGAAAGATATCTACATTTGATCCTCAATAAATTTGAGGGAATAGAGTTTCTCTTCAAGGTTCATTGCCTTTATCTGGGAGGTTGGTTTTCCTACACACAGGTTTATTTGTTCAGCAGTTTAGGATGAATGAAACATGTTAAACCATCCCTAGAGAAAGATGCACACCGTCCCTGAAAGGCTTCTCCTGTCATATGCTCTGCCCCAGAGGAGGAATGAAATCTGCAGGATAAAGATTTGCTTTTGAGTCTTACTGTATACAGCGACCCTCCTTTGATAATTTACCAGTGTCAGACTCCATGCTTTGAAATAGTTTCCAAAAACCACATGTAGTTGCTGAGTGATCACAAAAGAGTTTATTAATAAACTCGGACGTCAATGCTCCCATCTTCCTACAACCCTCCCCTTGGTGTTGCACAAGGACATGTTTTGAGAAGATCACATAAACATCCCTAGGCTTTTGTCAACTGAAATACCACTAGTTCTCCACTTGCTTCCACTTTCTTACTCCTCAGCTTACCTGCCTTTCCCACTATCAGTTACTGTCCGTATGGCTGCTTTGAAGTTCTGTACTCAAAACCCTGAAGATATGAACAAACATTTGTATGTGCTATCAATAGAATTAAATTTTGCTTTTTAAAGCATTATTTTTCAAGTTTTCTCCCTTACGCTAATGTAATGTCTCTGCTAATGTTGTTGTGAGATTTTTTTTCCCAATGTTTTGCAATCTCCTGATTTGTTTGGTCACATCGCTCTGCTTGACATCAAACCTAACATATATGTGTGCATTTATATATGTGTATATGTACGCTATATATAAACCCAATTTCTTTTTCTGTGTTTTGCAGTCCAAATGTCATTATTAAAAAGATCAACATATATTGCTAATCACACTGGGACGAGAAAAAAAAAAGAAAAAATAACTCTTAGCTGAAATATGCCAATAGAAAAAACTATGGTTTGAAAATTTCACTTTAAATGAACTATTTGGGGGCGGGGGGGGGGGG
>JAOXNG010000021.1:71110988-71130017 GCA_028566535.1 Scolopax minor
GCTTTGAGCAACCTGATCTAGTGGGAGGTGTCCCTACCCATGGCAAAGGGGTTGGAACTCGATGATCTTTAAGGTCCCTTCCAACTCAAACCATTCTATGAGTGATGAGAGCCCTAATAAGTTATTCTCATCTCCCACCATAAACCACTTTAAAAACTTCCTCTCCCACAGATCTCCAGGCAATTGATATGAGTCTGAATGTTCTCAGGCATATGGAAATTTCATTGTACAGATTAAAGATTGGGAAGGTTGGCACCTTATGGACTAAGATGTTAAAAATGTTTTCAATTTTTATGCTCTAGTGTTGCAAACTGACAGATTCAAGATGATCCTATTGCCAGAGCAACAAGAATAAGAGAGGAGAGGCAGTCCACCAACCTGCCAAAGGCTCCTGGTGTGGTCTGGAATCGTACAGTCAGGTTTTGTTAGAGTATTTAGACATCCAATTCCCGTTGATCTAAAGCCCTCTTAGGGTTATGGTGAGATTGTGAATCTGTCAGATCCCTCCGTGATGGGGGCTGGAGAATTGAACCCAACTTGGGTTAAGGACACAAACCAGCCATGGAGGCACTGGTAGTGGTGGTGCTGTGCTGTGGGTTCTCTAGCAACGCTGTGTGGTTCCATATCAAACTACACTTTTTGCTGATTTCTGCTTTTGTTTCCATCCTGCAATGGATAGAAACTGAAGAAAAATTTCTGACGAGGTGTTGTAAATCAAAAATTCTGGCACGCTCGTAGCAATAATCATTAGCTGCTGATTAGACATCAATGCAGCTCTTTTCTTTTGAACTGTGTAATTGGTTTTATAACCTGCTTCAACATCCACAGAAGCAATCTGCCCATCAAGGGGACGGTTTGGGAGCTGCTGAAACATCACCTTCTGAGCGCTCAGAAGATCTGAATTTTACTGTGCTCAAACCTCTGGCATCAGACAGCAATCAGGTTGGAAGGATTGGATCTGCTCGGTAAGAAGCCCCTAATGTCAACGTTTAAAATTGTTGTGAGTTATTCAGAAGCGTGGTTTTTCCCAAACAATTGTATCAAACCACGAGTGCTGTGTGCCAGCAGCCTGGTTACAGTATATGGGAATCTCTAATCACATTATCTCTTGGACTTTTCATCCTGGAACAGAGAAAGATACACAGACTCGCAGACGTTACTACATTTGGCATGATGGCAGTGCAGCTAATTCTTTTTCTCCAGCTCAGATAACATTTATGTGGTTAGCTTAAGTGCCTGTGATTCTTCTCTCTTATGAGAAACGGGCCTTCTAATGAGCAGCCTTCTGAAAGCAGGGTGGCAATTTAATGCAAAATGCCATTTTAGGTAAGCGCTAAATCACCGGTGCGTTATTTAAATCGATAAATACACTTTGAGTAGGATTTACTTGCAGAAATCTTGAAAACACATCATTTGTTCTTAACCAGCACCTTTTTTAAAGCCTTGCTGAGGACCATGTAAATTACACTAACCTTAATGCAGCAGTAAATCTGATTTTTGTTTAGAACTGATGTGACTCTGGGTCACTCTGGTGAAGAGACTGTAATACCAGAGCAAGTCGTGTCCTTTCCTGTTGAAATGCTGAAGAGTTTTGTTGCTAAAGATTTCATGGTCTAATTGACAAGGAGGATTTCAGACCTTCTGAGGAAGGAGGAAATTTTTTATCAAGTTAAAGTTGAGACTGTTTTCTTCTCTGTACTTTTAACTCACCACATTACTGTAGATGCTGAATTTGGCTTTAAAATTGTCAGATGTGTCCCTGAATTTAAGTAGAGCATTACTACAAAATTTAAGAGAAGTGTTTTGGAGTTAGAGTTAAACCATCTTAAAATTTGAAAGTTTGTTATACCCTTCTGACTGACTTGACTTCTAACTCTGCAGAAATCATTGCTCTCTCGTGGAGCACATCTATATTTCCTCCACTTTTTTAACTCCGTGTCTCTGCTGCTGGGAAGCAGGACGGCAAGCGGGAAAATGAGGTCGGGTAATGGCTTTGTAGAAACCACGAAGTGCAATGTGTAAATTATTGCTTGTGTACGTGGCTAACGTAGCTCTGTCACGAAAATAGCTGACATGAATGAGTCTGAAAACTGCAAGAGCTCTTAATAACTTGGTCAGCAGAGCCCTCTCATTCCATTAACTTTAATATGCTGATGAAGTCTGCATTCCGTTTTACTTTCACGAATCATCTTTTCCTCTCAGGAAAGATGAAATGAAAAACGCTATAAATAGGAACTAAAGCCCCTTGGAGATGTCGAAGTTAAAAATCTGCATTTTTAGACTGGGCCACTTCTGCAATTATCAACTTTAACTTGATTTTAGGATTAACCACTCCTAGCCTAGAAGGCAGCTCTGCCTGTTCCACGGTATTAAGGCTTTATCTGCATGCAGATCAATATTTGCATATAGGAAAAACCTTCCAACAAAAAAACCCAAAACATAAGTTCTTGGTATTAATAGGAGATGACCTGTACTTGGTTTGCTATGGAAATGCTACAGCGTATCATACACGTCTGTATATACATGCGTGTGTGCGTGCACGTATGCATGGCTATTTCACACAGTTTTGCTGCTGAAAATGAACATACAATGTCCCTACACAAATAAGCACATCACGATACCCAGCAGGATTCCTTCATTATGCAAGAACCAAAACATCAAATGGAAACAGACTTTCATTTGTACCTAATAGTGACTTCTCAAATGCCTTATTTGCATCACCACCCTTTTTGCCCTTCCCTAGGTTGAGAATGCCAACCCAGGATTGCTCAGTTCCTCTACTTTGCCATTTATACAAGCTGATTGTGTTCCTCAGGCGTGAGAAAGAGAGTTGAGTGTGGCGTTGCACTGGATTTTGTGTCCAGCCTCAGGCCAGATGCCATGACATGCCTGTCTGGCACCCAGTACACTTCAGTTCAAGGAGGAACAGAGATAAGCACTTGCTGCTGCTGTGACTGAGATTCTGGATGCTCAGACACTTACCCCTTGTCAGTCAACACACCTATGGCTCCTCCAGCCTGTCAGCAACTCCTGCCACTAGGAACATGGACAACACCACCTCTCCTCTATAAATGCGCAGAACCCTGCATTTGGATGACTGAGTGCTCACGGGCAAAAGCACAGCAACAGCTTATGGCAGTCTGAGCTGCCCTTAAACTTGGGCTCCTCTGCCTCACTCTGGAGAGCGAAGAAGGAAAGGAAGAAAGAGGCTCCCAGCCCCAGAGCTTCCACAAAAGCATCTTGCAGTCCTTCCTCAGTGACACCCAGCTCAGCCGCAGGGTCACTGGACATCTGTAATTCTTCCCGCTGTGCACTAGATGCCACTACGCAGACTGTTTTTAGCAGCCGAACAACCTTTGCCTTTTTTCAGACAGCCTCGCTCTACCTATTAGAGGTCCCTCATTTACGCTGGCTTGGAAGTTCAACAGGCTTAGCCCAGCAAAGCTCCCATCAGTTAGGATAGAACTGTCATCGTTTTACAGACGGGAAACTGAGGTAGAGAGACCGCAGCGTGGTTTTGCTGTGGGTTGAGGATGGCAAGGCTGACAGAGCATGGGCTTTGGCAGCAGTCACCTGCATTTACCACCAGGCTAAAGTCCTGTCAAGCAGACTTCCTGGCTCTCTCCCACTGCCACTGCTGAAGGAGATCAGGTAGGAAATTAACCTGGAGGCAGAGTGGAGAGGATGGGAAATAATAGTCACAGTACCGACAACAACAGCAACATGACCAGCTAACGACAAGTAAATTCAGCACTGCATGGAGGTTCCCATGGTCAGCCTCAGTTTCTCAACTCCCTATTGCCTGCTCAGGCTCCCAGGCATCTTCCCAGGAACCACCTCCACAGCTGTCACAGCCAGAAACTCTCTTCCCTGTGGGCGCATCTCCATGTTCCTTCAACAGCAGAATTTTCTGGTGATGAGGAAGGAGAGTCAGCAGGAGAAACTTCCTAGGAGGGCTGTAGAATCGTCATCACTCAGGGTTTTTAAGAGTGGGTTAAAGACAGCAGCAGCAGGTATCCCTAGATTGTGATACTCCCCCCATTTCAAAGCAGATGTATGGCCTGGGATAAGGAAGAGCTTCTACTGCTACTAGTGGCTCCACGAGGCAGACAAGGCACTGGGAACCTCTGCAGTACACTATCTGTTCCAGCCTTATTTTCCTTTGATTCTGATTCTGGGAACAGATATACAGATCATGGAGGTACATCAGTTCCTCCTCCTCATCGCAGATTTCCTGACAGGACACCCTGTCTGACCTAGACACAGCAGCTTCTCACAGATGCCGTCCAGCATTCCCAGATGCCTTCCAGCACTGGTTCTGTGCTGGTCTGCCCCGCTGGACTCTTTCGCGTGACCCTGCTCCAAAAAGATGTGCTGTGCTAAGCCTTGTGCATCTTGTGCTGTGCTTGACACAGTCAGCAGGGAAGCACATTCACACTAGGTTGTGTGACATCTTATTTACAATGTGTAATGTGACTCCCTGGAAACAGCTGATTACAGCCGTGAGGGACAGGCTGCCAGAGGTACTTGGAGGTCTGGTCCCAGTCCCTCCATCTGCCACAGCAAGAGCACACGAGCCCTGGCCGAAGGGGGGCAGCTTTAAGGATGCCGAGCCCTGCCTTCGACTTTCCACCTCCTGGCACAATCTAAACTCAGTTTGAGGACCAGCCAGAAAATGAGGTGCCTTGGCTTCATGCCAAGAGATAGAGCCACATCCCAGCATCAGCCGCGAGCTCTTGCACACCTGCGTGGGCCTTTCACGCTTCCCCTGCCAACTGAGCTCATTTGCAAATTCTGTTCCTACAGCAGATTCTACTGGCTCTCGGGAGCCGAGCAAATAAAACTAAGGACTCTCTGACAGGAGCAGGTTTCATCCCTAGGCTAAGCTGCATGAAATAGGAAACAACCACAAAGTCTAAATTGAGGTCTTCCTTGAGGTCTAAGTCAATTAACCGCAAGATCTATCAGAGTTAAAGCCATGTTACAAAAGATTCAGCTACAATAAATACTTGTGTCAGCCCTCTCTTTCCCAAACTGAATTTCTAAGAGGTAGTTTTCTGGTCAGGGTAATTTTCAGTTCTGGTTTGTTGACTGAAGTTGAAAAGCCTTGATATTTTTATTTTTTTTTAATTTATTTTTTTTGTGTGGTGTGAATTTTGAAGTTTACCCTCACTTGATGTAAACTGCAGGTCTCCAGAGTGGCAAGAAGGCTGCTCGCGGAAGTTGCCAAGGCTGAGGGTGCAGCATCATGCAGCTATCCACGTTAGTGCAGAGCTGGGCAGCCCGCAGCACCCAGGGCTGTGCTGCAGGTGGGCCAACGAGCCTCCCTGCTCAGCAGACCCCGCACGGCAGCCCCCCTGGCATGGCAGCCCCTCCTCACGTCACCCATAGAGCTTCCTCCACCTGGTGCAACGCTGCCCTGCCCTCACTGCTGTGTTTCCCCCCAAAGCCTGGATGTAGCTTACACTCGTGGTGACCCCCTGAGCTTCCCCTGTCCCTCTGGAGCCCACCAGAGCCAGCAGCCAAGTGCCAGAGCCAGGGGCAGATGCTGGCCAGCCCAGTAGAGGGGAGAGCCATGGCAGCCGGAGTGATGGGCAGCACCAGATCCTGATTTCCAGCCCACAGGGACCTGGGGCTGGGCAACAACTTCCACTAGCAATAAATACCCAAAGCCTCCACCCTGTCACAATTGGGTTTGCATTTGCACTCTGGAATAAGTACCTTGTAATTGCTCTTTTTTTTCCTGATGATTATTACAACTTTTACCTGCGTGTTACTAGTTTATTTTATAGATTAGCATATTTTGCATAGCTGGTGCCAAGTATTCCTGCTGCAGGGTTATCAGCCATCGCTTGCTGCCAGCTGAATAATTCCGTAAATGAGATTTGTATAAACCCTCCCATGTAAATAAATCTGCACACACCGGTGTCACTTCATGAAGGTTCTCTCTTGCTCAGTAGGTATGCCCTGTGTGCACACCCATCCAACACTCAGACCAAAAAAAAACCCTGGCTGCTGAACAGGGGATTGTGGAAAAATACAGAGCAGCCTACAGGAATGCATGTAGTATTTTTTTAAATCTGTAGAACGTGGCAAAGGAAACTGGGAATGCCTGTAGTCAAATATTCTTAAAACAGAGTGAGAGAGATGGAGTAGGTATTAAACAATACTGGTTTTCTTATTCTTAACACCTTATTCTTATTTTTAACACCAAGCATATAAATTATGAGCTATACATCCTAAAACCAGGAGGTTGCCTACAAAAATCCAGAAGTTTCAAACAAAAATCCAGAAATTTAAAGAAAAACATTCCAGTCATTATTTCTCCAACTTCTGAAAATTTTGTGCTTAAGTTTGTCAAAATTTATTCTGAAAACATGAAGACCACCAATATAGCCATGAACTGTAATTATTCTTGGGACCAAAATAGAAGTGTTAAATATTCTGAGACTCACAATAAAGTTGTGGTCAGACAGATGTATTATACACTAAGTACCTTTTAAAAGGGTACACTTCTAACAGTATGTCAGGGTGCAAAGATAATAAAATTAAATAAACAGAGTCTCCTGAAGGCAGCATGGTTAGTACAGTATAAAAAAAAAGCCATTGAGGTGTGGGATGAAATGAAGAATGTGGGTAAACTAAAACAGATTCATAATGCCATTACATATAGAATTTGGTAATTATACCAGCTGAAAAACGATTAAGCATGGATAATATCAACAGCAGTGGTCCCACAAATTGTGAATGGCAGGAACACCATGCAAAGCTTAAGTGTTTTCAATCAGCTGCTTGAAAAGAAAAAAGGAGAGTGGAGGGCAAACAGAAATCTAATCATGATGGTGGTTATCTGGATTAATTTATGGGAGCTGCAGACAGTGAAAGAATTTACCTGCCAGCTCTGGAGCATGCTACATAAGACCACTGGGTCTCAGCAGAGCATCAACAAAGCCCATCCAAGTCCATAATTCTGCAAACTAACTCAAAAAAAAAAAAAAAAAAAAAAAAAAAAAAAAAAAAGACTAGAATCTTAAGAAATCACAGGTCAGAGAATTTTCTTCCATAAGACAGTGTGCTTATTAAAAAAAAATTAAAAAAAGGTGAAAGCAAATATTCCACCAGTAGTTTGAAAAAAAGACATCAGTTTGACAATATAATGGTATTTTCTCTCTTTCTTTGCTCTGAGAGCTCAGCAATTACCTTTTCTTCCTTGCCACACTCAAATAAAGGGCATGATCAATTAGGGGACAGCTCAATTACAAAGAATGAGCGAAACTTGATTCCAGATACTACATTGGTCCTTTTGTCCTCTGTTAATTTTGGAGGGGTTACAATTGCTTCAACCTTGGGAACAAAGCTAGACAAATGGAAGGAAGAAATAGCTATCTATACTGGAGTAAATATGAGCATAACTCACTTCCCTACTGCTTATTTTCATGCCATTGGACAAATTTAAAAAATATTTGTTACAGAACATCTCTTGAATAAGTAAATTTATTACATTGACTCAAGAGATGAGATGAGGCAAGCAGCAGCTGATCATCAGATGATTTAGGATGCTCCAAAAATACGGCAACTAACATCTGCTGATAATTCAGACAAATCCTGGTAGAGGTTAGAGAGAGATGTAAGAGACTTAGTCCTGTCTGTCACTAGCAGATGTCCCATTGGTCATTTTTCTCTATCTTCTTTTTTTCAAAGAAAATAAGTTTTCTTTACAAAATTTGGACTAACCCCAAACCAAAACAAGACCTGTTACTTATCAAGTCACCAAAACATACAGGGTCTACTGTATAATCTTTTCTTTTGGTGAAGTATCATAGTGTATAAAAAAGGAATGCACGACAGTATCTAGGCCACAGTTCACCACAATATTTAAGTACATACCTAGATTATAATATTACATTAGAAAAATCTCCTAATTAGATGTTAGAGGCTTCATTCCACCAACCAAACATACAAATTAATATATATTATAAATGTACCTACACACACACAAACATACGTACTCTATTAGTCAGTGTTCTCCTGTTGGTGCTATTTGCACACCTAATTACAGCATTATTCATCTTTACATTTTCATTACTCTTCTAACGCATAGTGGGCTGCAGCCATCTAAGTCATGCAGCTCCTATAGGAAAAATGTGGTTTATGGGACCACAGTCTCCAGTGAACAGTTTTATAATGTTAAAAAGATACCAACATAAAATTAATGACTACATTTTTCATGAAGGGCGCACTGCAACTCCACTTAATGGGGATTTAAGCACTTATTTCTCTATTATTACTATACCGCTGAAACTAATGTTCAGTAGCCTGTTGTATGATCCAACGGAGTATCCAAATTACTATTGGCACTAATGATAAATATCCTTAGAGAGTAAATATCTTCTGAATGATGTGCCAGATCTAATCTGACTGACGGCATTTCAGCCAGTGTAATGAAATCCCTTCTGGTGGTTTTTGAAAGAAAAGGATTAAATAAGACTTCAGTTACTTTTCCGTGCCAAAGGGAATATTTTTCAGGCTCTGCAATTTCAACTTTCTACAAAGTGTAAGCTTCCTGACGGGCGCTGGGCTCCAACATTGACACAACTGGTGTCAAAAATCCAGCATGTCTACCCTGCAAGTGTCCGAGCAGCACCACCACTGGCTTGGCTGCAGTACTCCCTCCTGCCAGGCTGTCTTCTCATCACCATGTAGAAAAACCAGAAGGATCCAAGCGAGAAAACACAGAGTTTTCATTTTTTGTGTAATACACATGGCGAATGTTTTACCTTTCTTTACTGTTTCATCTGATAAATTTGAAGGTGGACAGATATCCATATTGCTGATGTTCTATCACGTAACCGTGTTACACAAAGGGAGGACATTTTTCTCTTTTCTTTCTCCTCCCTTCTGTTCCCTTCCATTCCTTAGAAGAAGAGCAGCCTGACAGGCTGAGAAAACATGCCTTGCATCTTCCAAGAGGAGACACAGCCTAGACATTACGAGCACAAGCTTCCCTCCACAGTCACACCAGGGTGCTCCTGTGCGCTCTGGAGGGATGCAGATACTCCTTTTTACCACCTCATCCTTTATCATGAAAGCAGGTTCCAAACTCCTTAGCCACTTCAATTCCAGTTACTACATGCATCCCTACCTGCATCTCATTTTTACTCCTCTTTCTTTTATGTGTAAAATCTACATTTTTTTCCCCCATCACTTCTCACATACCATCTGCTCCATTTAGCCATTTCTCTTTCCAAACATGATTTCTCTGACCTTATGGCCTTTCTAATTCCCACATCTTGCCTATGTTATTCATAAAAATAGATTTTCTCCATAGACATCTTACTCGCCTTTTTGCTTTGCTCACATTGCCTCCTCTTTCTTCACCATTCACACTCCTTATCTTAAAATACTTTCCCTAAAATATTAAATACATCTTCTGAACGCTCCTTTTTCCACCAAGGTTTTTTTGCTCCCTGCCAGCTGGAGAGCAATACTGTCTTATGCCTTTGTTATGCGTGTTTCCCTCATTGCAGTCAGTGGTCCTGCACAAATTGCTTTAAGCCGCTACCTGTTATCTCCAAGAACTGCCCAACCTCCACCTCCCCAAATGACCACAAAGCCTAGACAACAAGCAGATTGATCATCCTGCTCTAGCTTCTCACTTGCACACATGCCCTTCAGAAAGGGAAAGTTTCCTTTCATTCATGGTACCTGCTATAGTTGAGCCACAGTGCGTATCAAACAGGGTTTGGTTTAGTGTTGGTTGAGGACACGGGTAAGAAATGATACAACCATCAATGATGCATAGGTAAGGGGCAGACACCCACAGCCAGGGTTGCTGAGGAACAGGCACTCCTCCTCAGGGAAAGGGAAAGCCAGGCAAGGGGAGTTTCTTAAATTGATTGTATCACCAGAAAAATCAAAACAGGGAACTGCCACTGAAGTCACCAGCACACTTTTCCATCTAATTTCTGATACCATATAATACTGGTGTTTGCCCATGAGGCCAGTGTTGGCCAGAGTTAGTTAAACCAGCTGGTTTCAAATAACTAGGCTGTCAAAGCTCACCAAAAATCTGAAGCTGAATTAATTTTGACTTGGGAATAACCGTTTCCTCTTCTAAATTGAACACAGCAATTGAGCACAGCAGACCACGACCACGGCACAGCACAAACCGTGGCTGAGATGTCACTTCTTCACTGACAGTATTTTAGACAACGCCATTTAAACCTAAACTTATACTTGTTAAATGTAAGTATTCACAAATTAAATTTAGAAGGATGTGGAAAACTAACCTGATACTTTATCTGCTTTTGATTAGCTAAAATATTGGCTCAGGGCAGTAAATGGATGACAATCCATCAGTCATGATATAAAGGCAAAAAAATGTATAGAGACACTATGGGAAATGGCTTCTTGGCTCGTGCATGCATTTACAAAGGCCTAGTAGAAGGAAAAAGTGTAGGAAAAAAAACTATTGCTACATATGAATTTGCAAAAATTTACCACCCAGTTTACCACATACAAAGCCTGTGATTCTCCACTTATATTTGTAAACAGCCCAAATGTTTTTCATGACAACATAAATATTTCCTGAAATTTGCATTCTGTGTATGATGACTTAAAGTTGCTTTTGAACAGTGACACCTCCCACTCTTTTTGTTAAATATTTGCTTTTATATGACTCAATCTAATACATCACATTTCCCCACACTGATATTTACAATTTTCCCATCACTGACTTAATCATAATAATTTACTTGAACAGTTCAACCCAACCTAACATTGTCTGAGATCCAGCCTTGCAAGAATACAGAAAGCCATATTGCTCATTCTTTTTAAAGTGGGCAGAGCTGTACCCATTAATAGTTACCCATTCATAGAAGGGTTTATATATTTGTGTGATTAATAACAAAATAGAAATTTTTATAGAATTAAATGTTCTGAATTTTGATCTAAGTGCTGGAGTTAATGCCAGTGCCCTTAACTTGGCACAAGAGACACACACCCTCACCATGTTCTGGCAAAGCTGGCTTCAGAAGCAAAAATCTTTTCCCTCCAATTTAAATTGAATTCTTCCCATTGACTTGACTGTGCTGGGGGAGCTCCCCAGAGGTGGAGAAGAGTGAAGATCATCTATCATGCTTGAAAGGTACAGTCAGAATTCTGAGCAGGAAAAAGGCAGTGACATTGTACTGAGTATAAGGCCAACAGATGGGTTGTAGTCCTGCTTCATATATTTTTAAAAATTAAGATTTTTGATGTCAGAATTAAAGAGAATCCCTGAGTTACCAGATAAATTAGCCATTGTTCACTTTTTATGAAGTTACAAAGAGAAAATAAAAAGATCTTTCTGGCTAATTCAGGATGCCTCAGCCAGGCTGTAAAGCAAAGAGTCCCTTGAGCTATTCCTTTGTTTAACAGATCATTTGCTTTTTGTGGGATTTTTCTTCACAGTATGAAGTATGCAGCCCAAAATCACCCTTAATTCTTCTTGACTAAACCGTAAGCCAGCCCTTGCTCCGTGACAAAGCCACAGGAAGTATAAATTATTGCAGAAAACAAGCGATAATGATCTGGCAGCTTGGTTACCGGTTCAGATGTCAAGTTACAACCCGCTACCCAAACATCCTTCTGCCATTCACCACAAGCACGCATTTCTACAATAAAATCAAAGACTTTCAACTCCCACCAGGGCACCTGGAAAGCCAGCAAGCCATGCAAGATTGTCCACAAACTTTACGGGGTATATGGGACAAATAGCAACTGTAAAATGATAGTTACAGTTTTTATAAGCAATAGGGATGAGAATTTCCTCTGTAAAGCAGACATACACAGCATTAGCCTGGTCTGAGCTCTGACGTAAGGGTTGGGCTTTTGGGAATGGTTTAGGCCCACAACACAGTTCTCCCTCTGGGAGTTGATGAGAGCACCCACAGACCAATGCTACCACACTATTCACCAGTCTGCTTAGGTGCTGAGGCGTGTAAGGACTTTGGTCAAGTGGAATACAACAGTCAAGTTCACTAGACTTCTCACTAATTTATGTCTATAAATGCTGGCTATGGATCAAGTAATCTGACAAAAGGCAAAATATTAATAGAAAACACAGAAAAGAGCTCTTCTTCCCTGGTGTGGTTGAGCCACCCCCCAGCCATGACACTCTCCCTGTGGCAAGACTCTGTCTTCAGTGGGATAAAACCAGAAGATCCCTCAAGAAAATCTACTGACAGTATGAAACAAAGATTGGAGCAGCTCTGAATTTTTTAAAAAATAAAAATAACCCCAGCTTTTAGTCAGAAGTTCCACATTATATTCAGGATATTGGAGACAATACAAAATATTCCCTAGATTTTCAACTAGTCCTTGTAGACACTTCTCATCCAGTCCCCAGAGCAATGCAATAGGAAGCCAGCACAGCCATGTCACCTGACAGACCAAAAAAAATACTTTCTGCCAAATCAGTCATCATCAGCCCTGGCGAGATGACTTCTTCTCCATCTTATACCAGTCTCCGCTCCTGCTCTTAAAAGTTCAGACAGCAACTGGAAATTTTCTTTGCCACGCATCCTAGCAAGCCTCCACCAGCAATGACTGTCTGAAATACCACTATTAATCAGAACCAAACTATATCAGACCAGCTGACAGCGAGGCAGGAAAAAAGAGCAATGTCCCAACCATGAAATAACACAGCAACACATTTTATGCATGGTTTCATTTGTTAAAGTCCTTTTGCTGGTTGACATTTAGACCTTTTTCTCAAGCTTAATTTCTTACAACATGAGAATGTGTCTTCAGATTTCAGGGTCAAGTGCAATGTGGTCTATATATATTCTTTGTGCTGGGTTGAACTTGTAAGATTTCTCGGCTGTGGACGCGATTACACTAAAACAGGTTATACCCTTTTTTGTATGCTAAAAAACACTCTTGTAGTGGTGTAGCAGAAGTCACATAAGGCAACAAAAAATTTATCATATCCATACTATACATTATTGTCATAAACTTAATTTTGTAATCACAAGGCAAAGAAATAAATTGCAACCTTTTTTTTAAAACCAGAACCACTTATGCGGTTAGACAAATGCTCTCAAAGTAATTAACTCTATGGGAAATAACTGGATTATTAGCTTTAAAAAATACTTCCAAACAAAATTTCTGTCTACAGTAACTTCTCTCCCTTAGTTATTAGAAAAATGGAAAAGGGAGGAGCCGGGCTTACACTGTTTCTCGATGTGGCCAATGTCCTAAACCTCAGAGCTGAAGAAAGAGCTGGAGAGAAGTAACCTAGAGGAAAATTAATTCTTCTACTTCCTGTTTCTGAGGACCAAATAAAGCCAAATTTCCTCTCAAAGATCAAGACTGCTGGGTTCTGACATATTTGCACTCAAGGCCAATCGGCTCGCTCCGCAGTGTGTAGCCACGTCCCACCCTCCACTCACATCCCATCGCCCCCAGCACCACCATGGGCAGGTCCACACTGGCTCCACAGCTACAGCTTTGCAATGGGAACACAAGCTTTGACCTTACTCTTGTAAAACATATAAAAAGCTTGATGGTATACTCAAGCAAGAAAAAAACTCTGTCACTCTGGGCAAAGTGCGAAAGGGTAACCTGGTGTACCTCTGTAAATAGAGCCACCACTCCCTGACCATCTCCTGCCTAGAGTTATCATGGGATCACATTTAAGACAAAGCAGTTCAAAACCAGAAGAGTTACTAGGTATTCGACTACAAAATAGGGGAAACAGCTACAAAAAAGGAAAACCAGCGAAAGCCATAACGGAGATCAACCAGAAACTCAGATGCAATGTGGTGTCTGTAAATTTCTTTCTCAGGGCTTGTCTCTCTAGGGAGCTAGCCCCAGCACACACTCCATCTTTCCAAATGCAAACATTGAGAGCCAACCCCTTCCCGTGCACTCTGTTTATCAGTTACATCCTACTTTGGGGAATGAGCGCTCAATCTGAGGAACCTTCCAAACATATCTGGATCTCTGACTTTTCCTCCTATTCAACTCGTCAATATGCGAGTACACTGTCACCCTCTCTGTCAGACAAAAACCAGGAAAACATTTTCTGACTTGACCTAAACCAAACCACTTGGAAACTCTTTTGGATGCAAACGAATCCTTTTCAACTTGCTTTCCTGCCTATGAGCCTTGGTTTCACCCAACATCTGTCTTTACCATGCAATGCAAGTATATCATTTGAGGCTCATCCGGAAGCTGCACCAGCTCTACTCAACACCATTCTTGCACAAATGTGTTATAGTTAATGCTGTCAGTGTACCTTATAAAACATATGCCTTAGGAACCAGTTATGCACATCTTATAGACATACACACTTCTTACTGACTGTACTGGGTTTCTTTTTTCATTTTTTTGAACAATATTTTTTGTGGATTTTATTTGTGCATGTCGTCATACCTGAAGTCTTTTTGCTGAAGAGATATGCCTGTTCACTTTTGGGTTTTTGTTTTTTTTTTTAATCTCAAGTTAACTGACTGTCAATTAACTGAAGCTACTTAGCATTGTTGAAAAAGCAAGTCAGAACTCCCCCCAAACATTTGTAATGGGCTAGAAATATTTATAGCCTGGCTTAATCTGATCCTGAAAGTAAATGGCAAATGATTGTAGTGTACATTTTAAGATTTCTCTAATTCATGGCTGTCAGAGGAGTTGACATTGAGTTGAATTGCCCTTTGGCTTTTTATACTGTGTTTTTTGTAACTTCTGAAGTTCCAGCTCTTGGACTTGTGTCTACACGGCTTCTTTTAAATAGCTTTCTCATTGAAAGAGTGCTGGAATTTAACTGCAATAAATCCCAAGATTCCATGCCTCTCCAAAGAAAATTTTGAGGATCTTCAATACGGCAATAAAAAAAAAATAATATTGGGAACCTGAATAATTCAAGATACAGGGATTATTTTTAGGAGTACCAAGGAAACAGAATGCATCGTGTATATAAAAAAAAAAAATCACAGAACTATTTTGTAATTTGTATTATTTGATTACATGAAACTGGTAGGAACTGACTATGAACTCACATCCCAATACTCCCTACAATACTCATGAATAACATCAAAGCAGGAACACATGCAATTGTCTCTTTCACTAGAATTTCATTATCATTTCTACTCATTCAGACTATACATACGTTTGCTTACTTGATTAGAGAGAGGCATCATATATATTATGGCAATTAACTTCTATCATGTTACAGACTGGAATTGCAGGGAACTCCTTCTCTACCCTGACCTGAACAGACACACTTTTATCAGGAAAATTATTTAAAAGGGTTGATACTGATTTTTTGTTTTCTTTTTTTTATCAATCAAAAGTCTACCTCTTTAACTATAGCTAATGCATAAAGTAAATTTTTCAAGTTACTGCCATCTTGAAAGTAGTAACTGGACAGAAGACCAGCCAGTTAAAGTTAACTCTGATATATTTTAGTGAGTGGGATCCAGCTTAGTTTTATATCATCTAAATGTAGTAATTTAAAACTTTGGTAGCTAGTTTAAGATTGCCATTTAAGAGCTTTCTCTCTATATATAAACACACGTATATCCCTACCCACAGCAAGTAGTAGATGAGACATATCACAAACCAAATAAAAAAGAATTTTCGGAGAACAGGTATTTACTCAGCTTTGCATATAATGTTTTCCCTGAATCTCAAGACTCTGATGTGTGATTTGATTAAAAGAGGATTATTTGCAGTGACTGGCAAAGCAGAAATAAACAAATCTCTAGCTTTACACTAAAGCTCACCAAAACGCAGCTATATTTAATTCAGTGTTTGGGTTGACGTACTGTTGCTTTGAGCTGGTAGAGTGATGAAACATGCAATACTTGGAATGAAGAGACCAATCTGCTTAATGGGTGTAATATAAGCATCTATACTCCCCGATTTATTTTTTTTAAAAATTTCCTATGAATTCTAGGCTTATGTTATTACAGACATGCTTTTATCCAGAATGATGAGAGGATACGTTTGAAAGATAGAAAACAATTGGTAAAACATCAATTTTGAGCCAAATTACTCCTCCCAAGAAGATATTATACATTTTTCCCCATAATTCATTTACTGTAGCCATCTGACAAGCATATCATGCAGCTCTTGAGGGCTGTTTAAAATTTACATTCATATGTAACGCTTAAACACATTGCCCGTTTTATCCAACAATGTCTTAGAGAAATAACTTTTCAGAGTCTGGAATATTTTCTAGCTAGTCTATCAGATTGACATAACTCATTTCCAAACTTCTCACTTTCTGACAATCCAGGCTGTCTTTAAACACAGATTTTTAGCAAAACCTTGGAGTTTCATAAAAAACAATAGACACAGGAAATTATTTTCTCATGTGTTCCTGCAAATCTGTTCTTATGTATAAAGCTTTCTTTGTTCCAGATAGCACCAAAGCCCTGTAAGTGAATCTAGGTGTATCACGGTGTATAAAGTGAGAGCAGAGTCGGCAGTCATCTCAAGAATTGCTTACAAAAATCCTTGTATCACAAGGTCTGCCTTTATATGGGTCCATAAGACGTGGAAAGGTAAAGCTACTTCCAACTTCAGGGAAAAGTTAGCTAGTTGCTTCTCTTACAGCCCACAGAAGTTGTAACTAAATGACATTAACAACCCCTCCAAGGAACCTACCAATATCTCCTTAAACAAGTGGCAAAAGTCTGATGTAAATTTTCTCTGAACAATTTATCATAAAGTTTTTGTCAATATTTGCAAATCTCCACATTGAGAAATGTTTGAATAACTTCTGGTGGGATAACTGAAATACACAGGTTTTCATCATTACCAGGAAAACCTAATGAATGTGTCTGTCTGACAGACATATCTGCATTGGAAAGTACATACTATTACATTCAAATTAACAGAATCTCTGAATAAAATTGATGTAAAGGTTAAAAAGAGGCATGCCTATAACATGCTATCATTCTGCTAATTTCAGGAACTTAGATAAAAATGGCCCATTAATACAATAAACAACAAAGCTAAGCTTCCATTTGCAATTTGCAATCTGCTTCTAATAATTACAACTAACTCCCGTATGAATACTTTAGATTTCCTAAATAAATATTTTTTCAAAAGATAATAGAGGAACTCAAACAAGGAGGAGAATCCTATGGTCTATTTGCTTTTCTACAAAACATCCCTTTGCAGATGTTTAGGGTTATCAGTATAACTTTTGTTATGATAAGGAATTAAATAAATCAGTAATTAAGAATTAATTCTTGACTTCATTTACAAAGCCACTAAACAAATCCAAAGAAACATCTACAGCTGAAACATGTTGCAGATCTGCTCCACAATAAGTGATTTACAGCAAAATCTGTGTGACTGGCGTGACCAATGTGCCACCCACCATCATCACTCCTGCAATACTGCTCTTCTGGCCTCCCACCTATCCAACCCCACAGCATTGCAACCTTTGGGAATAAGATGCAAGCATCTGGTCAGACATCCTCTGGTGCAGTAACTCAACCACCAGGCTCCAGCGTTTTTGATGCACAGATATGTGCATCACTATTCCATAGTGGCTGTCCTTGTAGATCCAAAAGTAGGGAGACATAGAGAGGGTTATTAATAGGGTTGTGCAGACAGACCCACCTACCTTCTCTCCACCCACCCACACAGATACATCCTGGAGTTCAGCACAGAAAGGGTTATTTTGACAAACTGCAAGGCTCTGGCGATCAATATGGAAGGTTCATTACTATTAGTATGAGATAGTCTGAAAACAACCATAAAGCCAAGCTTTTTACGATGTCTGGACTATTTTCTTCCATGGAAAATTTCCATGGTGTTATTGACAGTCCTGGTCCTGTTTTCTTGACTTTGCTTTCTTCTTATTTCTTAAACAAGAAGATGGTAAGTTACAGCCCCAGCAGCTGAAGAATGCTGATGGAATGTGCTTTTAACACACTGAAAGATAGACGGAGAAATGGGATGCCAAGGCTGATGATAAATATGCACCTTTTACAACAAAATAACCACTTGCTGTATTGCATTATGACCTCTGTGAGGCCCACAGAGAGAACCTCAGAGATAGATGGCAGGAAGAGTCAATCAGACTAAGGTGTTTAACACCTGCTGCACAGGCTTTTTTTAATCCTACAGTACATATCAGAAGATTCAAGCTATGCAGTTTGGGGCTGTGGCTTTGATGAAGGCTGTGCTGTGATAGTCTCCAGTGTTTTCAGGATAACTCCTGCATGTTCTTTGACAGGCAACAAGATCCAGGAATTCGTAATCAAGTTCTTCCCTGTTGGGACCATGGATGATAGTGACAGCAGTGGCAGGACCTTCTACCAACACACAGTAACACCTACCGCAAGAGCTGCGGAGCCTGAAAGCCCACATGGGGGTCCTGTGACTACTCCTTACACTATTAATGCTAATGAAGCTTTTTGGCTCTGCAGAAAGGAAAGTTGGCAGAATGTATGACAGAGGAACTTGCTTCAAGACAATCCAGTATCTCAAAAGGCCACAGCAATCTCAGCCACGAGCTGTAAAGAAAATATAGACGTGTCATTTTTCTTAAGTGAGAACATCTGGAGATGTCCAACATAATTATCTTTTTCCTGGTGATGAAGGACAAGGTTAAGCGGCACAGCTTAACAGCTGATGTGAGTAATTTGTGCAGCCTGTAAGAATTGAGCATCCAAATGCAATAAACAATAAGGGTTTCTTAAATGTCTCTGTGAAAGAAATAATATGTAAACGGCACATTTAATAAGTGATTCTTATTAAATCACTTATGTGGGCACAGGCGCACATATTCCTACATTATACAGGCATATATGTGTGCAGTCAAGCACATCAGCTCAGATAAAGAGTGCAGTACTGACAGCAAACAGCATCTACAGTGGGGCCAGACACAAGTGCTAACCAGCCACTTGTTTATGTGTGACCAGTGTTACATCCCAGTCCAACTGTTGGTCCAGGAGGCCTGTAATAATCCTCCTTTTATATCCTTGTCCTCTAGTTTTTCATGCTTGTCCTTCCCCAGCCTTCCCTTTC
>JAOXNG010000021.1:71154479-71177200 GCA_028566535.1 Scolopax minor
GAAGAGGCTACCCAGAGCGGTGGTGGAGTCTCCTTCTCTGGAGACATTCAAAACCTGCCTGGACAAGTTCCTGTGCAACCTGCTCTATGTGGACCCGCTCCGGCAGGGGGGTTGGACTAGATGATCTCTAGAGGCCCCTTCCAACCCCACATGATTCTATGATTCTATTGGGAATAGTTGGAAGAACAACATCTTTCTTAAAAAGACAGGCTATTTTTTCCTTCAGTTGAAGTAGGAGAAATCAAACAACCTTCCAGAAAAACTACTAAAGAACAACATTAACATTACTGCTACTTTGATAAGAAAACTTGAGGAATAGAAATGAAAATGTATAAAGAAGGCCCGAACATCAGAACAGTTTGCCCATCACTTTACAATGTCTGTATCATTAAGAGTATTAAGGGTCTTATGATGGATTCCAGGAGTCTTGCACATAAGTGAGATACTCCAATATACAAAAACAAGATAAATAATTTAATGTACCTTTAGGAAAATGTGTAGTAACTATAAGCCAAGTGATTTTTGGGAAGAGAGATGCTATCCCCTTTTTGACAACACCGTAACCACATGAAAAGGTCTACATAAACTGTGATCACCTTTCCAATAAATGGATATAAGACAGACATCACTGGGTCAAAGAATATAAATTAGCTTCAAATAGCTTAATTTATAAAACTGAAAAGCCAAATCCTTAACATCATGCCTCCCCAAAGCAACATTTAGTTCATCAATCCCATCCTCATTTGCTAGCTCCATATGCTGGCTCTCACTTTTCAGATTTCTTGTTTTCACCACAACATGAGCAACAACCAAATCAACCTGAAGAAAAAACCTTGAGTAGCTGTGCTTACCCAATGCCATTGGCACAAGTGAGAAGCCAAGTGATGGCCCAAGTGATGTTGGGGATACAACAGGAACTGGAGGAGGGCTGAGCAAGGCAGCTCTGCATTTAGGGAGCACTAGTGAGTCTAACCGTGGACAACACAGTGACATCCTCCAAGGCACAAGGTGACCTTCCCACCCTCGCGCACTACATGGTTTGCCAGAAAAACCTGGCTGTGTGAGTTTTGCAGTTCACACAAGGCAAAAATATTTCTGAAACTGATGGAAGGTCAGGAAAATGATGTCATTTTCTTACCTCAGACTCAGTGATTTCCAGAATTAAATAATGAAAATTAAATAGAAAGAGGAGGTCTTAAAAAGACTCTTTTGCCACTGTATCTTTGTTTTGAAAGCAAAAAGACTTAAGGGTGTCCACAAAGTTTTTGAGTTCAGCTATGAAGTGACCTTCTGAATTTCATTGATGTTCAGTTACATCCAGGTTCCTGAATTACATCCAAAAATTTTAAAGATAGATATAACTTTATCTATGGAATTTGCTTTTTTTTTTGTTTGTATTTTTTTCAGCTGTCAAAAATCACCTTATTTTATTGCAGTATGCTAAGATACAGGATTTAGATTTTTGGACTATTTTAACAAAGATTTGCTTTATTCTATTTGCTGAAGCAACATGCCTTCTGTTTTTTATAATTCTTCTTTCCTTAAATTTTATCATAAACAAACAGTGCACTTTAGCTAGGTAGAACAGAAAGATTCCAATAAAAATATTTAGTTTTCTTTGCATCCTAATAAAGCTTAACTTATAGTTCATAAAATACCAAGATTTATAAAGCTATCTTAGAACAAGCATTCATAGTATGACCATGTAACAAGTGTAAGTTAAAGCCAGAGACACCTTTTAAGTGATAGAACCAAGACTAAAAGACAGATCTTGGCTCCTCCATCCCAAATAGCCCTAACCATTACGTTATGGAAGCAGCCTTCTCCTGTGGACTGGCTGGTGGCCCTGCTCTAGTAAAGCACTATCAGTGGTCAGGCTACACTCTAGTAAATTAGGTCTGGGTTAGATACCTTAACACCTGAATCCACGATAGTCAACTCTTAGCTGCTGCAGCTGGCATTCCACATCACATCCTTGGCAAAGGAAAACCAACAAGTCTCTCTAATAGCAGCAGGAAAATAAGGCTTTACCCTGGATGGCTGGTTTTGTCTACTGTAGGGTTGCTGCCTACTGAAGGACAGTTAGGAACAAAGTGACATTGCTGTGTAACACAATACCTTCCCATCACTTTTCATTTAAAGAAAGCGATTAGACAGACATTTCATACACCCACAAGCTACTTCAAAACTCATTAAAATTCTACAAACACTTCTTTTGCCTAGTTATAACATGTTTTACTCTATTATTTATGGGCATCAGTGCTCATTTTAAATGTTCTATTAATTGGAAGTCCAAGAAATCATCAAGGAAACTAATTTTGATTTATGCTTTGTGGGAGTCACCAGTTTTCTTTTTCATTTCAGCCCCTGATTGAGTGGCAAAATAGGCATGTTGTTTCAACAAATGGAATAAAGTAAATCTTTGTTAAAAAGTCCAAAAATCCAAATCCTGTATCTTAGCATACTGCAATAAAATAAGGCGATTTTAACAGCTGAAAAATTACAAACAAAACCAAAAAAAAAAAGCAAACTCCATAGAAGCAAAGCAAAATTTGAGTAAAAATATTGCACCATAAGATTAAAAATCTGCAAAGAACCCAACTTCCAGAGCAACCATACGCACCAAACTGATGTATTACTTCAGGTAGAGGGAGACAAATACTGCTATAGAAACACACACGGCTGAATGCCAAAGCCCCTACTTGAATAGCGCCCAGTGGGCTTCCTCCTTCCCTGGGGTATCCATCAGGGGTGCGTCAGCACAACATGCAGCATCCCTTCTACTACCCAAGCCTGCTGGAAAAGGGGAAGCAACAACCAGCACCACTTGCACGTTCAAAGGAGTGCAACCACAAAGCACCACGCTCCAAGATCAGCATTGTTGCTTACGAGAAAGCCTGTCAAACCTGACCCAGCCTTAAGGGCAGCCTTCGACAGGGCGAGTACAAAACTGCCTTAAATAAGTCATCCCCAGAACAGTGCTTTGCCCTCCTCTACTTTCTTATTACTTGCCTTTCCCCAATTTTATCTTTTCAAGCTGCAGTTCTTCCTGCAAGAGCAAATATATTCAATACAATGGCACATTTGGATGAGAGATGCTACGAAGTCCTAGATGCCCTTTGCTACAGCATCTTGCTTGAGGTGCTGTTGTAGACAGCTCTAAAGACTGAGACTTGTTTAAACTACATCCCAAAGGTAAACAGTAACATTATGGTTCACGTAAAGGTTAATTAGAACAGAATTTGGTTCAGCAGGGATCTAAAATGCTTACAGTTTTGGACCTTTCCATACAAACAGAAGTGTAACACAGGCACCAAACACACACTTGGAGAGGAGAAGAGGATGCCCTTGGATGGTGAGGGTGGGACTCACTGAGCTGCAAACCTGATGGTTACACTAACATGAAGCCAAAGTAAATGCACACAGAGCAGTAGTATCAACTTGGCCTTGAGACAGTAAAAAGTAAACTAAACCTTCCTGCCCCTTGAAATGTCAAGGGAGCATGAGAGCACTTCTGCAGCCTTGGCCGACTCTCCTAAAAACGTAAGCAGCAGTCTCCAGGCATCTAGTAATGCTGCAGGGCACCAGCTGAACCCAGCCCAAGAGTGAGAAGTTCCTGCCTGAATGGAAGGCAGAGTGTGAGGGACCACTTCCAGTCCTCCCCTCCACCACTAACTAATCTGAGAAGCAAGAGGGAAGGGCATGCAGGATAAGGAGAGCTCAACTGGAACAGTTTACCTAGCAGGTTCTGAAGATTTCAGTTTCAATTAGCATCTCCAGACCCTTTATTTTTCTCTTTCTTTCTTTTAAATTTGTCATGATGATGCTAAATCATCCTTGAGAATCTTTTGCCTTATGATCTCCACAAATTATTTTTAACACTTATTATCTACAAAAGTGAAACGATTCCTTCATCTCTATTTGCACAGCCTTTTACAGTGATAAATCCTTTCTTAACAGGCCTTCACTGTGCAATAAATGGAAAAGACAAAATCAGACTTAGGTAGTATCTGTTGTTGTTCTTTCCCAAACCATTCAGATCCTGTTCCTTAAGAAAAACTCATGCCAAGAAATGGATCTGAAAGGGAACAACAGGGAAATCCAAAACATACAAAAAGGCTTCTGATGCTTTTTTCAGTTGTTGGAAAACCACAGGGTTCACACTAGATCCAATGAGCCACTCTAAGATTCCAGCTTTATTTCTCTGGCTTCTGAGAACATTTGGCTAAGTTTTTACGGGTTTTGCTGCAGGAGGCAAATCTTTCATTTGAATATTGGACTGCTTATATCCCCACTGAGTTTGCCAAACTAATAGAGCAAAGCATTGCAAGGTTAAATATGCACTGTTTGGCTGAGCTACATTCCTATTACACAGATACTATAAAAAGAAAAACTAAGTGGAGTGAAATAAGAATGTATACCAACATACTAACAGGAGTCAGCAGATGGATTGGCTTCACAAGGCAGGACGAGGGTACAGCAGGCTCAAAGATGAAACCTCTTGTTCTTTAGCCTCACCTAATGTGTTCAACACACCTTTTGAAATGAGATAGAAGGAACTGTAAGGGTAAATATATATGTAATAATGCCAAAGGAAAGAAGCTCTATATATGACCTGAAAACATTTCCAAACACTGTGAGGAAAAGCAGCGTAAAAACAAAACAAAAAAATGAGGAACTAAGGAAGAACTAAGGCATAACTAAATAAGGCAGCAATATGGGAAAAGAAGGAAGATAAGGAAGAGGAAACAAAGCTGAAGAAAGAGTCTCTTCTCCCTTGTCCTTAAGAACACATCTTTTCTCCAGATTTTTATGATATTTGTGTTTACTTCAAAATTATATACTTTGTACCAAAAACTAGCAATCTGCATCAGCCCCACAAACATGTGTCAAGTCAACAACCAGCTTGGTTCACTGCAAGTGGCTGCAAAATCCACAGACTGATCATTTACAGAATAATAGATTCACAATAATTCACAGAATAATAGATGACAATATTTGAAACAAACATGGGAGGATATTCAGAAATGCTGACTTCAGATTTCCCTAAACTTGATTTCCCAAGGTTCTGTTTATTAAACCCTTCTCCCTCATCCTGGACCTGGCACTCAGCAGATGTGAAGCAACTCAGGCTCACCAGCTCCTCTGGATGAATGCAACAGCTCAAGAAAGAAAGTACAGGTTTTCTCTCATGTAATTGCTTGTTTCAAAACACCCCGTAATATACAATTACTAGACTTACAGTCTTTTACCTAATAAAAGATTTTTCTGCTAAGTATTTAACATTTTGTTAAGACAACATCGAAAGAAAGATATTTAGACAACTGCTTGTTTTGTTTTAGAAAGGGAAACTTCAAAACAAATCTTCTCCCATAGTTTTGACTTTTGTGAATCAGCATTTTCTGCTAAAATAAACTCTTGCTGGAAAATTCCTAACCAAGTGTGTTTCAATTGCACCACCACAGATAATTACTGCATGAATATTTTACCTGAACTGCGGCACCCTATTTGTTTCACAGTTTCTTCACTCATGTGCTGAGAGGTTTGTTAATTTATTACTTAGGCAAAATGCTATTGACTTAGGAGTAAGGATTAAATGGTATTTCAGTCTCCTTAGTTGGCCAGGTTATTGTTGCCTTTGCTGTCAGAATTGAAGTCCAGTTGAAGCACTCTCTCCATATCCCAAACCTACCCAAAACAAATCTTGCCAAATGAATGAAACACACCAGTGATCCATGGATAAGCATACGTTTCTGTGGGACAGAATCACCTCTTCAGTGTTTCCTTGCCCCAGTATGAACACATCTAATTTTAATCAAGTGCTGGTGTCATGAGGCAGCAGAATTTAGTCAAGCAATAAAGTGGAGAAAATTAGTTGTATTAACAACTAATGTACACATGAGTTTCAAGTAGTCCTGCACAAACAAGAACTGAAAGAGCACTGGAGCAGAAACAACAATGTTGATGTCTGACCTGGCATATTTAAACAAAGAGAACTACTTTATTGATCTCCATATGCTTTTATTATTGCATTACAAAGTAAAGAAAAGCAAGAAAAAAAAAAATTGCATGAGGTAGAAAACTAGCACCTCAAAGGTGCACAAAGCCTTGAAAACTTAAGGTCACACAATCATTATAAAAGTATTGACAGCATATACTGGCACTTTTATGCTCTTTAGGCTCTCATTGAGCAATACCACAGTCTAAGTTAACTTCTCTATGGCTCTTTAGTATTTAAGATTGTGCATGCAAACATACTTTCCTGTATTTAAAACAATCCTAGATAGTAGATAATACCTTATATATTGCCTTGTTTTTTATTATAAGTTACAGAATATGCTGAAATGTTCTGCAACATTAAAGCATGACAGAAATGGCAAGACTCAGCAGCTCAAGCTGACAATTAATCAGATATTAGCAGCTGAGGTATTTCATGCATGTCCCCGTTCACATGGATGGAACTTTCTGGAATTTTGCATTTTACAGAAGCATCAAGAAACAATATCAGAATAATCTCTCACCATAAAATACATGGTATGCATAATCACCTTTCTCCTATCTAATACAGCATTTTTACTGCTTTGCTCTACCATGACTAACTGTTGCTTTCAGCAAAGGAAAACACGAGAGAAGTGACAGATCATGCTTTTCTGCCACCCAGGAAATGCCTGAAAGCCCTCCTGGTTCATTAAACATGTCCTACATACATGGAGAGGACTCTTAGCCATCAAACAAGGTTGACAAGGCACAGAGAACACAGAGAACTTTGTATCTGCTATACCACACATACAGTGTCAGACCAACAATGCAACACTCCAAAATAAGACAGGAAAGATGGCTACAGCAAAAAAACAAAAAAAAAAAGAAACAAAAAACAAAAAAACCCAACTAAAACAAAGATGCCCTTAAGCAGCTCTTTCTCAGCAAACCTACGTAACTTCTATGTATTGTTATCTAAGCTAATCTTCTCCATGACTGATGCTTAAAACTATACTAGCACCACTTACATCACTGTAATTAGGACCTCTTTTTCAGGATATCACTTCTGCTCCTTTATACTCAGTCAGATCCACTTACATCCACTTAGTTACATGCAACTTATGTCACTTCATCTGTCAACTCTGAATCCAGTACAGTAACTTACCTACTTCTGCATTTAAACTGCGCTTGGCCTTCAATTTCATAGTGCAATTAGCCACTTGTTCCTTGCTGTGTCTCACACATCTCTCATTTCTTCTTAGAGTACAACAGCTTCAGCAAAAAAACATGAAAAGGATTGATTTCAAGCACTTCAGTCAATGAGTACCTTCTACAGAAGAGCACTAAAATAACACCACTTTCACATTAGGACTAACACAAAAGCCTATTATTGATGAATGATAGAAATGTAATTCGTACGAACCCACAGCGTTGCTTAAATCGCTATTATTTAGAAAAACTCTCTCTACTTGCAGTTGGGCTTTTGACATGCTCTGAATTTGAGAATTGGTAGTAAGTGAAGGAGGAGCAGCCCAGAGGGCTCAGAGGCATCGCGTGAAATCAAAGGGATTCCATCAGCTGATAACACACTGGGCTCTACAGGTGCTAAGAGATCTGGCAGCCAGCAAGTGATGTTGATGGCCTGAAGCTCTGTAGCACACTGAGAAGCAGAGGTGGGGGGAGTGCTCTAGAAAAAGAGGAGCTCTGCAGTTTTTGCTCATATTTTACACAGCTGTTGAAGAGGTATTGCTACATTGCTAGGCATCACAAGTAATGGCAGGTACTATGGCAGGTGGCAGATTCTTCTGTGACACTGGAGAAGAACAGGAGGGCAACTCTAGAAGAGATATGAAGACCAGCAATAGCGTGCTATTTCATGGTTTCCTGGTTATTGTGGCAATAGCTACATTCATTGAAAATCTTTCCAACAGTATTAATTGGAAAGTAAATCCAGACTTAATCAAAGGTCAGAAAAATAAAGAATAGTCTCTAGGGTAAGCAAAAGCACGTTCCAGAAATTAGTGATATAGCCAGACCCATGATAGCATTCCATTAACTGTGCACATTTGGTAATGCAAACACAAATCATAATTCAGTTGCCATTAAAATAGAGGAAAATGCTAGATTTCTGTGATACATTATTTATTATTATTATTTCTCCGCTTATGAATCTATATTGCCATAGTCAAAATGTGCCCCATCTTTCCAGTATGGTGCTTCTGAGCCTCCGATGACTCCATCTTTGATTTTTTTTCCATTTCTAGATGGGTATTTTACCCCTACTTGGGGTACATATTTGGTACAAGGAACCCTACTTTTGTATTTACCTTAATGGTTACTTTTTTTTGTCATGTCAGCCTAGTTCCCCTACTTTACTAATCAATCTGCTTCTGATTTACATCATAGTGTAACATACATTAAAATAAAATCATGACTGAAGTCAGAAGTTTTGGGGGGTTTAGTCCTTACAACACAGCATACAGAATAAAACCTTACATTCTCTGAATAACGTCAGCCTGGCAATACCAGTGGTATTTTGAATATATTATTTTTTTTCTTCAGGAAGTTCGTTTTCTGTTCTCTTGAGACCTTGTACACCCCCCTGCAAAAACTGCTACCCAATAGCCTTCTAGACTAGCTATTTCTTTTAGTTTTTTAACAACGTTTGATCCTATTGCTCACAAAATGTTCACATTTTACTCTGTTGGGATATACAGCATAAGAAGCATTTCTGCACTCCCCCCACTTTCTCCATGGAAAGGATCCTACTTGGTGAAAAGGAGGGCCGATCCTGTGGAAAACACTGGGGCAGCAGCCACCAGACCTACATCAGTTCACAAGAGAAAAGGTTGAGGGTGGTTAGAGCAATGAGGAGTATACGTCTTTCTTTTAATAAGATCTTGCTGTCTAACATTCCAAATGCTTTCTTAAGGATCTTGGACAAGACACAGTTAAATGACAAAGAAAAAATAGCCTAAGAGAATGGGCATCTTAATGGAATTGGGAAGCCAACGTGAAATACTGCTGGACCAGAGAAAGAAAACAATTTGTTTACAGGATCATCGGGTTTGGAAATCCTACTGGCTACCTCTCTCTTTTTAAATCTCCAAGATAGTCTTTTTTTTTTTTCCCCTTATTTTTTAAATAAATTAAGCTGAAGTTAACTGGAGAGTTTTGTATCATCATTTCTTTGGTTATCACAGCATTCATAACAGCTCAAACAGAATGTTTGCCTGTTCTGGTCATTCCCATTCTGATACACGAGTGGGCACTGCAAACAGGAATAACGTATCAGAAGGGCACACCATGTACTCTCAGGATTTCACCGACCACACACCAAAATCCCAGCATGGGGATGTAAAGTTCTGTGATGAAAAAACCTGTAGGCAATGTTAGTTTGAATTAAATGGACATATTTTAGATATTTATGCAAGCATAAACCGAAACAATTTGGGGATTGCAAAAAACAGGTCTGCACTTCTTTACTTGTGATGGTCAATTAAATATGAATTACTTTCTTAACACTCTGAAAGCTCAAATTGTTGATAAAGGAGGTGGTTCCCTGGGGAACAGCATGTGAAAGGAAAATTATATGACATTTCACCCAATATAACCTTGAGATTAATAAGCCATTAATCAGTTTAACACTGCCTGTTCAATGCTTTTTCTTTCCCCCCCCTAGTTTTCTTCTAGTATGGTATATAGGGAAAAATTGACACCTGGACAAGCATCAAAGTCTCACAAACTGGGGATTAGAATGAGCTCATCCCATCGTGGTAAGAACTAGTCTTTGTTCTCAGTGTGACATCTTGCATTAATAGGAGATCATTTTCTCACAATCACCGCCATTCATCTGGAGTGCAACGGGGTCTGCATCGAACAACTCCTCATTGAATTGCAGAAAACAGGGAAATAACTGCCGTGTTTTCCCGGTTACGCTATTGATATTTAAGTGCTGTTCTCTGTGGGGACGTAACAGCTTAACTCCAAAGAGGCTGTGACCTATTTCCACGATTACAGCTGCACTAATGAACAAATGGTTTCTAAAAGGACATAACCACACCACAGAAGTCTGGAGAAGGATGGATGCTCCCAAGAGAAAAGGCTGGGTTAGATAAAATATGTAACTACAGGAATTATTTTTTTTAATTCTACACTGAACAAAAAAATAAATGTTTGCAAACATATCCACAAACAAATACTCGATTTGGTGTTTCACCTCTGAATCCTCTTGACTTGGAAGCTATTCTCACAGCATCTTATGTTTGGAGGAGATGGAAGGGTGAAGATCTGAAAACAGATTGCCCACGCCCCCAGCTCTGCCAGGGCTGTAAAGAGTGATAGAAGAAGTCCATGCTAATGTAAAACATTTTCTTCTCAGAAGATGTTGTCTTCAGTGCTGTGTCTGTTCCACTAAGGAAAGCTAAAATCATAGACAAGAGTCTAATTTTAAATTAAGAATCTGCCTTTTCACCCTAGTTGGCATCAGGGGTGGCAGAAATAAAAGGTCAGTAAGATCATAGGTACCCATGAATGAATTTAAAATAGCACTTGAAAATGTTCAGGCTCAGGGACCTTTATTTTACATAAAGCAGCCACCCAAGTTGCTTTATTCATGGGAGCACAGTTACGTGATACAATTCTTCATCCCTAAGAACCATATTCAAACTCTCATCGCTGTGGTTTGCATTCAACAGTACTAGGTGGGAACCCAACTACATGAAAAGCCACTCTCTTTTGAGACCTTATCTATGTAAAACCTCACAAATTACTAGAAAGTTTGCAAGTTTAACTTGAGAGAAAAAAGGTTTCTGGGCTTCTAAGTGCTGACTGGTCTAAACTCAACACAGAAGTACAACAGAGAAGACTGCTACATAAAAGATTTGCTCAAAACAACAGAAGTGGTTCTACCTCTGTAAGTGACAGAGATCAGATCTGCTTAACAGGGTTGTTAATGATTATTTGCCATAATATTTCAAAGCTCCTATAAGGTCTTCCAGAAATCAAGCTGTAATTTTTTGATGCACATTGTCCACCAATGTTAAAAAAGTTAACCAAGTACTGATTTATTTGCCTTCATCTCCGTTTAAATTTAGTCTTCTTTCATTGCTGTGGGGGGCAGGGGTAAGTATTTAAAAAGACATTATAACATATGAGAATCAGAAGCATTAAATTTGGGTTTTAACACACAGAACTTCAGGAATATGCAACAGAATTTCTTTCTTTGAGCCTTACTGTTTGAGAAGAGTATAGCATATTTAACTCAAAGGTAGCAAGCTAACATAAGTAAATATACATCTCTATCAATATTGAATTACATATAATTTGTCACAAAAGAGATTCCATGTGTGTATTTGTTGATAACTGCCTTGAGCAATTATACCAAACATAGGGATGTTCAACACCGTTGAACTGCTATCTTTATATACTGCCTCATCTCCTGAAAATAATTCCCAAGTTAATGTGACTTCTGACATACTTTTTCCTAGCTTTGACCCCTGAATAACACATAAATTGCATTAAGATTGTAAGTGCCATTAAATCCATTAAGCATGGGTAATTACAAGACTTCATACGAGGGTGGTTACTCTCATGTTATTCTCTAACTGTATTTTATTAAATACTTGAAATTCAACAAATAATAGTTGTTCTCTTAAGCTAGATCCAAAGCCAGGGCTTATAAATACAAGTCACGGTTCATCAGTGATGTGTTAGATAAGTTACACTAGCACTTCTAAAGACACAAAAATAACAAATCGATAGATTTCTCAGTATCTTATCTGTACCCACTCAAACTTGGTGCCACAAAGCATCCTCCAGGCTAGGTCAAGTAGGACCCTTTATTTTGTTTACTTTTTGTCTATCTTTATTATAAAAGGAATGATCCATTCCTTTTAAATCAGACTTTTTAGTCTAATGACTTTTTATTGCAGTGCTCTAGTTAACTGGTAATATCCCTAATCTCTCCTGCAGTTTTCGGTGGTGCACTATTATCTAAAGTTTATATTATTCTGAGAACCATACTTATACTGTAAATTCTTTGAGATACATTTGTCTTAAAATAGCATGCAAAGGTTCCACAAAAATCATGACACCTTAGCATGAACACAGACAAAAGTTAAACAATGATCCAAATGTTTCACTGTGGTCACACTGAAGACAATAGTTTTCAGCAAGGATTCTGGAAGGCTTCAAGATTTGTAGTAAGTCTGTTAAGAGTCGTACATGATCTCACTTTATGTTCTCTTCCTACAATCAAGAGATAGAACATGTATGCCTATGCTTTTTAACATTGAATAAGTCAACGGAGCTGAGCAGTTCAAGGTCCCTCCCACCCCATTTTTTAAGTATCCAGAAAATCAACAGCCAGACATTACTCTTGGCTGCTCTTTAGGGCTCCCAGATTCTGGGATGTTTCCTTCCTAGATGTCAGACAAGGGAGAGACAACTACGTATGAGCTATTTTAAGACACCTTTTAAATTCAGTGGTGATAGAGTAGCACATTTAAGGAACAATTCGTGAAATTCTTATTCCCCCCCCAACCCCTTCCCCATTTTGCATGAAATGCATCAATCCCACAGGTATCTTCGCTGCACTAACTACATGGGATAGTCCAAACATGAGAACAGATGTGTCTACCTCCACACTGATGATTCTCCAACACTTCTGCTAATCTTAAACCACATTACCCCTCTCAGACTTTTATAACGTAACAAGTGTTTCTCAGCTCACAAAGGTGATGAAATAAAACCTTCCAAGTGAACACAGGGAAGTTTGGGCTGTATTTGCAGTACACTAGCACAGAAAAATACAGTTTTCCATAGTTATTGATATTTATTCCCACACTGCCTGAACTTGCAATTGATTGCTCTTTCTAGAAATCTGCCACACAGAAGGAAAACAAAGAACAACTCCAACTCTTAAATGGTTTGACAACACCAGTGCTCCATAATCTCATGAAACTGTAATCCCTTAAGCATCTTTCTGACCCAGTTTCCCTATTTCTGTTGTGAATTACCAAGCTACAGACAGCCTTTGTGACCCTGGACTCAGAATAAAGGGATAATACCTAGATGTTCCCAAGTGAGTGGGGGCTCTGGGTGTCCATCTTGAAATACACTAATAGTGACAGAATTTAATGAATCGTAAAAACTGATGCATCTGAAACCACTGCTCTTTTCTGAAATCCTAGGCAGAAGGCAGCTTAACTTTTTGACACATTTGTACACCAAATGTTCCTCAGCGTACCGAACTGAGAATTATCTTGATTGCACTCCATTCTACATTTGCCTGCTGCACCGCATTAGTGCAGCACAGCTATTGGGGCTGTGACAGCCAAACAGCAGCTCTCGCTGCCTCCTTTGACTAAAACATTGCTCTCATAACACTATACATTGTCAGTTTGCTCAAAATCCATCCACGGAGTTTGGAAAAAACGTTGCAGCCACTTTCAGTGCAGCACAAACATGCATTAAACAAGTTACCTATGTGTTCAAAATCCTACAATAACAAAACTCTTTACGATACAGAAATTCTCACCTTCTGTGCCAGATTTAACAGCTCGGTGCAACTAAGAATAAAAAAAATGTAGCAAGAAGAAAATAATTTCCACCTTTATTTAGCTGTTAGCACAGCGCTGAGGGTTGTACTATTCATCCCTCCCTCGAGAGCAGCTCCATCAGAGCAGAAAGATGCCTTTCCCTTGTCCTTTCTGGGCCTAGTCCCCCAAGAGGCTGATTTCAATAGGAGCTATTGGTACTCAGCAGGAATGGGCTTTTGTTAATAAGTAGTGGAGAAATACAATCCTAAATCCAGTAGCTTTGCTGCCAACTAAGCGAAGGCATTAGCACGCTGATTCAATATACCCAGAGGAGTTGTATTTAAAGTGACAGTCTGCTGGGACCTCCTACTTTTTCCAAAAGCCTACCTATGATCTTAATCTTCTTTCTTAGCTGCTTCTCATATTCCTTATTCCCATCATTTGTAAGGTAAATTCAACAGTAAAAAGCTACATTGCACTCCTCCCATTTCATCTGCTGTTTCCATTGCTGTCCCTTTTACTGATTTTGATGTCATTGATGTCTCCAGCAATTCCTTCAAATCCAATGCTTCAATTCAGTCTCCATCCCCCTTGGCCCATTTATGACTTTCAACAGTTCAGATTCAACACAACATCCTGATTCAAACCATCTACTCTCCTCCTGCTGTGTCAGCACCAGGGGCTTGCCCAATGATTCTTGCTACACTTCTCTATAAAACACTACGACTTCTCTGTTGCTTCCTCCGTTTCCTTCTTTACCCCCATTAAGTCTGGGATGAATGGTATTTGTTTTATTTATTTGGTTTCCTGTGGGAATAGATTATAAAGCTGTTTTGTTCTGTGTGAGCAGGACACAGAAAGGGAGCATCACTGCCTGCCTGCTCCCAGCTGCAGCATGCTGCAGGGGGTGGAAGTCACTGGTGGGAGCGGGAAGCTCTTCCTTCCCCAAAAGCCACAGGCCACACTAATCTAGGGGAAACCTTCCAGACCACAGGAAGAAGTAAGAGAGACAGGTAGGAGCATCAGAGGCCATGTCAAGACAGAGGCTTTTCCCTAGAGCGGCGAAGAACCCTGTGGAAGCTATTCAAACCAGGAAGTCACCAAAATGAAAAGGATCGACTCTGCAACGACAAAGTGAGCGTATTTGTTTTCTTGTTCTTCTATTTTAATTTGTTCCTATTCAGAAGTCACTGTGTTAACAGAGTTTTAACATCCCCCAGTCAGTACGCAGGAAACCTTCTCCATGTTCTCAGCCTCTTGGGTCCACCATGTTGAGGCTGTATCCAAACATTACCTTATTTCTCTCTGGAAGATTCCCAACAAATCCCACTTCCACCGATTTCAGTGACCACTGTCTCCTCGCAACTTCAAATCTGTTAACAAGACCCTCTTCTACCATATACAAATTGAATATTATACATGTGGCAATGTGTCCATCTCAACCCTTCCCACTCTGCATGTTGCTCTGTAGAACAGAAGTTGTTCAGGGAGTAAGACACTTCCACTTCGGTATCTACATATAGGTGTCCACTGAGGTACCAGTTGCCTACACTGCCATTATGATCAATGCAGATCTAGCCTGCATGATCAATGGAGCCTAGAGTGTGATTCAACATCTAAGGCATAGCATCTAGGGTACAATCCACTTTTCATAAACACAGGACATAGAAGAGTCATTAGACATTGCTGTCTAGTGTCGCATTCACTAGGATACCCATCCCTAACTCCCAGCTGTCTGTCCAAAAGGGCATGGAACAGGTCTCCTGGAAACCTGTATGGCATCCACCCATGAAGATGTCCCAGATTCTCCAATGCGTCTCAAATATCACTACACATCTATGTTTAGGCACAGGCTGAATAGACCCTGTAAGCGTAAATAGCTGAACCACTGCTCTCTAGACTTTACCTACCATGCTGGCTGGAAGTTTAGGCACCCAGTACACCCTGTAACACTCAATGTAGGTGTGTTCACCTCAACCCAAGTCATACCAGGATGCACTGGCAGTGCTTAGTGCCTTGTGGCTGTCACAGGAATTCGGTAAGTAACAATAGCAAAGAACATTTGCTCTTCTTTCATTTCACTATGCAAGCACTTAACTGTTAATCTAAAAATCATGATGGATGTGTTTTAAGTACCTATCCTGTATCTTTCATGTTAGATGAGCAGGACATGGATTTTTGCCCTCAGTGGCAGCAAACCTCTGAAGCTGCCTGTAGAACAGGAGAAATTCCTGCAAATACAGTGTGATAAATAAGTCACTTAGCTTTCTTCACATGAATGGAATCATTATGTGCAGATGTTCAGTGCGATTCTACAAGTTTTTACAGAAGAACAAGTCACACCATTATTGTGTTATTTGACCAGAAATGAAACATGGACTAATGCCATCTGAAAAAAAAAAAGTTTCCTGTGCTGTTGAGTTAGAACCTTAGGCGAATCTAAAAGATACATGCAAAATGAACAAGAACACACCTGGAGATGCTAGATGATTCCTGTGATGAATAACAATTCATCAGAAAATAAGAAGCTGAATTTTTCATTATACTGCTGTCTCTACGATATCCTTTAATCTGCTTCAGCAATTTTACTACAACATCCAGAAAATCACTTTAAACTGTACTCTGATAGATCCTCTCCAAGATGAAGATAAAACCTGAGTGCAAACTATTTCATTATAGCAAGCAAAGAAGCTGAGCATCCATGGCAATTTTCTAATTCCGTTTACACCTCAGATTAAAAAAAGTGACTCATAAGTACTTACACTGGCAACTACAGGAAAAAAAAAGCAGCTAATTATAAATTGTATTTCAATACTTTTGTTGAGTTACATGACAAAGAGTTCCTTATTTTCACATCTTATGGCAGCAGAGTACAAAAATCCTCTTTCAGATAGTACTGACATCCATCTAAGTTAGACAAACCAGTAAGCCAGAAACACCCACATGTAATAGCAAGGAATTAGACCACCACCACCACAAGTTTTTTAATTTCTTCAACAACAAGGCATGGTATAAACATAAAAATGTATAAAGATAAACAATAAAATACCTCAAACACTGCAAAAAAAATGGAGTGAGAGCAAAGTACCTGATGAAGTAAATATTTTCAGGCCTGAAGGCTGGTTGATCAGAAAGTATTTTGTTAGTTGGGAAACACATCGGAGAAAGCAGCAGCAACACTTTCTCCCTGCCATCAAGGCTCTGCAGGGGCCAGGATCAGTGGGAGCCCCCCACTCAGGGCAGGGTTACTACTTTAAACTTTCCTTAATTATTTTATGATACTAATCCTGTTGAAATACATGGTTCCTAAATGAGAGTGAGTAGGAAATGCTTTTTCTAAGTTAAGAATCAGACTGAACCTGGCAAAACTGAAAACTCCAGTCAACAGCATATACAAATATTTTTTTTTTAAAAGAGTCATTTTTACTTAAGAGTATAATACCATGTCATCACAACTGGTACAGAGCTTATATGTTGTGTGCATCCTACATCTGATGCTTAGGTGCCTCAGCAAAAGACAAAGAACATAAATAGAAAAATACTTCATTACAGATGTTCAAACCTGAAACTCTCAGGGCTTTGCAGTAGGGCATTTTGGTTTGCAATTTTTATATTTCTTTGCTGATTTTGGCATATGATTCACTGTAGCACTTTATAGAGTACCAAAAAGCAGGCATGATGATGCTGCAGAACAGGATAAGGATAGGTATTAAGTGGACAACCTTCAACTACAGCACAGGGCAAAGAACCACCAAATTTATCTGCAAATCTATGAGCACTATACAGGGCCAGTCAGCCCTACGTACTTCCTGGCCACTTTGGCATTGTAAAATATTTGTGGAAGATGTTCATTTTAATGATTACCTCCTGATTACATGCAACAGATACACCGCCAATCTACCCAAATAGTCCAGTTAACCTATGCTCAACCAAGGAAAGCAGTAAAACTGTGGTTTTATTGAAGCCAATGGACCCAGTAACATTGTTTAAAATTAAGATGATGCTTAAAGGGCTTTTGGATTCATTCTTATTAGAGCTTCCTATCATCAGCTAAAAAAAAAAAAAAGAAAAAAGCCCTCAAACAACTGCTAAGTCAAAGCATCCAGTATAAACAAAAGTTCTACTACACAGTATTTTGTTTCAATAGCACAAGTTATAGCTGAAACTGATACTAATTACAGCTGCATTAATTAGAGTAAATTTCTGCAATTTAACTAGGTTGGCACTTAAAAGTGCTTGTTCAATTACAATACATTTCAGACCTTTGTCCATCACCCCTCAACAAGTTGGTGAGCTTTTAAGTTAACCCCTACAGGACTATACAGGTATCCATTCAAAGGAGGTGATGTTTCCCAAGTGTTACAGCTTCAGCTGCCCTTGTATTATGAAGGGAGCTAATAAAACTGGCAGACCTCAACCTCTTCAAGCTATTGCCTGCTACAGCCCCCACATCCTAAGATGCTAAGATGTAGTTTCTCCTTTTGGGCCTGCCCTGACAAGTGTCAGTCTAGAGCATTCTGCATCACTAAAAAAAACCTTCTAAACTCAAAGTGATAACTTCAACAACCACCAAAACCCCCCACACTTTACATGCTACAAGAAACAGGGCAGAAGAGAAAAGTTCCGAGTCAAGATTTCTCAAACACTAAGGATATTGTTGAGTTTTTAAATCAGCCCATACTCTTACAAAAAACCCAAAAAAAAAAAAACCCTAACACCACAACAGTGGAGACATTTCCTATGCAAGGATGCAGTAAAGGAAAAATGAGCAGGAACTAGACCTTAGGAATTAGCTTTTTATGTGCAGTCATTGCCTTTTCAAGGTTTTTTATTTTCCAGTACGCATGTGCTTCAGCTGAGGTTCTTGCCAGCCCAGACACTTTCACTCTAAGTTTAACAGTATTAATGTATTTAAAGACCTGCGAGCCTACCCAAATAAAAAGAAGAAAAATTGAAGAATACTCAGTAGGAAGAAGCTTTTTCCTTCGGTATTACGATTCTGCTGAAAGGACAAGACAGATACTGCATTTGTACCACAACGTTACTGTTGGAACTCCACAGCACCATCTTCAAACAGACTACGCAGGAAATAGAAGGGGTGGAACTGAAAGATGAGAAAAGTTGAGGAAAACATGAGGATGCCATACAGCAGAACAGCACATCTTTCCTTGAAGTTGGGATGCCAACTGTTAGCATGACTTTGCCAAATGACACCAGTTTGGAGTTAACAAGCAGCCAAAAGGCTCCTCCTAGCAACTTGAGACTTAGGTGTATACTTGAAGTATGTAAAGTCTAGTAACATTCTATATTAATAAAAGAATGCAGATAATACATTCATAAATATCAGCAATAATTTAAAAACCTCTGAATATCTAAATAGACATGAATTACAACATACTCAATCATCCTGTTTCTTTAAAATTGGTGTTTTACATAGGCCTATATTCTCAGATTAGTTTTTAACTAGAGTACAATGATCCCAAAGACAGAAAATTGTGAAGACACTCATTTTTAAGTGGCATATAGCCATAACAATCTAACTAGATTTTTGCAGGTTGTGATGACTAATTAAGTAAATGTCACTGTCTACAGGAACATATGTTAACAGAAACTCTGTGCATGAGCATATACGTATGCATGTGCTAGTGTGATACCCAAATTCAATTAACAGGTCTCTACTAAAAATATGTCTATAAAACAAGAGAAAGTTAAGTAAAAATACAGTCTCAGGCTTGACTGAAGAGGCAGTGAAGAGGCTGAAGCTGTGGAAACGGAATGAAAACACAGAAAATTATTTTAACTCCAAATAAATAAATCCTAAGACAAAGAAAAGCTCACTAATAAATATTATTACTGGTATCACTAGAGACAAGCATTGCTTAACAAAATGATAACAAATGTCGAAAACTATGCTATGCTGAAGATGCGTACTCGTCTGCGAGGAATTATTGGTTGCAGTGAAGCTGGAGACATAAATTGCCTGCATGTGGCACACAGCCTACATGCACATCGATTACCCTCCTACATAGAATCCAAAAATGCATTCCTTGCATGTCAGCCAAAATGCATATCACAGGACATTCAAAACAGCATAAAGGATTCAGATGATCATTTACATACATCTCAATATGAATTAGGTACCCTACTCCCTTACATCAATGTATATTGTTATAAGTGGTTTTAATCAGTGGACAACTTAACATAGAACATCTGTCTACTGTAGCCCTGATTGTCAGCATTAACTACAACACTTAATATTCTACAAATGATATGCTGTCTGAGCCACGAGGAGCAGCTGTTAACCACTGACATGGCAATGAAGCAGTGGATATGGATATACCACCTGCTGGTCTGCTCTATCTTAAATATAGGTAAAACTGTTATTATCTCCTTAACAACAACCCAAAGATAACATTAATCTGTGCTGCCTGATAGCTTAACACTGCTTTAGATTTGAGTTGCATTATACTTAAGGAAAGATAAGACTAAAAACTCCCTATTCTAATATATATAAAAACTAATCATAATTTGTATTATTGTTACCCACTTTAGTTAAATGAAAACTGCTCCTGCTACCAAAACCCACCTGAAGCATCTTCTGAATTGGCAGCACAAGCCATTTGCTTGTTCCACAGTGTAAATCACACAAATCACACCCAAGTCACCTTCAGGTCACTCTGTCTTGTCCAAAACCTCAGAAAAATTAAACTATAGCAACACTCTCCCCTTAAGGAAACTGAAATGCAGCACTGTCATTCCTTTAAAGCAATAATTGGGGCAGAATTTTGTCTGCAGGAATCAGCTCAGGGAAAACAAAGCCTGTGCAAAAAAAATGTAATGATTATTGCTTGTCAATCATAACATAAATTGGAGACCCACGGCTCCAGGAGTAAAGATGGTCCATGTCACTTGTTTGTGATGCACAGCTGGCTAGGTAATTTACCCTCTAAGATCAAAACAATACACTGACTTCCGGGTTTGTTATCATGATTAAATCTGCATCATTCAACATCCTGAACTAATTCTAGCCTAGTACTAATTCTGCCCTTTCCTTCTTTTTTCCTTACCTTCTGTTGCTACTTTTCCTGGATTTTATGAACGTCTTGACACTGAAAGCTGTGACACTGAGGGCCAAAAATCAAACCATCAGTTCCATAACACTTGGTTTGTACCTGGCTATCGTTTTCTTTCCCAGAGAGGTAGCATTCATGGTAACTCAAACTGAAACTTCTGCCCAGAAGAGATGAAAAGAATGAAGAGCACTTCAAAATCCTTAGCTGGGAAGTGTTAAACTTCACCTGCATTCCTTGACAAAAAAAAAAGTCAAATGACATTATGGTGGCATTTCTGCATCATAAAGGAACACATCTTTGAAAAACAAACACTATAAACTCAAAGCAAAGTAAAAATTTGTATCTCGTAAGATTAGAGACTCTCCTTTTTAAAGCTATTATACTGTTTCTATTTGTTGTCAGGACGTATCAGGGGCCAAACCCAAGTCTATTATGCTGAACGATGCCTAACACCACAGAGATTCAAATATGACATCGCGCAGTGCAAATCTTTTTATTTTCATCTAGAGTGAGAACAAGTGCACCATTTCCAAAATACATTTAAGTTACATACATAGGCCTAAAGAAATAAAACCCCAAAGCAAAGAATGAGAACTGCTGCTCCTGAGCAGTCTCCCAGAGCAGAAGCTGATTTCAAACTCTTTCTGCAAGTAGCTGATCAAAAAACGCCCTGGTAAAACAAGAGCAAATACAGGGAAAAGATGAGGCTGACTCCTTCTGGTCAGGAAAGGGGTGATTTCAGGTTGCTGTGGGCGAGGAGGGACTGCTTAAGGAGATCTGGAGAATCAAAAAAAAGGTATCTCTTGGATAACTGAATGTCCTGCATAGTGATCACAGAATCGCCTAGGCTGGGAGACCTTTCAAGATCTTCTAGTCCAACCAGTGGGGGAAAAATAAAAAACAAAAACCCACAACACACAAACCCCACACCACACCAAAAATCACCACCAACCCAACTGAATGAACATAGGAAGCAAAGGAATTATACAAACAAAGGTTGGGAGGAAAACCCTAATTCTAGGAAGTTCTCCTTCAAATAGGAACAGATGGAGGACCCATCTGGCCAGGCAGAAATGTGCCAGGCTGTGCATACTGAGAACAAGACCATGCTCCAAGATCCACCTCCAGCCATGAGCAGTCTTGATGCTAGGCTGGTTAATCCAGTAATTAATTAGGAGGGATGTGTTTCAAGAGGGAGGCTTGAAAGAAGAAATGGGAAGGGAAGGTGGTGGACACAGCAGCTGCAACACAGTCATGACAATGTCTGTGTGTGGCGAGTTGCTCCCTGAGCAGGAACATTGTCCCTTTGGTCTTTTTATTCCTGTTTCTCTCTCAGGGGAGCCTCAGGTAGAAAAAGTTTTGACAGGAAACATCTGAAAATGGGTAGCTTTTATGTTGCACAGAGAAAACTTCTAATCCGCAAAACTGCAAATAAAGTCACTGCATCTGAAGATTAAAACTTGTATTCTTGCCAGGTTTTGCCCTCATCTGTCAAATGACTAGGCTAAAGTAAACTTGAAATAGATTTTCATTTATTTTTCATCTTCAGTGTAATCCAAAGACTGCCCTGTTAAAAGCCTTTTGTAAATCATTTGGTCAGTTTTTCTCAACAAAACAGTCCTTAAGTAATGCTGTATATCAGCCTCTTTTTTGACATGTTCATTTTTTCATCTTGACATCTCCTCTTAAAGCTAATACAGTGTTTGTCCTATTATCTTTTTTTTTTTTTCCAAACTGTGAGGAGGGGGCAAGAAGACATGGACTCTCTCCCCTCCCATCACAGCAATGGGAGGACACGAATCAAGGATGCTGTGCTTTTTCTCTCCAAGTTTTTTCTTTCAGTCTTACTGCCTGGTGTTAAGAAAACAGGTGTGGCAAGAAACTCGAATCGCTACATCAAACCTGGCTGATAGAAATCACATCACCTTTCCCTTTAAGGTGCATGTTCTCTATCAAATTTCTTCCCAAACGTAATGGGGGTTTAAACTCTAATCCGACCGACATGAAAAAGTGCCTCTGCTATGATCCACCACATCATTTGTGTTTGGCCTTTACAGGCCAAGAAAAAGTCAATGGGATGATTTTGTAGACGAAACAAGTGAGGAAAGAAAAAATACACTTCACCACT
>JAOXNG010000021.1:71259336-71270396 GCA_028566535.1 Scolopax minor
ACACCTGGATATTGCAGTAACACTGGTGCTCATGGGCTGGTGGGGAAGGTGCCAGGCACCAAAGCCAAGTTCAGGGGCTCCACTCTTCCTCTACATCTTCCTCTACACCGCCATGGTTAGGGTGCCAGCTGGAGCGTGTAGGGATGGAGGCTGTTTGTGGTGCCTCCATGTGAGCATGGATTGAGTGCTCCATTGGAGCACCATTATTTGTTCTCCTGTTCGGCACGTGGTATTTTGCTGTGGGATCACCTTCCAGAAGATGTTATCTCCTGACAGGAGTGCAGCATGGAAAGAAGGACCTCAGGTGTCAGCAGGAGGAGCTTCTTTTCCAGGGGGAATTTCAGACACAGGAAGGACAGACAAACAATACAACAGGGGCTTCATGCCATCCATAGCTAAGACCCTTACACAATCAAAATAACCCTGCAAGTCTCAGCTCTCCCTTTTCACTCCATTCACATGTTCAAAATCTCTGACCACATGCTCAGGGGTGCCCTTTTTTCTTGGTGATTCACTAAATCTGGGGTCAGCTCTCTGGGTGGCAGATCTGCACAGCACTGTAACTGCTACCAGAACCGGTCTCTCCCAGGCTGTCTCAGGCATTGCATCCTCTGTTACATTTTAGCTGCTAAATAATGCACTAATGGAAAAGGAAACCTTAGCCAGGGCATCTGGATTAAGATGCAGAGCAACCACAGTTTTTTAGCTTGAATTTTCTGGCTTCAAGTGATGTATTTCTTAGCTTTATTTCTACATGTGTATGTTTTTGGTGGATTTTTTTTTGCATGGGCTTTTCAAGAAGGGAGGAAACAGATTTTTATTATAGCACTTGAACTTCTGTTATTAACATTCTCCCTCGCGATAATAATTTTTGGTTCAGAACAAAGCTGCTGAATCTAAGAAATGAAATGCAGACAGTACCCAAAGCAGAGAAAGGGCTGAGAGGCTCCTACAGCATTTTAAGAAAACTGTTAATATGGTACAGATCTTTGATGATATCTTAGCTCTATCAATCCATCCATCTTTCTGCTTACTGCTGTATTCACCTCTTTTTCTTTATGGCCTGAGAGATTTTTATTCTGACTAGTAAATTAACAATTAGTGCTTCATTTACCCAGGATCTCCAATGCCCAGACAGTATTGATTTATCTACGATGGTAGAGTGGGAAGATAGAGCCTCTTTCATTGAAGTTTTGGCCAAAGAGTCAACAGAGCTTGGCAACCAGCCCTCCCACAGCACAGGCAATCCAACACCTCTGCAGGCACTTCAAATCCTTGTGTTAATTCAGAATGACACACTAACTGTAAATTTTCAAGGCCCGTGGAACTTCTTTGTGGGATATGTTACAATCATCGCTGGAAACGTTCATCCTCAGTTTCTGACAGGTTTGACATAGCTCTGATCTAAAAATGTGATAGATACCAACAGCAGTCACTAGTCTTCAAAACTTAAATGCCTCTACTAAGATAAATGGTGACCAAAATATTAATTCAGTCTTCGCAAAATGAAAAATCATTTCACCTTAACTGGAGTAATTTTCTGTTTAGAATCAATAGCCAAAAATGACAAAGCAAGTATGTTGTGCTCAATAGTTTTATTTCTCAAGTCAGGCAGACACAGTAAGATGTCTGTGTAATGGCATATTCATAAAAATATCAAATTCTGAATTTTTCTATAGGTATATACAAAGGTAGTAGGAAAAAAACGCGAGTGAAGGAATCCAAATACATAGATGGATTTTTGAGAGGATTTCAGAGAAACATGTTAGCATTAAAACATATATGAAGTAGCATAATGGAAAGGATTATATTTTTTTTATTTTCCTATTTTGTTGAATTTTTTCCATTAACATGGAGACATTAGCTTAGAAAAAACACACAATTGGTATACAACAGATCCCCAGAAGGATATTCATATCAAAGATGACCTCAGGGGAAAAGCAAATTTCAGGAACCACTGAGAAGAAAAGTCTTTGCTGACAGTAATGGAAACATGACAAAATAACTCAAATATGACAATACCATTTGCTTCAAAGGTAAACATTGTATTTCTTCAACAAATACTAAGAAAGGACTACCCCCACTCAAAGATAAAGTTACAGGCGTTTAAATTCTTTAGCCAAGAAAATTAACATTGCAGGGTTTTTTCCTGTTCACACTCAAACACATCTTGCACATTCAGAACCAGAGTATCACGCCTCACGTAATTTCTCCATCAAATGAAAATCCCTAAAAGAAAATCAGCATTCTGAAATAATTTATTGCTAAATGTGAATGTTTCAAGTTAAATCCCTCTTGCCTGCTTTGGCAAGGGGCTGGACTAGGTGATCTCCAAAGGTCCTTTCCAACCACTACGATTCTGTCAGTCTGTGAAAGAACACTGTTTGCTATGGTAAAGCAGCCAGGAATACAGATTTTTCTAGATCTCTGAAGTGGTTTTAGTTCATTTCCATTCCCTGGAAAGCCTTCCCACAGCAGAGGCAGGACCACTTCCTTTGCAGACGTGGAGGTTTTCTGCCTGCGTGGCCTCACACACTTTTAAACACAAGGACTTTGGCAAGGAAAAGGTGAAGAACACATTTACTTATCCCCACAGCATGAATCCACCAATGATTGCTTTTCCAGAAGCAAATAGACCCAAAGGAAGAGAAATTTTTAAAACTTCAAAAGTTGGAAAGGAAGGCTCCTTGACTTTTCAGTTCCAATGCATAGAAATATTCCCCATCGGTGAGGAATAAGGTCCACAGGAGGCTTCAGCTGGCAGCTTACCTAAAATTTCTCCACCCAAATCTTATCTGGTGCAAACTATTCCTGCTTAATCTAGAGACAGAATTCTGGAGGGCCAGCAACAATGAAAATAAAATATCTAGGCAGGGATTATTTTTTATATGGAAGACCACAATCATAAATTGATTTCTCTCCCCACATCCAGATTTTTTGAGAACAGGTTTAAGAACAAAGTGGGAAAAATGCAATGTAAAGGCAACCTCCTTTTTGCATCATTTGCAACTTCTCAGGCCTGGAAGTGCCCTGGGAAGTGCAGTTTAGCGATGATCCCGGGTGTGTTTCCTTCAGCAATTCTTCTACATGCAAATTGTTGATAAGTCTTCCTGGCTTTAGAGCACCATTTCTAAAAGACAGACTTTTGCCTTCTCATCTCTTCCAATGTCTATCTTTTTTTTTGCGTCAACTATATAATTTTTCTCCTTTCTGCTTTGCTAGTTTTTGCATTAAATTAAAGTAGTGTGCAAGCTTTCCATTACAAATATCATTTTCAAACAGAAAATTTCAATCAATTTTCTATATCCTAAGTACGTTTGAAAAGCAGCATATCTTTCTTGAAACCCCATTTTTTGTAACACTCATAAGCAACACCAGCAGTTTCAGCTACAATCCTTTTAATTACTTTTTGCTTTGATTAAGACAAATGTATCTCCCAGAGTTATATGTTTGTACAAAATTAGAAAAGATAGAAAAATCCTAGATCAACAAAATGACACTGGTTTTGCAAATTACCCTGACTGCAAATATTTATCATTTGAACATCTGTCAGAGATCTGTCTCCTAGTAACATTTAGACTAAATTTTTGCCTAATGCAGGTGGAAGAATAGGTGAGGAAAGGAGCTTAGAGGCAAAATTATACAGCATGATAAACACAATCTAATCAAGTGTCTAAGGTACATGGATATTAATTTTGCCTGCTGTGCTTTCCTAAATAATGCCCAAGGTTTCCTGTGGTTTTTTCAAGTTTCCTTCCTCTGTTGCCTCAATTCAAGAGGTTCAAGTGGAAAGGGATGCTCATAAATTTCTGGATATACTTTCAAATAGAGCTAAAATCAATATTTTATTTTTTTTCAGTGGAGCCCAGTTAAAAGCCAAACCCAGTATTACTTTTTATATGAAAAAATCCGCATCTTATTAAAACATGTGAAGATGTGTGTGCATCTGGGAAGCAGTTGTTGAAGGAGCCAATCTCTATCTGCTCCATTCCAAAAGATCCAGCCATTATCCAGCTGACATCCATGTCCTGCACAAATTTTAATTTCGGTCCTTATGGTCAAAATAACAAATGGCTAACGAGCTTTCATCCTGTATTGGAAATGCAATGTGCTCTCAACAAACATCTTTGAAAAGAAGGCATTAACCAAGTATTTATTCACTGAGGATAGGATTGTCCTAATTAAATAAAATACTCATAAAGCTTCAGGATGTTACTGGCTCTACAAATTACAGTTTCAGGTGCTTTGCTGGCTGTTGAGGGCCAGAGTATGTGAGCACCACATGCCAGGTCTTTCAAGACAAACACCTAATAGGCTTCAGGAGATTTCTAGGTTTGCAGTAATAAGAACCTGAGAATGGCTCTACTGGGTCAGCCCCAAGATTGTCCAGCCCAAAATTGCCTCTGGCAGTGGCCTGCAGCAGATGACTAGGGAGGAGTGTAACAGCTGGGTGACAGTGTATGGTATGCTCCCAGCCTCTGCTTGTATTCAGTCCCTGAGTTGGAGGTGGTTTTTTCGCATTTAACAGATCTCAATGGGTTTTTCTTCTGTGATTTTCCTTCTTCAGACTCCTCTGGGCATTGGGCATTGTCAGTTCTCTCTCTGCCATTCCTGCTTTACTGACAGGTTTGTAATGCACAGCCTGCGCCACCGGGGCTGGTGTGGGTATTTCTAGAGAGGGTACGGAGACAAACCAGCCTGCTCCTATGGGAACAGTTTCACAACAGTCGCCTGCAGGATGTACCTGAGTGTCAGAAAGGAAGATCAGTGTAGCAAATTCACCACTAACCAGGTGCAAATATACTAGAAAAGACATTCGAGGAATCACTTGTGGTTTTTTTTCAGAAGCTAAAGGCATGTTTTAAATTTCACAATGCCCTTAGGCCAGGTAAGGAAGACCAAGTCCATGGACAGCCAGGCTGAACCATAGCAAGGTCAACAGAATTGCCTCTCTCCATATGACCTGGAGGCAAAACTGGAGTAGGAAATCACTGCACTCTAACCACAGCATGAAGGCCTAGCTAGGGGACAGGGCATGGCTGTAAAAGCAAAGGGTACCTCCTATTGGCATCTGAATGCAAATAAGTTTTTTTTTCTAAAACCATGCTTTTGAAAGCTGAAAGCACTTTCCAGCATGAACCGTGAGCACATGGACAGTTTCCACAGCTTCCTTTTTTTTTCAGGAAGAGTACTCCATGGACAATTTCTGGCTCTGCATTTACAATAGGGATTCACCAAACCAACAGTCTCCATCCTCCTTTATACCCACAGCAGCTCTTTGATTTTATCATTGTGTTGTTTTATAATGGAAATTCTAGTGTTAAAACCAGAAATACTGGATATTCCCCAAGCTTCCTTATAGACCCAGTGTATTCTCTATAGCTCTGAAATCTCCTACACTTATGGAATCTCTTTTTTTCCCCCCCTATATTTTACTATTGCCACCTGTCATTAACCAAAATAGCTGTAGAAGTGGTAGCGAAAGTGGCAGCTCCTTGGACAAGGAAAGTTTCCCAAAGCACGCTGGGGCTTGTGGCTTTGGGTTTGCTGTTAGTCTGGGCAGTGTAAAGGTACTTTGATAAGGACAGCCAAGGCACAAACAAAATTTTGAAAGTGATCATTAATGTTGACTGTCCCTAAAAGGTCTAAGTTTCTGGAAGAAGATGCTCAGCACTTTTTAAAAAGTCATATTTATTTCAGACTGGGTTCCTGAGAGCATGAGTAGGTCTTGGCAGCTCATTTTTGCTAGTGAGGGTTTTTTGGATGACAGCTCAGCATTGCCCTGGACAGAAAATACAGTATTATGCACTAGTCATGGAAAAACTTTGCTTTTTAGGTGTTTTTTTTCCCAACTTATTTATTTGGGGGCGTGGAGTTGGGATGGCGTGTCTTAGACCTGCAGCGTCTGCGTGGCCAGAAAAATTTCATTCTTTTGTTATTTAAATTTCTGACTTATCTCCAAACTTAATATCTTGCTATACTCATCCCCACTCACAATTGTTTGATGATAGGAAAAAAAAAATGTTACTGAGCAATTTGCTTTGAACCTGCTCTTTCTTTTTTTCTTTTTAATATCACAAACTTTCATTTTTTGCATGCTTGCAGGTTCTGCAGCAAAGGATGTCCTCCCGTTGTCCTTGTTTTTGATGTTAAACCTGTTCTATCCCTTTGCAAGTGACTATCTTCTATCAGCCTGCAAACAACAAAAGAGGCTTTAAAGATAAAAGGAAGAGGAAGCCAGATTCACTTTTTAATAGTCTGGGGACTGGACACTATCCCCTGGAACAGTGGAGTTTGACTGCAAAAGCCTGGAGATGATTGAATTAAGCTCACGCATGTAGTGTCTTGTTCCCACAGGACAGCCCCTGGTGGACTTTCAGCAATGGTCTGTTGCTAAAAAGATATATTTTTAAAAACCCAAACATGATCTGGAATCGATATGATATCATTCTTTCCTTTCCTTGCTTTCCACTTTGCTGCTTTCAGCCTGACAATACCATAACCTTCGGAGTCACCTCTGCAGAGATCCTGCTCCCTCCGGAGCAGTATTGGATGCTCTGCAGCCGTTTGCTTCTTCCCCAAGGTCAGATAACAGAAGTCACACATCTAAACATTTGTATCTTCTGGTTTATGCTTTTTCTGACTGAACATCGAATCTGTACAATCTTGTGCATTCAAAAATGATGGAGATTTAAATCGGATATTTTAAGTTTCAATGCTCCTTTTTTTCTCAGCATACTATGGCTCAATTTATTTTCAGCAGCCTTCCTAGAATTTCCTCTTTGTAGAGGAGTGCTGGCGCCCCCTATGTTCATATTAACTCCTTCAATATTAGCACTTCTTTCTTCACAAATGTGCTTTCTTTGACCATGTCAGAGCAAATATTTAAAGCAATTTAAAAAAAAAAAAAAAACCAAACCCAAGCCCCTTACACAACAATTTACTGTTTGACTCTTCAGGCATAACCTTCATAGACTGATAATCTAACTTATTAAAGAAGAACATTCTATATCACACTGTTTAGGAATACTGCAATTCTGCATCAATAAAACTGCAGCCTTTTTTTCCCCTGGAGAACTAGTCTAGGCCACTGAAAAACACTCATATATTTTTGGAAGGTGTTGTTCTAAACACGTCAAAGCAGCAGTATTTATTCAGTGTTTGTATACAGCGGAAATTGAAGGTGCAGGATGATATGATCATGCTGCAGTTTTCATTTCCTGCATAAAAATAAACTGTGTACTACAGATTAGAGACATCACACAACATTTAATAGATTCCCAATTCAAGAGGTGTAATGATCAGTTTAAGCTGATGTGATTCCCTGAAGAATAAGATTGCGAATGATTTAAGGTCAGAATAATGTTATGACAGTTCGCTCCTGGGCCTGTTGTGAGATGATATGTGCTGGCCATGGAGAATTGAGTTACCCGAGCCACCTTTATTGCAACTGTAATAAAAATGACTAAGAGTAGGTTATGTCTCCCATTCACCGATTTAATGTCAAAGCTGATGCTATCTTTTGGTCAATGTCTTACTGTAAAAGACCTGGTGACCTATATTTTCTAGTTGTTAGTTGTTTACAAAACAGCAATCGAAGGTGGAATTGATTCTTCCACGTTGGTCAGCAAAATACTAAGGACATGAAGAGGAGATGTTCTCCTCAGGGCAAAGCAAGAGGTGATCTTTTGGGACATGATAACACTGGGGCTGCCCATGCAGGTTTCCCTAATACGCCGCTTTTTTTTTTTTTCTGGATATTTTGTCCAAGAAGAATTCAGCCACCTCCACAGCCTGCCTGTTTTTTTTTCTGGATTGATGATCTCCTCTGTAGAGCTGCCACCCAGTAATTGAAGCCAGACGCTGTCCCTAGGCAACAGAAATGGGCATGATGCTTCCATGAAACATCACAACTATTTACCGGACCTGTGTCTGCAGAGTGTGTTAAGACCAAGGGTTTGCAGCCAGGGTTGCACTTCTGGTCCTTGCAGAAACCGTGCCCACAGAGCAGAGGAGCAGCTCAGGTACTTCCTGGGAACACGGGGCACATTGCTCACAGAGTCTGAGAGATGCCAAAGTGGCAAAGTGTCAGCCTGAGGCCATTCAGCAGTTTGTGCTGCCCTTTTGGTACTGTGGATGCTGTGTGAAGAAATCAGACTCCAGCTGCAAAAGCATGACGACTCTTTTTTATATTTTGGCTACAAAAATACATCTAATGCACCACGGGTACTAATGCTGAAGGAGATTCTGTTCTTAAGACAATGAAAAATGCAAACAATTAACAAGTTTTGTTAGAAGCAGACCCATTTCTACTCATTGTACCAAGGTCTGGGATCAGATGCGCAACATTTTCAGATGCCTAAAGATGCAGGGGGCTGTTGTTGAAAGCAATAGGAACCAACACAAGGTGGTCTGAAATTCTGATTAGAACAAGCACAGCTACATTGGCAAGCTCCTAAAAATTGGAAAGGAAGGGTAATTGTGTAAACCACAATCAGTAATGCAGTGAGCAGTAGGGGCTGTTCTGGCTCGGACAGGTTTTGGCACAATGAGCTTTGCCTAAATAGCTCTTAGTCCTTCCTAGGAACTGTTTTAGCTGCATACTGCAGGAGATGGAGGAAAGATGTCCTGTCATGGACAAAACACAGTGTTGTACCACCTTTCCATGGCTTTTTAAGATGCCATCCACATGCTGTGCTTAGCATCACCTCTGGATGCCACCAAGACAGCATACAACTGTCCTGGAGCCAGGTCTCCCATGGGCCTCCTGTGTCTCTTTTACCTCCTTAATACACTATGAGACAGAGTTAACTTCATTCATAAAATGTAAAAAATGCTGAGATTTGGATGCTCTCTTTTTCCTGATACTTAGCACTAAGCAGTTAAACACAGCTGCTACTAAAATGGCTTGCTGAGCACTGCAAACATCACATATACGGAGCTTTCTAAAAGTTTGCACTTATTTTTCAGAGCTGATAGTTCCTTTCATGTGAAGATATCCACATACATATCTCGGGTTCACCCCTGCCCTCTCAGTTTATGTCACAGCAGGGCAAGTAGCAAGTGCTGGGAGGCACCTTAAGAGCTGCAAGCATTGCTTTTAGATTATAACTGGGATTACAACTTTGCTGTCCATTGCCTCAGATATCTGCAATCACATTTTGCAAGGCTTTAGCACCTATTTCATTAATTATCTAGACAAATAATGCATTTCTAAGGCCCTACATGGGACAATCTATCACCTGTGAGAAGCTCAGTGTGCAAAGTGACCTCCACCTCCCTGGTCCCCTACAAAACCAGCACTTTTAACAGACACTAAAAAGAGCAGAAATTAAGAGCAAGCTCGTTGCAGGCTTGTGGTTGCTAGCACAATGCCAGCCCAGGTGTGATAAGGGTCTCTCAATGTACATGAGAAACATGTGCAGAAAGCTGATGTCTATTCTGTCTCCAGAACCTTCTCCACAAGCTCCACATGCAATGCAAACAACACTTGCAATGGCTGTTCCCATCTTGTGAAGGCAAAAGACCCTGTAAAAAAAATCTCACCTGCAATAACAATCACAGTTCTTGCTTCTGCTGTAGGAAAGATGGATTCATTTGAGCAGGTCACAATAAAACTGTAGGATAAACTGGGTAAACGCAATCTCAGTGTATTAGGATTTAAATGCCACAACCAGCAAAATGAGGGAGAGCAAGAAGCAATAAATCTCAGCACCACTAAACCAATTGTATTGCGCATCCATTGTGGAATTAATCAAATCGTTTTGCATATATACAATGATGTGTGCCATACAGCTGAGCTGGTGTCAGTATAAGAAGTTTTATCTTTTCACTCCTACTCCTATATGCTTTTAAATTCATAGTAGAGGTGATGCATAAATAGAAATTTAATTTTCTTTCCTCCTTCCATTGAAAAGAAACACACCCCCCAAAGCCTCATATGCCAGCATTGCTGTCACCTAACACACATTTCACATATTTTAAAGATGCACTATGAATAAAACCACACCCTCACTTTCAAAATAAGCCCACTTTTAAATTATTTTGAAAAAGAATTTTAAAAATAATGCTCCTTAATGAGGATAGACTGCTTGATTTGGAGATCGAGAACTTGAAAGATTGGCTAGCGAGGGCTGCAGCTGTGGTACCACAGGCTGGTGCTGGGAGCCTGCTGTGTGAGACAAGCCTGAGTCCCTGCAGGACGAGGGGACCTCCAAGGAAAGAAGCTGGTTCTCAGCACCTACTCTTGTCAAGTGGGTTTGAGTCGTGAGGGATGTGCACGGCCAGGTGGGAGCTTCCTGCCCACACAGTGGGGTTTTGCAGAGGTGAGGATGAGGTGACAGGCAGTTGTGGGGAGGGGAGCAGTGGCTGGGAGAAATGGTATAGCCGTGAAGGGCTTCCTTGGTGCTGCACTGCCAGGCACCACCTCACCTCAGCTTCTCCCCTGAGGTGGACTGGCCAGGCTGTGCCCAGCTCCTTCCTGGGCACAAGCACTTGGAGAACTAAGTCAACACAACCTTCAGAGGAGTGGAGTGTCTGGAATTGCTTTGAGCTGGAGGAGGCTGCAGGCTTCCACGGCAGAGACTGTTGTAGCCAGACAGCTAAATAAAACATGGCCAGAAGCAGCTACACGAGAGAATTGTGAGGCACTGATCGTCATCAGACATGCTCTTTTATGCCCCCAGAATATACTTGCAGAGAAAGGCTCATGCAGACTGAACAGGGCTTCAGTAATGAAGCCAAAGGGTATGAAATGGCCTTGGCGTTGCCAGGCAGCGTGGGGGAAGTCCTGCCAGCCCCGTGCCACCATCCCTGATGCTGAAGGAATGGGCTGAGCAATGAGCTGAGCCCACCCTGCGGCTGATGGGCAGCACACACAGCGTTTGCCAGCAAGCTCCTGTGATGGGCTGTGTGGGTCGTTGATGTGCAAGGGAAATTAAAGACCATAGAATCACTGAATCATAGAATACCAGGTTGGAGGGGATCATCGGGTCCAACCTTGCTTGATAAAAGCACAGTCTGAATCTTAAGTGTCTAATGATGGGAAATACACCTGCACC
>JAOXNG010000021.1:71428455-71439113 GCA_028566535.1 Scolopax minor
GTCTGAGTACATATAATTTTTGATACATTTAATATTTTTGCTACAGAGTTTAAGTACTGCAAATGCATATTTTATTGCTAAAGAACCAGGGCACAAAGGAGTTAAGTGGCTTGGTTACACAGAATGTTTTACTGCAGCTGAAAATTGAACTATTTTTCTCGCCCTTAGTGCTGGGGTATCCCTTCTCTTTAAAAATGTGCTTTCAAAGTCCTTTTTAAAGCCACCATCTGTCTTTGCAGTGCACACAGGGATGTCAATTTTGGAATATGACGGTGCAAATCAATTGTCCACTGAAATGTGTGAGTATTGCCTTAGCTTTGGCTCTATAGTTCTTATTTCCAGTCCATCAAGTAGCTTATCCAACGGCAGATGTGGAAAACCTAACCAGGGCACTCTTTCTATGAAAAGATGTAATGTCCATTATTTTCTCTGAGTATGTTTATAAATTCTCTTTTAGGAAACTAATAATTCTTCCCCTAGGAGTTACCTGTAATATCAAAAGTTTTCATTGAGTTTCTCAAAATTCTTAAAATTATAGTACATTAAATTCAGCCATTCATCCAGATTTTCAGGCAGTGAGAAAGGACCAGTGCTTTGCAGGATTTTACTCTACTGGGGTCTGTCTCAGAGTTGTATGCAGATTTGCAGATTTAAATGAAGCACATGGTCTTTACTAGACTTTTTTTTTTTTTTTTTTTTTTTTTTTTTTTTTTGCTTTTACTAAACCAGATGGTCAAGAATTAACATTGATCTGTGACAACTAGCATCATAGTTTTTAAACTGTTCTTTTTTCTGGACCTCTTGAACACCTGAAGTTCATTCATTCTTGGCATCATTTTAATGTTGGCTTTCTGGTTTTTCAAGTGTGGGTTTTTCTTCTTTCATTATTTTCCAGTGATAAGGATTTGTAGTGTGTTTTCACTGTAAGAAACTTCTAATTAATTGATATTATCTGTTTGAAACACTCTGTGGTTATTTTTATGCTAATCTCACATTTTATTAATATGCTTCCTGGCAGAATAAGACATACACCAGAGCATGTGAGGTAAGTTAAACACTATCAGATCAATATAAAAAAATCATTATTTCAGTGATTACCATGTCCATATAGTGCTAAGAAATACAATGTAGATGCACAAACATATCAATCCTGGTCTAATTGTTTTGTGCTTCCTAAAGCTGAAGAATGAGTAAAGTAAAGTACTCAAATCTTTTCTTTACAGCATAGTGGCTAAAGACGTGTTTGCATTAAAAACTGCCATGTAGCAAAGAATATTGCTTTAGAGAAAGCAGACTAATCACTCCAGTATGGAATGCAGTATAGACCTTTTTAAACTACATTCTAGGCATTCACAGGAGTCTTGTTCTATCCGTTTTTTCATTAATCCCATCAAAGATGAATCAGAGAGAATGCTTATTAAGGCTGGTATGACACCAGCTTGGCAAGAAGTGGAAACAAGGAGTGGGAGACAGAATACAAGACACGTTCTTGACTGGGTAGAGAGTCCAATTGAAGTAAAACACGATTCAGTAAAGAGAAACGTGTTGTCCTTTAGAAAGAGGTCTCAAATGGGGAGTGCCTGCTTTGTGTTGCAGATGGACTTGCATTTACAGTAAGTGTGAAGGAACAAAGTGCTGCTAAAGAGACAGTGCCTTTCTGGGGCCCTTTTAACAATGAATGTAGAGTGTAGGATAGGATGGGGATGAGACAATTGCAGGATTGTGGTTGGGATTGTTGAGGCCTCAGTATGAAGTTTGTACACAGATGGGGGCAACATACTTCAGACAGGTGATGGAGGAGTTGGAGGGAATCCCAAGTAGGACACAAACCCTTTGGCAAGCTGGAACTTTGATTGAAAGGGTTGATTTTTTTAATGCTTTTTAATCTGTGAAATTATGACCATGACAAAGGTTTACAAATATGCTAAATGATAGTTTTGGAGTCTAGGAACAGTGCAAGAATAACCAACTTACTTTTGTAGAAACACAGAACTAGTGTCAGGTTTTTTTTTTTTTTTTTGTTGATGGTTTTGGATTTTTTTGTTGCTTGTTTGGCCACTCAATTTGCCAGTTAAATTCACTAACTCTGCAAGGGCTTCTGCGGGATTATTTTTCTGCTGGATCTGCTGGTTGACTTGACTCCCCACATGGTTAGGTGAGCACCATGTCATTGCATGCAGAAGATCCGGGTCATTGTAGTCCATAGGGGAAAGGAGTGGGAGTAAAAGTTTTTGACTTTTCCTTCGGTGTTGGCTCAGTTCTGTCCTCTGACTACACCTTGGGACTGAAATCTGGTAGTATTACTCCTTTTGGATACTACGAACAGAGGAGTGCCACTGAACTCATAAGAAAAGGCAGCAGAATCTGGGTCATACAGGAACAGTTATGATAGATGGAGAATATATGAGGATTTCTTGTTTTCAGGCAGAGCAGATGGCAAATTTCCCTCAACATTTCTAGGGCTCAGAGCTTTAGTAATCCTCTTACCTCAAGCGAAAATTGGATTTATGGTTTGGACAAAGATCAGAAGAAGAAAGAAAAACATGACAAAGTCCAAATGGTCAGAAATGTCTGTGTTAAATAGACAGTTAATAGTAGAAGGCACTATGAATCAGAATGTAATCCAGGGACAGTATCCTCTACAAGCTCAACAAATCTTGGTTGTAAACGTAAGTGTACAGTTGATAACTGATACCTGCCGATACCCAGATCTTTGCCGCTAACAGGCACTTGGAAGTATTTTATTTCTCTGAATATAAAAACCTTGGAAAAAAGCTTTTAAGTGCTTGCACTTGACATTGAATGCCTAGATGTGAGATGATAATATATGTAGGAATATACTGCTAAGCAAGTTTTTAAAGTAAGTTTTTAAATCTGTCTCAGCTGCAACTGTGTTGTCTGAAATAACATGCCTTACCAGTTTCCATAGGGTGCCGGAAGTGTATATCCTGGAATGGCAGGAAGAGCAATTAAAAAAATTTGCTCACTTAGCATAGTAAATTGCTCCTGAATGATCCAAAGGTTAATTACCACTTGAAAGGTGGCTGCTGTATGAAGAAAACTTCAAGATTTTATAGGTTCAATGAACTTTCAGAATCAAAAGGAGCCCAAATTAAATGCCTGTCTAGAAAAGCTCAAACCATCACTTAAAAATTTTGTCTTTCCAGGAGACTCAGTCTTACATTTAATTTTTAGGCTACCTCTTCTTAAGTTCTCTAACAATACAGTAAGGTAACACTATATCTGTGTTCCCCAAGTAAACTGAAAACTTGGGAGTTTTCCATTCTTGGATGTGAGTGTGGAAAATTCACTGCCCTGGGCTATTCATTATGTTTGCCGCTTGTAGACATGACTGTACCAGAATGAGTAACTACTAACAAGGAAGTGTGAATTAGGCATGGCTGCTCTTTGAAATTTCAACTATTTCAAAAATTCGCTGCAAGTAAGAATGTGCCTCATTCATAGGAAATACATGGAGTAGGAAAGGGTGAAACCCAACATGTGGAACATATCATCTTACAAGTTGAACACAATTACTTCTTAACTTCGTTGTTGTTATTGAAATCTATCTCCAACTTTAATGTTGCCCTGTATTTATGCTTTCCACAAAGTGACAGTGTGTAAGAAGAAAAACCCTAATTCAGTGCCCGGTGAAATGATGGAAAGGCTCTCAGGAAGCTCTATGGAGTGAGTTTGTTGAACTGCTATTTTTTAGAATGAATGTAATGATTTACACAAGATTTGTATGTATTCAAAATGTCCACAGGATTTGTATGTATTTAAAATGTGTCTCCATAATTCTTGTTCAAGTTTACTTTTATACAAAACTAACCAGTGAGTTCTGTACCCTACACAGACAGTTTCCTGTAAGTTTGGCTGTAGCCGTGCAGAGGATACATACGGAGTTGAAGCACAGAGTAAGTCTGAATACAGTCCTTTGTCCGATTCACAGTCTGTCAAATTCAGTTTTAATATTATAGACTTGTTCTACTATTTGGATTTCTTTGAAAAAAAAAAAAAGGAATGTCTTGAGTGTTTTTATTCAGCAGAAAATTACCATTCCTCTTTTCTCTTTCAATAAATACAATGAAGTTAACTCGATCTAATAGTAAAATTGTTTTCCCTTCTTTTCACAGACATGAGACTGTTAAAATCTAATCTCAACTGTTTAAGATAATTTGTCAAGCACCTGTCCTTGTGCTGCCTGCTACCTTGAAATCATTGCAAAAAGCTCCCACAACTTACACGGGAACAATTTGGCCAGTCCAGTGCTATTGAAATAGGTTTCTTGAAAATCTCTTCAGAAGTCTCCCATAAGTTCTCTAGGTTTCTATTCAGCACAATTTTACTAAGTACCTGTAACTAAAAGTACATTTACCCAAGCATAGAGTTTTAGTCACATTTGCTTGCATTGAGCTTGGCCCTGTACAGGCTTACTTATCAAACTGTCTTTAAAATGTCATGTGTCATTTTAAGTTTATATTTTTTCCTGTGTTTTTATTGGCTTCACAGCTTTTAAGTGTGTGGAGTAATATGGTTTTACCCGTAAGGTCCAGTAATTGTCATGAAAGTTTTTTTTTCTTATTCTTGTATTTTATTTTTTCCTCAGACTACTTGAACAAGCCTACAGCACCATTTGCATCTACCATAGGAAGCCACAATGTCACATTAGGGTGGAAGCCAGCCAACATCTCTGCAGTGAAATATATTATCCAGTGGAAGTTCAATCAACTCCCTGGGGACTGGAGGTACACAGAGGTAAAGAAAGACACTTCCTTTTACTTTGCATGGAAAAAGGTTCTTGGTTTTATTTATAATCCAGCCCTATTTCACAGAGGAAAAAAAATAAAGGTAATTTATTAAAAGAATGCAATTATAACAGAAACCATATGAGGAATGAAAGTAACAACTAGATTTTGAGACAGAAGTGGCTGCAATTTACTAGTGGATTAAGTGGCTCCTTTATTTATTCTAGCAGCTGGTTAAAATTGGTAAAATATTTTGGGATTCTTAGTGTACTTACAGGGCACTTGTTATGTTTGTTGTCTTTGCTCTTCACTTTATTTTAGAAAAACAGTGGATAATTTGTTAGGCTGATGAAAGAGGTGCACAAAATCATGAGTGACATGGAGAAGCTGAGAAGTGGACAATTCTTCTCCATTTCCTCCAACATAGGAACTAGGGACCTTGGTGGACACTAGCAGGTAGCACATTCAAAACTAGCAAATGGAGGTACTTCCTTGCAGAATGTGTAGTTAAGACATTCAGCTGGTTCCTGGCACATGTGGATATTAAATTACTAAATCTAAGCTGCTAAATATTAACAATTAAAATTGTTAAAATTACTAAATGATGTTCAAAAAGTGAATGGAAAAATTACTGGAAGAAAAAGAAAATGTAAATGCAAACTAAATGCAAACATTACCTTTGTTTCATGTTAAGCCATGCTTGTAAAATGCCAAGATCGAGGGTATTCAGGAGAAATATCACTGTATGCTTTCTTTCTTTTTATACCTTTCCCTAGAGATATTTTTTTGATTCTTGTCAAAGACACAATACTTGGCTAGATAGACCTTTGTTCTGACTCAGTATGGTTATTCTCATATTATGTTCTTTTGCGTCAACTGTACACTTGTTATCTTGCCATCATTGGACTACTTTATAGAGCATGTCAAGTTAGGGACACAAATCAAAGGTAAAGGTAATTTTCTAAGCAGGAAGTTGTTCTAAATTAATCATTGGTGAAATAATGGGGAACAATGACTTCAGACCATAAATATTTCAAGTAACAAATCTTAAACCTGTTTAAACAAACAGTTTAAAATACATTGCCTATATTGTTTTAGGTTTTTTACCTTATTCTTCAAATGTATTATTATATTGCATCCATCCTTTCATCTGACCACTCATTGTTTAGATTTGGTAGCATGTTCTGAATAAAAGAGAAGAGAAAAAATTCTTAAAGTAATGAAAATAATTCTCAGAATTTCCTCTTATCTGGGATTAGGACCCTGCACTTTAGTATCCTGGAATACGTATATTGTTGTATGGGACCGCTTTTGCTCTGGTAACAGCCTATACAGCATCTGCAAACGGAGGAAGGAAAAAAGATATTATGTTTTTGCATTGATCTAGGTAGTATCTGAAACCTCATATACAGTCAAAGACCTTCAAGCCTTCACAGAGTATGTGTTTCGAGTAGTTTGGATCATCACATCTCAGCTGCAGCTCCATTCTCCATCTAGTCCCAGTTACCGAACACATGCTTTTGGAGGTAATGAATCACACTATTAGTCACATCCTTCAGGACCCTATCAGAAACATTTTGTTTTCCCTGTTGTTTCTTTCACAGAAAACATTGATGCTTAATCTTCAGAATGATGTATATGTTGCCTACTACAGGCTTTTTTTGTTTCAACTATTAGATTCAGGGTGACTTCCTGCTTTTAGTTTTGAAAACATGCACAGAAAACTGCATGGTCAAAATTGTGAGGGCACATCGGATACTTTTGTGCACAATTTATACACATTAACTTTTTGAGTGAAATTTTCCTGAACACTAAAAAAATGTAAACCATTGCTGAAATTTTATGCTGCCATTTATCAGTATAAATGAATTAACCAGTATGAAACCTAAAAATGTACCTAAAAGAAAAGAAAACAATTAACATCTTAAATGCCATCCCAGAGTCACATATTTCTGTCTCTTGCAGCTCCTGCAACAGCTCCTGTCATTATAGATATTCAGAGTTCAAGTCCTAACACTGTTGAAGTTAGTTGGTCTCCACCACTTTTTCCCAATGGATTGATTGTTGGATATAACTTGCTCCTGACCAGTGAGAATCATGAACTGCTGGGAGCCTCAAGAGGGCATAGCTTTCAGTTCTATTCCACCTTCCCAAACAACACTTACAGGTACAAAAAGAAAAGAAACATGGCCAAGTGTGCTATAGAGCTTCTTGCCCAGATAGTAGAGGGTATGACTGAGTACCGCTTCTGCACTGTTATGCTCTTTAATTATGTTCTTGCCAAAAACAAGGGTACCTTCCTTGGGTTAATTGAGTTATTCCAGATGAATTGGCTGCTTCTGTGGAAGTCTTATGGGGAGAAAGGAAAAGCAATTTGATATAGGTCCAGCAGGTTGCATTTTCTCAGCTCTTGGTTTTAATTTTTTAAGCTCATATGGCATCTTTTCAGTACATTCAAGGAATGACAGAGCAGTCTTCTCTAGTACTTTAAGCATCTGGAAAAATTCCCTCATTTTTATTAATCACAAAGGCCTGCATTCTCATTGCACTGGTAAATACAGATCTTCCTTTGAAATGAAACTGAGTTGCTCTTCTGAGTCTGAGACCCCCTTTTAAAATTTAATTTAGAAGATTCTGTTGTCCCACATTTGGGGAACTTAGATTCTGGCTAGTTTTATTTTTATTACAAATTTCCCAGAGAATTATGTTTAAATGAGTGATTGCCAGAAGTCAAGCATTTCTGTACCAGTTGCCCTACTTGATGAAATGTTTCTCCAGCTATTTTTCTGAAGAAACCTGCAAACCAAACCCTGTCTCTTTGGTTTACTGTAGGTTCAGTATTGTGGCGGTTAATGAGGTTGGTGCTGGACCCCCTGCTGAAGCCAACATCACAACTCCAGAATCCAAAGGTACAAGAGTAGCAGAGGCCTTATCACTCTCTGTTCCTGGGAACAAAGTCATGTTTGGTGGGCTGCCAGGTATCTGGCAGAAGGGAATAATATTTAGACTATAAATAATGCATGACAAAGAGTTGTACACTGTGGAGCCAATAACACATCAGAGGGAATTCTGTTCTTTAGCTGTAGACACTATTGGGCTATGCAACATGGTAACGGCCTGAGCTGCTGATAGGCCCAAACAAGTTAGGCCTGACTTGTATTACAGACCTCAGAAAAACCTCAGTGGTCCAAAGCAGTGACTGAGAGGGCATATTTTCCTTTTTTTTAGATGAGATTTTAACAAATTTATTTCTTCTAATGATATTAAATACTTAATATTAAACTCTTTTGTCAAAACATCCTCAGTTATCTGATGCCGAATATGTGAAATCATATAAATTTTTGTTGCTCTTTCATAACTGTATTTGTTTTACTATATTAACTAATTAATAATGAAAGTAATGATATACTATAGGTATTACTCAAAGAATTGCCAGAGAAAGGTAAATGTTGAGATAGACCATAAGTGAGAAGGAAATCAATGTTACCAAAAGGTATTGTTAGAATGAAAACGCAAGACACTCCCCTCCTTCTGAAGAAATCCAATTTCAAACACCTGGAAACTCTTTAGCTCTAGCAAACACTTTAAGTCTCTCTCTGAATCACTGGTCTTCTGCTATTGGTTGGAGAAATTGAGCTTTTAGCTTCTTTGGTGTTTTTTAAAATACGAGTTTTTTTTTTTTTTTTTTTTTGTAATAGCACTGGTATGTCCTTATCTGGAGACTCCACAGAGGTTTGCTGACCCTCAGCTGTAACATTTCTGCCATTTATGAAATGTCCAGACTGCTATATGTGGCTGAGTTCATTAAGTTAAGCCAATTACCAAACAATTAATTAAAGGTAGAAAACAAACAAACAACCTTACACCCCCAAAAACACACTGTCTGGGGGTATGGAACTGGAACCATCACACCTCCCCTTAGTCACTACTTAAAACTTCAATTGATTCCCATGAATTGCACTGGAACATACTTTTTCTGTGTGCTAACATGAACAGAGGCAGCCCTTCTTTGTGTATCACTGTCAGAAACAATGCTACTGTATCAGGTACTGAGCTGTGTAGATCTAAGCCCTGAGAAGAGTCAGGCAAAGAATATGATCTCTGGAATCAGAAGTGTCACTGGAAAAGAGATAAGGAAGTGATATTGGCCTCTTGCAATCTGTTCTGGAGAGATCATTACTGAAATGACTCGCAGTGTGTGCATCATGAGAAATGCATGAAGCTCAGTCTATGCTGATTATCCAGGAATGAATTAAGACAGCATTCGATCACAGTCTTGTGATACTCCTCATGTGAGGAAATGATATCCGATAGCAGGCAGCTGTTTAAAATAGAGGGGCTCAAAATAGTGCACCACTTTTAAAATGAAAATAACTACCTGGTGAATCAATTTAGCAGGGGATGTGCTAGATTTTCGGGGATCTGAGATTCAGAAGCAAGACTAGTTGTCTTTTAAAGCTATGCATAGCCCAGACAGAAGGTACAGATTTGCTGCAGATGTTTTGATGTATATTACTTGGGCCTGTATAAGCACAAAATCTGTTTATGTGATCAAAGCTTTCTTCCGTGACTTTAAAATCTATGACTTTGTTAAAAAAAAACCCCATATTTTAGAATTATCAATTTTGAAGAAGATAATATTATCTCATTGTCATCTTTATCTGTGAAAACTACTTGTTTCTTGAAAAAATCATTGGTCAGCATGATGAAATATATTAAATAAACATACTTGCTTTGCTCTTTCCCAGCTCTGTGAGATAATCTAGTTTGACTCAGCTTTTCAAAGAGGCTAGAGGGGCTTAAATATTCCACTTCCATTGGCTTTTGGAGTGACATAGATGTCTTAGTGCCTTCGTTCCCTCGGAGCCCATAGAGCTTCATTTGTTCCAGTTTACTTTCCCTCACTAGGGACTCACTCCTGTTACAGGGAAAGGTGTGAAATTCAGGTGAGTGCATTCTCACCCTGGGCGAGCAGCCAGAAGGCACTGTAATGAATAACTCCATCCACTTCCAACACTCAAAGAGTTTTAGTCAGTCCTTGCTAGTGGAAAAATATATATGCATGTGCATATATATGTGTGCATGTACATATGCATGTCTATTAATGCTGTATCTGTGCTACCAACATTCTTTGTGCTGCAGTCATTTCTCTTAATTCTAAATTTCTCCTTTTGTTAGTTAAGGAAAAAGCAACATGGCTCTTCCTATCCAGAAACCAGTCTTTAAGGAAGAGATACATGGAACATTTCCTTGAAGCAGCCCAGTGCCTGGAAAATGATATTATACACCATATTACAGGTAAAATCAGATCGGGCTCTCTCCTTTTCTTTCAAGTAGGACTTAGACTTTGGCATTCACCAAGGACAAAATACACCTCAGCTTGAGACAGTATCGAGCCTCCCTTTATAATCAATGGGGAGAAATAGGAACTTTCAGGACATGATTTGACCTGTTTGAAATGATAGACATTGGGCAAAGGTGAATTGTTTATCCCATTGCAAACTTTTCTCCACTAAATCTATGCAGTTACTTCAGAGCTGGATTTTTATGCAGTAGGTATCTAAGTTGAGGTAAGTTGAAGCCAAAGCAGGGGTTTCTCTATGATTAATGAATATGAGGAAGCAAAGTGGTTCAGACTTAAGAATTAAATAATACAAAGTGTGAAAAAGTACTGTCTGAAGAGTATGCTGGTGTCTTAGCTAGTCTGGGGCACAGAGCTCTGGGGCATGAGGCACTTAGTAGCCTAAGTCACCCGACAACCATGTTATCTCAAATTACTCTCCACTTTAATGTTTCTTATTTACACTTGGAGACAGTGTGGAAATCTGAGTTTATCTACTAAAGATCACAGAGCTACAAAGATGCCAGAGAATTAATGTTTCCCCTGACTAAATACCCTTTGACAATAGA
>JAOXNG010000021.1:71439213-71449463 GCA_028566535.1 Scolopax minor
CTCATTGCTCTCTCTCCACGGGGCAGAGCCTGCACCCGGGATGCTGGTACAAACTGGTACAGATTTAGCACTCGCTGAGTTGTTCAGTTTTGGTGAAAGACATGTTTTTCCGAGGAAATTCTAGGGCTTTGTCATCAGCTCTAGAGCAGGTTACAATTTTGTGTTAATGACGTAGATCATTTTTTTGGTCTGTTTTGATGTCCTGTAAAATTTGAAAAAGCAAAATGGCAAAATTTAGTTAATCTGGTCGGTGCAGTAAAATCTGGATGTTTTTTTCTTCAAACCAGAGGTCTGCTTCCTTATTTAATACCCAGCTGGGAATGTACATTCCTGGTTTGATGGTGAGATCTGGGTTTCCTTATTATCCAGAAGACTGGAAGTGCAGGAGAAAACCAGTTAACTTTTCTACAGTGATGTCGAGCTGCAGATTGAAAAATACTTCTTTTAAAGACAAGTAGAAAAAGTAACTGAAAAGCTGAAATTTATTTCTTATGTTATTGGTGTGTACATATCTTTCTATTTTTAGGAATTTCTGTGAATGTTTATCAGCAAGTTGTCTATTTTTCTGAGGGAAATTCCATCTGGATGAAAGGAGCTGCAAATATGTCTGATGTATCTGACCTAACACTCTTTTATGCTGGCTGGGGGAATATTACGTCCATCTCAGTAGACTGGCTTTACCAGAGGATATACTTTGTCATGAATAAAAAGGTAGTGCTCTAGGGCTTAATTAATTTCTTGTTTCATTTGAACTATTACTGTGAGTTATTTTACATGAGAAAATCTGATTTATATAAAGATATGCATGCACAAAATATAATTTTAGAAATAGATTTTTTACTTTAATAACATTCAAATATTTCAGAGAATTAAAGAAGAAGAAAGGCTTGAATATTAAGGCCATATTTAAAGCAAATGGACTATATGAGACTCTGGCTCCTTGTCTTACTTTTCTCCTTAGGATACCTCATACTCAGTATAAGCAACTTTGTTTCTGTTACTTGATTCTCCATCTTGCTGTTCTGCTCCTATTCTGCCTCAGGAAGGTGGTCATATAGCTAGTTAGTGGTTATAATGCCCTTCATAATTGATAAAAAGTGCTCAAGTGTGAAAATGTTTCATACTGGTGATGAAAACTCAGATTACAACTGTTTTAACTTGAAGTAAATATGTAGATGGCAACTCTGCACTTGATTCCCTACTCATAAAACTTCAATTACGCTAATGGTCAGATTTTTGCATGTACCTTTATAGTCCTCTTGCACAAAGGACTAGAAAGTTCCCCTAACTGGTTACTAGGGGACTTTTTTTTTTCCAGTCCTCTTGCCACATATTATTTTTCACTTACCTCTCAGGGAGCAGAAAAAGCTCCCTGAGCTGTAGATGAACAGACTGATGGCAGGGATTTCTGAATCCATTGCAGGTTAGAGAAGACCCAAGGCATTGCTCCCAGGATCAGAAAAAACACTTCCTTCCCTTTTTTCCTTTCCCTGCTGGATAGTTTTCAAAGTCAAGTTTGCCTATATCCCCCAAATTGGGCTTTTCCCTCCAGCCTAGAGGTAGGAAGAGTGGGGTGACTGACAAACAGGTCCTTCAGGGTAAGCTGTCATGGATGCATTTGTACTTGTGTACAAGAGTTATACTCAGATGACTGACAAATCATGAGCCCAGAAGAATCTAGGATTGTGAGAGAGATGTTTCATTGTCTAGTTCCCCTGAAGGAATCTTGGGTCAACTTGTTTGCTCGTTAACAAATGCCCCATGAATGCATCACCAGATTTTGTTCTCATTCCCCAGATACACGTCTGCCATTTAGAGAACTGCACAGCAGCTGAAGACATCACTCCTCTTTATGTGACATCCCCTAAGAAGGTTATAGCTGATCCCTATAATGGGTAGGTGTACTTCTTTTGAGCATTTGGTGTCAAAGGTGCTATAAAGCTCTTCTCTAATTTTCTTCACTTCATTAGTCATCTAGGTTCCTGCTTCAAACTCCTTCCTTACCAAAACAAAAGTGCAATTGGCAACAAATAACAAACTACAAAATAATTGGAACAAGAGTTACACCATGCAGTGTTGTTTTCTGCATTTTCTTCCCTAGGGTGTTAGCAGAGGACATAAAGTATTTCTGGTGCAGAAATTTAGTTTTCAGACATTCAGTTTTTTTATGGATATGAAGTTCTATGCATTTTAAATGTCCATGATTAATAAGTGAGGTATTATGGAAGAATATTCTCCAATAATCTGCCAGTCAAATCCCCAAGAAGTGAAAAGGGATGTGTTTAATTCTTCTAGGATATATATTAATAGTGCCTAAAGTATTTTCTTATTGTCTGTGTAAAGGTACATCTCTGAGCTGTTAAAATATTCGTGACTCCTCTACAAAGTTCTTGCACTGTAGTTATTTGGGTCTATTTTGCTCCATGGCCAGCTATATTTTCTGTCTTCTGGAGGATGGCATATACAGAGCAAACCTTCCACTGTTTCCTGGCACTGCCTCTGCAGCTTCACCAGTAGTGAAATCCAGCACTCTGAGAGACTTCATGATCAACTTCCAATCTAAGAGACTTATTTTCTTCAACAAAACAGATCAGGCTTTTGTGTCAGGTTTCCTTGATGGTTCAGAATTTCACACACTGCGATCACATGTGCCATTTAAAGACATGGAGAGCTTTGTTTATGAGAATAATGCATTTACTGTCACAGACGGCTGGGCAGTTTTCCATGAAGAGGTTTCTCCAGTGGGGAGTTCTAACTTCAACGAGTATGTTGTGGATTGCAATTTGGAAAATCCAGAGTACTCTGGATTTGGTAATTTGCTTTTCTATGGGGTATCAACTCAGCCTTTTCCTTTACCAACTCTGCCTCGGCTTGTCATGGCGCTGTTTGGGATGGACCAAGCTGTGATCAGCTGGAGACCGCCTGAACCCGCTATTGGAACAAGTAAGTTCAGTTGTTTCTTCCTGAAAGTCCTTTTCTTTCTAGAGGAATGACTTCCTGTTTTCCCTTTTCCCTATCTGGTCTTTGGTGACTTCAATAGCCAATAGCCAATCCTGTTGGAAGACGTGGCATTATCTCAGTTTGAAAAATTTAACCCAAGATTTGCTGGTAAAATAGCTAAATTTTCTGACTAAATGAATACAGGTTTATATTGGTAACTCATTTGTCATCTACAAAGACTTTTAAGCAAGGCTCCATCTTAAGTATGTTATGGCGAAGCAGTGATGTTGGTTGCTGATATCACACAGAAAATGCGTGCCAGAGATGTACTGAATTTTGGCCAGCGACTATGCTATTGTCTCTGTCCTCTGTGTGTGTGTCTTTGAATACCAGAAAATTACCTGGCTGTGAAAAATTTTGGTTCTTCCAACTTCATTCTTCATTCTACTCTTGATGGGTTCCAGAGCTGGAAAGAGCAATCTTTTAATTTATCCTTTTCCTAATTCCATTGAAACTGGCATTTTTGAAATGAGTTCTCCAATGTACAGGTTTTTTTCACAGGATGTGTATCTTCTGTTACCGCCATCTATCTGTAATAACATGACTGTTTGCATCTCACAGGCCTAACTGCTTGGCAGAACTGGACCTATGATGTGAAAGTGTCATCTCAGTATCCATCTGAGGAGGAATGGGTTGTCTCAAACATTAATAACACTAGGTTTACAGTAAAAGAGCTGGACAGCTTCACAGTATATGAAGTGTCAGTCAGAGCTGTGTCTCCTGCTGGTGAAGGGCCGTGGTCAGAGTCATTTATAGGCACAACTTTAGAAAAAGGTGAGAAAGAGGAAGGTGAGAATTGCTTTGTCACCCAGGAGAAATGAAGAATGAGTTATGCATACAACTTTCTACCTGGTGTGGTCCAGGCTCTGGGCAAAGACTGCAGAAAGAGTGGCACAGAAATTGTCTTAGAAACATTAAAGAATACAGGATAAGTAAATTTCCTTTCAATTAAAGTAATAAGATTCTCAAACAACAATAATGGTATTTTGCATCTATTATTACTACTTATTTAAATTTGTATGTTGCTACACATTATTTGGTATGCTATCAAATAAAAGAGTATGGGAGGTTTTATTCCTTTCCTGTGCTCTATAAAACACTTTCTACGATGAAGTGGTTTGAGCAGTGCCTTGGGAGTTAATGATAGTTTTTGAGAAAGTGCAGAGTCACTAAAAGATGAAAATCCTTGTTTTTATCATAGATAATGGGAGAAATGAATGTGTGCATCATGTCTGAGAATGTAGATCTTTGGAATGTTTTTTGAAACCTAGTTGATCCATAATAACCTATGTCTGAGGGGAAAAGTGCTTTCAACTTAAGGCACTGTACTGGCATCTGAGATAGGGGTGAATTTTGTTTGGCTTTGGTAAGGCCAGGGCCAAACCCATCGTGATTTTTAGGTATCTAATAGGGTTCCAAATTGCCTTATTGTTCTCAATCTGAACCTGCCCTGAATTTCTGAGCTTCCCAATTTGTGAAATTTTCATGCCTTTCTGCTTTGTCCATTATTCCTTGGTGTTGATACAGTTTTAACTGTGCTTCTGTAACTTTGCAGAAACAGAAAACCCTGCTATTGGAATACAAATATATGTTAATTGCTTGTTGGTGTGCACAACTGCGGTTTTCTTTCTTTCTTTCTCAGTTGAAGAAGAACCATATATGTTGGCAGTCGGGGCTGAAGGGCTCTGGAAGCAGCGGTTGGATAGCTATGGGCCAGGGGAACTCCTCTACCATCATATAAGAAATATTTCAGGTAAATACTAAATAAACTGCATGCTGCTTCTACAGGCTTGTTGGCATTTATTAGCTCTCCATAAATTTCATTAACAGAACTGGAAGACACCAGCTTTTATTGCAGCAGTCTAGGCTTGAATGCAGTGCCATGCAGTGAAGCAGCTTCACTGAGCCAAGCTTTTATATCTATCCTCTTTTTTCTACTTTGTGGATTAAATTAATCCTTGTTGAAACCCTACTGACATCACCGCAGTTGCAGTAGAGCTAAAATAGACTTCCTGAACTGAATTGAGGTGCCTTCAGCATTTCAATATATGTCATACATTTATACATACATACATTTATAATCATCAGGGCTATCTTCACTTCAGTTATGATTTGAGAAAACCCATAACAATTTATTGTTGTTTAGACAATTATTCTATCATCTGAAGACTTCTCCCCACACAGAAAGGGGAATTGGGGGAAGGAAACACAAGGGTTGAAATATAAATAGATTTAATAGGATAAGACTAAATAATTAACAATAATAATAAAGAACCAGTATTAATACTGATACTAATATAAGATATATAAACATTATCCTCAGCATAGTTTGAAATAACCCTGTTGACCAGCCTGGGTCAAGCGCCCAGGCCTCTTTCCTCCTCGTCCCTGCTCTTGCCAAGACTCAAAAACACTGAGACCTTGAATCCCACATAGCCTAGCTGGCTTTATGTAAACATTTTCATAAATTCAGACACTAGAGTCTTGTAAAAGTGCAGTTTTCCTGGCATTAGAAGACAAGTTAGTCCTGTGTTGCTCATCTGAGAACAACTATAGGTAGACTATATAAGTACATTGTATTCCTATAAGAAAGTCTCTATCTTCATATTAACTAAGCCTAACTGTACATTTGTATTGATTTTTTAAAAACTAAAGTGTCTGGCTACTTTTTATTCTTTACAAATATAGGGGATGTTATTTACATATTTGTGAAATGCTTAATATTTTCCCTTTTTTCTTCAAGACCTCGACTGGCATAATGACACTCTTTATTGGATTAATTCCATGGGGGAAGTTCAGACCTGGTCAATGAACAAAAGAGAGGTTACCACTGAGAACACTTATGTGTCTGACATCAGAAATGCAAGGATGCTGGCTATTGATTGGTTGGGTCAATGCTTGTACTGGGCTGGCAAAGCAAATATGGTAGGTATAGTTGCACTTCTTAAAAGGAAAAAAAACCCTGAGGTTAATAAGAAAGACTGTACAACAGTCTTTGGGAAGATGGTCCTTACTTCTTGCAACCTGAGGTGCATTTAGACCTTATTATAGTGTGGAACAAGGAGGCCTTTCTTCCCTTATGTGATTTTCCAGAGTTATACAAAAGCTCGGGGTGAAATGTTCACTAATATTCACTAAGTCAGGATACTGAACTCCAGGTGCAAAACAGGAAAATCAAACATGTTTTGTTGAATTCAACATTGTAAAATAAGTGATGATTGTGAAAATGGAGGCTGCCAAGTTGATCTCAGCTCAGAAGTAGATGGACTTTGTTTTAATCAAATTTGACATGATTTGTTTACACAGAGATTTTCAAGACTGGCCTCTGTACTGTGATATTTTGCAGATCACCGCAGATAAAGAAATAATTACATTTGCACTTTGTACACTCTCATATCAGGAACATTGACATGTGAATTATTTAAAAGGTATCTGACTTCAAAATTGCAGTGCTAATTTATGCAGTGCTGTAAAATTATGCCTTTCATTTCTTGTAAGTGTAAAGTCAGAAGCTGTTTTAAAAACTGGAGCTAAGAGGCCAGATTTCACACTGCCTTGCACCCTCATTTACACTTGTGAATAGTGAATATGGAGTGGGTGAGAAACTCTGTCAGACAGAAGGCTGCTAAAACTGGGAAAGCCAAGGGGAAGAGATATTTCAGCTTTTTCTTTTGTTAGTTTTTGACAAACATTAACTAATAATTTTACCTTATTCTTCATCCTTATACTTTGAATGCAAAAAGTTTTTAGATTTTGAAAGCCTAAGGTTTGCATAAGCTTTTGATAAATAGCTGTGGAAAAGTTACTTATGTATAATTAATTGATCATGGCTGATGATTTAGGTGTGATGCTAAAATCAATTCTTTTGTCTCTAGATCTACAGTAAGTCACTATTGGGAGGCCATATGGAAGTGGTGGCTCATGTTGTGTTCCCTGTGAAGGATCTAGTAGTGGATTCAGTAAATGGTTATTTGTACTGGGCCACAACGTATTCAGTAGAGAGTGCAAGACTAAATGGAGAGGAGTATCTTATGTTACAAGAACAGCTACAGTTTTCTGGTAAACAGGTGACTGGTTTGTTTGTTTGGGTTTTTTTGTTTGTTTTTTTACTGGGGGTGTGTTTTAGCAGTTAGATCTTTTGAATATAGTCAGTGTTCATGTTGTCAATGTCACCATATTATGACCAGAAAAATAACATGCCTTTCTTGAAATATTGTTATAACATTTCAAGACCAGGGTAAGAATTAACTGATGTAATAGCTATACCGAAACCTGTGTGGTTTTCCCTTGGTCTCAAGTGCTGGAGTGAGGCATAGGTTGATTGCTACAGAAGATGTTAACTTAGATATATCATTGCTGCAATGGTTTCCTTTAAAACACCCCTCTTGCTAAAGAAACCTTTTTAAAATTCCATCTGTCTTACAGTTTGTACTCCCACTCTACCTGAAGACAGGTTCTCTATTAAAGAGTTTCTAGACTCTCCCCTTATAGACTTTGGAGATCTTAGTTAGCTCTGTATCATGCCCCAGAACACTTCAATTTCCTTTCCCAAACTAAAAGAGGCTGATGTTTCTCTGATTATAAAAAAAATCCAGGACTGGCTTAGTCGCTGAAAGGCAATTAACATTCGTAACGGCCAGCTAATCTCACAGGTCCCTGTTACATTCATGAGGGTTTGGGAAGGAGAGGGAAAGCTGATTCTGGTGTGGCACCTGTTATACTTGTAAACCTAAATACAGAAGAACTGAAAAACTTTTGTCACATCTACTGAGAAATGTCTGTGTTGCAAGGGGTCACCTTCCACACCTCTCCATGGAAGCTGGCTGGTGTGGAGTGTCTTCATGGGAGGATATGTGGTGTCCAAACTCAACGGCACACTTGCACTTATCACATGTCTTCTGGGTGATCTGTTGCAAAGGATTGACAATTCTAAGCAGTGAATGTCACTTTCCTTGCCCTTCCGTTTTGATTCACTACCTGTTTCTCTGAATTACTTCATGCTAACCTTAAATTTCTTGTTTTCAAGAACCTTGGCAGCAATAAGACTGCTTGTCTGTTCCTGTCACTTTTTTTCTGCACCTTTTTCTATGTCAGTGATACCAGCCTTCAACTATCCACTTATTCACACCTCCTACAAACAAACACCTCCTCTACTGCTTCTATGCTGCCCCTAATCTATGCACTGACTCCCTGAACTCAGCCTCCTGCTGTGATGTATACAGGAAAAAAGCCAAGTAAAAATGTTTAGATCAAGAAGTGACCAGTTATAGCTGACAGGTGTTTGTTTATTAAAATAAAACCCAAAATAAATCCATCAGGAAAAAACAGGTAGTACAACATTCTTTAATGGTGGAATTATTGAGGTGGTTGTTATTATCCCATATAAAGATGCAAATATATGTTTGCACAAGTAATAATATATATCTTCCTTGTGCAATGTAGCGCTTTATTCTGAAAATAGTACCTCTTACCTCAATGTTAAAATACAGATGTAATAGTTAATTGCTATTATCCAACAGTTAGAGCATGTTCTCTACAGGACTGGTTCATACTGATATTTACTAGCTGGTTATGTAATAAAGAATTGCTATTCAACTGGTCAGTATAGGATCTTCAGCAGCTTATCTCCTTATAGCTTGAAATCTGAGTGATAAGAATGGAAGAGACTACTATGGACAAATATGAAGGCAGAGCTTTGAAAATCTAATTTCTTTGATAGGAACTAGATCCTTCTATGACAGTTATTTTATTTTCCAACTAATTGTTTAGCTTAACTGGTGTGTATTGGCATAGCTTGATTTATTTTGGCAGAGGTACTCTGATTTATACCAGTTTAGGATCTGGCACAGAATTTCCAAAGCACTTAGTGAGTCATTTACACTGTACAATATACCTGGGACAAAATTGATTAATAGGGGAGTAGCAAAATGCATTGTATGCAGGAGGGACCAGGACCCTTTAGGTGTGGCCTCTTAATATTTCTAGTCAACAGGTATTTCAAGTAGCTATATTTATGTTGTGCATTATGATGTGGAGTTACATATCGTGTCCAGAGACAAATACCTCTCTTGAATGGAAAAAGTTTGTCTATTTTTAAAGCTTAATGAAAGGGAGGTGTGAAATTACTTCCTTACTTCTGGACATATGAATAATACAAATATTCATTTGCCTTTTATTATTGGGGATACAGAGATCAGGAAAAAGAAGATAGGCATGTCTATGGGAAAATGTAACAGTTGCAGGAAAAAAGTGGGGCAAGGAAAGAAGATCAAAATATGTAAAAAAGCATGGTAGGTTCAGGAATTTAGTTCTGAACATGGGAGGGAGAATAGGTAAATGGGATAAAATATACCATGCTTGATTAAATATGCACTCTGGCACATACATACTGTAAGATATTTTTAACAAGAAAACCTACAGGAGCAGTCAGTCAAACCTTGATTTTCTGACATACAATGTCAACAGAAATATGTCAAGAATGTGATTACATAAAGACTAACAGACAACTACGTGATATGGCATTTGCTTTCCTGTCATCAACTTCTGCAGTTTATTAATGAAGACTTTAAAAAAAAAGGCTGCTCCACTTACACCCATAACGGAGATGTAAGCTTATAAAATAATAGCTACAACTAGTGTTTAGATAAGAAGTTTGAGAGCTGCTGGAAAACATGTTCAGAGAGGCTCCTAACAACTTGTAAGCTGTGCTAATGACATGACATAGACTGAACTTGATAACATTTAGCAGACTAATTTGTGGAAGCAAATTCTTTGTTACTCATAGAACAGTTTATTAGATGTCTGATTTCTATTATTTTTGCATATGGTATTGAATCTGTTGTTTACTGCAAAAGCAAGAAAGGTCTATTCTGAATATTAGTTCCTTATTAAAAATAAACAAAAATATCTTGAGCCTAGTTTAGGCAAAGCTGAAATATTGAAGTAATGAACAGAAAGATTGTTTCATTTCCCTCTCTGGTTCTTTATTTAATAATAAATGATTTACCAAATTTGAATTTTCTGTTTAGCCAAATACATCAATAAAATTTTTGCATGTATTTTCCATAAATAAGACAACACATTAAATATTTCATGCATAAGATCAAAGCTAGAAAATAAAGATAAAAGACCTGAAATACTTCTTTCAAAAAATGATTCTAGCGGGAGGGACAAATGGACTCCCCCTGGGACAGATGGACACCAATTGTGCAGATGGATGGAAACCACTTTGGACGGATGGATGACCACCA
>JAOXNG010000021.1:71449563-71461491 GCA_028566535.1 Scolopax minor
AGAGGTGTTCTGGAAACTTTGATAAGTAATTCCACTAATCACTTGATACACTATTACTATTATATCTGAAGTACTCAGATACTCCAGGGATGAACACTGTGACAGATGCTTATAAAATGCTATCTAGAAAATCATCAGCTGCTATAAATAGTTGTCTACCAATGACCTGCTTATTTTCTAGTGCTACTTCTTTTTCTATTAGAATAAATGTTCTTAGTAGTAACATTATTTTTGCCAATAATATTTTTGACAAAGAACTATTTATGATGCTGTCTAGACAAGAGTTATGCCTAAGGGAGGTTATACCTCAGAAGTGGAGGCATGTTCAAATTGCCATTTAGACTTTTTTTTTTTTTAGGTGGTTGGTTTAACTTTGGATCTCACCTATGGTTTTCTTTACTGGCTTGTGCAAGACAGTCTATGCCTAAACCTACACAGAATTTCTCTTTGCCAAGAAGGGTAAGTAAATGTGTAGCAGAGGTAAGAAAGTCTGTATTTTCTAGTTTTTTTTGATACTCTTTAAAAGAAAATTTTGTCCAATTCCAGACACACTAATCACTAATTTAACAATAAAAAAAAGAAGAGCTAATGGCCACACCTAGCTGATGGCAAACTATATCTTCAGATGGCTGTTAACATGGTTTCTGCAGTGAGAGAAACACAGTACGGGTGTTCAACTGAACTGAGGTCATGCTCATCAATTTTTAGACTTAGCCTTAGGAAACAATCACCTTTTATTGTCTATTTTATTTTGGCATTTACAACAGCTGACAGTTTTCAAGTGCCTAGAGCTGTAGCTTGTTCATCTTGTGTGGAGCTTAGGACTTGAACTGACACCACTTTCTCACCTGAGCAATCAGCACTTAGCAGGCTTTCCTCTTGATAATCCTGAACACTAAATGACTTCATTGTTTCTGAAAGGCAAAGTTAAAAAAAACCAAGCAAACAAACCCATGCTTATGGGTCAGCTCAACCATATAGTAAGAACTTGAGAAAAATGGTAATCTGTTCTGTAAGTGCCAAGTACATGATGAACGGTAGCTCATGAAACTGCATTTTCGCTCCTTTTCATGTGGAAAGTGCCTTTAGTGCCTTTTTTTTCTTTTTTACAAGCATCAGATTAAACCTATTAAACATAATTGAGCAGTATCTGTATTTACATGTGCTCATAATGTTGCAGGCTTTATGTGGAATCAGCTGAATTTTCTGACTGATTTTAGACTTGTTATGATTAATGGTAAACATTTAAAGAAGCAAAATATGTTGATTAGTTTTAGCTAGAACATGCAGCTCCATTGTAAACCAATTGGCAGCCATAAATCATTGTCCCTGGCATGCCAGAATAGAGAGATTAGAAGTAATCCATTCTAATGGACCTGATGGCGTGTCAGAGCTTTTCCAATTTTGTTTTGGATACTGTGTGTCTAAGCTGAAAGACATTTCTGAGATGGCAAAATGATGCCTCTTACAACATATTTAATCTATTAGCCAGAAGATAAACTGGCAACTAAAAAGCCCTGTAAATTTTGACATAGAAGTAACAAGACATATTAAATCACCAGTGATACCAGTGGAGGAAAATGTTAATAGAATTTAATTAATAATGGAACATTATCGAGGAAAGTAACAGGGTCAAATTAATTTTGGGACCTGTTCTAATGAAGTAGAATGAATCTCACGCTGTGAAGTAGACTCCACTGTTTCAGTGGAATAGCTGAGAGGTGAGCTAATTTTTCAGAATACTCAATTTTCTACATCCATACATAAGAATATTAAGCCGTTTATAATGGTTTTCTAATGAAATCAAAGGAATGAAGGCTTTGTTTTCCACCCTCTCCTGCAGTGTGTCATTATGAAAATGTTATTCTGTAGCAAACTTAAAGAAAGCTTTGTGGATTGTTTTCCTGCCTCCTGCATGAGTATTAAGAATTTGAATGATGAGAAAGTTATCAATGTGTTAAACATTGCATAAATCTTGCTCTCTCTACACGTGTGTTTTCAGTTTACTAATTTCATATGTGTTTCCACAGTTGTGATAAAGCCTCCATCACAGAATTTGCAGCATGGAGTACTTCAGAAATATCTCAGGGTGCACTGGAGTACTACAGTGGTCGTCTGTTTTGGATTAATAGTCTTCAGTTCATTACAACTCAGGAGCTCAATCAGAGCCTCAGCATTCCCTTCTCGCAACCAGCAGAGTTTGCAGCCTTTACCCTTGTTCACACATCACGTAAACCTTTGCCAGGTACCTTATTTTCTTCATCTACACCCCTCCATAAAGGTATTAACTGTCAGCTTGTAATACTTCATTCTTGAAATTCTTCAGTCATTTGACAAAACATAAGAACAAAAGCAACTTATTAATAAATATATTGGGTTATACCTGGATAATATGCAATTATAAAAGATGGGTATGCTTAAAAAGATTATGTGGTATTTTTATTCATTATTTCTATCTAATGGCAGTTTACAGGCTTTTACATAGTACTTTAATGTTTTAAGTCGGGTTTGTAAAGTTTACTGTTGCTCATATTCTTTAAATTAGTATTATTTCTTCCTCTCTTTATGGACAGGAAATTTTTCTTTTACACCAAAAGTGATTCCAGATTCAGTGCCAGAGTCTTCCTTCAGGATTAAAGGAAATTTTTCAAGTTTTCACATCACTTGGAGTCCACCCACAAATGTGGAATGGGGAACTGTCTTTTACTGCGTGGGATCAAAAGCTCTACAAGTGGGGATATTCCTTATTATCTAGATGTATTACTGCATTTACTTGCTGATATATCTGTTTTTAAACAGAAATACAGTTTGTTTCTTCTCCAGCTTTTACAAATTGGTCAAGCAACGAAACTAAAGTGTAAATATAAAGCAAGCTGTCCGTTTTCTCCAACACTAAGGCCAGCATGGGAGGAAGACAGGCTTAGCAGTAGCTCTGGGCTAGCTGCTGAGGTGTGAAGTGTGGGTGAGGAGCTCCCAGTGCTCAAAATGTGAGAAAGCCTTTCACAGTAACTCAGAGACAGAAATGTCCTCTGAGCTGCCAGTGGGACAGCCTTTGCCTGAGTGTTAAATCTAGCCTTCACCCACCCTTAATTTTAGCACGTTTGGCAAGCTGTACTTGAAATCCAAAGGGCAGATTGCTAGCAGATTGCTGCGGATCGCTACAGTGCCACAGGAGTTGGTGAAATAACAATCACTCACAGGAAGAGAAGCTCTGCATTGAATTAGTTGACCTGCTTGATGAGGGGAATTTTGGAAAACTGCAGGCCTTTCTGAGAGGGGAAAAAAATGTTTTGTTTTATTTTATTCTGTTTTATTTCAAACACAGTCTTTGGAGAGTGAACGCTGCCTCCATCCTCATAACTTGACAGTGCCATCCTACCGAGTTTATTGGCTGGAACCATTTGCACTCTTTGATATTAACGTCACTCCATACACATACTGGGGCAAGGCATCAACAACATCTGTATTCCTTCGAGCCCCTGAAGGAGGTACCAGGATTTTAAATCACATTCCTCACCTGTAATGGGTACTGAAACCAGGTCTGTGTCAGCCAGTGACACCCTGGAGAGGAAGAAGCAGCTTTCAGGGCTAGTCAGCTGGAGGCAGAGTTGCAAGAACATGTTCTTGAGTATCTCTGGCAATTATCTACTGCACATATAAATGCACACAGCTGCAGCAAAAAATTTGGAACAAAAACTGCATGACAATATATACACCGTGTGCTTATGACTATGAACAAGAAAGAGAAATTGAGATCCATTCCAATGACCATCAAAGGCTGCATGTAATATAATAATATAATAACCGCATATTAAGTTTTTAATAACATTACAGACTTTTTACTTTTTACTTCAGTGTTTATTTTTGCACTTGTGTAGGTCAAAGTTAAGTTAGCTAAAATATAGTGCTGAGTGACTGAAGAGCTGAGAGAGATTATGAACTGCAATAGATTTTGAAAGGGGTAGGAAGGGAGACAGAATATACTCTATATTGTGAAAATCCTTGCAGCTCCATTGTTACCTACAGGACTTGGCTAAATAGATATGCCCCGGTCTGAGCGTAGGAGTGTGTTTGTCTCTGTTCATACAGCTCTTTTTTTTTTTTTCTTTGCTAAGCAAGTTGAAATCAGATACCTACAGAACAATGAAAAGCAGAAAGGAATTACCATGAAGTTTTAGATATTCTTCTCTAATTTACACCTCATGAGTTGCTATCTGTCTCTGTCAGCATTGGGGTTGTGAAGATTAGGCTCAAAAGTAAATGAGTAAATTATGAAGTAAAGTTTGTGCTTTAATAGAGTGCTTCGCTCTGTGTTTATCTTTTTTTTTTTTTCTATACAGTTCCTTCAGCTCCTACAAACCCTAGAATATATGTGTTACGAAATAACCTACATAAAAGTGATGACAAAGTCATTGTGGAGTTCAGGTGGGACAGGCCTGAAAAGGACAATGGAGTATTAACACAATTCAGAGTTTACTATCAACTATTGAATGAGAATGACAGTGCTGACACTTTCACAGAGTGGAACACGAGCAACGTCACACCCACCCAGAAGTTCTTTTCTCTCAAGGATGTGCTTCCTAGCCTCAGAGTAAGGTTTCAGGTATGAAAAATTACTGAGCCTATCTCATGATAGATGTTATCAGTGCAGTCTAACGTGTTTGCTTAGGAGATGGTATTGGGCTTGGGGCAAGAACTTGTGGTTTCTGCTTGTAGAACTGCTGATTCACTGACTCACCTTTGGATACCTGGCTTAAACTTTATATTGTATTGTTCACTAAATAAAGTGTAAAACAATGCTCCAATATTATACAGGTTTGGTGAGGCCCAAAAGAAACTTTCTGGAAGAATCCCAAAGCCACTGCTGAAGGCTGCAAGTTAAACACAGATTTGGCTGAGTTGATAGAAGGTGTCAGGCTACTAAAAGGGCCACAAAGATGATTAAAGTCCTGGAGCATCTCTCCTATGAGGAAAGGCTGAGGGACTTGTGTCTTTTTAGTCTTGAGAAGAGAAGACTTAGGGAGAATCTGATCAATGCTTATAAATACTTAAAGGGAGGGTGTCAGGAGGACAGGGCTGGTTTTTGACCAGTGGTGCCCAGTGACAGGACAAGAGGAAATGGGCACAAACATGAACATAAGAAGTTCCACCTAAACATGAGGAGGAACTTCTTTACTGTGAGAGTGGTGAAGCACTGGAATAGGCTGTCCAGAGAGGTGGTGGAGTCTTCTTCTCCGGAGACATTCAAAACCCACCTGGACAAGTTTCTGTGCCATGCGCTCTAGGTAGACCCATTCTGGCAGCGGGGCTGGACTAGATGATCTCTAGAGGTTCCTTCCAGCCCCATATGATTCTATGATTCTAAAATAGTCACAGATCAAGAGAAGTTCAACTGCTGGAGAAACTCAAGGCCTACACATAAAAAGGACTCACAAGAACTTCCATAAAAAAATAATTCCATATTAAAACTTGTCAAGAGATCATGTTTTCATTGCGATAAATGCTTTAAGACACAAGGAATGTGTGCTTGAAACACTAGTTAAAAACACAAGAGCATGTAATGGGCCAGGTACTGATGGGGGAGAACACCATGTTAGATGCAACATCAACCAACAGTAGGAACTGCTCCAGTCTGGTCTCCTTTGAACTCTAATTGATAAATGCAGTATGAATTGTCATTCTCTGGGGCACTGCATAAAATTCTCTTCATAGTCATGGTTCAACCCTGAAGGTAGCCTTTGCACTGACCAGCACAGCTTTAGGTCAAACAGAGCACAAGCGTACGTTCCACTGAGCAGCCAGGGAATCTAGCTTTGTTTTTGTCATTAGTTGTGACTTTACGGGCTCTCAAATGCAATGGTTTATGTCACTACTTAACATATGTAACAATTTCCTGTCTTGCAGGTGCAAGCCTTCACCTCTGTGGGTCCAGGACCTTTGTCTGATATAGCAGAGAGGAATTCCTCAGGTATGGATGACTGAGATGCCATCTCATGGTTTGTGTGAAATCAACATTTCAGGAATCTGTTAATCTGATAAATAGCCTTTGACACTTTGTGTGACATTTGTTCCACCCTACAGTAGACACCACAGAGAAAATAGTTACAGCTTCTGACATGAAATGATTACACATTTCTTATTATTAGATTAAATGTAAAGAATTTGGAATCTTTCCTCAAAACTATGCTAGATTAACTTTTGTAGGCAATCCCAGGATAGTAGGGAACAACAAGTTTTGGTGTGTAATCTGCACATTGCTAGAGATCATAGAATATTACTAGGTGAGCTGTAAAAAGTAACCAGGAGAGTCAGAGACCAACTAGGAATCATAAGCTATTTCTGCTTGGGCTGTTAATGGTAATTAAGTGATCATATCTGTTCTTGCTAGGTTGAAATTTATTCGATAACCAACCACAATGCCATTGAAAAACTCTTAGGAGTTTGCATGCAATGACAAGAAGTCATTATTCTAGTCAAGTCATTAATTTATTTATTTGCTGTGACATGCACTCAAATGTAATTTGTGCAGACCATCATTTATCTTTATCTTGTGCTTGCTTTCCTTACGAATGAATGCTATTGTCTAGAATTCTTTTTTTTTTTTTTTTTTTAAATTCTGCTGTGCCCTTTTCCTTCCAGATATTTTCCCTGTCCCAAAACTTCTAACTGTTTCTACCAACAAGTTGTTTCTTACTGACGCAGACAATAATTGTACCATATGGGAACTTTCAGCAAAGACAAATGTAAAGGACATCTGTTATATTGCTAATGATGACAAAGCATACTATATTGTAGAAGATTCTATTTTTCTTCTGAATATACAGACTACTTCAGAATCTCAGGTATTGTTCATCCATTTGCTTGAGACAATCTAGGAAATTATTATTGTAATTATTTTGGGACTAATTAGGTTTTTTAGTAAGTCAAAACTTCATATTTGAAACAGAAAAAAGCAGCATGATGAACAAAGCACATTTAATGTCAAAATGTGGTAACTAAAACAGAACTAGAAAGACATAATTTTCTTAGTAACTGTCAGTTTGTATGAGATGTAATATGAAAGAGACTAGCTAGATAATTTTCCTTTCCAGCAGTGCAATGAAACTATGTATAACATAATAAAATTTGGACTTCAGGTTTTTTTTTGTCATCAATAGCAACTAGAATAGGCCAAAGTATGCCATTGGTAAAGTTTTCCTATTAAAGATATATGATTTTATAGACATCTGCTTTGTTGATAAGATATTTCAGCAGTTATTTAACTGAAAATTCACACTGTTAAATACAATAAATTTATCTTTTGTATCAAATGTATCAAATGTAATTTAATTTAATTTTATTTCATTCCAATTTCAAGAATATGGAAACAACATGGAAGCAGCAACAATCGTTTTCATTTGTATAAAAATATTGGAAATCTTTGTTCCATGGCATCTCTCTATATTTTAATTTCTACTTGCCAAGTAGAAATTTTTTCAGAAGCAAATCTAATTTCATAATATCCTGATCTCAAGCAGCTTTAGAAATGTTTTTATTTTTTCTTAAGTTTTTTGAAAATGCATATCTTCGCAACGCCACAGCCATCACAGTTGACTGGATTGCAAGACATCTCTTTGTTGCCCTGAAAACACCATGGAATGAAACTCAAATACTTGTTATTGATCTTGAGCTCAAGATAAAAACCCCAAAAGCCTTGAACATACACTTGGGTAAAAGTAATTCAACTGTATCATCGCTGTTGTCATATCCTTTCTTAAGGTAAAATATATATTATTAATAACTTTTAAAAACATATTTAAACATGTTTATTTAATTAAACATAACATAAACATGTTATGTTTTATTTAAACATAATTTTTCAGGAAATCATCAACTGTTAAGTATGGAAAGGGGCTTTTTATAGTATATGAATGTTTTGCATTTTGTAAATCTCAGAAATTTCTGGATGCAGTTCTACTTTTGTACTGTTAGTTGAGCTTGGACATATCTAATTTCAAAAAGATACCTCTGTTTGAGTTAAGATTTAAGGAATACCTAAATACTGATAGGTTCTTCTATTTAAGTGATGCAAATGAAAGTCAGTAGCAGAAAACAATTTTTTTAATAGCTGTTTTATTCAGAATAGTCAGTTATTGTGATCTTCCATTCAAAAATATCCTTTAAACTCCTGAAATCATTCTACAACCATGCTGCTGTTACTTTGTTTTAAACGTTTGGGAGGGTTGTGCCTGTAGTCATTTACAGCACTGCATTTAGGGTAGATTGCTCAGATTGAAGTTTTTCTACTGTAAGCAATGCATTTTATTTGATAGCCGCTTGTACTGGATGGAAGAGCTTGATTACGGCAGCCGCATGTTTTACTACGATATTCTGAATAACACCGTGCACCACATTTTGGGATACATATCAGTAGAAGAACAAATGAGGAACTACTGTACCTGTCATGTGGCAGAAGCCGAGCTAGGAAGACCTATGAGTATAGATGTGTCTGACTCCAAGAATCCCCAGCTGCTCTTTATCAAAGGAAGAGATGAAATATGGGCCTCAGATGTGGATGGTTGCCACTGCTGGAGAATTACCAAAGTACCAAGTTTTCAAGGTCTGAATGCTCCGTTATGTCTCTAGATTGTGAATTTTCCTGTATTTTACATCAAACAATGTTCATTTCAGCAAAATAGCATTCAAGAAGCACTTTACAAGATTGGTTCATGGCAAGATTGGCAAGACGGACAAAATGTTTTTGTTCTGTGCTTCCAGTTGTGTATTCTGTTGATACAAACTAAGAGAAAGAGCAGTGTGAGGACATGTACTGATGCAAGTATGTACAATGTAAATCAAATGGAAAGGCTACAGCCTCAAATGCTATTTGTCAATAGATTCCACTTATAGTATTAATGCATTATTTTGCTAGGGTTTCATATTAGATACACATATTACAGTTTATCTCCATGAAAAGATACAATACCACCTTAAATTATGCCTGAAAGTGACCTAGCAGATTTCAATATATGGGGAGAGTACTTCAGTACTTCAGGCGGGTGGAATCTTGTATGACAACTGATGTCTGTTTTGCTTTGTGTAATGAACTTAATCTTTGTTGCTCAGTTTTCAGTTCGATCCTGGAGGAGTGTTGGTAAAGCTGTTTGTTACCAGAGGAATGTCTTAATTGTTCCTGGAAGGTGGCAGAGCACTGTGGTTTTCATCTTTGAAAAATGATGAAAGTTTCTATAGACAACTTTCACTGTTGTGTTTTGTTTCTAGTGTTTGTTAATTGAATCACAGTTCTCATACTTACGGATAAGAAACTTTCAAATCTACACTTCTAAACTGAAAGAACAGTGTCTCAGCCTCATGAGACCTATTGGAAAATATTGGAAATCTCATTTCCAGGGAAGGTTTTTGAAGATATGCTGTGACCCATTCACCCATATTGACTCACTGTGAATACAAGCACCTATCTGCTCTTGCAAAATTGTTTGCTCAGGGTTTATTTTGAAGCTTAACACTACAATGTTTTCCTATAGGTAAGAAAATTGGCAGCTTGACCGTAGATAAGAAATTTATGTACTGGAGTGTTGAAATGAAGGAATACACAGAAATTCACCTAGCAAATAAAGCAAGCACAAGTCACTTTCTTCAGAAGAGAGAAACTCATCACCTGAGAGTATTAGCCTACAGCTCGGAGGCGCAATTGTATCCAGGTAGAGGGGATTTGGATTGTTTTGTAAATGTAAGAGATTTATTTCAGAGTGTGTATTTGAGTTGCAGATTGTGCTATGTGTTTTTATGTAAAGTATGTTTTATGGATTCAGATACTTTCTGGAGGGAAAAAAATCACTATGCACATTTTTAAAAGGATGAATATAAAGACTGGGCTTGTGTTGGATCATGGAAGATCATGGAAGATCGTGATGATGAATATTGCCTATGTTTCAAAAGCTCAGGATGTTAGTGCTAAATCATACCTACTTTGAAATTTCTGTCAAACCTGGAGATTTAGAAAAGATAGTGCACATTAATGCACAGAAAAAGACCAAACATGTCCACAAAGCTTTGTAGCAAGAGTTTGATAATGATCCCTGTTATTATACAGATTTCTGGGTTTGTTCACAAGTGTGCAAAGCTGAAAAAACATCTGCCCTTTCAACGACAAAGAGATAAGAACTCAGTTTATTAAAGTGATTTATAAAGAGGTTCCTGAGATGCAATCGCAGCTTACATTATATAGTAGAGGTAGGCTTCAACTAGAACTCCTAATATTTTAAACAAACCATTGCAGAACAGTAATGGAAGAAATAAAAATTAGTTTTAATAGAAAGTTAAGATTCATGGTGCCTATAGGGATTATCTGTGTAAATGCGGAGATTTAAAACATCTATTAGCCTGATGAATATATTCAAAATAATTCTTTAACTTCAGTTTTGCATAAACATCTGATAAATATACAAGGGAATATTTTAACAGCATGGACTTCTCTGGAATAAAGTAATTCCACATTGTTTTGAGCAGCCAATAGAACTACTCCTGCCAGCAGCTGCTCTGACTGGTGCTCAGGCTATTCTTACCAGCACTTTGGGCAAGTTTGTCCCCATGAGGTCTGTGTGGGCTTGGCATTGCTGAAGGAGCTTGGTTTGCCTAAATACAGAATGTACCAATCCCTATGCCTGGGGTAGGGTTTCCTGCAAGAACCCCAGGCTTAGCTGGTGCAGAAAAGAAAACAGAATTTCAGTCCAAAGGGATTCTTTCTACACAGAGATCCTCACAGAGCTCTTCCTATTTACATTAACTGCTGCAAATATATTTGAAGGAATACACAGACTTGGAAGTTGCAAGGAGAGCAATGCACAGGCCCACATGCCTGACAAATTTGGTGGCCTTCTATTATGGGATTATAGTGTTGGTGGATAAGGGAAGAGCAACTGATGTTATCTACCTAGACTTCTGCAAAGCATTTGGCGCTGTCCTACATGACATCCTTGTCTCTAAATTATAGAGACATGGATTTGATGGATGGACAGCTCAGTGGATAAGAAATTGGCTGGATGGCCACACTCAAAGAGTTGAAGTCCACAGCTCAATGTCCAAGTGGTAAATGACCAGTGACAAGTGGCATTCCTCAGGGGTTGGTACTGGGACTGGTGCTGTTTAATAGCTTTGTTGGTGACATGGACAGTGGGATTGAGTGTACCCACAGCAAATTTGCTGATGACACCAAGCTGTTGGTGCGGTTGACACACTGGAGGGAAGGGATGCCATCCAGAGGGACCTGGGCAGGCTTTGGAGGTCAGTCCATACAAACCTCATGAAGTTCAGTAAGGCCAAGTGCAAAGTCCTGCATGTGGGCTGAGGCAATCCCAAGCACAAATACAGGCTGGGCAGAGAATGGATTGAGAACAGCCCTGAGGAGAAGGACTTGGGGGTGTTGATGTTGAGAAACTATACAGAAGGAAGTTGGACCAGATGATCTCCAGAGGTCCCTTCCAACCCCATATAATTCTGTCATTCTGTGATAACACAGCAATATGCGCTCACAGCCCAGAGAGCCAGCTGTATCCTGGGCTGCATCAAAAGAAGTGTGGCCAGCAGGGCAAGAATGGTGATTCTCCCCCTCTGCTCATGTGAGACTCCAACTCGAGTACTGTGTTTGTCTGTGGGTCCCACAACATAAGAAGGACATGGACCTGTTAGAATGAGTCCAGAGGAGGACCATGAAAATGATCAGAGGGTTGGAGTGCCTCTCCTATGAAGACAGGTTGAGAGAGTTGGGGTTGTTCAGCCTGGAGAAGAGAAGGCTCCAGGGAGACCATATAGCCCCTTTCAGTACCTAAAGAGAGCCTAGAGGAGAGATGGGGAGGGACTCTTTATTAGGGAGTGTAAGGATAGGACAAGAGGCAAAGGTTTTAAATTGGAAGAGGGGAGATTTAGATT
>JAOXNG010000021.1:71461591-71474536 GCA_028566535.1 Scolopax minor
ATTGCCTCTGCCATCATTGCATTTTGCTCCCACCAGGAACAGATCCACAGCCTGCTGGGCGTCTTCAAAGATGAAATTCTTACCCCAGGATACTTAGAATTGAATTAAGGTCACTGACAAACATTATCAAGCTTAGGAGAGAAGGGGGAGGAGCAGACAGTGGTAATGGAAAATAAGACAGTCTTTATATATCTCATGCTTATTTTGATGATTGTCATAACTGAGCACACTTCCTGAGCCTACGTAGTGGTCCATTCACATGGAAAATGTCAAGGTGGGGCAGCTGCTTTTAATACACAGTTGTACCCAACCACTCTCAGCAGAAAAAATACCTTATTATAGTATCGGACAGACCTCCACCCATCAGTTCTCTGTTGCCACTGTTATAAGGAGTATGCTTCAAATTACATGTCATGTTCTAGTAAATTCATTTAAAAAAAAAAAAAAAAACCACAAAAAACCCAACACAACACCACAGGCAAAATTTCATACACATCTACAAAAGTTGATTTTCAAATAAAGGATTTTCAAATGCCTCATATGGCATCTAAGGATATAGGCTGAGAGAGTTGGGGTTGTTCAGCCTGAAGAAGAGAAGGCTCCAGGGAGACCTTATAATGGCCTTCCAGTACCTAAAGGGGGCCTTCAGGAGAGATGGGGAGAGACTCTTTATCAGGGAGTGTAGTGACAGGATGAGGGGCAATAGTTTTAAATTGGAAGAGGGGGAGATTTAGATTAGATACTAGGAAGAAATTCTTTACAGTGAGGGTGGTGAGACACTGGAACAGGTTGTCCGGGGAAACTGTGGATGCCCCATCCCTGGAAGTGTTCAAGGCTGGACTGGACAGGACTTTCAGTAACCTGGTCTAATGGGAGGTCTCCCTGCCCATTGTATGGGGCTTGGAACTCCACCTCTAACCATTTTATGATTCACACAAGTTTAAGATAAAAGTAAATGAACAGGATAAAACATGAAAAAAAGGTATGTTATTCTCCTTCTCAGTGAAAGCAAATAGTGTATGAATAAAAAACCAGTGTTTGCAAAGGCCAGCTGGATGGACTGACATGTCTTTTACTGCTTTAGTGTTGTGAGCAAGGAGTACTGCTGCAGTTACCTTTCATTCTAACCTATTTGATTGCCATCCAGAGATGTGATGTCAGTTGATCATTTAACACATCAGAAGTATTCATTGAAAATTATTGTCCTGTCACATATTCTGTGAGAGAGTGAATTCTCTTCGGAGTTAGGAACTTTAACTCTGAAAATGACTCAATTCTTTATTCCATCTGGGACTTTTCCCATGGGAGTTTTACTACTCTAAGTAACTATAAAATTGATAAAGATTCAACCTTACATTTGTTTCTGTTCAACAGACTTTTTTATTCTCCTCTCCTTATATGCATAAACTTGACTTTTGTAGGAATGGCAGGGCTGCAAATTTAGGGAGAAAAGATCTAACAATGAGGTCAGTTGTTCTAGCCTAAGGGCAAGCATTTGTCCTTGTACCATCTTCCCCATGCATGCACCTTAAGAAGAATTAAAAATAAGTTTGTGGTTATGCTTACTCATAGGAATGGTGGTGGAATCCTATGCAAATTTGGATTGTTCCAGCAGTAATTAATTATTTTTAAAAATTTTCTGATGTCTTTCCTAGATAAAAGATGCCTGATTCTCTTGCCAGACACTGAGGAGCTTACTATCCTTGAAATGACAAACACCAGTTTTGTGTTAAGCTTGCCACCGGTCACACCACAGCAGCTATGCCCCGGCATATCACAGCCTACGCCAACATACCTGGTATTTCTCAGAGAAATGACTAACAACCACAGGAACTCAAGCTACCATTTATCTGCTTTAAATCAAAAAATATTGGTATGGCTATTTTGGAACAAAAATACACATGATATCATGTATAAACAGGGGATGTGATATAACTTCTAGTCATTTTATAAACCATTCAGTAGCTTTCTATAAGTGAGTTTTTCCACTTCTACCTCTCCAACAGTAGTTCTCCTTTCTGTTTGCTATTGTTAAATGGTAGATTCTGTATCTTTCCTTTGTGCAAGTACTTCTCTACTTCTTAACATGTCTTTGCTAAAATCCTGTTGAAACGAGTCTTCAGTTTCTACTTGTAAAAGAACAGTTGTGGTTGATATTAATCTGTTTAAATAACTCTTGAGACTGTCCAGCAACCATATGGCTTGCCTTTATGTGTTTTGTGGTAGCTGGACTGGCTTAAGTTACTTTTTTTTTCCTTAAGTTACTTTTTTTTTTACTTTGCCATCTCCTACTTGAGTATCAGTGACTGAACAGTGTTCTGTTGTAGCCATACTAATTACACCTCAGCTTGGATTTTTGTATGTGTTTTCTATAGTGACTTATTACCCAAACTCTCATTTTAATATGCTTAAACACTAATGTGTATTAAAATACAAAAGCACTACTCTACTGTTTTTTAACACTCATTTAATTGAGAGATGATTGGTGTGATGTATGACTTTTCTAAGAATACGTGCTTATTATCTGATTTAAAATTACAGGAATTTCAGGGTCCTATAGCCGTTGTAGACAACTTACAGCCATTTTCAAGTTATATCATGCAAGTTGCAGTAAAAAACTATTATTCAGACCAGGAAGTGCCTTTGGGAAAAGAGACATTTGGCACAACTCTATATGGAGGTTTGTTTTACATTTTATTCTTATTTTGAACAGAATTCTCATCTCAGTTAAAGGAATCTATGTATGAATTTGATTTGCAAATAAGAAAGCAGAGACATTTTCTGCTTAAAATGCAACCGGGGTATATCTTCACAAGGTTTTGGCAGTCAGACTTTAGGACTCTGCCAGATTTGTAAGACATGTATGTATTTCTTAATGCTTTTGCTTATTGGCTTCCTGAGGAAATATGAACTACGGTTGAAAGTGGTGTATATGTGGTTACGTATGTTTAAATATGTGCGTTACGTATTCATTCAGCATGAAGATTTTTTGCATTGGCTTGTCATTATTCTCATAATTACTTCTTCTTACAGTAATGCAAATTTGATTTATTATGAACCAGGCTGAAAAGGCAACACTTAAATTTTGTTTCTCTTGACCTAAGTCCCAATAGCAGATTTTCAGTTGGTTTTAATAGTTCTGATGTTCCCTTTTCAGTCCCTTTCACTCTAGAAGAAGAAAGCTAGGAGTAGTGTTTTGAACTTGAATGTTTACTATGTCATTTAGAGCAGAGAGTGGACTGGTTAGGGATTACCTACCAATAAATAAATACATCGATAAACTTACCTAATTATGGCAGAAGGAAGAGCAGAAAGTTCAGTGGGAGTGAATGGTTGAGAGAGGTAGGAGTGAAGGCAAGAGGCCAAGATATGATGGCACAGCAGCCATATGTAATTGAGTTTATGTGGAGCTATCTGTGTACTCTGTGATGTGGTGTGACCTGCTGATGCAATGGAACAGGAGAGGGACAAGAGCTTGTAGCAGTGTCTAAGAGACCAGGTACCTGCAGCCTAGGAAAAGGTAACAGGAGCTTTTCCTTTTTTCTGGAAAAGCAGGAAGCATTCACAAAATGGCAAGCTAAGGCTACATCTGGGAAAAACCTGCACACAGTGCTGTCCATGAGAGACAAGATGCAGTGCGAGTGAAAGGTGTATTTTATTCTAGAGGTTTTCTTTTGAGTACAAAGTTGCTTGTGAAAAAAAGAATAAGAAACAAAAAAACAAAAGAAAAGAAAGCGTGATCAAGAGCATCTAAATTCTATGAAGTTGTTACTTCATGTGTATATGTGTCCTGACACCTATGTTCTCAATTTCATGAATGTAACTGCTAGTTTAAATTGAAATCAGATGCTTCTAGAGCCTCTTGAAGTGTGTACACTATTTCACACCTCTGAAGCTCTTCCCCTCAATTCTGTAATGAAATAAAAGAAACCTGGATTAATCTGTACCTTCCAATAACTAGCAAGATAGAGGGAATGAAAGAAAAGGAAGACAACTTGGAAAAATTAATGCATGGCTCTTGCCACAGAGTGTCACTCTTACTCCACACATGTTTAGCTAGTGAAATGAGGAATTTGTCTTCTTTACTAGCCTCAGAGTTCACTTAAACAATCTAGGACATAAATTATAGCATATGTACTCATCATTCTGAGATGTTGGGAACAAAGGTAGTGTAATGACTTGTTAACTTTTTACCTATTTGACAAGTTCAATAGGAAAAAAGAATTTTTAATGTAGAGTTGAGGCATGTCATATGCCATTTCAAAGTCTGTGATCTCAAAACTTCAAAGGAAGGGTTGATTTTACCAAAACAACTGGTGAGTAAGTAACTGGCATGGACATCAGATCAGCAACCCAGTTTCTTGCTTACACAGCTGAGCAAAAGTATGTATTTCTGAGCAAAATTGTAAATGACAATTAAAAATGGCAAACAATGTTGAATTTTGGGGTGTTGTCCTTCAGAATTTTCAGTTCAAGAAAAGTCTTTCCAATTGGAGTAGCACATGGGTACTTTTTCTAGTCCATAGCCACACAAGCATCATACTAAACTCACATTTGAGACCCTGATTAGGAAACTAAGAGAGAGCAGAAAATCAATGATATGACTGTAAATGTAGAGGTATAGGACAGCATCTGGGTTTGGTTTTGGTTTTTGGTTTTTTTTTTTTTTTTTTTTTATTTGCTTGCATGATAAGATAGACAAGGAGATACTAAAAAGTCCCTCAAAATATTTTGAATTTGCCTGCAGCTGTCTGACCTATACAAGAATATGTCTTTTACACGTGTAGAGTGTCAGTCCTGTAAATGGATCATATTCATATGCTTATAATATTTTTTTCTTTCCCCAGTGACATTTCTTGACTTCTCTAAAAAACAATCAAGCAAAGGAAAAAAACACTCGGTGACATCTGTATCTAAAACAAGATTAATTTTTCTTTCTATTTCAGTACCAGAAGCAGTTGATTCCATTAAGATAGTGGTTTTGTCTGACACCATTATCAACATATCTTGGAGTGAGCCTTTGAAGCCAAACGGACCTCAAGAATCCATCCGCTATCAAATCTCTGTCAATTTTTTACCTCCTGTCCCAGCTATACCCTTGCGAAAAAGAGAATTTCCAAATGGGACACTTGCCTGGTCTGTCAGCGGGCTCCAATCTGGAACAAACAATTTATTCAAGGTATAATTATAAGCACCTTTACCTGTTTGTTCACTAACTTGCGAATTTTTAGACTGCTCTTCTATAAAGCTATATGTGTGTTTTGAAAACATGAGTTCAAAACTTGGCAGGCTTCTCTCGGTCCTTTAGCCTTTAGGAAAATTGAACATTGCAGTTTATTACTACATAGGTTGTTCAGATTAAATATTTAGAACTAAGATGTTTTCTACTTGAGAACATCACAGTTCTCAAGAGTAAATGGGAGTTTCTCTTGCAATCCTGATGCTACTGCCCTGATACTTCAGGCAACATGCTATGAGAGGGTCAAGTGATGGGTAACTTCTGTTCTCAAAAGAGAACTCCTGGAACAGTGAACTGCTTGTGAAAGGCTAGGGGTAGTGCAATAAACATGGTTATGTGAGTGCAAATGGATCATGGCCAAAAGACAGATGATTTTCTCAGGAAGGCAACATATCTGAAACTTTGATAAAGGGGAAACCGCTATCTGTTATATCAAGAGCAGGCTCAGACATTTTGCCAGTTGCTGTTTTTCCTTTAATAAATAATTTTTCAGAAAAAAAACCCCACTTTTTTTCTTAGTCCAATAAACCAAAAAGTATCTAATATGTCCATAGAGAGATAGGTGATGACTCAATTAATACTTGACTGATTCTGTCTTGCAGCAATCACATTTTAAATAAAAATATGTTTGCAAAGTTCACAACAAGAGTAATGTATAAATTTTGATCCTTGAACAAGTGCAGAGGAATAACAAGGACTTAAAAATGCAAGTATGAGTTTGATTATTTGGGGGCCTTTGAAGACAATTTCTGTACACAAGAATATTGAAGGGTGGTTGCAAATTCTCTGATTTTAGATTTCATTGAAATACGATTCTGTCAGTGCAAAGTAATTTTTTCCACTGTCCAGGCAAGTCATAGACAGAGGAAGACAGGAAATGGGCCAGCCCCAGGCTAGCCAGCAGAAGCACAGAATGGGATATCCATCCATCAGCTGCTACAGTTCACATGGAATCCTTCATCAGCATCACATGAAAACTCTGGTGGCTTGTGTAGTTATGCTGGGCCATGAATGGTGAGAACTGAGGAGCAAACAGAGCAGTCCCCCTGCCACCCCTGTCAGACTCAGGAAGGAAGGCTTTTTGGACAGACAGGACCTTGAAGTAATGGCAGACTTACACACACCTGGGCACATGTGTCATTGCTGTAAGAATGAGCAGAAAAGAATAACTTAACATGGAGATAAAATCAATAAAGTGTAGGAACCAAAGGAATTCAAAGTATCAAGGACTAAAAAGGCAGTTGGGAAGATTCTGATAGCGTGCTGAAGAGGAAGACAAAAGGAAGAACAGGTTGCAGTATCTACTGATTATTTTTGTTGAGTTTTTAGGGACAGGAGACCCAACGCCATGAAACCAACACATGTATCACAACAGATGAGGAGAGGGAAAGATCAGGTTAAAGAATGTTATATATGCAGATTATATGTATTTCAGTCAGCAACATCTGATGGCCTTAAACTACACAGGGAGATGGTTGCAACCAGTCTGTGAATGTTCAAGATTATCTTTGGTACCTTTGAAAGACAGGAAGTCCCATAGAATACCAAAAAAAAAAAAAAAAGTCACACAACTTAAAAAAGGAAATTATAGACTACTTTTTGTAACTTCAGAACCCAGCATTATTTGAAGGACATGTAGTTTTACTAGGACTATATTAGGACAAAATGGTAAACAGCTGGTATACAAGCATCTAGAGAGGATAACAGAGGAATAAATTTGTCAAATATGGATTTATAAGAACAAAACATACTGCTTTTCCCTTTAGAGATGAAGGGTTAAAAGGAAAACAATAAATTATAATCTGGACAGCATGACTATCACCAGAATGACATTTTCAAAAGCAAGCAAGCAAACGTGTTGTCTGGAGAATGCACACTGGGTGCCTCACAAATACAATCAGAGAGTGGCTTTCACAGTTCATACATGGGTTGAGAACATTCAGCTGATGGCTGGAGGGGATCTGTTCTGGCCTTAGTCTGATTTTGTGCTTTTGTTAATCATTTGGATGGTATAATGGGGCATACATATATACACATATACATATACTTCTATATGTATATATGTAAGTATGCATACCCAAACACAGGTTATATTTGATTGTGCATTAGCGGAATGTTCCTCCTCACCTTGTGTTTTTCTGATTCTAAAACACTGCCCAGTGTGTGATGTGACTGCATGTCTGTGTAACCCCTTGTGGCATTTCAGAAAGGTCCAGAAAGAGATGAGTTTTGGTAGAAAGATTAAAAGAGAAACTAAGAGTCTCTGACAAAGGGGATTCTAGCCATGAACTTTCAGCCTGAAGATGTGTAATATTGCAGCTGTGAGGCTCAAAATGTTTCTATACCTATATCTATATTGCCTGAATGTTGTCTTGTTTGAAAATAACTAGTCCTCCAAACACTTGAAGTTGCTAAAGCTGGTCTGGTACAGTTCATCCATTTCCTTACTAGGTTCTTGCCTTTCATCCTGACGAGAATTGGTTTTCCGAAAGTGTCCCTGTTATTGCAAAAACTTTTGAGACTCCACCTGCACCTGTTAACATAGTTCCCAGAAATACCAGTTTCCAGCTAGAATGGAGAGCTCCTCTGCACATCAACGAAACCAGCTTCTGGTTTGAGCTGCGTAAGGTAAAAATATTGCTTAGTTTTTTTCCAGATCAGAACAAATTTAACCCACTTTGTCCTGGTGAGAAGGACATGGTGGCAAGATGTATACGAAGAGTTTCAGAGGTTAATTTGAGTATGGTGACATCAGTCTTAGTGGCTCAGAAGGGGCAGGATGGAGGCAGTGTTTGCCAGGAACAAGGGGGAGTGCAGCTGCAGCATTTAATACCCTGTAGTGCCAAAGGACATCCTGGATGACCCTGCCAGAATTCCTCCTGGGTCTCCTGTTTCAGTAGAGTCCCCTCCCTCCTTCCTCACTGCCCTCCCCCAACTTGGCTGGTAGCTACAAGTCCTATGTCTGCTCTGCACAAGAAAGAGTAGAAAAGGGTTATTAGCACTAAATATCAGCTAAAATCTAGTATATGAATTTTATTTTCCTGTGATAGATGTTAGGAGAAAATGCTGGAGGAAAAAAGGGCTCTGGTACTACAGACTGTAGAAGTAAGCATTGCAGTGACAGCAGCATGGATGGGAGCTTCAGATTTTAATATCTGGACCACTGGACACATAAAATGTCATGTGCTAAACTGGATCACTTAGATTCCCTAATATAAATAATCAGATTCATTAGGCCTATGCTAAACATTTTCCATCTGCACTAAAACACGTCATAGCACAATTCCACCAAACTGTTTCCTTTCAATTGCATCATGGGCTGAACGCGGGGGCATGTCATGGTGATCCAGAAATACAATCTGCACATAAATAAGCAAGGGAGAGGTTCCTTTTGGCTTTGCAAAAGGGTCACTTGATCTATTGTCCTTTGTGGCTGCCAAGACCTGTAGGTCTCCTGAAAATAAAGAAAAAAATAGGTTTTTTTGTCCTTGATTTTGTGTCCTTGGTCTCCAGGAGGACAAAGCCCTGTGACTGAAATCTCTCCCCTCTGATATTAAAAGGTGGCAAAGTCATTAATCTACCCAGGAATAGAACTGTGACACACTTTCAGCAGAACAAGAAGGTTGACCATGATGATATTTTATTTTTCTAGTGGCAAACAAAAAGTGAATGGTTTTCTCCTGCAATCACCACCTGTACAGCAGATCTTGTTTATACATGCAATCTCACAGGAACTCTTCCTTCAACCAGCTACTTTGTAAGAGTAACAGTAGTTTATATTACAGGAGTGAAAAGCACTTCCTCTTCAACAAGCTTTAAAACTACAGGTAAGCACTTAATGTAGGATGACAAGATTTTAAGGCTTTTTTCAGGACATGAAGATTCAAACACGATATTTTGTAAAATTTATGCTAAGACCCAGTAGACATGTGTTTGAAAAATAAATATCACAGTACCATATCTGCAAAAGTAATAGGAGGAAAGAAATGAGCGTCACTTACAAGTGAAGCAGAGGAAAAGACTGAGGGAAATTGGAATGAAATGCCTATATACATGTGAACTCACAACTAGTGGTTGTGAAAGGCTGCATGGGAATGAAAATGTTGAAATTTGTCCATTGCAAAGAGAAGGTCAAAGATTCATTCTCCATGGGTACTATTGAGGTAGTTCCTACATCCTTTTGTATGTCTAAACACCCATGTGCACATCTAAATTTTTCTCTGTGCCTGTTAGTCCTTTGTCTCTCTATAAACACATTTTAAGGGTTCTGTTTCTTCCCCTGTTTGGCCTAAGCTGGTGTTCCCAGTAAACCAGGAGTTCCAGAAAGAGCAGAAGGCACTAAAAACTCTATACAATGGGAAAAAGCTGATGACAATGGAAGCAACCTGACCTACTACATCTTAGAAAGCAGGTAAGCCTCGTGTGCAGGCATTCTTTCCATAGGGAGCAGCCCAGAATGAATCTGGGTGTGAAGGGGGTTTCTGTTTGGTTTTGATGGGAAGAGTGAAATATCAATGATGCAAATGGCCTTTCTCATGGGATCTCTTTCTTGAGCAAACTAAGTATCCATTATTTCCAGAAACTCTTGGAAAACTTAGAAGAAAATATGCACTAAAACCATTTCCAGACCAAGTCTGAAATACAGGGATATATTTGGATATATGTTAGTGAATTAGAAAATTTTCAAATCACAAATTTTGTATGTATTTTTGGCTAAAATGTATGTAGAAATATCTTAGTATTCAGAGGACTTATGCAAAGGCACTATAAAGTTGCCAGAAAAAAATCATAAAGTATTCCCATCAACATGGGATGACAAAATACTTAAAGTGCTCTGTCATTAAATACAGATTGCCTGGACTCTATGTGTCATACTCATTAGGCAACTATAGAATGTCAATTCACACTTATTCCTGCACTGGCATTGGAAGGGGTGAATGGACAGGTCAGAGTATATTGCTGTGGGCAGGTGACTTTGAAACTTCCCTTTTTTTCACCGTGACTCTGAAAGGGTCTGTTTAAGGCTTAATTAATGCATTCATTAAAACAGGGTCCATCTTCTGAGATATTTCTATCATATTGTTTTAAACCAGGAGTGATGGAGGGAAGCAATTTTAATATTTTACTATTAATTCTTTTTCTTAGTTAACTCTGTGCTTATGAAAGCTACGAGTCTGAGAGCGCTGTGGAGCCAAGCATGGTTTACCTGTATAAGTTTTCACCCAGACATATTTTCCTGGTGCTGTAAGCTTCCTCCATACAGTTCTGTGAGTGTACAACAGCACTGACTTGCATGCTATGAGACCACAATAATTTTGATATGTCAACAACTGGTTTGTACCTGACTTGCTGCGGATCAGTAAAGAAAGGACAGTCCCTTGGTCTGTGTTGGAGTTGTGCATTAAGTGCTGTGTTGCCCAGGCTCCAGCTTCTTATTCATCTCTGGAATCATAATGTATCACTAGGGTGGTTTTTTTTTTTTTAGGTTTAATAAAACAAGCTTTTTTCCTGCAGTTTGAATGTGTGCACATATTAATGTTTTTAACTGAATTTAACTTTGAGCCTCACGATCCTTTTACAACAGGTAGAAAAATGTTAGGTTAGTTGCATAGTGTACTAGAAAATATTTGCATAGCCCTTTTAAATAATCCCTGGTTTTTGTACAGCTCTGGTAGGGACGTGTACACACCAAGGACATGAACATATAGTTTTCCCATGTCTTTCTGGTTTGGAAGCGTTTGATCTTTTTTCTTCATTAAAGTATGTTGGGAGAGTGATTGACATGTTCATGAAGGTCATTTCACATGAAATATTGCAGTCCTGTGTGACATGAAATGATATTTCTGATATGGCCTTTCAGGTTTAAATACATGGTCTTCTTTTGGTTGGTGAATAATCAGGTCTGAATTTATTGTGAGCAATCAATCTCAGTCCAATGGGGAAAGGAAGAAATATACCCAGCAGTCAGCAGATACTATGGGAAACTGGCTAGCTACAAAATTGTGTCTTCACTGCCAATGACCTGCTTCCTGTTTAGCTTGTGAAACCTGATGCACAAGAGCCACTAAATTATTCTGGGCCCAGGAAAGCAAAAACCTCTAATAGGACATTTTTTTTTTTTTTTTTCTGAAAGCTAACTAAGAATGTTCTGAAATCTTGGCTGTGAGGTGTGCACTGAAACAGGTGAAAGAGTTCTGGACCTTTTTATGTCTAAAACATTCTAACATTTCATTTCCAATGCCAAGCTAAAGATGTGTAATTCCTAGCATTGCTGAAATGGCATGGTAGAATTTTCTGCCCTGTAGCCAAAACCCCACGACCAGATTGAGCTTTTGGGCCAGCAGAGAGATGTTGTGAAGGCCATGGAACTGAAGCAAAGAACAGGGGAGGAATCAATAAACAGCCCTCACTGCATTAATGACATAGCTGTGCTACTTTGCTGTGCCCATTGCAGGAAGCAGTCTGACACCACCAGCAGAATGAAGTCCTTGTGGAAGGTGGTTTACAATGGCTCCTGTGCCAGTATCTGCACATGGAAGGCCAAGAACTTAGAAGGAGCTTTCCAGTTCAGAGCAGCAGCTGCAAATGGGCTGGGACTTGGTGAATACAGTGACACGAGCAAGAATATAATTTTGGGTGAAGGTATGTCTGTACTTTCTTACATCATTAATCAATTTTTTTATTCAGAATGATTATGTTGCTTTCTAAAAATTTGTTTCTGCTCGTTTATATCAATTTGTCTCTGTGGGCCCACATTCTGTGTTATGGAATGATTCTTGAAATAAGGGCAAGCTCCCATGCTGAGTAAGGATGTGAGAATTACTTCTTGCCTTCACTCAGAATATTAGACCTACATTCTGTGCTTGGTTTTGAATATCCCACTTTGAGTGGTCAAACAATTCAGCATCTTTTCTTTCAGTATACACAGTAGGTCATCCACACAGGAATTGCTTAGGCCTGGAGGAGGAAGATCAGTTCAACTGAATGTTGACAGCTACATATAGCCTAAAGAGAGCTTTGTACAGAGGAAGGCTTCTGCACAGCAGGCAGCTCAAGGGTTCTCTCAGATTAACTCAGCTCCATAGGATTGATGCTTTGTATGTACAGTCATTAACCAATTTCCCCTCCTATTTAACAGATACTGTGATCTCCCCAGACACCACCATTGCCATTGCTCTTGTAATTGGAGTTGTTGTGCTGGGCTTGACTGTGGCCATGTTATTTGGTTTTGGTATGTGGCTGAGATTTTTGCCTATCCTTGGTTCACCAGGCCTCAGTAAAAGGCAGTTCAGACGGTGGGAGATAAAGGGCTTCCAGGTTTAGGGAAATGTTGAACAATCCCAAGGTGGGAGCTGGGAATAATTTGCGTGTTCTCATTCTTTGAGCACCTAGAAATGGCTGGTTATATTTTCAGTATCGAGAACAGAATACCAGTTCACTCCACCCTCGGGCATTTTTTGCTGTTAATTCCCTGGACAGAGAGCACAGGATTTCTGAAGGAACACTGATATGTCTGTGTAACCTTATAAAACTTGTCCTTTATAATTCTCAAGTTGGGTACTGCATTTATTTACCAATGGGTCCCATTTTTTCCCTCTTAAGCTTTGTTCCTGAAGAAAGAACATAGAGGTTACCCTGAGATGTAACTGTCCACATGTGATAGTCCTGCCCTGTCACTCATCCTCTCCCTGGGGTAGAGGAGCAGC
>JAOXNG010000021.1:71482239-71492994 GCA_028566535.1 Scolopax minor
AATTCATTTAGGAGAATTCAAACACTAACCTCTGAATTTAAGTGGACTTCCATTGGTGTATAAGTTGGCCAATACCCGGTGGTAGAGAAGAAGGGCTTGCTCAGAATGCATCAAATGAAAGCAGAGGCTCTTCTTCATCCCCAAAAATTCTCTCCTTTTCCAAGAAAATCCCCACATCAATCAATTAAATTATATTTTTCACCTTGTGTGAGAGAAAATTGTCAATGTCCTGCAGCTTCTGTGTACTCAAGCATATTTCAGGAATTGTTCACTTTCTGCCTCCAATATTAGATAATGAGTATTAGTTCTTTGTTTTTCTAGGCTCTCAAATTCTTACTTGTCCCATGAATGCAGCTCTATTGAACATGTGGTTACCAGTTGTCCCACCCAGATAAAACACAGTTGTGAAATGTAGGTGTGTAGGTGTACATCCAGGTGCACAGGCTAGTTCTTAAACCTAACATAAACCTTTAGCTGATGTTGTGTTTGTATCTGTTATTTTTCATTTTTCTTGAAAGGCTTTCACTGTGAAGCAGGGGAATCTTCTGAGTCTCTTCCTCATGCTGAAGTGATGCGTTACTTGTGAGTCCATGTTTGGCTCCCCAAAAAATATAGGAATATGCTCAAGCTGTCATTCATGTGCATCCTGGCATATTAACCTGGCTTTCACCCTTTTGACTGGTCTCATGCTGATGTGTTTTTGCACTAGTGAAAGTTTATGCCATGTGACTTAAAACTTTCTATGTCACAACGTGCCTTGAAAACTAAATATCGTGCCACAAATAGCTGTCAGTGCAAAATTTGCAGATATATTCTGAGATGGCATGAAAATTTTTGTCATTACAAACCTAAAGCCTATCTAAATTAAATACTTTGTGAATAATATAAGTTCTATCTGGTATTAATATTTTAACCCAACCAGCAAGTAATTTGATTTAGGAAATAAGAAGATGGACTATAAGTAAAGTGAGAAAATTCCAATTCTGAATGTTTTGGCAGCAGTGAATATCCCCACTCAACAATATTGAACAGCTTTATAAACCCGATTGTTCATTAAAAAATAAGCTATTTAAAGAAGATAGTGATTGGTCTTAGGAACACAAAAATTTTCAGAGTCCACATTTGTTGTGTTCTTGTTTCATACATGAAAAGAGTGTAAGTTTAGATTGTATATAAGGAAGAAAATTTTTTACAATGAGGCTGGTAGGACACAGGTTGCTCAGAGAAGTTGTGGATAACTGGAAGTGTTGAAAGTGTTCAAAGTCAGGTTGGTTAGGTCTTTGAGTAACCTGACTAGTTGAAGGTGTCCCTGTTCATGGTGTGGGGGTTGGATAAGGTGTTTTTTGAAGGTCCCTCCCAATCCAAACTTTTCTATGACTCTATGACTTAGGTATCATCTCCTGTTTCTTTCTCCCTCTGTTGGCCTATGGCAGTCTGTTTCTTCCTTAAACGTTAGAAGGGCAGAGTATGCAGCGAGCTATTTTACTTCAGTACTAACACTTTGCAAAAGGGTCTGCTCATGAGATCCCAAGTGCTAACCTGACAGAGCACAGAACCTGAACTCATGCTTTTTTCTTGGATATCCTACCAATCAGCATGACCAGTAAACAGATTGTTTAGCTTCCAGCATCCAAGCATAGCTTTTGACACTTTTCTGGCAGTAGGACAACCAGGGTAATTTCACCTCATTTTGGATCCTATTTTTCCATCTATGTGTCCAGTGTCTTCAATAACTAGTACATCTGAAAGCAAGCAGATGAGTGATTCAGAGCATTAGGAAGTCACTGCCACTTTTTAGATTCTTATAATGGATTTTCAATATTTCACTGGATCCTTCTGAAAAAATGGAATCATTCTGTCCAGCTCCACAACCACATGATACAGGTTGATGAAAAGTGGTTCTGAAACAATTTTAGGTTTCTCTCTGCTTAGGTTTCTCACTCAACATCAGTATTTTAATGAAAAATAACACTGAAAAATCGGAAGTCAAGAGATTTCTCCCACCAAGGGAGAGATTTTCTCACCAAGGGTGTTGTAAAATACCCAATTGTGGTGAAAGACAGCAGTCTCCTTTTTAAGATGAATAAGTGAGGATCTGAGCAAGCCAATACATTTCACATAACTCGGCAACGCCTGGTATCACATAGCAGCAGGTCTGGGAAGCTGTTTGTCAGGGAAGGATTTGAACTTAGGGCTTAGAGGTGAATACTCCACATTCCAGGAGCAGCTTCCTGACTGGCCTTTCACTGGCTGCTCAAAGGCTGCTCTCAGGTTTTGAGACTGTAAGACACCCCTCTGCTCTGAATACTTAACATATCAAGGCTCTGGCTCTGTTTTGGTTTACAGGCTGGCTCCCCCTGGCTTTTGTAGGATTTGGTTTTGTGTAGCCTGACTCACCTGGAGTAATCGATGTAAATTGTCCCTGTCCTTCAGAACAAACAGGAGGGGCAGTTTTCCACTGAATGGTACAGATATTATCGTGCAAGGTGGGCTAGAATCCCTGCACTGGGAGGAAACTCATACCGTTTTTTCCTTTGATGGGGAAACTTACTCCTATTTGTTTTTGTCTGGAGGCAGAAGTCTAAATTAACCCTCTCTGTGCTGGAGGGTTTGCCTTGAACTTCCCCTAAGGTTGAGGTGGTGTGAGCTGAAGGAGGATTAAATAAACTGATAGCTTCAGGTTCATTTCTGGGTTTATACATCTTTTTTTTTTTTTTTTTTTTTTTTTTTTCTGTGAGAGAATTACCTCCTTGATAGCTTTCTTAGAAAATATTGGTGAGTTCTTCAGTGAGAGTAGATATTGATAGTAAATATGCCTCTTTTTTTGGCATGTGTTAATGTTACAGGTGTTCCCAATCTCAAAAATATCCATCTTTGAAAAAATCAAAAAGTATTCATAGTGAGTATTACTAACAACTGATCTTTAATGTGTTTTTCCTTCCCTCAGCTGCTGATCATAATTGTTTTGCCACATACAAAGTTTTCAGAAGTTGAAAATCTAGGCCAAACTTGCTTCTCACATAATTTAATGATAAGCTTTGACATGAATTATTCTATTATCTTTAATTTTTGCCTTGTCCCTTTTTTTTTCCAGATGTGTTTTAATGAAAAGCTGCTGGGCCCAAGAACCTCACAACAGACCTACTTTCACTTGTATTCAGGACAAACTGTGGGAGATAAGACACTCTCCACTGTGCTTCATCCACTACCTTGAAGACAAAGAAGCAACAACTGGAGTCATCAACCAAGCTTTTGAAGGTGAGTCTGGGCCAGTAGCTGCTGCCCTCGTGGCTTCTGCCCCATGAACTGTAACAAAGTGTGATTCAGCAGTTCTTTTTACTACATTTGTCACTGCCTCAAATTCTCTGTCTATAAAATGGGAACAGCAAAGACTTACCTCTCTAATAATAAACTTGTAAAGATTCATTAGGTGCCATAGGTACGATGCATTAGGTAAAGTCTATATAAGGTTACCAAGCAAAAAGACCCATAGGAAGTTGCAACTGAGTCTGCCTCACAGAGACATTCAGCTTGCATCATGACGGAGAGACATCCAGTTTGCATCGTGATCCTGTTCTGCTAAAGTAAATTTTCCTTGTTCTGTCAGGAGAGCTTTTGAGGGCTGTTCCAATTTCAAAGGCATCTATTCCCTCTCCATTATCTACACATGGAAGTTAGGGACTTAATTTCTTTAGGATTACTGATTCAGTAGTTGCCTGGAAGTGAGGCATAAATGAGGTACCTAAATAAGGCAGACTTTATCCTAGTCCAAACTGTGATAGCTCCAGTCAGAAGTGACAGCATGTCAATGCTCTGCACACTGTGAATGAATCGTTGACATTAGGAAAAATATACAACTAAGCCCAATTATGTAAGAACATTGTTAAAGTTGGGAAGACAGGAATTAAACAAATAGGTGAAGACAAATTTCAAGTTGTCTGTGATTCAAATAATCTAAACATGAAAATGAACAACCTGACTGAACAAGAAGCTTTTCACAACTTGCGGTAACTCCTGACTGGTTAAACAAAGAAAAAAGTAAACAATATGATTTGAAAATCTGAAAAAAGAAAGTTTTTATTAGTTGAAATATTTTATTTTTATGTCAAGGTGGTTTTTTTGTTTGGGTTTTTGTTTTTAATTTAAGCTGTTGCATACTATGGTTTTCTAGTGAAAAATATTTCCTTTGAAAAGAATTGTTCTCCATTCTAAAAAAGCAAAACTTAGTTGTTTCTAAAATTCCTAAAGGCATTTTTTCTTTTCATTTCTTCATGAAATGTTATTGAACTGATAACCCACCCTGCCTCATAAACAGTTTACTTGTATTCTCCAATGCTCAATTAATGAGTCTACTTGATATTTTTAACAAATCTTTATCATTAGGTGTAGCTTTACAAATGTCAGTTTATCCCCATCACGATTTGCCTCTCTGTCAGTGCCAGTCTGTGTGTGATATGGTTATATGTCACTACAAGACTAAAGGCTTTATCATTGTTGTGATGGGACCAAAGTAAGCCAGTACAGGTAACATCATTTTCTGCTTTTGAAACAGCTGATTTTGCACCCTCATGCTCTAGTGAAGAGGTTTGTGCATGTAGTGTAATTTCCTAGTTTCTTTAAGGGTATCTTCGCCCTGAATAGTGAAGTTCATGAAAGAGATACTTAATCTGGCGCAAATCTAAGCCTGGCATTAGCTCAAGAAAGGAGTACAGCCAATTAATTAGGCACTTTGCCCAAGCTAATAGGCCTTACATTTTGGATGGACTTTATCTCGCCCAAATGCAGCTGTCTAGAAGCTAGGAGTCTCATATAAGATTGTCACTCTCTGTAGTCTGGAGGAGAAAGAGACATCTCCAGAGAGTGAAAATCCACAGGTTTTAGGTGTGTACCATAGCATGAAAGGGATCACCTTTTGCCTTTCTCTCCAGTGATGATGGCTAAACTTGCCGTATTCGAATTGGACTCTGCATCTTGGACTAGGTGCTTAATTTTCAGATGGCTACAGAAACACAACTGGACTCAGGGCTGTGCTGATTTGGCTTCCTGCATCTACTCCTGAGGGTGTGTGGTTTCCTAACTTAGACTTTGCTATGTATTCCTTAACTCCATAGGCAACACAGCACTGAAAACTAAGAGAATTAAGAAATTCCTGTGGCATTATGTCAATATCTGTTAAAATCTTTAGCAGGGCTGAAACTTTTAAATGCAAGCCTGCCCCTCTGCTGCTTGGAGATGGGGAAACAGGCTGGAATACAGGTTGTCATCCTTTTGGTGGAGCAGGATTGGCACGGATGTAACACGCAAGGATTTTAGTTTCAGCACAAGTCTCTGCTGCATTCTTAAAAAAAAAAATTCTTTTGCCAAAATTTCAGGTTTTTCCACACAGGAGAAAAAACCCCATTGCTTTATTTGTTTGCCAGGGACAAAAGTAGTGTTCTTAGAAATGCCCAAGTTATTGGAAGGGAAAATGTGGATTGAGACTGCTACGAAAAGTTTCAGTTTGAATGGCTACAATTTGAAAAAAACTATTTACTACAGAAAATGTTGTTGTGTAATGGAGTTTTAAATTAGTCTTAATAATAGTGGTGCTTCATAAAGTATATTACATTTAGGGTATCTGCTGGCCGTGGACATTTTTAAAATCAGACTCTATTAAGTCTCTTTATAATAACCTAGTTAGTAAAATTTGGCCCACTGTAAACAGGGCAATTTAATGCAGGCAGAACTTTGGCCCACTGTAAACAGGGAAATTTAATGCAGGCAGAACTTTGGCAATAGCCCTCAGAACCAGTCTGTTTTCTCAACATACTCTCTCGCAGGCTTTACTTGTTTCCCCACCAGCAGCCCTATTCCCTCTTGTATTTTCCCCCCATTCTTCCCTTTCCATAAGCTCTGCCCAGCTGTTGTTGCCACCATAGACCCACTGCTGGATCTGCCTTGGGATGGAAAGACAAAGCAACCTTTTTCATGCTTCCATTCAAAGCTTTCATGCTTCAGTTCTCAAAATTCCTCCTTAACTTCTCTTCAGACTCACTTAGTGATTTTCACACAGGGAATGTCCATCAGGAAATAATATAGCATGAGTTTTATTAATCTGTGTATCATCCTTTCATTTAAAGGTATTTTAAAAGACAAAACACTTAATAAGCTCTTTACATGTCCCTATAACTCACATACTTCTTTCCACATATATGAATAGTTTATCTGTAGGTTATTTCCCTCTTTCCCCAAGTACAGTCTTTACAAGCCCATTAAAACATGCTGTGTATTTGACTGAAGGCCCAAGGATGTCTTAATTTTGCTGGGTTATCTGATCAGAGATACATGCGTGTCAGTTTTCTGTAGCTTTCCAGACTTAAACTACTTCAACTGGTTTTCTGCCTGAGAAATGTAAATCTTATGCAGCAGAGTTCAGTGAAACATGGGTTCTAGAAGTGGAGTTGATTTAAGCAAGAACTGGCAATGGCATTTTAGTCAGGCTTCCAGATTAAAAACCTCTCTCCGCCATGACCTGGTTTGTGAACAGTTTGGGGCATGGAACATGTTTCAGTGTGTGATTTGTAAAACACTGTATAATAAGTAAAGATATTTAAAATAACCATTAATTTCGCATTCATTTTGAGCTGGGACTAAATGACATACTTCTTGTATTTGTAGTATTAGTAGATAGATGACAGGCAAAACAAATAGACCAAAAGACTGTTCCATGATGGATTGTCCTGGACAACACTTTCCAAAAATGTTAGACGGTCATTGGCCTTTTTGTGTAATGAAACTCCTGTCATGAGCCTCTCGCCAAGAAATGCTTGCTCTCACCAGGAGACTTGGTTCCAAAAGAAAGAGCTAAATGTCAAGCAAAATGAAATGACAGGCCTCAAAATAACTATGATACTTAGCCTTACATGGAGTCATACATCTTCCAATTTCTGCTGAGCCTTACCTAATTGTAGGTAGCCACACCTTAGGTCCATATGTGCTGTCAGTGATATTTCATGGGTGGGAAAGCTGGAAAACATTAGATGTTTCTCCTCATCATTAACGCTGGTGCCATATGACATGCAGATTGCAAGTGCAGGTGAACTAATACAGATGCTATGCTAGTGGTCTGGACAGCATGCTAACAGGATAGTGTGAGAATGGCAAAAGGCACAACCAGCTTTGTTATTGCAACCGTTGCCCTTCTAAAGGAGGCATCGAGTGGCAATAAATATGCCTGAGCAATACCAGAAGCTCCTGGCACTGCTTCTTCAGAAGGAGGGAAGCAATCTCAGGACCAGGAACAGGTCTACCAGTTTAGAGTTCTTCCTTCTTGCTCTCATAGGCTTTCCCAGGACATTGGCAGTGAGAATTAAGTAGCATTGACAACATTTTTTTAAGCGAGGAACCATTTTCTAGCTAGAGGACTGAGATATCAGTGGTCTTTGAATCCAATGGGAATTGATTGAGCCGAGACCCCATTATGAAAGTCCCCATTCATTGCTGAAAGATAGTCTTCTCTTTCCCTAGTTTCAAGAAGTTCAAATGAAATGTCACGAATCAGTGTGCTAACAGGATGGCCCTGCAGTGCTGTATAAATAACCAGTCCATCTATTTTCAGACCTAACTTTTTACATCTGCACATACAAGATAACACTATACATTTTCAGGTCCCAAGCGTGCCCCTTTACACATACAAACACCTGTTTGTTTTGGCAAACGTCTTTGCCGACATCAGACAACTGGGCATTAAGCAGCTGGAACAGAACCTTGCCTTTATAACCCAGGAGAACTATTCTTATCAGTGCTGCTCCCCACAATCCCTTTGAACCTATAAGGAAAAAATGGCCAAATTACTTAGAAGCTGTGTCCCAGCATTACACTCTTACTGCTAGAAGGGGGCAGTTGGAAAGAGACCAAGTAAACCCAGGGCAAAAGGGTAACGGCTAAAAGGAAATACATTTGGCCTCAAAATCATAATTTTTAAATCTTTAAGCTGGAGATTTTACTTGAAAAATGTGGGAAGATAAAACAGTTTGAAATTTGTAATGTTTTCTTTTTTTCACTTTCCTTTCCAAAGCCAGTCACTTGGTGTATTTACTTTTTTTAGAAATTAAGGTACTTGCTAAAAACTTCTTTTTTTAAAAATCTCTCTGCAAAATTTTTCTTTGAGGAGATTGGATATTAAAATCTGGAATCAGCAGTTTCACTATTAATTATATATCTGCCCTCTCTTCTGGCTCAGTAGTAGTACTGGTTTGTTGTTTCCTGTCTTAAGAGTCATCAGTTAATTTTCCTAAAATAATCTGTTTTAAAACACTATTCTGCACACCTCTCTGAACGTAAAGTAATCACTTGGACAAACGGAAGCTTCTCTAAAGCAGATGTGTTGATAAAAGACATTTTTAAAACCTTGTATCTAGTCTCCTTTGTATTTCTCTGAAATTCAGTAATCCTTTTCCCCACTTAGCTTAGTGAGTGGCTGACCCAAAGCCAGCAGAGGTCAGAGAAAAGGCGTCTTCCAAAACAGTGAGTGGTTACAACACTGCAGGAAAAGGGGGACTTGGTGTTGTCATCATTTCTTACTTGTCCCCTAGACGAACGCTGTTTGATTCCAGAGAGCACACATGAGCCATATGATACTGCAAGGCAAGTCGTGTTAATACTTTGCCTTGGACTGGGGAAAAAAAAAGTCAGATGATACGATGTTATAAGAGCTGACATTTGTGTAGTATGGTTGTATAGATATAAGCAACTAAAACTTAGGCACTGCCTTTACGCTGGCTGTCTAAGCTGTTAGACAGCCACCAGAGAGCTGTAGACACATTCAGGAGACATTAATGTGTACAGGTAAGGATATGAAATAAGCATTTCCACAAAGTGACTCATTCCTCTTTTCTGTCTCTCCATTGACAGCAAAGGCAGCCTAGGCAAAGAGTTTAAACAGGACGTATCAGATCTGGGTCATTAAAAGTTGGTAAAACGTGACCTGGAGAAAGGGGGTGCTTTCCTATTTATATATAAAGCCTTATTATATTGCAGCAAATGTGGAACTGCCCTTTTTTGTTTTCCTATATTATAAATGGTAATGAACAAGATAATAAACAGGTTTATATCTGCATTTCCCAAGACAACTTCTTGCACACAGAGGTTTCACTCCACAGATCTTTGAAAAATCTGTTAAAATAAAAAAGAAAGACAAGCAGTCAATGCTTCAAGAAGTTTAGTGCAGTGGAAATGCAGGATAAGTAAAACTCTCCCTTTTAGCACCTTTAGTGTTTGACAGAATAGCAAAGCTTGGTGAGTCACCCTCAAACCATGCAAGATCATATGCTTCATTAGACAGGAAACACAGATATATCTCCACTGATATATAATACATAGTGGAGTACTAAAACGGATATATATTTGTTCTATTTATATTCTTACTGGCAATGTGGAGAAACTGAAACACAGCACCTCCAGCTTCAGGTGGCCAGCAGGTATCAAGAAAATATTCCTTAGAGAGAGACTATCTCTCTGAGCTAACGAGCAGAGCTGTGGTGGAGAAGGTAGAGTTTAACAGCCACCTTCTTCACCCCGGAAAAAGAAATGTTATCACATGCTGCTTTGGAATGTGTTCACTGTGGGGTACACCTTTTGGCCAGTAGGTCAGCCAGCCTCTCGTTTACTACCATGTACATTGCCTGGCAGAGCATGTACGAGAAAAGCAAGAAGATATTAGTGGGAAAAAGTAAACGTGGCTGCACTTCTAAATACCTTACCATATTGAAGGTGCTAAGCACTGAATGGGGTTATGTTCTCCAGAATTAGTAACATACTTAGCTGGTGTAAATCAGTGGCATCCCACTGGTTTCTATGGAGCTTTGTTAATTGGCACAAGCTGAGGATCCGGCCCTGAAATAGCTGTAATAGAAGATCGGGGTCTCTAGGTCAGTTTGTTCAGTGTCTACCAATCAGCTCATCTACTGACATTTTTTTTCTTCTTATAAATTGTCACCTTCTGAACTTAAACACCAAAAACCCCATCTGCTTATCAAGACATCACAAAAATTTGCACCCTTCCAGCCAGGCCTTCAAAACATGTTGTGAGCCCACGCAGGCCTACTGAGCAGGCGAGGAGAGACACTCTGTGATTGCAAGGCAGGATGCGTGACCCAGCTCGGCACCACAGCTGCCCTGAGGCAGGAAGCAGCCGACTGAGATGCTGAGATTGGGAAGGGGGAAGCATGGATTTTATCAGGTTAGGACCAGTCTCCTCAGAGGAGGCTAAGCAAGCAAACTCCATCCCGCATTAGTATGAGTCAGCCGATTGTGGTTTCTTGTGTCAGTTAATGCAGGGCTCTCTAGAGGAAGCTTCTGCCTATCCCTGGAGAGATGCGTTGTAATTAATTTACCTGTCGTTTGGCTCAGATGTTGTGCTTTAAGCACACCACTACTAGAAAAAGTGATCAGCAAGGTCAAAGCTCCTTGCATTTAGGACCTGAGGCAGGTATCTGTGCAAGTACTGGGCTGAGCTTTGAACAGCAGGAACCTGCATCTCAGCAGAATACTTCTCAGGCTGCACAAAGCTCTGGACTGCCAGAGCTAGCCTGCCTCATGCCCTGAGGTAGGTTCTTTAAAGTGAATGTGGGTAACTCTACACTATGCAGCAGTCTGCAGCATAGACAACCCCTCAGGATTTAAGCATTTGGAGTCGACTCCCCAGCACGACTTCAGATTCCATGAAGGTGTTCCTTGGACGCCTCCTCTCAGGACGTTTTGTTGGCTCAGCCAGGC
>JAOXNG010000021.1:71592786-71604254 GCA_028566535.1 Scolopax minor
AATTATCCCAGACCTTCTGCTTATTCTCACTGTTGAGGTAAATGAAATGAAGCTCAAGAAGGAAAACAAGTCATGACTCACAAAGGAAAGGTGACAGAAGTATGGCTGCTGCCTTCACCAGAAAATCTTTCCTTTACTTAGTCCTTCTACAAGCGGTAACCCTCCCCATCTCCTTTTCTTTAGTTCTCCATTCTCCATCTTGCAGAACTTCTGCTGTTATTTTCTCTGGCAGCTTGCTAGAGCCTTGGAGTAACTGTAAAAATTAATACAGGGGAAAAACTAGACTGGAAAAAATAAACTTTATGGAAAAATGCATCTGTTAGTCTCTGGAATAATCTTTCACAGGAAGAGTCTGCAAATGGCGTATTTCAAACAGAACCAGGCACTGGTCAAGAACAGCCCAGAAATGGTTGGAAAAACATAGGTAATCTTAGGAATTTTTTTTTCATCTTATCTAGATCCCTGTTTACAAGCCGGTGTCACCTGAGGCAGTTGCAGTGACAGGCACTGTTGCATTGCTAGCACTTGGATCTCAGAGTTAGTTTGCCATAAGACTGGTTAGTTGGAACATGTACTTTTGGCTTGCTAGCTGTAATTTTAAACAAAGCAACACAGATACGTGTTTAGCAGGTTTGTTCTGAAATCATAAAACCTAGACTTTTTAAAAAAATGTAATGTACAAACTGCTGAGTCCCACAAAAAGTACTGGAACTAAGAACTACCTTCTTTGTATTCTGCGTTACTTAAAATGTCCTTCCATAAATGTTGAAGACATTAATTAAAGTTATGAATCATTACCAGGTGAAACATACACAATGTCCTTATTTTAGTTTCAGATTTTGTGCGTCATAGTTATCTTCAAACAGTTTGGTGCAAGACAGCTCTTTGGGTAGTCACTGCTGCAAGATGAGACTTGGATAAAATAATAAATTTGAAAAATAGTTTTGAATTCAAAATGGAAACAATTATTTATTATTTGTGCATTGAAAGCCACAGCAGGTACCCACAAGACACTCTATGATGCCTACATATGAAGAACACTATTATTGTAAGCACCTGAGTGTGGCAACAAGCCTGGGGGACTGATGTGGGGAGCGGGAAGGGAGACGGTGGATAAAAGTGCCGCTCTCATTCAATTTACTTCTGATAGCTACTCTTTGCTAATTGAGTGGTGTGACTACCTCTCTACATAAGAGATGTCCTGATGTCCCGTGCACATCCTCAGTCCATAGTCAGTGCACACATGTGACGGCAACAGCCTGCCTACGGTACAAATAAACGGTCTGTCACACAGTTGGCTTGAGAGCCACAGCATGGGGACTGGGGAGCTAATCAACAGGGAGACTTTCCAAAAGTACAAAGGACAACAGAGCTTTCAGCTCCCCCTGATGCTTTTAAAAGCCTTCCACAAACCCAGTGCCTTAGAGCGAAAGCATGTCTGCCAGGGTCTGTGCAGTTGCCTCCTCCTTTGCCTTTGCCATGAGCTAAGCGGTTGCAGGCCAGAAGAAGTCATGATACTGTGTAACTATGTCAACGTGCTGTTGTGCATAGTCTAATAAGCCCTGCTGAGAGGTAGCATCTGTTGCCCCCCATCTCAGTTTAGAGCTACCAGGGATACGTCTGCTGACTTGTATCTGGCTGGCTTGGTACCTGAGATGAATGACTGTCAACATCTGATCGTTTACATCTTGAAGGATGATTTTATGCAGCTCAAATCAACAATATTAATTTTTTTCTAAGGCATTAGGTTGCTTCTCCTATGCTTAAGAAAAACAACAAAAATAATAATTTAGAAAATTCTTAGTGTGAAGAAAATGTTTTCATTCAATCTGATGAGCGAGAGAACCCATAAACATCCCCAGTTACCACATGATTTTCTCTATAAAGATGGGAAGTGCTCAGGTGTCAAACATAGCAGCTTCAAACAGGTCCAACATAAAGTAGCAGAGACCATTAACTACCTTCTGAAGGCTGAACGTTTACGAAGGATGGCTGTAAGTGACTATCATCTACTCCAAGAAAAGCTGAGAGCTTGAACATCTGCCAAGGATGAGCCTAGCCAAGGGACATGACTTGGCTCTCCCTTGCAGAGTTTTGACCGAGGCCAAGGGAACTTGCTGTACGCAATGGCAAGGCATATAAATTAAATGTTTTTTGACAGTGGCCACCAGAAGGCAGTGTCAGCATCCTGTTGCCTGGCTCTGTTCTAGCCCTGCCACAGTAAGCAGCTCAGGGTGAAGGGCACAAGTAGCTGGATTACGTCTGAGTCCACTTGCACGTACTGCAGGTCATAAGTCCCCTTTGGTACAACGAGGGATCAGAACAGAAAAAGCCTCTATTTCTCAATCGTGCTATTATTTTGCCAACTACTGGCAATTAACCATGGAAGAAAACACCATGTTTTTTTTTCTCTTGTTGCTTTGTTTTCAAAGGAGCAGTTTCCAGTGCAATTGAGAGAGTGTGAGGACACGAAAAATGAGGTATCAGCATTGGCCTTTGTGAATAACTAGTCACCAGCAGCACTGTTCAACATTTCACACCACAAATCTGTTTGAATCGGAGACAAGCCTAAATCCCACAGAACAGGAGGCATGATCTTCCTGGGATTAGTGAGCACACTCTGCTAACGCACATCCAAACTTTTGGAATCCGTAGCTTTAATAATATTTATACTAAAAGAAATCTAAATGACACTGCTAATTTGAAACTAATGGCAGCTGAACATACCATAATTTATCTCTAAGTTATAGCTGAGCATAAGATTTACAGTGCCAAAACCACAGAGAGATTTCCCAGATACTTACTCCCAACAAGAGAAATGCCTGTGATGCCTGATGGCGGAGCTGGCTGCGCCACTCCAGTGCCTGTGGCTCCACGCAGGTTGGGAGGCATGTGCTGGTGGCAAGTGGGTTTCTGATCCATTATCCACCATAGAGGCCAGGGTATATTTTCATGAATCCCATGGTGAATCCCTTCTTCACATTTTCTAGCTCACATCACTCAATACATAGATTAGGTGAAGGACAAATATGTGATGAAATAAAGCAATGCTACTTACCTTATGGTGTAAAAGACAAATGAGTGGAAAGTGGAAACGTTGCACAAATATTTTAATACAAGTGCTAATGGACAATGTTGATAACAATGTATAATACAAAAGTAATGAGTACTATAGCACAGGTGTACCAAGCACAGAGTCCTGTTACACATGCCAAGAGTGACACTGGCTGTAAAAGACAGTTTTTGCAATTGTGAGTTTCCAGGCTAATTGGAAGGGGAGGATCCCTATTCATATTTACACATGGGGAGTTGACTCATGCAGAGGTTGAGAGAGGGGCATCCTCCAAGGGAGACTCAGCCTGCCGAAGGCTGGCTCATCCTTGGAGATGTGTCTGTCCCTTTCCTGGGACCAAGGAAGCCCAGAGGAGACAAAGTCCCAACTGAGGACTGCTGTTTGGTACAGATGACTCCAAGGGACTTCAGGCAGTCTCCCTAGGAAGCCTCTGGCAGAGCAAGAAGTAGGTGCCACACACACAAAATTCATGTACCATAACAAAAGGTCCTCTTTTCCTGAATAGTGCCTGAAAAAATTATGTGATTAAGCAAAACCCTGTCATACAGTTACTGTATTGCCACAGTTCAATGGTCAGACAATTAAGGAGAAGAAAAAAGAAATGTCAGTCAATAGTAAAACTAAAAAAGTTTGATTTAACTCTGTTAAAGAAGTGAACAAACCCTGGAGTGACTTTAGTTGAAGGAATTCAGAAATTTGCAACATTTTTGGAGGGGAATCAATTCAGTTCATTTTTAGTATGCAAGGTTTCACATAGTGCACTTGGACCTTGATTTGGGGGTGACTGTTGATCTTATCTTTCATCTAAAGATATTTTAATCAGAAATTGTACTCTTGGCCCAAAGAACTGAGAATGATTTTTACCAAAGAAGTAAGCTATGACAAGTAAGTCAGTTTTGAGAATTAATGACAGCAAGCATTAGTGTTCAGAAAGCATCATTGTTTCATTTTATCAGCTTTCTTGTTCAAGTCTGATATCTTCTTTTCACTCATTTACCTTCTTCACTGAACCTAATAACTTTATAAATAGCCCTAAACTCTCAGGAATAATGTTCAGGAGACTGTGTTTTTAGAAAAGGAACTTGGAAGATCTTAAAAAAAAAAAAAAAAAAAAAAGAAAGGAGAGAATGTTAGTGTTTGGGCTGGAGGTTGAGGGTACTGTCTCAGTCTTTTCACATGGAATGGAGATCTCTAAGTCAAGAGATATATCTCACCCCAAGTGGGATGTCAGATGAATCTCTTTCTGGTGGAAGGAGAGCAAGATGCCTACAGAGGGCAAATAATTAGGGTTTCTTGACCATGAATAAGATGAATCCTGTGCTGGGGAACTGTAATTTGCAGTATACTATGAAAAAGGCCATGCATTGAAGACTACATACAAAAGCAAGTATTTTAATCGTCCCTTCATCATCTGACACGCCTGTTGGGGTGGGGGTGTAGCAGCACATGGTGATGTGCTTCCAGGCTGTGCAGCAATGCCTATGTACAATGAAGCAGAGTTAACATTGTTCAGGCAATTTTCGTTTTTAATTGATACCATGAAGTCATTGGCTTACATTGGATTTCTCCCAGTATAACTCGGACTGTAGAAGAAATTAAATTATTTTCTAATGAGCTCCATCTTCGCTGGTGATCTGTGAAACAGCTTGCAGTGTGTTATTAACAGGTTCAGCAAGGCTGCTGTTTTCACAGACTGCTCTTGAAAGCACTGTAACAGAAAAGGTCGCTTCGGAGGAACGCTTCCTCAAGCCATTCACTTACTTACAAAATACCTTTTCTTCTAGGTTTTGCACACTGGATGACATAGCTCAAAAAATCTCACTGTTTCCCCCTCCTTCCTCATTCAGTTCTGGGAAGAAAGATCTCCCTAAATTACTAGTGAAGCATGTCCCCAAATGTCCTATTTCCTTAACAGGTGATAATGTTCTTCTGGAGGTGACAACTAGCCCCAGCTGTTGAAACATTTTGAAGGCTGGTTGTGTTGATGAAGGGTTACTTCATGTGATGAAACTCTGATCAGTAGTCCAAATATAGGATTACTTCTAGCCCCTTTGTTTTGAGAACTGCTTCACTTACTACCACACGGGCTTAAGCACACTGAGGGATTTTCCCTCAGGCATCAGCTTGGTAGATCATTTGCAGGATTGATAGTTTTGTAAGCTCAAAGCAGCGATGGGCCTGAAGGGGTCACTGGTAGAATAGCTGCATGCTATAAGTATGCAAACATAAAGGCATCATATGGAAAAATCTGTCTGTAATTAAGTCTTCCTTGCCAGAGAAAAAGAAAAGGAGAAACTGAAATCTGATGTTTTCTTCTCCCAGGTTCCTTGTGTGAGTCTCTGACTTCTCTGTATTCTCTGACTTACAACATGGAGAGGAAGTTATTTTCTGGTCTTGGAGGAACAAGAAAGTCCCTCATATAAGTAGAATTCTTAGGAACAGTTACAAATGCCATATATGCCTATTCATCCTGGTGGTTCTCTGGTATCTGCTGTGACAGTAAGCTATTTGTAATAAAACAGTATTGGAAGATAGTGTGTGGGGAAAATTGGTACAGAGGTGGATTGCAAGCCACACAGAGCAGGCACCATTTTTTTCATGTATCACCCCACCCCAGTTCTTAGTGGGAAATTAAGGCTCTATGGTTAAATGAAATAGTGTTATAAGAGCACATTAACTTCTCTTCTGCCTCTTTAGAGATCTTGTCCATCTGAAAAATGTTGCTTGTCACTACCCAGAACTAAGCGTTTTGCAACGGACAATGCATTTATAATAAATTACAATTACACAGCACCCATGTTTTGGCACAGAGAAACATTTATTTAGGTACAACAGCACTCTGTTAATGCATTCTGTGTGAAAGAAGAAAGCATAAACATCACATGTGATGTGATTAACCATATGTGTATGCATATGCATATACATGTAGGTCTTATGAGTTTGTTCATCTGTAAATTAATAGGGAACTAATTATAAATACTCTAATAGAAAATACTGCATGTTAAGGTTGCCATAGTGTCTTTAATTCACCCTGCTATGCCATGGGAATTTTAACCTACAGTTTATTAGCTGCTGTACAATGATTGCACACCTAATTCTTAATTTTGGTTCACGCAGGGATGTATAATGGACTTTCTTATGATTCATTTCAGGAAAGTTGTTAGGGAAGTAAGAATGCTATGAATGATTTTTTGAGGAGGGATTAGGGTTACATGTTATCATGTTATCATTCCTTTCTTGTTAATAAGTTTCTTCTTGGTTTGGGATGAGGAGTGATACAAAGGGCTAGGGAAAGAACATATATTACTATAGATTTTGCATTAGGCTAAGTTTAGCTGTGTTGTCAATTAGGGGCACTGCTAGGTGAAAGCATGTATTGAATTTCACTTGAAAGACAGTCAAAGTAACATGCATCTCATGACACCTGTGGCTGGAGCATAGATAATCAAAGCACAAGTATTTGCATCTAGAAATCCAAAGTCCTTAATTCTATTATCTCTAACGGTGTTCTTTTTTTCTTTCTGACTCCTATAAGAAAGCCTCCAGCGCTGTGTTTGTAATTTACATTGCTCTGCCATTCTTCCATTCTACATTTTCTTCTAGGCAAAACCAAGAAATATAATGAATAAGGTTTATATGTACACAGCTTTCAAATATGTAAACAAATTTCTTGAATGTTCATGAAAATGTGCCCCGATTTTCTTCTGCTATTTATCTGTTCTACTATTTTGTCTGTTACTGTACAATTGGAAGATTTAGCAGGTGTCAAGAGAAGAAAAGATTTTAATGGAAAGGACTTTGCTGAGTGCCAGTGACAAACACAGAGAAGTGGGGGATGCACATAACTTGAAGATTGGGGTTAGGAGACAGATACTACTGGAACAATGTAATTTGAGTGATGAAAAATCATTCAGGATGATTTTTTAATGTGTTCAAGGACTTATACTGCAATTTGCTTTATACATGCAATTCTATTTTAACAAAGAAAACTTTCATATGGTATTAGGAGAAAAGAGCATTAAATTAATGTTTTACCATAAATGAGAGAGACATTAAAACATGCTTTAAAAGCACATTCCCACATTGAATTTGGCCTTGAGTCTCTACAGGCACGAGAATCACAAAGCTCAAGCTAGGCTTAGTGAGATAATTGTGAGCTTTATAGTACATCCCCTAATAAAAAATTATGCCTGAAAATATATCTTCATTATCATACAGCCACGGTGAGATCAGGATGTGTTAGGTCTTCCATTAAGCCTTCAGAAGTACCTGTATGGTTGTTTTAACCAAAAAAACCAAACAACCTCATTAAGAAAAGAAAGTTCAAGACTGGAACTCATCATAAAAAGCTTAGTTGTTAGGCATGAGCCAGCATGCCCAGAGAGCAGCTGGCAGTTGCTCATGTTCCTGGATGGTCTTGAGGGCAAAATGGGAATTTAGGACCCCCATTCTGCTGCACAGGGATGCTCTGCACTGTGTGGGACATCTGTTAGAGGGTGAGCAGAGTGTCCTTCTGCAGGGAGATATGGAGTAAACAGGGCAGCTGGGAGGTGGTAGGGCTCCGAGTGGGGGGAGATGAAAGGAGGAGAAACTGAAAACAAGTATGCACGCCTCCGGGTCTCCAAAGGCTAAAGCTGTTAAACTTTGGAACCACACTAGCTCCAGGAAATAGCTGAAGTTCACATCCTATCCCCACAGTCTGCATTTAGCTGCACATTTACTCTTAAGTTTATTTTTAATTTTATGGCTGGTCCACATGCCACCAGTTGGTCTATACTCCTGGCCCTGCCATATTTACTTGGGAGATTCAATTAAGAATTGTCTCTTTTTTTTTTTTTTTTTCAGTATAATGCTATACCAAACAGAAACTAACTTCCACATTCCCCATCTTTCCTTAACTGCTATTTTTCTTTAGAGTAACTTTTACTTTAGGAATATACAAGAAAGCAAAGTAAGCAAAGTGGTTAAAAATTTAATTAAGGTTATTAGAAGATAATCTGTTGCATCATTAACTAAATGAAGTGCTTTAAATCATTATGAATTCAGGAGCTGAGGAATTAAAACACTTGACCAAGTAGTCAAGTTCCAGCCCTTCCTAACATTGGGAACCCCAGATCCTGCCCACACTAGACACAGCAGGAATTGGCCAGGGGAAGCCATCAACAGGGCTTTGTCATCTCCCCACTGGGGTCAGAGGAAGGACTTAGCAGAAGATGTCCAAGATGTCCAACCTCTTAGCATTGCAAAGCAGAAGAAGGATTGCCCCGTCCTTGGAAGAGGATGCTGTATGGGGCTTTGAGCAACCTGTTCTAGGGGATGTGTCAGGGGGGTTGGAACTCAATGATCTTTAAGGTCCCTTCCAACTCCAACCATTCTATGATTCTATGAAGAGCAAAGGGAAGCCCATCAGAGGAGGTTCCCTTAGGCTTTCCTGATCTGCTATGGGACTAGAAGAGAAAATCCAGCATCCAAGGGAACATCTGCAGCAGATGGATTTTCCCCACAGACACTAGAGGAATCTGCAAACCCACAGTAGCTGTAATGATGGCAGTTTTGACAATAATATTCATCTTGGCTGAGGTCAGGAACACACTCTCTCTCTGAATGTGGAACATTCACAGGGAGTTAGTCATATAAACCCAGACGGCAAAGCCAGCCACAGCATGGAAGATTTTACTATAGATCAGGGTTGGAGCTATGGTGAACTCACAGCTCAGTGAAAAGAAAATGCCTTTAGAGCATCTCAGGTTAGTATTCTCATAATGCTCAAAGACTTTTCACATTTAGTACAAACCAAACAAACCCCCAAACTATTCCCAGTTTACTGTAGTATTTTTAAATGGCTAAGTCACATTTGCATGGAGGAGAAAATTCTATGATAGTTGGATGTGGTTTCAGGAGCAATTTTTAAAGAAATGTCCCAGTCCAGCTCCTTCAAGGATCCTGAGTTACGTATATAGGAAACTCTCACGCGTCCTCCTCCGTCGTTAGCGCTGACACCTCTCACCAAACCCCTGCAAACACTGCCCTGCTTGTGTGAAATCGGCGGCGCCAATTTCTGCTGGATTTTGTTAAGTGCCTAAATATGTGGTAGAAATCTGGCAGATAGTGGGAAAAAAATGAAGGTTTAACTGGCACCACAAGAGTGTTAAAAGGGGGATTAGTATTAGCATGTGCTTTGAATTCAGAGTAATAGAAGTAAAACCAGACGCGTTTTGTTTGGCATCTATTGCATGTCCCAGTGAAACTGGCATACCACCATTTGATCAGGCACGAAGCCATCCCAACAGATGGTCCCCAGCAGCAGCAGCCAAGAGACCATGTATGAACATCAAATGTGTTTGCGAAGGGCAGGACTCCAGGCTGCCAATGTCGAAATTGTTTTCCATTCCCAGCTTCCGTGCCGATGGCTAGTGAGGCTACGCAGCCACCCCCCCGAGCTTGGGGACCAACCCAGCACCATGCAAAGGGTCTGCTCTGTGTCCAGCGCCATGGAGACAGGGTATGGTCAAGAGTGTTGTCAGGCCTTTGTGCCCACCTCCCTCTGGCCTCTTGGAGGAAGACTTCATCACATCAGCTTAAAAACACCCGTGGAGGTGTAGTTTGGCTTTAAATAAAAAAGACCCTGAAAAAAGTATGGGCTTCTGTTCTGCGATTTTCTCAGGACCTCTATAGGTACAAGGACACCAAAAGCGCTTACAGAACAGGTGAGTCTGGGAGGCAAGAAGACACTTCTTTAAAGACCAAATGTGCCAACCACTACTCACCACTCACTAAAAGAGACATTTTTCCAATTCCCAGTTAGCTGGCTGCTGAGCAAATCTGTTGCTCGTGTTCCTGTGTTGTAGCCTACGTGGGTTGAGAGTTTGGTTTGCAGATACAGGTGTTTAGTTAATGCAGTGTGGATCTGAACGAGCCCCATCTCTTCCATCTCCCAGTCATCACACCTCTATGTGCAGCAGGAAAAGCCATTCAGGCTCTGGTTGAGCCCTTTGCAGCCACTGGGTACCGCTCTCCTGAGGTACCTGTGCAGGTGTGTGCTTCAGCTCCTGGGAAAGACCCAAGCACCAAGATTACCAAGAGCCACAATCTCTGCTTCTCCATCTCCTTTTGTCAGCCTGCTTCAAAACAGAGGGTGTTTATACTGTCAGGCCAAATACTCCCTATCTATCCAATGGCAGACTAGAGAAGGAGGCAAGTGAGCCTAAAGTTTTGGAAGAATGACTGAATGACTGCAACACCAGTTCAGTGTGCTGCCCCCTGTGCCCACCTGGGCAGCCCCACAGGCATGGAGCCGGAGTGGTGGCAGGAGCTGCCACCCCTGGGAGATGGTCCTATCTCTTGCTGGGGCACTGTGCAAAGAGAGGAGACCACCAGGCTCTAGGGCATGATCCCCAGACTGCCCAGCACGCAGGGGTTACTGGCTGGATTTTTCACCTCTTCTTCATCTTGTACACATTTTTCCACTCTACAGGAGCTTTTACCCTTTTGAATTACAAAAATACTTTCCTTTGTTCCAATGTTCCTTTGGAGCTCAAGGGACTGAGGATCAGTCTTTCTTTACTCAGGTCATGGACTAATTGTCATCCACTGTGTATCATGGGGTTGGCCATCAAGGACCTTCCTAGAGCTTAACAAGTCAAACATGAAAGCTTCACAAGCATGCAAATATAGATATATGTATTCCACATAACTTCTCTCATTGTTGAAGTGTGGCTACCCCGACATGAATTGTGGCAAGTTTTCAACAATGTGCAGCTGCATTACAAAAACGTGCAGGATACAAAGGGAATGATACTTCATTTCAAGGAAACCCGGGAGGAATCTGAGGTCGGCTCCATAGAATTAATCCCATGTGAATTTGTCTCCTGACCAGGTTAAATGTTTGGCAAGTTGAAAGGAAATGAAAACACATTCCATTAATATTGAGGATTTAATTTGCTTATATTTGAGCCTTTTTGTGTGTATGAACCTTGAAAATAGCTTGTGATTCAACATCAACTGCTTTTGTGCAGTTGTCCTGCCAAGTGAAACTTGTTTGAGCTCCACTGATGTTCCAATACCAACAATTGATACAATCTGGCTAAACCCTAAATTTCCATTTGTTACGCTCCTTGAATGTTTCCAACACTAAATAAAGTGTCAAAAACCAAGATGGATCTACGAATATGTTGGAGAGCAAAAAAAGGGGTCACATGCACTGATTTGTATATTCAGTGAATACCAAAAGGTCTTGAATACCAAAAAGTCTTGAATCTGGCTAGGATGCCAGAGTTGGTGCCAAACTAACTCCAGAGCTTTTCCAATACCGCCTCCCCTCGCTGAGCTCTCAGGTGGACCAGCTCTAGAAAATGCTGACAGGGTCAGTGGGACGGTGCTTCCAGCAAAGTCTTTC
>JAOXNG010000021.1:71629730-71644297 GCA_028566535.1 Scolopax minor
AATGAAGGCCACCAACTACTGGAGCTATGTGCCCAGAGAGGTTGAGAACTCTACATCCTTGACGTTGAAGGCTCAATCAGACAGGATGTTGTCATGGTTTAACCCCAACTAGCAGCTAGAACCCCACAGCTGTTAACTCACAACACCCCCCCACACTTTTTTCCTCACCCTCAAGAATGGTGGGAGAAGAGGGGAAAAAAAAAGAAGAAAGGGAGGAGGAAAAAAATCTCACGGGTTAAGATGTTCAATGAAAACAATAACAAAAAAAGAAAAATAGCAACAATGACAATAATAATAATGACACAGGTCACTCTCATCACCCAATGAATTGGCACTGTCCAAAGCAGTGACTGAGGACTACTGCCCCTGGCTAACCCTCATTTATATACTCAGCGTGGCATCTGAGGTATGGAATATTCCATTGGCCATTCCATCTTTCTCTCTATGTTTCTATGTCCAGCTGAAAAAAGTCCTTGAATAGTGTAAACATCACTTAGCAACAACTAAAAACAATAGGTATTATTGACATTCCTTTCACAGGAATCACTAGAAAGAAAATTAACTCTTTCCCAGCTGCAACCAGAACAGTTGTGTAGTTTTATTCTCTTTACCTGTGCTAGGTGTAGAAATGATGTCTGCCGTTTCAGGGAGGAAACAAATCTTCGTGCAATAGGCAGTTTCTTATCTGTCAGGTTTTCTGGTAGATTTTCCAAAGAGGAAACAACCCACTGTTCCCAGTTTTTTGCAAAATTTCTTATATCTGCCAGTAAGCTATAGGGAAAAAAATGTGGTTTACAGAAACATCACTAAAAATTGTCTTGCATTATTTTAAATAACTGGGTTTCAGTCTATGACTAACGGATTCCTGGATGTATCAGTGAATTACTCCTCAGGTGTATAAATAAACAGGTGTATAAATAAACAGGAAGTGGCCAATAACCAAAAGGCTAAAATTGACTATATATTGATCTGCACCTCCTCTGGGAAAAATGGTAAGCCAGCTGCCAATTTAAATAGGTTGGAAAACAGTATCTTTAAGAATAAACTGTAAGAAATTCAAGAACCATGAGAGATATATGAAGCTACAGGCCTTAATCAGAAGTTAAACTCCAAACAAGATGAAAGAAAGTGAAAGATAAGAAGTTTCAGAGTTAAATTATAATAATCCCCTTCCTAATATCTTGTTGAGAAAATGCTTAGATATTATGGTGATGCATAGGACACAAACACCAAAAGTATTCTGAAGAAAAGGTAACAATTATTTCTGCTTAAACACCACTAGAACATTTGCGTCTTTTTTCATATTCTAGGGTTTCAGTGCAGAAGAAACCTATTCCAAAATATCCAGCAATCCAGTAGAATGGGACATTAAAATGTCATATTTTAAGGCTGTTCTAGAGCTGTCCTCAGAGCTGACGCTATTTTGCCATACATATTTACTTGGAATATGCCTAACAAACAGAATGTAACATTATTATATTCAAATACCTACCTCTCTGGCATTTCTTGCATTGTTGCAGGGATGAGTACATCTGTAAGAACCTTCAAAATGATAAGAGAAAATTATATCAAGCTTCCACTGGCCATCTATTCATTCATGCTTTCTTGTCTACTTAGATTGCAAAATTATAAAGACAGGAAGTTTATACAGAATAAAGCCATTTGACCTATTGTCCAAATGTTTATATACCTAGATTTCTCTCATTTTGATTAGATAAGGAACATATGAGATATTGATGTACCTAGATAGCTCCCGCTCTTAATGTATGTTGGCATGCCAGTAAAACAAGAAAGTGCTATTACTCATGTCTTACAGTATGGAAATCAGTAGAAGAGAGATGCATAAACACTCTTTTCTAGCATTACCATGTGCCTCAGTAAAGCACACACTCAAGCACCTCCCAAGTTCTCAAGTGTCTCTTATTTCTGTCACGCTGGATGTGGCAATGAAGGTATTCAGAGTTTAGGACCAATCCCCTATAGCTAATTGTGGTGAGAAACTGTTCTGGCAAAAAACTGTGCCATCTGGCATGCCTTCTGGAAATGTCATCAAGGAGGGCAAAGTTAGCCTATATCCCAAAAATCTGTTTCCACTACTAATGTAAATGGTTTGATAACAACACAATAAAATCTCTCCTCCTTTCTGGCAGCTGTGCTGTCAAGAATATCTAACATGATTATAAGTGAGAAATAGTGTGAGACAAAGAAGAGGCATAATAGCAAATTTACAAACTTTTGAGAAATTCTGTCTTACTAAATATAAAATTTAGTGCCCCTGTAACATTTCTTCATCTGTCACATTGAATATTTATTACAAATAAAGATAATATTGGATCTGTTGGGACAGCACATTTAGAACAGGAAAAAACTCATAAACTCAGGTACAATATGACCTCTGCAAGTAAATGAGGCTTAATGACTCATCTCCAGGGGAGTAATCATGATCTTTGATGCTAATCACCTTTATTTCACTTTAATAACTAAACCACCTCTTCTTACTTTACAGATTGATATGCTTCTAAGAAATACACATTTTCATATTTTCTGGATTTTCCCCCATATTTTTATACAATTAAGAATGACAAATAGATAACAGTAAGGTACGCAGTGCTAAACAGTGCCACGTCTTTTGCTTTGATGGCTCAGTGTTTACTGTTACACCGAGGGTTGTTTCTTCCCATCAATATGCTGTGAAATGTGTTACAGAGAGGATGCCAATCTTTTTGTATGTATATGGCATGTCCTATCAGAGGAACTTAAAGTACTTTGCAGCATTTAATTAATGTTCCAATCAAGTATTCCAAATTAAAAACTCAGGAAACTTTGGTGGCTTTATTTTATTTTTTTCCCAGTGCTCCATTGTTTAATCCTGACCTCGCAATATTCCTTAGTTCCACTTAGTTTCAACTATTTGTGTGATCATGCTATGAACTAGATCAAAGAACTCACATGGCACAAAAACTCTGCAAAACCAATGTTCTTTAGATTTTTATTTTTTTAAAACCCAAACCAGTTCAGAGTGCAGCAGTTTTACTGGCCCATCTAGCAGCATAAGAACAGAAATGAAGTGTAGAAGGCGGGAGAGGCAGGAATATCTTAACCCAGTATTATTCCAGCTCTGTAACACAAAACCATGGCCTGACATAACCTGTGAGTAGCAAATTCGCATGTGGAGTTACCTCCCTGATCTGCCACAGACTCTCTTTGCTGGTAGAAACGGCAATAATCTTTTAAGTAAAAACAAGGCTTCAGTTTTCATCCAGGCTTAACTGAGTCAGCCTCGTTCCTGAAGCACCCAAGTGTTTCTTTTAGCTACATTCAAGCAAGTAGGTCAGGATTTCACCATTAGTGTGCTGCCTGAAGTTACACATCAAGTGTGCAACAGGGCTGAGACTGGAGCTCAGCTCTTATGTGTGCCATGTGTTTTATGTGCTTGATTTCAATGGAATCTCTGCTGATTTACACAGGTAAGAGGCGGAGAGCAGTCTTGTCATCCTGTTATTCTAACTTCAACGTTGTTTTTACACAAGCAAAAGCTGTAGAGGGGTTGAGATTATCCATGTAGCTAAATGTTTAACTTACCTTATACAGTATTGAGTCACAAACACAGAAGATGTCAACAATGACGGGATTTTCAAGCAGGGGAAGCAGATGGTCAGGCATTCCTTGCCAAAAATGTAATAAGAAATGCTGAATCTAAAGGAGTAGGAATCAGATTCATTAACATAAATAATGCTTTCTTGGCTCCCTGTGCATGTATACCAAGAATGTGTGTTCAAACAGCCTTACCTCTTCAAAGTTCCCATTAATTGCATTGTCAAGGACACATTGACAGTGTGTTTTGTACATCATGATAAGAGTATCTACCTATTTTGGAAGAAAGAAAGATTAAGCAGAGTTTCTAAGCTCTCTCCTTTATTAATATAGCGATCTAGGTTTCTATTTTCTGTAGCTAGTATTTAAATATAGAATATAAATTGCATTGCAATGAATATTTACAAACAGGCAGTCTGTATATTCAGAAGTGATGAGGAGGTCACTCATCTCTAGTTTTTATTGACATCTTCCAAGTCTCAATGCTGTTGTCAGAAATGTAGCATCTGAATCTGTATACACTGTGAAAATGTGGATATAGCTAAGGCAATAGCTAGACTAGCCAGGCAGATGGTAAATTCACCTTTCTGAAGGTAAGATTAATCCCAAAGAGTAGAGCAAGTTAATCATTAGGCTACTATAGGCGTCTATGAGTGTTCTGAAACATCATCTAGTTGGACAAATGAGAAAATAGCTGCCAGTCATTTGGTCAAAGTTTAATCACTACCTTACACGAACTGAACTTTAAAAAGCAGAACTCCCTTTCATCTCATCAGGCTAATTTTTCTGAGTGGATTGTTCCCTTATTTTAATAACCGTGCAGAGATTTTGCAAAAAAAAAAAAAAAGGTAGTAAACTTTTAAATTTGTAGGATATTATAAAACAAGAATTTTGTAAAGTATTTAAAGGAAAGGAAAATGCTAGCAAAACTGTTCTTATGGTCCAAAATCACAGAAAGTCTGTTACAGCTTGTGAAACTCTCTGGCAAAACAATGCCAGGTTTTGAATGAACCTAGTATCACCTTATTCCAATAGGTTTAGCATACAGATTCTTTGAAAACAGACCTTGCTGGCTTTCAGAGCTGCTTCTGTAATGACATATCTTTGAATAAAAATGGCAAAAGGTAGTAATCAAGAACATTTTAAAGAGGTTTTTTGGAAGGGTTTGATGGAAGTTTAAAATTTGGGTAAGTTTTCTTCAGAAACTTAAAATGCAGAAATATATCAATCTATTTTAGTGCAAACTGCTACATTTATGGATTATCCAGAGATAACTGTTGCATGCAATTTCTTAGGATTTCAATAAAAGAGTCAAACTTCATGTATGGGTTCTCTTCAACTGACTACCTAAATATCTTAGGTTCAATAACCCTTGGTCAGATAAGCTGAAGGAGGAGAAAGACAATAAGGAAATAAAACAGCAAATAAGAGAAAAGGGATGAGGACAGAGCAGTGAGGAAAGAAAGAGACCACACACAGAAATTAATCTCTCTTCTCACAGTCTTTTCATAACTCCACAACTTTGAGCCCAGAGAGAGTCACCTGCTGGGCTCTCCTTTCATCTTGAGCAGATTTCATCAGAGCAAATTACATGCTGCTGACCCAAGAATGAAGGCAAAATGAGTGGCATCCTTTTCTTCATTGTTGGAGTGGTAAAAATCAGTTTTGCTTACACTGCTGTGTTGGGTCTGCAAGGAACCTTAAATGTTCTTCAGATTTAAATGTTATGAGAATGCTGTATACAGGAGAGATGTCAATTGGATTTGATGGTGTCTATAGAGGCAGGTGATGCACACTGCCGACTACACCGATTCTTGGCCTTTCTTTAGGAACTGTGAGATTTCCAGCTAAGATCTCTGTACTACAGATGGCTACTTTCATTTTGCTCCTCACAACAGGGATCCTAAGTGTCACCACTTTCACAGAACAAACTTAAAGGGGCAGGGCTCATAAAACAGAAAGCTTTAACGCAACATGTCTCAAAACAGCCACCGTTATAAGCTGTACTGGAGGCTAAACCAGAGAGCTTGCAATGTGTACCAAAAGGTTTCTAGCACAGTTCAGGGATGTAGCAGCCAGTAATGTGACCAGAAACAACACAGACAAGCAGTCTAAGATGTAAAACATATGCCAGCAACACTTCTGAACAGTTACCCTTAGGATGAGCAATACTAAGTATCAATTTGAGGAACAAGATTTTACTATTTTAAAATTTTAAAAAAGATACACACATGCTCAGATTTTCACAGTCTCTTTCCAAACAATTAATGAGAGTAAAGTTCAACTAATTATTTGTTGTGAATTATTTGTTCTGATCTAATCAGAATAAAATTTACCTTAAATCCAAAGGCACTTGGAGTGAATACAACTCTCAGTTATTTGTTTGTTTTGCTCTCCTCGTCTTACATACCATCAGTTTGTAAAATACTAGGTCAGTTAATAGGTAAATAATTCAACCACCTTTCCAGTGGAAAGCCGGTTAATCGGTGTTAGTAAAGGTTTGCCCCCTCTATAAATCAGTCACCTCTATTTGATTATGGACATTTCTGGCTCTTTCATGTCAATACCTCAAAGCCAAAGATACGAAGAAACATTCTGTGGTAATTTTTGATCTGTAACTCGGAAGAGAAGTAGCTCACATTTTACCTTGTCTTTAGAAATGCACCCTTGAAGCAAAAGGTGTTCAGCACTTGGAAACTCTGGGAGGAGAGTTCCAGTTTTGGAACTCAGAGAATATTTACGAGTGAAACCACCCTGAAATGGAAGGGGAAAAAAAACAGGAACTTTTAAATAGTTAATATAGATTCAACTGAAACCAACAATTCATGTTAAACATGTATATCTCATGAGTCTCTCAATGTTCCAGAATATTTACAGTCAGATAATCTTTCCAAAATATCGATGCTTATCTAAATCTGGATTCTAGCTCAGGAAAGTAATTAAATACATGCCTAGTTCTAAACCCACCAAACACAGTTTTCAGAATCATTTGAGATGCATTACTTCACGGAATTCTACAAGCTTGGAATTTAATCTATGTTTAAAGTAGAATACAGTCTGTTGCTCTCCTCTGTAATATGGACTGTTACAACTCTAAATTTTATTTAATATGTATCTTTCTAGCGCAAGGATCTAGGGTACTGGTGATACTATTGTTCTCCCTCGCTGTCTTCCTGCTCTGATAGCATGGCAACAGTGATTTTAGATTACTATGGTAATCAGTATTTTGGTTTATCATAAAGTTTGTTAATATTTTATAGCATTATGGACATCATGGTACATAGGGTCTATGGACACTTCTGAACTATTTATTATACATCTCTGTAATTTTGGCAGACTTGTCATGAAGGCCTAGAAAAAATCTTTCAGTCTGTATCCTATTGTATTAAAACAGATATGCACATAAACCTGTGTACCAAGAATTGTAGGAATAAGGAAGGATATTGAGCTGCATGCCCTCTTGGGGAATGCCACCGATTTTAGCTGCTTTCCTCCTACTCTCTTGAAATGGCTGAGAGTTTGGCTGTTTGCCTCAGAGAAACTAGACTTGGTTCTGTGAATATTTTTGGAGCTTTTGCTTCAGTCCATATGGGAAGAATAAAACTATGCTGGGTAGCATAGGCACGTACAGTCACAGGTCTACACAATATAAAAAATCCTGTACAGAAGCTCAGACTCAAAGTTCCAAGTCCAGGATCACAGACTGAGCCTGGAAAGAGGAAATGCAGTTTCAAAGGGACTTAAAGGAAGGGAATAAATAAATTTTCTCTTGATAACTCTTTAGCAACAAAACAAAAAGGGGAGGGGAGGGAGGCATCTATTAATATGATCACAGTTTCATATCTCTGTAAGAATTATATTCCCAGTCATTTAGTGTTCTACAGTTACTTTGTTCAGGGACAGTCAATGCAGCCGTGGAGACAAGAGAAATTACTCTTGAATTATCCTAAATTCTGCTATCTGAGAGTTCCTTGCAGTTCTTAAGCCTCTTTGGCTTGTGACATCTGAAATATCATAGTCACATCTTATAATAGTTACAGACTGCAAAAAGATCTTGAATAATTATGAGATATGGGATTGACGGATAAAACAACAAGTGGCTTCATATGTGTGGATGCTGACCATGAAGCAACATACGGTAAGTCAATTCTTTTTTAAACTCCTAAGCTAATACTCTCACAAAATCTGATGTAGTCTACTTCTCATTAAGGCTGAGCAGCAGATCATTCTGTAGTGATATAGTGTTACTATGCTTATTTTTATAATGCAAACATTACTTTTATGAAACTTTCAAATGATACAACTAAGATGAAATCCTCACCCTCAAGAGAAGCAATGAAATCTGCATTATGATTCTGTCCTAAGTGATTGAATTGTACTTATTCTCATTCGATTGCATTCAAACCTAGAGGAGACTGGTTGAAAGCCTATATTCCATTTTTGCCCACTCAGTCCTGATGACAAGGCAGTGTACAGAGCCTTGAACAGGCTTTCTGCATATTCCTGCAATAAATCCACTATTTCTGTACAGATTCCTTTGTACTGGTGGATGGAATTTATGACCATGCACTAGGCATTTGAATGATACTTGGCTTTTTCCTGCCCCTTTGCATACAATCAGATTTCACTAAAGCTGGAATAGCAGGTATATTGGCGTAATATATAGTGTAAAAGCCTGCCAAAGGGACTATTTTCCTATACATGTAGACTCACCAAGCAGAGATCAGTTTCAGCTGAAATTCTCTCAAATACTGAATTCATAAAACTATAGCTCTAACGGACTTATTCACCATATATACATCCCTACTTTTATAGAGTGATATATCTGGCAAAACAAACAGCAAGGAATGAAAGCATACATTATGTAAGCACACTTTGCCTCTGCTATCTACTATACATATACATATAAAGCTCTACGTCAAAGAAATTGCAGGAATTTAGAAATATTAGTCATGTCAATCCTTTTGCAGTTTTATAAATGCCTATTCAGTATCAGGGTGGTTACCATCATTCTGGGTAATGTAGTGTCTTCGGGTGGCTCGGTGTGACCTGCCCAACACCTCAACAATCTACTTACCTACATGCCAGGCCTTAACTGGTCTAAGTCCAGCTTCCCCAGATTTAAAATCAGAGTAATTGACGTTACTATTTAAAAAAATCTCAGGGATTCTGTGAAGAGAATTAGCACGCAATTCCTTTTTTGCAGAAGTCTTGGGAGAATAGCGAACACCAAATACTAGGAGTATCTGCTCCTTTCCACAAAGCTGCTTACCACAATAAACAACACAAAAACATCTGCCTTAAATTGACATGGATCCCATGAACAGGTGAGAAAGGTATAGGCGAAGTTCCATTTTGAGCCCAATAAACAAAAAAATTGCTTTGGATTGACTGGAACCAAACTATTCAGTGAAAGGTTAAGTGTTGAAAGGATCTGGCGTTTTGGCCATTTTACTGTTGCTTTGTTTTTTTAAAATAGGAAGGGCTACCTACCACAGCAAATGTTGACATTCTTAGGTGAGGTAAACAATAATGAAATATTGCATCAGTATACCTTTAAAAAATATATGTGTTCATGATTTAAAGATACATGAAGAGGTACAGAAAGGTTTTGCTGCTTAGCTCCTCTAAGGGGTTTATAATTCATTTAAACATCTCCCTAGGTTATTTTTCTGAGCACTTCAGAAGCACTAGAAACATTTCTTTGTGTTGTTTTACTGATGGGAACATGTGAGGCTTGCTTGTTTTTTTCTGTTACCTTTTGGATTATACCAGTGGCAGTTAGTGATGTGAGGAGGATCAGCTACAAGAGGGTGGTAAAGGAGATGTGTGACCTGGGTCCTCTGCTCTGGGGATTGCTACGTTATCACATTATTCAGACTGGACATGCTGGTCCTGTCTAGGCTGGTCTTAGAAAAAAGCCTTCAGCAAAAATTATTTTTCTGGATCTCCCAAATCTGTGAGAGAACTTTAGGTTTATTTTGTGATTGTTATTAAAACTTGCTAAAGAAGAAATATTGTGCATGAGGTCAATAGAACACCACCAAATATGATTTTCAAGACTGCACTTTTTGTTTGCAATAAAATCGTGTCACTGAAACGACACTCATTGCCATGCAATTCTAAGGAGTTCAGTACACCAGTGGCAGAATCGAGCACCCCAAATTTCATAGAAAATGTTTTATATATTTAGATGATGGCTTCAGAAACAGCGAGCCATATCTTGAGATGTTACAGAACAATGAAGCAATTTATACTTGAAGATCAGTCTTACAATCTTAAAATGGCCAATGGAAAACCAAATACCTTCTATAGTACACGTAGGAATTTATCCTAAAATATTTACATTTAGCAAATGTAGCTAAGTATTTGGATTAAGATAATTTAGCATGCTCTGCTGTTTTATACTGGAATGAATCCATAGCAGAGCTGGCTTCTCCTTATTTCAATATTAAAACAAAAGGGGGATGCTTGCAGTGCAGCACCCTGGGAATTCAGCTCAGAAGTCCAATTAACAACAACTAATTCCCCGTACTGCCTGTTTACCCCTAAGAGTTGGTTAGATATAATAAGTCATGCATTTTGCATTTAAACTTTTAATGCCCAGAGGATAACAAAAATCTATCCTGATCACTTTTTATTTTCATCATATGAAGATAGAAGAAAGCATCTCCTCTTCCCCCTTTAGTTAAGTGTATCCATGTCTCGGCGTGAAAGGAGCTGTCTCCTGCCTTCTCCCAATGTCTCCCTACTCTTCTTCTCCTTAAATACCTTCCTTCTTCAATAAGGCAGCAATCCACTTGGGATGTGCTTTCTGTATAGGTAAGCACATCTTAAAATGACATAGAATTAATTATTCACCCTTGAACAATGACCTTCTACTCATTCACAAGACCAAGTTTAGTCCCCTTCAGACTGTCACACTGTCTGGAATGCAGCTCTTATTCCCCTCGTGCTGGTTTTCAATACAGGAGGTATCAAGGTAATGCCCTGCTGTGAAAATACGTTAAAAGCCATCACCGTAACATACTGTCAATGGTGATTACTGCTCTCTAACATGCTAAAGATCAGGCAAACATTTTCAGTAATTAAAATGATCTTCTGAAATTCAATTTTGCTTACAATGTAAGTCAGATTTGACACCAAATTTTCCAAAGGTGAAAGTTAAGTTCAGCGAGTTACTACACACTCTAAATGCAAAAGGGAGACAAGCAGAGAGAGAGAGAGCATATGTGCACATGAGGTTTTGAATATTTCTCACTAGGTACAACCTAAACTGCACATTAAAAATTAGGGACACATGGAAATATCTACCTATCTGTCCAGATGTTTTACAGAAAAAATGAAGGCCTAGAGGTACACACACACACACACACACATATATATATGCATTTCGGAAGTTTTGCAAGAAAAAAATAATACAAGACCATTGTGGCTGAAGGGAATCAGGATGAAAAAGGAAGTGGTTTGAGAAGAAAACAGAGGAGTATATGAAAACCTAAAGCAAAGTATCTCGTGCTGCTCAATAGCAACACAAAGCGTGATGCTGTGCCGGAAAAGATGCCTGGATGGATGTCAAGTAGCTGTGCCTGCAGAGCAGCAGGTTATTATATAGAAAGCTGCCTACAAAATATTTCTGCAACACTGTACTTTGCCATGCGTGGCAAAAAACCCCAGAAGGTGTTATTTTTTCATGAAGCCACGATGAACTTGGCTTATGCTTGGGATCAGACTGGCTTCTCCTTCCAGGGGTTTTTGAGTTGCCTATTTGCAGATTCAAGGCCAAATTTCAAGAGGGGCTCACAGCCAGTCAGCTTTCCAAGCTCCCAGCTGCCAAGCTGTGAGCCAGGCTTCTCACAGGTCCAGGAATTGGAACCACTGGACGGGAACTGAGCTCTCGTGAACATCTCAGACTAATTGGTTGACTCCTCTCTTAGCAGATACACCTGTGACAGAAGTTGGGAGGGCTTAATGCGATATTTCTGACCCTCTCAGATGTGAATTTTAGTACCTGTCTGTACACAGCTGGCAGGGGCAAGCAGGGGCCTCCTCTGAACTTCTGAAGAAAAGCATTGGCTGCACCTCGCTCTCAAGCAGATTTTTAGATGGCTCAGCACCCTCCCCCTCCATGGGTAGCAAAAAAGAGCAAAAGTCTTGAGAGGCTGATCCTGAAACAGAGCTGTGAGGAAAGCATCACGAATGCTCAAACAGGGCTCTGGAGAGCAACACAATACCCACATTTGTGTAAAACCCATGGTCAAATTTCTCGCTCACTCTGGAAGCTGAGGATGGTGGTGCTAATGATTCTCTCCCTTCTGAAGCCTCTAGAGTTTGAGTGCTGCAAGGAGATTGAAGACAAGCATCAAATTTTGATTAAAGGGACACTGCCAGCTTACAATAAGCTTAAAATTTAGGGTTTTGAAACAAGCAGGTGTAGGTGGATGGGAGTTTGCATTTTTGGATTTTATGATTTTGGGTGTAAATATTTCTTTGCAACAGGGCAAAGACAAGTATCTTACATTGGAAGACATCAAAAATTAACTTGATTAGAACCAAAAGTAATATGTCCCACTCTATGAGACAGAAACACAGATGTGAATCAACATGTAACTTCCCAAATGTATTAACAGCTCACCAGTTAAGTTTGGTGTGCAAGAAGCCTGTTGTTTGGTTGATTGCTGTTTAATGTGGTTTTAACAGTGGTAAAAAGCCACGCTCCTATTTTAAAGATCTGACTAAGGAGACTAGAGTGAAAGGAAAGGTTACTGCTGGTAAGGTGTCACAGGGACTAAGCTGCACCAAGTAAATGCCTTTGCGTCTGCTTTCACTTTGTCATGAATGCATACAAAAGTTGAAGCTATCTTGTCTTTAATGTATTGCTCACTGCAGCTAACAAGGGAGTATCTAATTCCTTTCAACAATCAGAGAGATTTCCTGCAACTCATTTTGCCTTATGATAGAAGCCAGATCTGAATCAAATTTTCCAAGGGGACAGCCTAAAAGGCAGCACCTCGCTGTAGCTTTAAGATACACTAACCCTATAGAAAGAGTGTTACCCAGAAATACTCATTCTCAGAGGAACAGTGGGAATGTGAATCCAGACCTTCACCTGATAAAAACCAGCTCCCTGAACAGAGCTATGTGGATTTCTAATAGCCAAAGGTCTGGCCCTCACATCCCAACAAGAATTAGCTGGAGCCACAGAAATCTTCTGCAGCAAAGGCGTAGCTCAGTTTGGTGTTGGCTCGACCAAAAGCTGTGTTTCTGCTGCAGATTTCTCTGCTGTCTTTGAAATATTCATTCAAACATGCCTTTCAAGAGAATAGGTCAAAAAAATGAAAGGGAAAGGAAACAATGACTGTGATATTCTTTTTGTTCTTTATAGAGGAGAAAAGAGTGAAGCAGACCGCAGATAACCAGCTCTGTGGCTTTAGGGTGCGATGATAGCACTTCTTCACAAGTCCATGGAGCAGGTGAGGGGTGCTTCCCAAATCTGTAGCATTAAGTATATATGGTATGTAATAGGAAGGATGAAATAAGGCTGTGCTGGAGATGGTAGAGCGCAGAAGAGTGCTGGAACACAAATTGAAAACTACTTGTTAAACAAGGTTAATTTGTTCTCCTTCCACGGTGTAAAATGGCTTCAAACACTTCTAAACTAGGTCATTTGACTGCTCAAGAAATACATGGTGCTCGGCAGCTGTCTTGAGCAACAAGTTTATTGGAGAGTTTGATTGCATCCCAAAAGCATGCTAGATATTTCTGACCATATCAAAGAAAACTCAACTATATTATCGAGGCACACTAATGAGGCCGTTTGTTTAATTGAAATACTTTAAGTTTCCATGTAGTACAGCATGAAAAAATCATTATTTTCATTAGATGAGCTACTCGTTAGCTGAAAGTCTAAGTTACAAAATATCACAGTGTGAGATAATAAATACATTGTAAAATGCATTAAATCCAGGTTATTAAAGGGGATTTCTATTTCAAATACATAGTCATGTAATTTAAGCTCACTTCCTACTATTAGGAATCAGGTTTGATTCCTTGAAAAATACAGCCCAACCCAAAGGACCTCAGCATGCTCCCTTTGCAATCACTGTCAAAACTCTGACCCATGATAGCCTGGATAACTGACCTGATTATTCTGTGTCACAATTCTGTCGTAATGGGATTTGTGTGTACCAGCTAGATGTTCTGAGACTCATCTAAAGGGCCCGATTTTGACCTTGAATTCATCTGCTCCCTGTGTTACAATCCTAACAGGAAGTCAGGAAGCGCTTTATGGCTTGTACTGTTGGGGGCAAATGCTTTCCTAAAATTGCAAGTCTTGGAGAAATTGTGGGTTTTATGTAAAAGCACGCGTCTTCACAGAACGTCTCCCATGTCTTTGTGAGAAGTAGTTTAAGAACTGTACTGCTCTCCTCAAGAGGTTGTAATTTGAGTCCATCATGAGCTTGGGTAAAAGGGAAAAATGGATGGAAGGGAGCTCTGGAGCTCACCCTGTCCAACCCATCTGCTCAAAGCAGGGTCAGCTGGAGCAGTTTTCCCAGGACTGTGTTGAGTTGGGCTTTGAATATCAATGGAGACTCCACAGCTTCTCTGAGCAACTTGCTCCCGTGTTAGACCATCTTCATAGTAAATAAGCTTAATCTTATGTTTAAATTGAATTTCCTGCATTTTAGCATTTCCTGTATTTCTGTCTCTGTGCTCCTTACTCCTCCTCACTCAGTATGTATACAAATTGATAAAATTCATAGAATCATAGAATCATATGGGGTTGGAAGGGACCTCTGGAGGTCATCTAGTCCAACTCCCCCGCCGGAGCAGGTCTACCTATCTAGAGCACGTTGCTCAGGAACTTGTCCAGGCAGGTTTGGAATGTCTCCTGAGAAGCAGACTCCATCACCTCTCTGGGCAGCCTCTTCCAGTGCTCTGCCACTCTCACAGGAAAGAAGTTCCTCCTCATG
>JAOXNG010000021.1:71644397-71656885 GCA_028566535.1 Scolopax minor
CATGAAATATACTAAAACCTCTGATTAAACAGGATTAGCTCATTTAAATGAATGCAGTGATGGTGTGGGAGGTTTAAGAGAAGATAATCTGCAATGTTTTTTACCTTGCTAATGGACTTATATGACTGTGCCTCAGTTCTAGACTTAATATTTTAACCCACTGCCACTTGCCCTTTCAATTTAATGCCATCTGTTTCTAATGGCCATTTAACATTAAGATAATGACAGTAATATTATCTGCCTAATTAACCATGCAGACTCTAATGGTGCACTAACTGGTTTAGATAAAAGAATTTGCTGATATCTCCCCCTACAGAGAGAATACTAGAAAATGTGATAAAACATACCAGAAGTAAACAGTGTCCCTGACACTCAATAAGTGTTCATTCAAATGCCATTTACTCAGTATATTTAGACAATCAGTGCTTTAACATCTTTTCAATGTCTTTATGTTCCCACTGAGAATTACACCTTATGCAATCATTGTAAATCTTTCTGGAATACCTAATTGCATGTACTTTCCAGCAAATGAATAAAGATATATCATCACCTGTTCACTTTAGTGTAAAGTTTATTGCCAAATTTTCAGTTTGCCGAGTTTGTTAAAATTCAGTTTTCACGATAAAAGCCTTTTTTTCTTTTAAGACCTGGTTGAATAATTTCAGAAAACACAGAGCTAGACAATCAAAACTCACACCAATGTGCCCTTTCTCACTTATTTCCACCAACTTCTTATGATTCTTTTTCTGGGAGGACCAAGGTATCAAACTTTGAGGTGGAAACAAGACAGGTTTATGAGACTGTCAATTTCCAAAGAGGCTGGGGATGCCACATCAGAGATTGGAAGTAAATGTGCATTTATTTATGCCAAGGGAACTGGAAATTTTCCATCCCCAAACTCTGAAATAATGAATGCTGTAGTAGCGCTTGTGAATATGTTGGGGATATCCCAGGGCATAACACTTTTTTTTTTTTTTTAATTAAAAATAAGATATCTGATTATCTAAACAGGGAAAACACTAATCTATCTGAACCTCACTAAAATATTTGACGTGGTGCCACCATGGGAAATTATTATTTATGTTGGTGAGAACGGGGATTAGTACAAGAATGTAAAATGTTTAAGAGACTGATTCTAGCTGCAATGCTAACAAGTTGTATTGACAGGGAAACTACTGGGCTGAAAAGGGATTGAAGATTCTCACAGATTAGGCTTGGGGCTGATCTCATTGAACATTTCATAGATTAAACTGGCTGACATGAGCTATCTTCAATAAAGAAGAGAGAAGTCTTCAATAAAGACAACAACCAAGAGGTCGTGTAGAAAGGCCTGGATGGCTTTAAGATAATGGCAATAAAGGGGATGAAAATCAATAGAGCAAAGCTACACCCTCAGTGACCAATAAGAATTTCTGCTATCAGCTACTCGTTGCTTATCTGGAAATGAAAAGGCAAAAGACTTGCTGTGTATCAGCTGATCACTGAGGGTATATTTAGTCTGGTAAATTAAATGGTGTCAGGGAACGTTCCTAGGCAATCCTGGGACAGTATTACTCAGACTAGCCCCTGGAAGTCTTTTGGCCCATACCAGCTAGCAGGCTCCTAGTCATATTTCACCAGCTGCTGCATGCTAGGCACTTCTCTCCATGGCAATGTGGCCATGTGGAGATGTGCCTGTTGCTTTGTAGGTTCAGGATTTAAATAACATGGATGCAGACTATTCCATGCCAATTGCACTCAATGTCAAAGAACAATCCTGAGAGCAATCCTTAACCCTTAATTTACAGTTATCAATAATTTTCTAGGATAAATATGACCAGAATGACTGTGACTATACCATAGTATACAGCAGTGAAAATGTAGGCGACTTGTGTGGAAAAAACCCCAACTAACAAACAAAAAAGCCCCACAGTTCTAACATTTGTCAGAAGGGATATTTCCAACAGAAGGTGGAGACATGCCTTTCACAAGACTGTATGATTATTTTTTTCTAGAAAGATATTCAAATTGGAACAAGTGCAGTGAAAAGCTATAAGGCTGATCGGAAGTTACTAAAAGGCTGCTTTTTCCATATGGCAAGTAAAAGCACTGAAAATACATATCACAGGGAAATGTCACAAAGAGCAAAAAATTTAGAAAGGCAGTCCTGACCAGGAGATATAAAATTCAGTTTATTTAAAAAAAAAAATCTGTTGGCTTCCAATCAGACAAATAAATGAGAGCCTGAAAAACCTGTCCTGCAAAAGTAATGGATGCAAAAAATGAAGCTAGAGCTTGATCCTCTGCTTAAGAGGGTCTATTATGAACCTCTCTGGTAATTTGGAACTAGATTGCAACAGGAACCACAGAAGGTGCCTTACACTATTATTTTCTTTTGAATATTTAGAGGGGCAAATACTTTCTTTAATGAAAAAAATATTGCTGTAATTTTCAAAGAAATTAATGTGAAGAAAACCTCAAGTCACATAATATTAGGATTATAACAGAAGTAAAAGAAAAGACTACAGCACTTACCTCATTCTTTAACTTGCTTCCAGAGAACCTTTGGAAAGAAACACATTTAATCATTTTTTCATAAGCAGAATATTTTTAGAATTTGTATATGTACATATAAAATAGGTATATAAAATAGATCAATTAGGAAAGTTATCACACTTCTCCAAAAGTAACTATAATAGAAATCATGCTTTTTTCTTAACTTGATCCATTGGTTTGCAAGTGCCTGAGGATATCAGAAAACCTACTGATGTCTTCTAAAACATGAAGATTCAGATCACTGACCAAACAATAAAGTATAAATCCCAGTTTTAGTTTTTTCTCTGGATCTTTGCAACTTCATGAGTATCAAAAGGACAGCATAGGTGCAAGTCCATAGGGTTTTCATGAGGAAATACATAAAGTTTTTCATATAGCTGAGTAAATTCAGAGTAGAAAAAATATATCTAGAATTTACACTTCTCAGGAAAATGAAGAAATTATAGTGATTTCCCATTCTTTTTCAACACAGTATTATTTTGATGCAGGTGAAATGCATTTCTGAGATCACTGTCAAAAATATGTTGCAATATAGTGCATGTTCTATTAAAAGTCCAATTGAGAGATGCCCAGTGAAATCACTGGACTATCAGGGAAATTTTCAGTGCAGAAATTAGAAAGCACACGTTTTAAATTATAAGTGCTAAACTAGAGAATGTGTAGTGATAGAGATCCTAATGGACCAGTATAATGATAAATGTTGTTTTATTATTGTTATTTCCTGTTCTGCTAGCTGCCAACTGATAAGATACCTTGGGCAACAAAAAGTCTTATAATTATTAGTGGCAATATTGTGATTTCATGCTGTTGAGATGCTCTGCTGGCAGGACAGAACACCAGAGGCTGGATGTATTTGTTATGGACTGTGGATTTCCACAAGTGCAGCAAAATACAGAGAATGTACAGCAAAACCATGAGCCAGCATCCTCCAGCAGTGCTCCTCCAGAAGCTGCCCTTCACGCAGTGCTGTGGGTTCCAACCATTGTTGGTGTTAGGTGTGCTCCCCTCACAGTGCAAGGCTTGATATTTAAAGGAACCAGGAGGTCAAATTTACAGTGGAATTTACGGATTCAGGTTTCTGCAACCTTGCATTTAAGGACTATTGTATTCAGCTCAATTACCTAAATATTAATACACAAATGCCGCTAAGTTTGAAATAGCAGTAGAAACCTATATTTAGGCAACTAAACTGGGACCCATTGCCCCTTCTAATTTTTGACAAGCTGCCATCCAACATGCAAGCCTTGTGGTAAAGACCTCCATATGCCTATATTTGCACAGGGGCATGGTGTGATCTGATACTAACCCAATATTCCCTGTGGATTTATGCCCCAAGCTTGATCCAGGAACCATTTCTATAGCTCACCTATCAGAATAGACATCAGACAAAGGACATATTTTATGATGGATCATTATATGCAGCAGCCAGCACCTGGAAGATTCACTCTGTTTCGAATCCTTATACTGCCTGACTCTGCTTACCCAGAAGCTTGTTCTTAATTCCAGGCTACTGCGTCATTCTCTTCACATGGACAAATCCAACCACAGTGATGACCCAGACTGTGCAAAATGTGCATTTGAACTTCTGTTCTAAATCAACCAGGGACATAATTTGACTGCTGGACCTTGAAAATTCAACACCTCATACATGAGAGTCCCATGTCCCATAAGTCCCAACACAAAGAAAAGGTTCCTAACTAGTGAAACTTGTGAATCTAGTGAGTGCTCCTGAAAATCTTAGAAAGCGTCTATGCCATCTTGATGTGAGTGTATACTGTTGGAAATGCAGACATAGAGAATTTTGCAGAACCTCCATTTTCTCCCCATTCACTGCTGGTAAATTGTACAAGGACAAAGCTTTACATGAAAATGGTGCTGGCTGACATACAGCTGAGGAGTAAGTGTAATTATATTTCCTTAAATGAAAATAACTGCCTTTTAGTCAATTAAATGAGAAATTTGTTTAAGATAATTCTGTATTATGAAAGAACCTCACCTTGTGTACCAGCAGCACCTCCACAGGTCTAAATAAATACTGGACAAAGAAATGATATATTCCAGTCTATTATACCTTAAGTTCTGCAGTGGAGAAATCCCTCCTTTTAAGCATCATTGGCAACATTGTCCTCAATTTTTAGTCTTGTCTTATTGTTTGGAAAAAAAATAATCTCTTTGGATATAACCTAAATCTGCCAGCGATTGAGTTTTCTATGTGTGATTATAAACTCATTTATTCCTTTCCTTTCTCAGAGTCCCCACTTATGCTGCTGTAGACAATGAAAGCCGTCATTCAAGCCATATGTGAACAGAGACATTTGTTTTACGAACTATTAATCTTTGGCAAACCAACAGGCAGCTATCGTAACGTATTGATCCTGCTAGCTGTCCCTTAAATAAATATAATTAGAGCTTCCTGGGTTAGGTTTAAACTGATATTAGCCAGTCAAAGGACTTGTAAATATTAATCTACGCTGACCCCTCCCTCCTGCTTGCAGGTGCCAGCTTCACACCATTCTCCAGACTTTTCATAATGGGAAGCTGTCCTGGAGAAAGAACTCAGAGGGTGACACACAAGCAAATGAAATGATACAAGTGTTCTGGAAATGGTGTTTTACTCCCTTACAGAAACTTGAGCAAATCCTCTGCTGGTATAAGTTGGTGCAGGTCTATACTGACTGCAGTTGGACCACACTGGAAGATGCTAGAAAAAGATCTAGATCATCCTCTATAAAAATCAATGTCTTTAGGGAACAAACCACTACTTAAATCTAGGAATACAGACATTGAGATATGCAGCAAAACTAGTTTTGGTATCAACAAAAATTAGTGTCCTACAAATACCTTCCTAAGGGGAGGTTAAAGTTAGATCTTCACTGTCTAAGTCTCAGAAGTTATGTAGTTGTACCTGGTTAAGCCTTTTCCAGAATACACAGAGTGGTAGTATGCGCTGCTTTCTTTAATGCCAATTCCATAATAGTGATACCTATAGAAAGAAAAAAAAACAACAAAAAAACAAGAGTGTTTAGGAGTGACATGTCATATAAAGCAAATTGTCAAATTGATTTTCTTTCTGAAAACTTTTCCTAACAGTATCTACTAATTCCTTTCACTGACATGGAACAAAATCTGGTCTTATAGAAAACAGCATTGTCATGATTTGACCTAAAATTCAACTCTATGATCTTTAAATTTAAAATACTTTCTTTTTTACAAGAATGTAGATGGAACAGCAAGTCCCCTATAAATATGTTACATCTCTTTTCCCTAATGTGCATTCTCTTTCATTTTACTTTCTTGAAAGGGTGCTGAGTTTGATCTATCAACTTTATTTTATCCGGCTTACCACTGCTCTATTTAGACAGTCCCACAGAGCGCTCTTCAGCCAAACATAACTCACCAGTGTTCCCTATAAATAAGTGTTCATCTTCCTATGACTAAAAATGCTAACATATCGTTCCCTCATTCTTCTCTCAGGTTGTAGGCTGACCAACTCAGCTGAATTATTTAGCTGCTTAAGCCATTCTCATACACATTTGTCTCTCTTGCTGCTCTCCTGGAGATTACTGCTCCAAATAGAGCTCGAAGAAGGAAACATCCCCATCGCTCAGCCTCTGCAGTGCTGAGCCCAAGGCCTTAACTCAAGATGCTGAAGAGGGTGGGTGGGTGCTAAGAAAACTGGTTGTGCAGTAGATATGTAACTGCTTGCCACTGATTTTGCTATAAAAGGAGTGACCTTCAGGAGAAGGGCAGGAGAGCAAGCTGGGGGCAGCTATTTCTTGCTGATCATAGCAAAGTTTGCTTGAGTTCATCTGTCAAAGGTGATAGGCCCTGTCTTATAAATTCCACTCAACAGACTTTAAACCTGATTGTGCTAAAACAAATTTGTCTAAGAATGTTATGAACAGTATACTCAGGACGGTTTGCTTTTCACTAAAGTGATCTTGAAAATGCCATGGCAGCTGGTTTACCTGAACTGCTTCGAAATAACACTTATCCTTCAAGTACATAGCACGTAAACCAAGCCTCACACAGGGATAATGCTTTGCAACACATTGCATCAATCTCAAGGAAATATCTCAAAAACTTGAAGAAATTCACTCTTAAGACACAGAGCCCCCTGCAAATAGTTCACAAATCACATAAACAAAAGTTTTCAGCTCATCTCTGCTATTCCAGGTGATGCTCATGAAAAAAAAAAATCACAATCTTACTGTTTGTTCTTGTATGGTATTGTCACAGATAAGGACAAAAACCTCAAATGCTTTATACTTACAAAGCTGACCAAAAGCATTACATACAAATGATATTTAAGAAAATGTTCGTTAGGATGATGTGTTTGCTTAGCCTAAGTACCTCTGAAAACCTCAGCTGAAATAGTCATTCTGTTTCTGTTGTGTGCATTCAGGATTTTACAGTCAAGAAATGTGACAGAAAGTGGCTCCTGTTAAATATCAGAGGTTTTACTCTTTGCCTTACAGTGGTATGTCCACATACCACCACTAAATCACAGGGGTACCTGGTGACCCATAGGAAGGCCAAAAGTTTCTCACCTCTTTCTTGCCTGGTAAGTGTGCTTTTCTGAGGGAAGGTGATGTGCCGAACTGAGTATTTTAAAAGACTTGTTAATATTCAGAAGCTCAAACATAGGACTATCTGCTGATAGCAGTTCCCTTTTTATTCATTACAGTTAGAGTTGACTGATCAAAGGAGTGACACCTCAAGGTGGTTTAGGATGCTAATGGGACCTTTCATTAAATATCATAATGCTGGACAGTTGTCCTCTGTTTCACATACAATAACACGTCACGTGATGAATTAAAGTCCCAAAGCTTTTCAACCATTACTTTTGGTTTAGGAGTATTAAACAGATAGACTTGGAGCAAAGATCTGGATCTAGAAACCCTTAATATCTATTGAGTTCTGGAACAAGTGGTGAAGGCATGAACATTTTTTCTTCTTTCATGAAAATCAAGTAGTTTCAGGTGTGATACAAGATGCATTAAAAATATATGTGTATGGATTTTTTGAAATAACAGCATTTGACATTGCAAAAGTTGTGAATTGAACAGGATGCAAAACAAAATAAAGCTGTGACTGCTTCTTTAACAATGTTATCTGCACATTTGTCATTGGCCATGTAAGCAAGCAGTTGCCTATATCTCATTACAACACCCTAAATCTCCCAGTTTCAATCACATGCCATTTTTTAAATTCTGAAAAAAACCACTTCACACTTTCACCACAAATTTGGAATTTCCTGCTGCTAAAGTTGGAGTGAGCCAGAGGCCAAGGAAAAGCATTAATTCTTTACAAAGTTAATATTCAATATCCAGATTATTCAACGTCCAATCCAATAGTAATATATGTAGGCTAGAAATGGGAACGGTTGTATGATTTGGATTCGCATGTTTGCAGTAGTAGCCAAAAATACTTGTCCCTGCTCTGGAACGGCCCAAGATATCAGAATTTGCCATTGATGAATTTTGTTATATAGAGAGCAATCTCAGTACCTATTTAGTGTGTCTTAAAGGCATGGCAATTATCATTCTAACTTCATTCAGTGATTTATGTAGTTTAATTTTTAATTCTAAAAAATACAGCTTTCCATTTGTGATATAGAAGCAGTTTAAAAAATTATAATCTGTACTTTTCCAGCTCTGTCTGGAATACTTCATAGAATTATAAGGATTTTTGTTCTCTTACAAACCAAATTCATTAGCAAAACAGCTTATTTTTTACTCGCTGTTGAGAGTAATATATCCATCCCAGACATACCAATAACATCTCTAACCTACAACTTCAAGTACCCTCTTTCTGTCTCTTCATATGCATATTTCTATGTGTATGTACAATATATATGTATTTTACTATGTTATACTTCTACTGTGTAATTAAAAAAAGGCAGCCAGTAATCATACGGAACTCATTCTCAATTTTCTTAACAAACTTTTTAAAAACTGAACTGAACTGCTTTCCTCTTTTAATTTCAATGGTTTGTTGGAACATATGTTCTTATGCAACTAGTAGCCCTGATTTTAGCATACACTGATACAAATGATGGCTGATAAGGAAATGATAGGCTTAAGCTGTTCAGGGACTTGCAATAACTTGTTATCACGGGGCCAGCTGCCATATCAGTTTTATTAACCCACTAAATCACTCCTAATAAATAAGATAATAGTTTTCAGACATGATGGATAAAAGCTAAGATTCATCATTGATCAAAGTCTACAAAGAAATTAAATTGTAACTTGAGCTCAAACAGTCCTTCGTGTGTATGGGCATAGTATGTACATTTGCCTGACTAGCTGCTCCAGGAACTTAGGTACTGTGAAGATTATAACTAAATTCTAGCAGTGACCACAGTATGTTCCACATTAACTATGTAAAAAAAAAGCAGATTCAGAACTTGCTGCACAGACAACTGTTGCTTATGAAATAAGCCATATTTGTTGTGCTGGGTCTTCTCCCACTCAGCAGGGACATAGAAAACATCCCCTACATTCAGCAATCTGGAGTGATTAAAATGGGCATAAGAGATGAATGAACCTTGTAAATAAAATTGTGTCCAACGTGTTGTACCTTCTTGGCCAGATATTTAAATGAGTGTTTTACTATTGACAAGCACACAGAGAGGCACTCTGACTCTGAGTATCAAAGTTCTAACATTTCTTAGACTCTTTTAAAGTCTCTCCTTTGCCCAGAGCTTGAGATGACAAATGTTGCCTGGAATCAGGAGAAATGAACGTTTGTATATCTATCCCACACCTTAGAACAGCAGATCTTTCTCAAATCCAGTTCCTACTCACAAGAATGCTAGAAAGAGCTTGGCCTTATTTCAGTGTGGAAGAAAAACAATTTCTGACACCTTGAAGATGAAGGGAAAGGGAACTAATTTTTTTTTCTTTTCTTCTGACTGCAGCCAGACTCTATCAATACGTAGCCATGTATGTAGTGTCCAGTAAGGCACTTTATTCCTTGGAGTTACCTTTTTTTTTTTTTTTTACAATGTATGAACAACGACTGCATTGGAGAGGAATTTCATGCTTTGCAGCATCTGGCTCAATAGAATACTGGACAATGAACAGAGCTCCTAGACACTACTGCCATATGAAACATCATTGTCACAAATAGTTGGTACCATTACTGCTCTTACTAACTTGATATGGAAATAATGATAGCAACAACAGAAATAAAACAATATCACTACACTATCATGCTTAAAAAACAGGATTTAATTGCTAGTAAGAACTGTCTCTTGCTAGTCCCAGTAACACAGTTTTGTTCAACATAGAAACAGCTTACAATATTCAGAGTCCAGGCTGACATAAAAAACAGAGGGTAACTAGTCATTTACCAAAACTGATGCACAGTCCATTAATTTGCTTATTAATTTAATGGATATACTTCTGTAAATGAAATTTGTATGACTAACTGCTGCTTGGTGAAAGCAGAAATTAATTTGCTACTGGGTGAGTCTGTGGTTCTGAGAGGAACTGTTGTTCTGTTGTGGTCCACAACAACAGAGACAGACAAGTAACCAGAGGTTATTGTTTAAACTGCCACTTCTCTGTGACTACTTGATGTATTCAGTCTCTGAACTGGAGATGTTGTCACTTGTGCCTTTTGTGAGGTTCTTTTTTGCACAGCAAGAACAATGTAAATCTATCTCAGTGGAAATGAGAATTGCAGAGGAGAAGTCTCTGAGGAAAACTCTGATAAAAAAATAAGGAGAAACAAATGACAGATGTTCAAACAAAACCTGATGATGCCTTATCCCTTTGAGGAAATTGTTCAAGAACAGTTAATCCATATGAAAATATGGCACATAATACCACCAAGGTCAGTAGGGATATGGGATCTGCCAAAGTAGTGTTGGGCTTGCGGTATTTCTGTGATAATACTGTTAAATGTCTTAGAGAAAAAGGGAATATAGTGTCATATGTTTGAATACAATAAATTTTGTAGATAGATTCTCATGTCAAAAACTAGTTTTGAAACATACTCCTTTACTTAATAGATGTGGACTTACTGTGCTTTAAATTATGCACAGGGAATGTTTTAGAAGTTTGGATCTTGATTGGAACCTATTTATCAATTCATTAAACATGTCAGATCAAAAATACTATGAGCATTTGGGAGACCTTTCCCCTTGTATTATTTCATCTCATTCATTATAACTTAAAAGTGCTTCTCCAAATATGTTGGGTTATGAACCTAATACTTAACCAAGGGATTGATGAATTAGTAGGTTGTCAAATATGCCTGCACAGACTGTGAATACCAGATCTCCTAAAATCTTAAATACAGCAAATGTCCATTAGCAAAACTGACTAACTCTACATCAGTTTGTGCCTGTAACCATAGCTGAACTTCATCACAGCAGACAATATATGAAATCACTCTTTTCCCCTGTAAATAACCTTTCTAATAGTAACTCTCCTCAAAATCCCTCTATGCCACATCTATAGGCCACCTACAAAAAGAGAAATGAAGTTCAGCTCCAGTTTTACTCCCTACAATACAGGTTGTGTATTCTCTCCTGAAAAAAACATCCATGGATGACAAATTTATAAGACCATGACAGAAACTATGTAAGAACTATCCTCTGTTAAAAAAGGAAAAATATTCTATGCAGGTTTTATTTCACAGACTCATAGAATAACAGAATGGCAGGGGTTGGAAGGGATCTCTAGAGATCATCTAGTCCAACCCCCCCAATAAAGCAGGGGAAGGTATTTCCCTTGGATTTCATTTTTATTAATGATTATTTAAAATAAATAGTCAAGAAATAAAATAGACCACACATTTAATTTCATTTTCTTAAGAAGGAGCATTCCCCTGTTAAAAAAACAAAATTCACCTGCTTCCTCAGCAGTCTTAGCATCAGGACACAGGAGGGAGGGTGGATGTAAGGGAAGACGTTGTTACCACAGTCCACCACAGTTTTATAATAAACAGCCAAAAGCATAATGCCAGAAACAGAATTAATAAAAATTTCACTGCAGGTGATATAAAATTATCTGTGATCTATTCCCACAGCCTAATATTCCACAGGTTAAATATACAAATTAATGGGATACTTTATTTATGAAATCACTGCACTACAGGTTTGTACTTTTCAGAGTATTTATAAGTTACCCACAAGAAAGAGCAGACTTATACCTTCTTCTCAATTTAAGACTGCTTTTTTCTAGTGTCTTTAATCAATATTGTTATGTAGAGAAAAAAATGAAAGACGTTAGATTTGCAAAAAGCAAATAAAATCACAGTTAAATTGCACATTCTTTATGGAAAGATGAATACCCGAGATATATGTATTATATAATGGTTTTAGTTTACAACATTTTGACATATATTTATAACAAAAGCATGATTTGGTAAAAATAATGACAAGTTTTAGAAGCTTAATCAGTTTAATTTTGTAAATTATGCCTGCAGCAATGTTTTCAAACTCAAACTCTGTATCAGCATCATCATGTACATGCAGGTTCTCACTTGCATCTTATTATCTGGACAAACCCCCCAGTCAATTAGTATATGGTTATGGAAAGATGGAGATACGTAATTCCTAGACTACATTTTGCAAGTGGATACAAAGATAACTGTGCCTTACTTGGAATGGCCCCTTGTTCCAAGCCGCCTTGTGGTGAGGAGAGGGAATTTCTGGCGAATGGTCTAAGGAGAAAATAACTGTATTAATTTCTAACATCGGTATACTTTCTTAGCAATCTGTTAATGGAAAAAAAATAGTGTAAATATGTGGCCTAATGCACTTACATCACAACATAAACAATTAAGTTATATATTATACTGCAGGGGTCCTTCTGTCCTCACTGTGTACCTCCAGTCTTCCCCCACAAACTCCTTCCAACCTGTTCTTCTTTTCTGTTTTCACTTCTACAACATAAAACCTAGTTTTCTTCTCCAGAATCCTGTCTCATTCCAGTCCC
>JAOXNG010000021.1:71836540-71847261 GCA_028566535.1 Scolopax minor
CAGTGGAGCTAAGTAATGTACACCAAACAATGTGGAACATGATTCACAAGAAGAATGGTCAAGTAGCAAGCATTAAATACTTTTTGTATCTAAATTACGCTTTCTTTTTCAAATGGATCTCCAGTGTCAGATTTGGTAAACAGCCTAGCTGATAAACCATGGGAAAGCCTTCTACCATAGGCCTGCACTAAAAATATTATGTGAAAAAAGAGTTTTCAGAACTATCTATTAACTTCCCTCCTTGAAATAGTAAAGAAAAGTTGTGTGTATTTATACAAATAAAGATAAGTAAAAACATGTTAATATTTTGCACTAGAAAACAGCTATTTAAGCATTTCAGAAGTAAAACTTAGCATCTGATAGTATGAACCTCAGCTTAGCAATTAACTGTGTCTGAAGACAGCAAGTAACCTTTACCTCAATGCTGCATTAGCCTCTTCAGCCTTGTAAAGGTATCAGATGTTACAAAAAAAAAAAAAATCCAAAGTAAATAAAAATATCTATAATGAGTTCTTTAGCATAGACCACCTAGTTAGTTACAACCATAAGCACACTTAGCAAAGGCAACTGTTTGAAAAACTCTAGAACATCTTTTAAAATAACAGCTAAATCATAAATGCATCCTTACAGATAGTAAAAAAAAAAAAAAAAAAAAATATTTTTTTGCACTTATATGTCTTTACCTGTATACAAAAGTGGTGCCTATCTGGAAACTTGAGAAGTTTATAAAAGAGCAAAGAGTGCTAAAGGGGTTTGCTGCCTAATGATCAAATTCCATGAACATCCAAACATATAGGCATCGTTCCGCACAAAGAAGTGCTGTCTGGACAAATTCTGTGAATGGCACAGGACAAATACAGGCCTGCAGTGTTAAGTTCTCATCATGTGTGTCGTATAAAATACTTTTGTTACTTTATTTTAAGCATTTAGAGTTTGATATAAATCCTCCATAAAGAAACCATAGAAATGAAGAGATCATGGATAAGGTTGGTACCATGGATAAGTAGTATAGTTTCCTTACATTCGTTGAGAATTTTAGCATGGTGCAACATGGTTCTCTCTTTTCGATTTGCCACCTTCTACAAGGAACAATGTATCTGAAGGGGGGGTTAAGACCCAATTCTTCATCAATTTATGATGTCAACCATCATGCACTGCATTTCCAGGGCTGAGAGAGTACATACCACCTTCACTAACTAAATGTGATTCCATGCTCTAAATAAGTATAGCAATTGTATAAAATTTTGGATGGGACATAAAAATCAACATAAACAACCAGAAAAAATTGTGGTAAGATTACCACAACCTCTTCATTTCTTGACAACATTCCTGATGCTACTAATATCTCTTCTCTCAGTAGAAATGATTTTCTGTATCTTTCCCTCATTTCTCTCTACTAATTACTTTCCTACTGAAACCAGAAATATTAGCATTTCTCTAGCAAGTATAAGCCAAGAGGGAAAATTCACTGTCTGCAGTTCAAGGCAGTATTTGAATCAAACTCTCCTGATTATGGTCTGTGGGATGTTTAGAATTACTTTTCCTTCACTTTGTATCCATTTCTTAAAAACAAATTAAATAAGAAAACAATAATCTCAAGCTTGAGAAACAGAAGACCTTTCCAGGCAGTGTGAGATCTGATTTCTAGCCTCTGTGTCAACAAGTAATATGGCATCACTGCATGCAAAATGAAGCATTAAGCACATCCTGACACATATATTACACAAGTAATCCACATCCTGAAGTTTAAAGCCCCAAGCTTTCCCATGACAAATTAATTACTGCAGAACAACTCTTGAAGGTTGAGGGCAGGTTAAGCTAATGAGTGAAGGAAGCCTGCCAGCATTCCCTCCTCAGCACTGAGCCCCTCACTCTCACTAGAGGGGTGCAGAGGAAATGAGTCAAGGTTCTTTTCTAAAGGTTTTCAAGTGAAAACTAGTTCAAGTGCAACCCTCTAGTGCGTTTTGATGCAATCTAACTTAGACATAGTAGGCAGTTAATAGCATGGTTGAGTTTAATGCACATTAACTGTCAAGCGTGGATGCAAATGTGGCACATAGTAGGGCCAACTGACTTCTTGATCCTGAAACTGATTGCATAATTGTACAATCTTTCCAGTGCCAATGGCAATGATGATGTCCTGGAACTCCACAGACCCTTGCTATTGTTCTGACCCACTTTGAGGGGAAGGAGATACAGCTTTAAACCTCCTGTCAGGCAAAGGAAGGAAATATTCTTCTGTGGCCAGAGGGAGTATACAAACCAAGAGGGAGTATACCTATGAAGGGGAATGGGACCACCAACATTTATTTTATAAACTAGACTCAATTTTCAGTATTTTTCTTAGAAAACCTCCTAAACAAAATATTTCTTTTGCTTAAATGAAATATTTTCTTCATGAGCGGAACAATATTTTCCCATTTTTGTTTTGGAAAGCAAAAAGAAAAATCCTTGAAAAAATTTGTTTCATCCAAAACAACTTCTCAGCTTTCACCCTTTCCACATTTTTCTGGTTGGCTGCCAAAACAAAAACCCCATTATCTGTGCAAGCTAAGTGCTCTGTCATTTGCTACAACAAAAATGTTAAGAATAAAGAAAGACCTTGAAACACTGATGATTTATATTTCCGGTGTCTAAGGTAAAACATGACGAGCTTGCCCCTATCTCTTTACCAGTCGTGTTCCAGCAGCAGCCAGATGTGTTTGTGTTCATTGCAGCCCAGTTCACAGGAAGACAGGCAAAAGAGTGGTTACATGTAAAGGACTACATTCATATCACTATGGGGAAAAAAAGGCAACATACAGACGTTTTTCAGAAGTTTTAAGAACTTCCTACAAAAGTAGGGTTGTATTGCTTAGGTGTTGGGGGGGGAACTAAAATTTTACTCCTTTGAAACCTTCATCTACTTTCTATCCTCTTTCTCTCTGTTGATCCAGAGGTTTACAATCATCATTCTGCTGCTTCTAAAGTTTCTTTCAGATCCTCTTCTCTCATTTTTGGTTTTTCACAAAAGAGTCCATTCACACTGGGCTTGCTCCTAGTATCAATCATGATCCTTTTGTGTTGACACCTTAATAAACAAGAACTGAATCTGTTTTAGTAGTTCTCAGTGCCTTATTAAGCGGACACAGTAATGTAGTCATGTTATTATTTCAACAGATTACCACTAGCTCTTCATTGCAAATTTTTGTCCCAGGCATGGGACAAAGTGAGCTCCCTGTAGCTACTACAGAACTTCAGCACAAGTTTATCCCCCAGAGACCCTATCAATTAAAAAAGAAGGTATAAAAGAAATCCTTAGAAATCCAGCTAGCCATTTAATTTTACAGTCATACACAATTTTATTTTTAAATGCTACATATGAAAAAGATAAAAACAGCATAATGGTTTGATATTTCACTTACTAACATAATATATATTCCAGATACCAAAATCATCCTCCTACCATTCCTTTTCTTTTTCTTCCTCCCTATAAGAGACTATATCATCATCCCCCAAACTTCTTTTATACTAGGTTCCAGGCTGCAGTCTTGTAAAGCCCTCCTAATGTGACTTGAATGTGACTGCTTGTTGGTTATTGGGAGTCAAACAGATGTTCTAAATTTGTGGCATCAGCACAGAGATGCACATTATTTTAACATGGCACATGTGAACTTATTTTAGTTGTACATTTATCTACATACTTAATTATTTATGTATTTTTTTACTTCGTAATCCATATTGTTCAACACCGAGCACTATCTGGATACTAACAGCAATGGTCCTAGAGCATGCTCCAATACTTTTAACAAATAGGGACTAACAAAAGGGTATAGAATTGCTGGTTATTAAGAAATAGCAGGAAGGTTAAAGATTTGTCATGCCAAAGCCTCCCATTAGCTTCTCCTTACTTTCTGCTATTTCCTTGGAATGTTTGCACGTGCTCAACAGTAATTATCTCCCCTACGAAAGCCACAGAGCCAGGCCTACTGTCAAATCCCACACCTCATTGCACATTGGTAACATACTTGTCTTTAGAAATGCTGCATCAACTATGTGCCAACAACAACAACAAAATAAATAAAAGCTACAGAAATCTCTGGTCTGTCAGTTGCAGATCTCTCGTGTCCGTCTCTCCTGCTGTAAGAAGGGTACAGAATTTGTGAACTTCTAAGGCATCTGTTTATAAGCCAGGCTTAGTAAAAAGAGGGGGTTTTTCACTGCTTTGTCCAAAACACAGGACCTGACTGACTCTTATTTCTGCACAATGTGTGACTCTGATTACATCACTCCTCTTGGTGCGGGAAGGAGCTGAGGCAGCATATGGAAAGAATCAGGAGAACAGACTCCCTCGGCCAAAAACCCACTTCTGGTAGGGAATGCTCCAGGGGACAGTTAGAGATAAAATGCCAGAAAACACATCTATATCCTCTGTCCTCTGTAAAATAAGATAGCACGGCTTACATACAAGGACAAACTTTTCCTAAGATTTTAGGCAGCACCTAGATACCAAATCCTAGGAAAATGTAGCAAGTTATTTAACGTCAGCTTTTAAGTTTTACAGGCAAAACCATTAAAGATAATCTATTTTTATTGAAACATTAATGCACTGTTTCCTTGCCTTTGCTAGTCTCCAAAACATTGTCCGTTCCCATATGATTTTGGGTGATTGTTATTGTTAGCTATTAGCCATTGCCCCTTTGTTTATTTTAAAATGTAAACCTACTCCAGGATGTAGCAATTACGGATGCTCTGTTATGACAAACAGCTCAAGCTCTGTTGGCCTATATGAATAGGAACTCGATTAAGGGTGTACTTTATTATGTGACATAAAATGACTACTGTACTAGATGAGAAAAGACAGAAATACTTAATTACTTGCCCCTTCCATGCATGTATCAATTACTAGCAGACTTTCTCATAACCTTATCCTGAGATATTGAACCATATTTAGACTATTGAGGAACCACGTTAATGTAAAGATGAAATTTAAAATGTCAGTCTCCTTAATCTCCTGGCATTCTGGAACAGATATCCAGTGACATTTTAAACTATATTTATTTTATCCAACTACTGCACACACTACCAAAATACACTTTCATTTTCTAGTAAGACTTAAATTTTATTTAATATTGCCACAAAAATTAGAGGAAATTAATTTAACTGGATTTTTTTTTATTTAATTCTAGAGCTATTTTAGAGTCAATGCTATGTCAGCAGAAGTCAAAAGAAATCCAGATTATACTGTTGAAAGAATCAAGCTGCCAGCAAGGAATCTACATGACCACAAGACTTAACTGTCCAACACATGTTGACGAAACTGTCAGTGATAAAAAGACATTTTTCAGGCAATTTACATGGCAGTTTGGGCACCTACGTTACAGAGGAAGTCTAGGGAGAGAAAAGTTCCTCTGATTTACTTATCTTACTGATCTCTCTCTGGACAAGCCTTCTTTACTGATGACAGAAGGAGTTTTGGCAGGTAACTCTCCTGACATTCAAGACTCCAAACTTGGACAACATCAAACCCACTCCTCCTTTCCACTCTCCTGATCAAAACACATGTGCCTTCAATTTATTTAATAAGGATAACATTTGTAATATATCACTCAGAATCATATTTTCCCCAAAGTCCAAGGAAAACTAAATGCCTAAATAGACCGGGCAGCCTCTTTTTTAAATTCCATTACTGTGACATTGCCAGAACAGTTCATGTACAGTCTTACGTAGTGCTTTACATGCTGTAACATCTAAATGCCTGCGAGCAGTGCTTAGGACACAACTCTCCTATTTACCATGTTTATTCTCCTGGTCTTATCCTAAATGGAGAAATATGCACAGCAGCATGTTTTATGTTACTTTTTCATTGAGTTTCTTTGGAAAAAACAGACTTACATCATCTGTCTGGCCACTCCTTCAGCTGCTGACCTATTTGAGCAAAGCCAGACAGAGCAGTACGTGCCTCAGAGATGTGACATTCCTTCAGTTTCCTTAAAGCTACTGTTGGACAAGGGAGAGGGATCTGTATTACTGCCATCACTGATAGAGTTCCAGTGTGAACTCCATGTTGACAGCATTCAGCCATAAGTTATTAGGGGATAAAAAAAAAAAAAAAAAAAAGAACCAGATCCATGTTCTGTGACAGCATTTGAAAAGCTGGCCAGTTGGAGGCTATAGGAAGGGCACCTTGCCCCAGCCCTAATCACCTATGTTTCTGCTTTTCATCTTCTGTACTTCCCTTACTAAGCACATTGCATGTGCTTATTTTGCAAAGCAGAGAACCTTGATTAAACCTTGATGGGTTGCCAAATGACATGTTTACATCAGAAGAAAAAGATGGGAAAAGCATGGCTTCTCTTTCACTGAGGTAACATAAGGTACTTGCTTGAGAAAAACAGTTGTTTGGGGGAAGTAAATATCACCAAACCTAAGTGGAAATAAGGTATCTGCTCAGTTCTGATTGATACCTTGGTCAGTTGGGACAAAAGAGAACATCATGGCAAGGGACAGAGAAACCACAATTAATCCAGAGCAGGAATCACAGAACACAAGGAACTGAAATGAGGTTATTGAGATAGTGAGTGAGATGTAGGAAACTGAGAAAGACAGACACAAATGTGTTCCACTACTCAAAATATTTCTTCCTCCTCTTTCTTACTGCATTAAAACAGATGGCCATGTAAAATGGCTTTTATACTACCACAACAAGATAAGGAAGTGCAAACAATGACACTTGGGAGGATGGTGTTGAGTTTGGGGCAGTCTGTAGGTCCTGTTGGAGATGGTTACACATCCTTGCATTCACCTCTGTATATCTCTATCCCTCTGCCAGTGTGCCAGGAGAAACACAGACTGCCTCTGGAGGTAAGACTGCAGCTCCATATTACTATGCTAGAAATTATCACCACTCTGTTGTGCCAATACTTTTCTTCCCAATTACCACCTGTCCCCTCTTCTGTGACATGCAAGCAACTTAAGCCCAGCTTATCCCTTCTCTCTCTCACCACTTCTTTTGTTCTAGTTCCTGTATTTGTGGCATTGACCACTTTAATGCTTGGTATAAGGAACCCCCAACACTGTAATGCCTTTTAAATCATGCCCATCAGGAGGATATGGATCCCCAGTAATGCTAGCTCAAATCCAGCAAAGTTCCAATGATGGTCCATAGATGGATGCTGTTTATAGGACACTACTAGTTGGTCTTAACGCAAAGAAGGTAAGGAATAGTAGTTTGAGCAATGAATACTGCTCATCCTGTCCTGACTTGAAAACTGAGTCAGACTACTTCTGAGCTGCTGCAAAGCTGTAGGACAGTAGCTGCAGACGGGAGCAGTACCCCCCTTTTTTCTTTTTCTTTTTTACTTTACAGCAGTTAGGATAGTACACAAAGCATTAATTTGCAACTGGGTAAGTCCAGGGAAGGTGAAAATCTGTGTGTCACTGCTGGTCCAGATGAGGGTAAATGCATTCAGCAAGTTAGTCACTGTTAAAGTGAATGTTAGAACAAATGAAATAATTTAAGCAATTCACTCATCCACTCATTCCTCCAACTGCAAACAATTTTAAGAACAACTTTTAAAAAAAAAAAAAAGACAAAAATCTACCAACTAGGCTGAGCTGCCATCCTCTCCATGTAATCCTTGGCCATGTTGACAGCCTTGATGTTTTCAGGGTAGAGCACACAGAACATCGCCAGGGCCCCGAGGTTGTTGCCATAAATTTCGTTCCACCGAGCGCTGAACTCCTTTGGGTCCCAGGGGGGAAGGTACTCCAGGGGATTGGACAGCATCGTTTGCACTGCCTCAATCAGACGAGCCGCGATGTGCTGGTGCGTGGTGGCAGCCTGGAGACGCAGGGCCTCCAGGTCCCCTTTGGAGAAGTAGAGCATGGGGTAGCTGTCGTAGTTGGCATTGACAAAAGGAAGCATGGCGTCCTCCCTGGCGCCGCAGGCAAAGGCGAAGCAAATGGCGTGTATGAAAAACACACTTGGGGCTCCCCGTGTGTGAGTCCTCATTGTGGCATCAGATCTCCAAGTCTCAGTGGCAGCCAAACCATCTTTGAAATATCCTGCGGCAGATGGATGTCAAAGAGAGAGTTAGAAAACGAATCCATGAGACACTATAATCCAGGATGCTCTCTAGCAAATAGGATTCCAACTAGACTTAAAAAGCCCCCAATTATTGTCCAGGTCGCTTCCAAATAATTTCTGTGTGAATACTCCAGACAAAACACCTACTGAGCACCTACTCGCCCTAAAGAAAAACCTGCACGCTTTGAAGAAAGTTCCTCCCTCACACGTCTTTCCCTCCAGCAGATAATACAAGGCAAAGGATCACACTGACAGGTCTTTTACCTGGGGTTCCAAATAATTGCAAAAGTGCCTAATGAGCAGCAGCACTGACTGTAGCAGCAAGAGGGGAGGAGGAAGAGGGAGAGCCAGGGAGGCTGTGCTGGCAGCAGCCAAGCCTGCGTGCTGCCTTGGCTGATGTTAGCAGCTGGAGAAGGAAGGATGAGGAATGCTGGAGGTTTGTGCCGGGGTCATTTTATACAGCGCTTGAGGCCTCCAGTTCTGACACGTCCCCGTTTTCCAAAAAAAAAAAAAGTAATAGAAAAAGAGAGGAGAAAGAAAGAGAGAGCGGCAGAACCTTAGAAAAACAGCTGAAATACCTTGCCTCTCGGGCATTTACATTTCTTGCAGCATTATTATTTTTCTAAGGGGCTCTCCATTTTGCAAGTGAAGATTTACTGCCGGCTACCAAGAAGGCTGAACATGAAAGTGCATATTTGCATATTTTCCTACATACAAAACTTCTCAAAACGCCTTCAGATGGCAAATCTATGCAGAGGTTAAATACAAGTATTTAAAATAGTAAGTTGCTTTGTAAAAATTATCATCTAGCCTTAAGTCTCAGATAAAACGTGGCCCGGATTCCCCTGAGGAAAGCCAGCAAATTCCTAGAATTCTTTTGAGGGGAAAGGTTACAGAAAGCAGACCCAAGAGAGACAGTTTTATGTAAATAATGAAGAGTAGTTTTTGATTATTAGAAGGAGAAATAGAAGGAAAAAAAGCTCTAAAAACAAATATGAAATGTTTTTTTCCATGGAAAACCTGTTTCATAGGATTCAGCCATAAAACCCATAAGAAGCTGAAGTACAAAGCAACCTTTTATTTCTCTCCATAGCTCCCTACTTAGAGATGCCAAAATTCTCTTACAGAAACCTAGGCTGCTAAAACTTTATTTAGAGACCCCCGTTCTGATTCAATAATGTCATTTATATGTGCATAGACAATAAGACAACCCTCATAGACTGGTCCCTCAACAACTTCTGGGTACACAGACCCTTCAGGTGCTTGTGTTCCATTCCCAAAATTAATTTGGGAACAAGCAACTTTGGCTAAGAACAACATCTTTTCTTGTGAATTCCTGCCTATGGTAAAAATAATATTGCACCCTATAACTGCCTGCATTTATATATCACATTGCATAGCATAATTGCTTTAACAGAGCCTAATGGAAGATGACATTTCATAGTATTTTAATGTATTTTGCAGGTAAGTTTTGCCCTTTTTGGGATGTAAACCAATCATTACAGGACACATAAAGGAGATCACAGTGCGGTTTATTTGATAATAACTTTTACTGTATCTACATATTCTCTCAGCACATACACAGAAACATACACCATAGTTTATCCAAACATACTCAAGTCTACTTATACTCATCTATAAGTAAGGAAACCATACAACACTATATTTTGAAACGAAGGAGGTAAAATACAGCCAAACTGGTACATCGTGTTTGAAACATGATGTCATGATATCATATTTGAAACACGATGTAATCTTTTTAACTGTTGAGAAGCACTACTTCTTTATAATTAAAAAAGTACCCAAACAAAATAACACAAATTTTCAAAAGCCTTTATGATGCTTTAGAAGTGGGGCAGAGGAAAGAACCTAAAAAAAAAAATAAATCTCAGAGAAATACCAAAAAATGCCTGTAACTTTTTCTGTGAAGTTTCTTGGCTTACACAATCAGAAAAAAATCCCAGCGAGCAATAAGGGCTGCATGCATTCTTTTCCTTGCTTTGATTTCTAAGTATTTCTGCACATCAATGAGAATAAAGCACATGCATAAATTTAGGGGTGGCTTTAGGATTTCCCTAAGTTAGGGTCTTTCTGACCAGAGATTAGGGAATACAGAAAGGCTGCCCAGAACTCCCTCTTTGTAAATCTAGACACACATTTCCCAGAATTTCACCATCATCAAACACCTCCAGTGTTATCTAAAATTTATAGTCCATATTTTAAGAATTCAATAACGCCCCTATTTCTCCCTTTATGCACATGAGCATTTAATAGTGAAAGTAATTCCTTTTTACACCATGTACATGAGAAGCAAACACCATACCACATTGTTTAGATAAACAAGAGCATAACTGGAAAAATCAATCTATAATATAGTCATAGGCAGCACATCCAGAATCAAGATCTGGAAGAAAGTCAATGGGAGTGACAAAAGTAGGACTACAAAGTCATTCTTATTTACTCTTGGTTCAATCACACTGATATATTCCTGTCATATAGAGGCAATAGCCCATGGCAGCCGCTACTCAGTAAGGTCAGTCAGCCCTGTCATAACTTCACAGGGCTCAGCTTGGTGTGACTGGTAGGTGAGAGGAGGCAGCAAGAGAGGAGTCCACCCTTCTTTCCATGCAACCTCTGTGGAGGCACCAGCCAC
>JAOXNG010000021.1:71966572-71985024 GCA_028566535.1 Scolopax minor
AGAATCCTTTCTAGAATTCTAGAATCCTGCCTGGAGTCCTGCCTAGAATTCTAGAATCCTGCCTAGAATCCTGCCGGAGGGAGGGGAGGTTTACTGAGCAAGAAAGAAGCACACATCTTGGAGAAATGTAGGGGATATAATTTAGGAGGTATGAAAACATGCACTTGATAAAGATTTTGTGTAACATCAAATTATTTCAAGTCATTGCTAAAAATAAGAGATATGTCAAATTTGAAATAAAGTTCTTCTCTTTGCATATTAGAAGTTACTGTTAACTTTTACAATAATGTCTCTTACTGTTATAGTTTTCTTAGGTTTACTCCAGTCATCTGTTAGGCCAAAAAATATCTTTAAAGTTATTAAATTAGGAAGCAGCATTCTATTACAAAGAAAAAGAGCTGGAACACTTTTTCAAATATGGAAAGCAACTTGCAAATCCCATAAATGCTGAAGATATTACTTCCTTTGCCTTCCATTTTCTTCTTATTAAAGAATTTTTTTTGTGAAACAAATCACATTACTACAATGTAAGCTGAAAGGCCCCTTTTCCATCCTTACATCTAAATCTAACTAGTACTACTCATAAAAACAGGCACTGCTGGGAAATAAAAGGGCAAGAATCCAGTACTCCAATAGTCAAGGGGTAAATTTTCTAAATACACTCTCTCCTGTTACATGCAGATAACATTTTCTGCGCTAGACCCAGCACTCAAAATCTTGTAGTAAAATACATTTCAAATTATAGACTTAGTTATTAAAGGTAACCATACTACTATATCTGTGGGAATTACACAGAAACACCTCTAGTTTTAAACAAAAATGTAAGAATACTTTTACCACTCAGGTACATATTCTTTACATACACTTTTTCATTTATGAGAATTCTAATCTGGACGCATGAAGATAAAGAATGATGTCACCTGTGGTGACCTGTGCATAAATAGGCCTTCTCTGTTAATTTCTCTTATTATAATGAGAAAGCATATATAAAGCTACATAAGGAATAACTTTTACATTGAATATGAATATATGAATGCTACTGGAGCGTGCTGAAGCTTTGATAGGATGGCTGGGATATGCTGCAGTAAGCAAAAAGTTCTTTTCAACCATGGAGTTCCCAGTCCAGTACGTACCTTTGTGCAATTCATTTGTCCTACTGAAATAAGGATTGGACATAAGGTTGCTCAAAGTCATGCAGAGAAATTTGCAGAGCTGCATTCCAGTTTCAGAAAACACAGTGTCCTCCCAAGCACTCAAAGCACTGTTAAGAATTTAAATATTTTTTCCATCCTCAGTGTTAATATGGGTTTTACTCCTTCTCTTTCATGAACTGCTAAGTAAGCAAAATAGGTCTATAGAAGATTTTAAGTTCAAATCTTTCTACTTACAAGAAATCATTAACTTATAATAGAAGTCTATAAATAATCAACAGCCACTTGCCAATGGTATCTCACATTCTCAACGAAGAAAAAAATCCGCTTTCTTTACTAACACAGAAAGCAGTTTCATATTTTAACACTTTGAGTTCAAATAAGTAAGTAGCACTGTTTCTCCCTGCCCACTTTAAGAGGTTTTAACTCTGAGAGGCAGACAGAGTTGGCAGTGTCTGCCTCTCATACCCTGTCTGCTTAAAGCTTTTGCAGCCAAAGTAAACATGTTGTGTTTCATAGGTACAGGCCAGTTTGCAAAGAGAAATTTGCTGGTTGACCATATATCACTACGTTGGAATGGCTAAATTAGTAAACGGGAAAATATTTCTTAAGTCTTCTGTCACCTTTTCCAGGTTGAAGGTTGCCCTCCTTTCTCTCACTATAGTCTCTAACTATAAATACAACTCCCCACACACATACATACAACACTTAATTTGCTTTTAGTAAGAGAAAATGAAGGCCATATGAAATAATGAAACTGAGCCATAAACTTGCCAGCCCTCCACAATAATATTTTGAAGAAAAAGTGTTCTGGGGAAAAACATATTACAAAGTTTTCCCAACAAAAGATTTTTTGAATAAAACATTAGTGAGACTTCTTTCCACTGGGGGTGGGGACAGAGAGAATTTACTTGCTGAAGAATATAATGATATTTTGCAACAGCTCACTTCATCAGCCATGTCACTTTTACCTCTAGTCACATAAAACAATCAGGTGTTGCATATAACTGCTTCCTCTGCTCTTTCAAGGCATAATAGCTTATTTCTGACATTGCATTAGTAGCACTGTAAATCAACATTCTAAATTTCCCTTTGGCTATTTGGAAGCTTTAACTGATCCACGACAGGATGAAAAGTCTGCATATATGAACAGGAAAATCATAGGGTGAACTAGGTATTAAGTTGCAGCAGTACTAAACAGTTTGGACACTTTATTATTATTATTTTTTTTTAATCAATACCTACTTGTGGAAAATCCATACTCCACTGAATTAAATCAGGCTAGTATAAAACACCTAGATGTAGCCCACATTGCAAGAATCAAAGCTGTAGTCGGTCCTTAAACAAGGCATATTTAGAGCATTTTCTGTTCCTCCTCATTTTTTTGATGTATAACTATACCTATTTATCTAATTATGACAGCTAGAAAGAACAAAAAAGCCTTCAGGACTCATTAGCTTTTTTTTTTTTTTTTAATTCTCATCAAATTCACTTTTGAGTCCCAAACTTTGTTTCTTGTAATAATGCTGGATGATGGAATAGTAGACACTAACTCACGTTTTGAGGCATATCCTGTCACACATCAGCCCCAAAATATTGCTTCTATTAGTAGAGCTTCAAACATATTTTAAAAACATAAGTAAAATTTTCTACTATGACTCGATATTTTTTATAGAGGTAAAAAAACCCATCACCATACAAACCAAAAAGATAATTATTTCCTGAATCATGTGAACAGTTTGGAGCTGTTTGTGTGCTGTAAGCAGAACTTGTTCAGCTGAATCAGCAACTAAAAGCATGAGTCAACTTTCGAGCTAAAGAAGGTGGCTCTTATACTATTATCTGGACCAGGCTTTTTAGGAGACAAAGACTAATGCTACCTACTGTCACTTACACAAACATTTAGCTATTCACATGGTCTAGTGTGTAAAGCAGGGCTTTTGATATATCTACATTTCCAGAACACTAACAAAAACAACATCTATTTAAAATGAGGAAAGACAACAGCTCTAGAGCACTTGCAGGTGGGGCTGTAGGGTGGGGGTTTTTGTGTTTGGTTTTGGATGGTTTTTTTTTATTTATTTTTAAATCTATGTGAGTTATGGAAGTTATGGTAAAATCTCTGCTGGTACAAAGGAAGCATTTGTTTTCTGTATATGAGGGGACTTTTAATTCCTAAGAACTCATCCTCTTTTCAGTCCTTACTGTTTGTAAAAAGTGCAGTAGCTCTGCTTTCTCAGAAAAAAAAAAGTATTCCATATATAAGTTTAACTACAACAGATGTTCTCTACTAAAAGGAAAGTATCTGCTTTTCCAATGGGTGTGGAAGTATTCATCTTTCACTTTCTTTAAAATCGCTCAATCACCAAGTGAAGTTCTAGGAACACAGTGTAACAGACACCAAGCCTGTTCTCTCTGGATCTGCTGCTTCATAGCATACTCCATAATCAGTTATGCATATTTGTTACAAACCTTACTTATTTGCCACATATGAACTACCATATTTTGCAGTTCAGAACGCAGCAGTTCTTCTGTTCAAAATCATAAGCACACACAATAGGATTTCCAGCCTCCCCACCATCCAGCTCCAAAGCCACTTTCCCTTAAGTGTCCAGCAGAGAACTGCTGCGTGGAGGAGCCTCCTGCCAATTCCTAGTTTTGTATGTTCTGGCATTTTGATGGAAATAGTTTGGTGTAAGAGAAAAAGTTCTTTTCCCTTCCCAGTAGCATTCTTTTTCCACTCTTCTCATATTCTGTAACAGTAGAACTATTTCTTTTGATGTAATCTGATAACTTATTTTTAGGTGACCAGAACTGGCAGTTCTACAGAATCAGTTGGACACAGCAGAGGTATCTACACAGGCAGGTACAACCAGACTCTGCTTACTCCTTGGGCAGGCTGCATATGAAGTGGTGGCCCTCTGGAAGCAGTTTAGCTGCATTAGCATCTATGTTCACTTGCTAATCAAGGGCACTCACTGCACCACTCCAGGGTGATCACGTAGCTTCTGCTTGAGGCCTGTTTCACTTCTGCAGAAAATAAGCTTGGTGCCAGCTGCACAGACATGTCTATTATGCTCAGAGGTCCAAATACCAAAAGAAAAAGCGGGATTTGCTTGCTTCAGCTAGCCAGATGCATGAAACTCGCTGAGAAACACACTCCTGTAAAGCAGGCATCCTCCCAATAACTCAAACAGAAGCACACCAAATCTAATGGGGCCAACTAGAAGCTAGCACTGGAAGTTGTAAAAAGCCTGCATGCGAGCAGTGCTAACGTGAAATTAGAACTTGTGATGAGTTCGTGACAGTCAGAGGAAAAGTACAACCTGCTACCACAGTCCCAAATAGAAATTGGTGTCCCAAATTTATTTGTGTGCATTTGGCAAGTCACAGAAAAGGTTTTATGTCCACTCTTCGGGTCAAAAAAGAAGACAGCTGTTTTGGTGTCTCAGCAGAACTTGCCAGATGCAAGCTCAGTCAAGAATCTGTCAATAGAAATACTGTGAAATGCTTCAGGTCATGTAGGCTTTGGGCCTGCCAGGCTTGACAGCATTCCTTTATTGACTTGTATTTACTACCACAGCCTTATTTTGACATTACCCTTTCCTGGTTAAACTCATTTTCCAGATTGAAAGATACACTTCAGACTAATTTAACAGACTATTCTAATAGAAAAACCTTTGACAAGGACAGGACTTCTGTCAATATGGACAAAGTCAGGATCCAACAGACTTTGCTTGCAGATGTAGGGGGCCAGTCTAGACATTTGCTCTGGTGAACAGACCAGTTTGTCATTCCGCTCTCCATCATTTGCAACAAAGATGAGTTTTAGTGTACACAGCCTGAAATAAATTTGAAGCTACTCATAGTTTTGCTTTTGGGAACAACCCTGTTCTGAGACGGAACAAATGAATTAACTGAGCTCTAGTCTTAAAAGGACTAAGCAATAATTATCAAAATATGATTACATTGCTTTAAAACTGTTTTGGAAAAGAGGAAAAAAAAAAAAGAACATACTTGAGAGAGCAAAGATTTTGATGCACCTAAGAGTAAAGTCTAAAAAACAGTTTGAGGAAGGAATTCAGTTACTCCTCTGATAAGGAAAGAAAGCTCCTCTTTTTTTATGAATTTGCAGATAAACACACTAAATAGAATATTTACGAATACTTGCTATACCTTACCTAGCACTGATAGTTATTTCTTGGATGCCAGGTAGTATAAAAGTTGAATTTTTAAGATAGGAAGTAGTGAAAGAAATCACAGATTAGAAATGGTTATAAGCTTTCTATGTAATTTCATAGATCTGTCTGGTTACATCACTTTCTGGAAACTTTTTTGAAAAAACCCTTATTTATGTTTTTTATGGTGTGAAAATGTGCCAGAATCAAATACTGAAAATAAAATGATGCTAGATAACTTTTTATTTCCACATACACAAAAGATGTCTGTTATAAAAAAAAATCATATTTGTAAAGCTTATTTGTGCAAGTCCACTTGTATCCAGTTTTTACTTACATAAAGTACATGCAAATACACACACACACACACATCAACAGCAACATATATGCTCTATCCAAAAACCAGAATTTTATCATATCCAAACAAGTAGGAAGAAGAATAAATATTGATTAAAAGAAAAAGATGTGAACTTGGAACCACTGAACTAATTTTTAAAGCAGTAACTGAAAGAGAAACAAAGAAGCGTTCTGAAAATACTAAAATAAGAAAAAAAAATGAAGTTCCTTTAGAGATATATTGGACAGATTGAGTCTGAAGTAGCCGTCTATGATAGTTCCAGATCTTATATTCTCCCAAATCAAAACAAGCCCATATAATTTTACAAAGTTCAGTTTTCCTTCCATACTAAAATGGTATTGCACAATACTCTAATAGAGAATTCACATTTAAAAGTAAAAAAAAAAACCCAAACTCCTGCCAAACATTCAAAAGATGTGATGCCAAGCCATCTAAAGAAAGCTCCCCTACACGGTGTAAAGTAGGAACTCTCCTCCTGAGAATCAGGAGCAGTGTGTGAAGCAACCGGAGCCATCCACAGCTAAATAAAGGCTAGGATGTTATATCCATAAAGATAAGCTGTGGGCAGAAACAGAAGCTACTGGGCAAGCTTCTTTGGCTTGTGTTATGACAGTTGGAATGAATTATTGTAATGACCCAGTCTGGCTTTAGCCACTGACAACAGTTAAAACCATGTCTGGCTCAATAGAGAATAAGCTGAAGACACACAACAAGACTCCACAGAAGTACTGGAAAACCTGGTATTGATTTCTCAGATTGCAAGAAAGCTCTCCAGTCTCAGCAAGTTTAAACATAATTGAAGAAAAGAAGCCACTGAGCAATTGAAAGAAGAAACCTGAAACAAGTGGCATATCTTAAAATTATCTGTATTTTTTTCCTGCTGGAAGGAGCTCCTGTCAAGTTCACAGACATGAACAAAAGAAGAGTGCCATGAATTCCAAAGCTGACCAGATAAAGTAGACAGCATTCCTGGGCTGTCATCACAGCAGAAACATTTCATCACAAGCTGGAGGTACTCCGCAGCTTCTTGGTTAAAATCCAAGTAGCAGACTTTTCTTTTTTGAGTGCATGCAAGCAAAGACAGTGAGAAATGTAAAACTTAATTTCTGCCCAGTACATCCAGTCTTGCACTCAAATTCAAATGACCCTTAGTTCTGCTGAATGAAAAAGATGCTATTTAAGATAAAACAGATTGAAAATTCTGCTCTCAGATAGCAAGACAGAAATTACAATAATAAAATTATAAAATTCAAACTTTTCACCTAAAGTGAAACTTCACCTTCTGAAGTTTCAGGCTTTTGTCTCAGGCTGTATTTTTATAGGAACACATTTTAATGAGTGTCAATCAACAAACCTGCATCTCCCACGGTCTAATGCTAAATACTGAGTTTTGGACAGAGTGTTTTTGAAGGGAGGCTTAAATAGACCACAATATGACCTAAACTAGGTTCTAGTTATATTATTCTATTTAAAAGCAGTGATTCTATATCAATACAGTCAGACAATTTGCAGCAAGAATACAGTGTAAAAATATAGCAGACTCTTGCCGACTTCAAAAAAACCAAAGTACTTCCTTCTGTTTATGACTCATTTTTCAAAAAAGGACTCTCACCTTACTCATACTGCTTGGCTCCAAGGAACCCCTGCTTGATACTGCATGAACATGAAGAACTGATATTAGGAGCACCGACAAATTCCTTCACCCATGCCCTGCTGCATGGCACAGATAGAATACAGTGAATACTAGGAGGAAGCATCAAATACACTGAGAAGCAGAGAGCAAAGCTGAAGATATAAAAGATGAAAAGAAATGCATAGAATGAATCACTGAAAGGCAGAGACAGGCCCTCATTTCTAAGATTTATTGCTTACATGGTTTATGTGTGAATTGTGTCATGTTCACTTTTCTAGTTAAAAGCTTACTTCTCCATTAACATCCACTTCCACCAGCTCAGAGCGACTTCAGGAGAAGAAATCTTGCTGCTCTAAAGGGAGTAAAACCACATTGTGATGTGCTGTTGGAAAGAGGATAACCTGAAAGCAAAGAGGTCTCCTTTGTTGCATCCTCAGTTTGCCATTATGCCTTTTGCAAACTTAAGAAAGCAACGTTCAAGAACTGACAGGCTGTGAAAAAAATCAACAGTAGAGGAAAGGCAAAGGAGAGGGTATTCTTAAAAAGTGTTTTTTCCTATTAGTTCTCTTCTGTTAAAAAAAACAATCACCACAAAGCAAAGCAAAGCGAATCAACAAAATGATTTGTTCAGTAATGTATATTCACCTTGATCTAAGACAGACATTTTTTACAGTAGAAACAATCATTCACTGGAACAACCTCCCCAAGGACATGGGAGAGTCCCCATCACTGAAAGCTTTCAAGATGCAACCAGACAGGCTGCCAGATAATCTCACCTGATCTCCCTTTCCCATGAAAGGTTGGACCAGAAGGATCTTGCAAGGGTCCTTCCAACCTGTGCCGTTCTATGGATCTATGATATATTCTATAATCCTATATCAGAATCTTCTACAATGTGTCCCTCCATGCTCTTGAAATAAATAGGTAAAGAATCAGCATGGATCATAGATATGACAGTAGATAATGTGTGAAATGCCATTTAAATTACTTTGTATAATAGAAAGCTTCTGAAGTAAGCTGTTATACTTTTTGGCAACTGTGGCAACTTTGCAGTATAAACAAGATGCTATTGCCAACATTTTCTGTCTCCATGAATCTTTCATGGTTTTCAAAAGCAATCCAGTTTCAGCAGAAACAGAATAGTTGCCTCTAATCTGGTCCAACCCATAGCATGGCAATTTGGCAAATATCCTGGGGAATGAGACACAGGCTTTAATAATTTAGAAGTCACCAAAATGTGTCAAATAAAGATATCTGCCCGTTCTACTATCCTGTCTCAAACAATTGTCAAATGCAGATCCTTCCAGAATGCTTACAGAAATTGATTAAGGCCTAGACAGTGAGTTTATTTTTGAGTATGGTGCTAGAAATTCTGTCAGCATGACTTCTTTTCTTACCTTCTGATAACCTGACCGAACTAAAGTAAATTTGCTCTCTCGTTTCTTTTCTGCTTCTACCATTCATTGCTGAGCAGCCACGACTCCTACCCACGGAGTCAGTTCCATTCTGCTGTATTCTGGCCCCAACACTGGCGCCTTCTTCACTGCAAAGGGAGGTAAAACATACCCCTAATTTTCTGAATTACAGGTCCTGTAATACAACTTAAGCTTCTTCAGTAATCCTGAGGCCTCCAAGAAAGGGTCTACACTTTAGCTTACTCATGAAACAAACTTCCTGAAAGCATTGTATTTACTGCAGCTGAGCACCGTGACTTTGTGGTGCGCAGTACAGCAGGCAGCAAGGCAAACCTCCTCGGCCAGCACTGGATCTGTGGGTTATGTCTAAGTAAACTAAAAGACAACAGTATGAACTGAGCAGAGTGAGCTATGATCATCTGTACTTTTATCTACCATTTTAGCTACTGTCATTGAAACAGTAGTGGTTATATATATTATATATATATATATATATAAAATATAAAATATATATATATATAAAATAAGGATGAAAATCCTTATTACCTGCCTAATCACAACATCCAGGACGAAACAAAGGGCAGTGGAAAAAAACCCACCACAAAACAAACAAACAAAAAACAAGCAAAAAACAAACCTATAGCAGAAAGGTGATCTAATAGTTATATTCTGATTACTTTGAGAGGTTAAGTCAAAGAGTGATCACCTGTGCATACAGTCAGTTTTAAAACTAATCCTCTCTTTGTACTTACATGCTCTAATGAACAACTGGTTTCCAAAAACATCTTATGACCACCACCCCCTACAAAAGATGTATTGATATTCCTAACCATATTTATAGTCCTCTACAGATTATTCTGATATACATATACATAAAAGGATAAGATTAATAGTCCAATCAGCTCCAAAACATCGTGGAAAACATTCTTAAGTCCTCACACTGAAGGACAATAACTAAAATACAGAGCAAACATTCTGTACTAGACTAAAGAAAACAAAAGCCAGATCTTGGGAAAACAGAATTAAAAAAAAACACAGTTCTTACCAATTTTGTCTTTGTTTATTATACTTCAAAAGTAAAAACAAACATTGTTCTTCAAAATGAGCCAGGAACATTGCAATACTCATCTTTAAAAGGTTCTCCAGATGCAAACTTCATCATGACTGAGATGAAGAGAAAAAACTCCCATTGGGAGGGGATGGCAAGCCTGAAGCTGGTGCACTTGTCAACTTAAACTCTTCCAAACTACTAGTTTTTTAATCTTAGGAACTATTGGGCAAGAGGTTCTCAGAGGAAGATAAGTATCAGTAAGGAGTGAGAATGCAGAGATAACAAGTGATCATGCTTTAACTTATAGAATTATAAAGGAAAAATATGAATCAAGCATTGGAACAGCCTGCCCAAAGAAGTAGGTGAGTTGCCATCCCTGGAGGTATTTAGAAGATGTGTAGATGTGGTGCTGAGGAACATGGTTTAATCTTGTCTCTTTAGTCTTTACAGTTGGACTTGATGATTTTAAAGGTCTCTTCCAACCAAAACAATTCTATGATTCAATTTCACAGATCAAAGAAATTCTACTCATGCTCCTGTCAGCTCTCAGTTTCCCAGCCATGTTGACACTCCCTACACAACTAGCTTAAATATATTTTCCCTTGAAGTACCTGCACACTATTGGTGCACAAACAAACAAGAAAACCTGTTATAAATGACATGAGTGTCTCAAGGACATAGTGCATAAAGGCCTCCTAGGGAGAATCCTGCCAGAAACTTAGCATAGTTCACATAAACATCCTGCGGTCATCACCATGGCCCAAAGTAGAATCCAACTCTGAAAGCCAATAGAATTTATGTACACAGGACATACCAGAAAATATCTAGATTTAGACAGGTATAAAAAGGAACCAGAAGGAAAATATGCTAGTAATGTTAATTTTACTTTTACTTATTAATATGTAGGCAAGCAAGTACATCCCACCATAGGTCCATAGACACAGGAGGTCTATTTTCCAAAACAATAAGCTCTCTCTGAATAACTTAACATAGATTCTTAGTGTCCCAATGTTTCAATGGACAAAGTGTTATGTTTAGGTCCTGAAAAAAAGAGAATGTTTAAAGGTGCTCAACTTTACATAAAAATATTTCAAGCTGTTAAATGAAAGGGTTTCAATCCAAAAAACCAAATTCCAAATCCCATTCCTGTAACTTCTACTGAATTTGCAGATGGATCTTTTGTATATAAGGATTCTTTTTGATTCTACTGCACCTAAATCTAATACCGAAATCTATTTCTTGCCTATCCAAAAACTTTAGAAACAAACAAACAAAAAAAGCTAGAATACAGAATAAGATTGAAAACATGAAGACAGAATTTTGCCTTGTTTCTAGCGTAGAATTGGATAATGAGATAGTAACTGTACGAGCCATGCAATAACAACAAGGCAACATTGAATTGACTCTTCCAGATTTAATGACAAAAGATATGATGAAACAAGCATGACTAAAATGTTTCAAGAAAAATGTACATATTGTATCAAGCAACAGTATTCATTTTAGGTCTAGCTTCCCAGATTCCATACTTTTTTAAATTGAAAAATAATTTAGAGTAACATGGCAAGCTGTCTCAGAACTTCCTGGGTTTACATACATTCTCCTTTATTTTCTACATATTAAACAGCCCTCCTGATCATCATAGGATTTTTTTTTTGTTCCTCTGCAGACAAGTAGATACTGGCTCTCAAAATAGTCTGGAATACATTTGAATAGTCTGGAATACATAGGGAATGCCAGGGAACACAGGCACTTCTTATAGTCTTCTTCATTTCCCTCTGAGGTGAATCTGTAAAGAACTCTAAGATACTTGGAATAGATGTTCACCACACATCTTGATCAACTCTCGCTCCCTCACATTTTAATACTATAGCTGCAATAATTAGATATGTTCCCGACAGGATTAGAATCCTGTTACCAAAGGTTTTCTTAAGTTGACTTTCAAGGGCTATAAAGACCTACTAAATTGATTCAGTAGTGAAAATAAAATTAAATGAAGCTATAGCAATGTCATAAAATTATACTGAGTTTCAAACCTCAATCACAGAATCAAGGAATGGTTTGAGTTGGAAGGGACCTTGAAGATCATCTAGTTCCATCCCCCCTGCCATGGTCAGGGACACCTCCCACCTGAGCAGGTTGCTCAAAGCCCCATCCAGCCTGGCCTTGAACCCCTCCAGGGATGGGGCAGTCACAACAGTGCAATATATAGCAGAATGAGGATATACCCATGACTGAGATGCAAGGACACAGTACACACTCTCAGAGTAGATGCAGATGGAAAGTGCTCGTTCCCACACCAGCTCAGAGACCACAAGGCATTTATCTACCCTGCCTTTCCCTCTGGCTTTATAGCAGCTCAGCACAGGCTGCAGCCAGACTGCTAAGCAGAGTAGAACTGCCACAGCCTTTCAGCACTAAAGCCCAACAACACACATAGAGCCAGAAAGGCTGGTTCAAGCCCAGGTTAAGGTACCTACATTTAAGGCAGTTTAATTTCCAATCGAGCTGTACCCAAACACCATTTATTTCTCTCAAATTTATGTATCCCACAGGCTTATGTTCACGTAGTACAGTGAACTCCTCAGAGATCTTCACCATTTTGTGAAAGTTTGATCAGAAAACAGAGCAGCTAAGCACTAGGAGTGGCAGTGTCCTCCCCCTTTTATCTTTTGTTAAGAAAGAAACCACAAGTTCTACAAGAATTCCCCAAGAACGATGTCACATGAGATAGCCACAAAATTCAGGCTCCATATCAGAGTCTGGGCTATGTGCCACCGATAAATGAGTCCTTCCTCCCATCTCTCATTTTCTATCATATAGGACTTTGCTTTTTCACCCTCATTCCGAGATCCTAACTCTTTATCCTGGTTACTGCAGACTAGTGGAAGCCTTCTTCCACTCCAGAGCTGGAGCAATACCAGCATACCAGATTTTAAGGAAGATTTTCTGCTGTCAGTCTTCTGCTGCAGCACATGTCACTGGCAGCAGCTGCTGACAGCAGAGCAGCCTCTCTCTTGCCTACGGACCATCAGCTCTTTAATAAAAGGAGCCCCAGAATCTTTACCTTTATCCACATCCCTCGCTGAACTACTGCCAGAGAAACAGATTCAAGAACAAAAGCTGGCCATTGGTTACCAGATCACACAGAAGAAAGCAGCTCATTTGAAAAGGAATCGGACGGGAGCCTGGCATTTATGGATTCAGTTGCCTGGCTCTCAACTTCTCTGATCTTGAGTAAATCTGTTAATAAACACATTCATATGACAGCACTTTAACCACCTATAGCCCCAGCAGCCATTACATTTCCATATCTACATTCTTAAACTGTGATAATTACAAAGTCAAAGGTACAGTTAATTTACTATGACTGTCCAGAAAGGTTTAATGGCTTCAGTGGAACCTGCACTCCTAAATCTAAGAGTAACACATTCAAAATCCCAAAGCTTAATTTCTGCTTACAAAATTACCCACTTTTACTTCTGTATGCAGTAGACATTTTCATCACACGCTTTTCTGTTTACTTGAGTTGAAAAACTTTTGTTGGTTTTTTTTTTTTTTTTTTTACCCTTTTACATCCTGGACACAGTAAACTTTTATTAAAAATAAATAATTAGACAAATTCAGTACAAATGTATCATTGAAAAAAAATTCAGAAAATTCAACACAGAGTATCTATTTAGTAAGCAACAATTTGTCTACAGAGTGAGCTCTAGTGACCTATCGATATTAAAAGGGCCTTTTTCTTTTTTTTTTTTTAATGCTTTAGACAACATTTCATTCTGGAAAGATACTCAGAAAAGCACTTTCTTTTCAGTAAGTAGTCTCATGTTGATGTTTTCTTACTCACACATTATTCCCTTCCAAAATCATTAATGTAACAAGATGTCTTTATAATTGGTAAAACATGAAAGCCATTCCAATCCATTTGACTCATACCAACTTAAAAAAAATATAAAAATCTTCCCACATTCTATTTCAGAACAAAATATCTGTTTGCAAATGAAGTAATCCCTAAACAGAAGAAACCAGCTCCCTGAATCAAAGCTCCACACTGACTTTCTCATATCCTTCTAAAAATAAGAGAATATGCACCTCTCTGCACGCACGCACTCACCAAGAAGCTTTGCCTCATTTCAGGATGTCGTTGGAAGATGAAGATTCATCAACAGAAATGACCCAAAGGGTAATAGCCCCTTTGCCACCTTCTTGCTTGCAGAGAGTGGCATGATGTAAAGCAGTGCTTCTTGTTTCTGGAGATACAGCTGGGAAGAGTCAACTCAGCTGGGCTGGGCTGGGCTATTGACATGGTTCGTCAGGAGCAGCATCCCAGGTGCTGTTGTTAATTGCTCATCATGCTGGTGACCCACACGTTTGGGGTCACTGTAGTTCAAAAGGCTGTCAGCAGAGCTGCTGGGAGAAAGCCTGGAGCTCACACAAATAGTTCTCAGCACTCACCAGAGAACTGCTCTAAAGATTATGGGCCACTGAAAGGTACCTGCACAGATATTTGTGCAGGTTGAGGGAATTAGGACCGGAGAAGGGGACTTGAAAAACTTGGAGGCCTTCACAGTCTGTCCCTAAAGATATTGCACGCTGTCTGATACTGGCTTCAGAACGCATCATTTAGCATTAGTAACAATGAATAACACGAAACCCCAAAAGGTTAAATAGTAGTTACGTCCAGAACGGCCTCCCACTAAGCTCTACAAATGACATCTTCATGCCTGACTTCTCTGTGGACGGCACTATATGTGGAGACATTTGTCTTTTCTATGGCTCTTGGGCATGGAAAATGTGCAGGTGGACACTTACGGAAAGTGGGGATCTTTCAAAGTAAGCAAGCAAGCAGGGTGGGCTCTAACCCTTTTGCCCCTGCACAGACTGACCTACGGACCATGGCTCTGGGGGGGCTGTGCTGAAACCTCACTGTGCCTCAGGAAGATGATTCCTGTTCTCTGCTCCAGAGGTGACAACCTGCTTCAGGCTCATTTAATGTCCCCATGCCTGGGAACAGGAATGGTTAGATTGCTGGAATACTTACTATTCTGGGCAGGGGAATGTGTGCAAATGCTTCCTCTAGCATCATGAACCCCTATTTTCACCTTTTTTTTTAATCCTATCTATACGTTAGCACAATTTCTTTATGTTCTACCTACATATGATCACTTGCTTCTGACAAACAAGGAATTAAAAAACATATGTATGTCACACAGCTTGGTATAGCATCTCTTTTTTTCTGCCAAGTCTGTTATATTCTCCCAGCTCCACTGCTGACTGTACCTTACACAGAAGACCTGAGTAGCTGGAGAGGCAGATGTAGAATCTAGCACTCCTTTGAAATTCTACCATATGATATGTCTTTCCTTAGAGATACCATTGTAGAGACCTTCACGTTGCTGTCACCACACCTTCTTCCTCAAGACACTTTCCCCATTGTCCTGCAGGGGGAATGCCCTACCATACTTAGCTCTCAACCTGAAGGAGCCTCTACAAGAAGCAATTTGAGATCTACTGGGTGGAAACACTGCACACATGTGTGTATTGTTGCTGTTCAAGACCAAACCAAAGTTCATGGGGAAATACAAGGGAATTAAGTAAACAAACTCAATTTTAAGTAACCATATGGCTTTAATCATTCCCTTCCTTTCCTTATATCTTCAGGACATAAAGTGCTCAACACTTTTGAAAACAATAAATACAAATACAATGTTCAAGTCAAATTGACTTTTCTAACCAGCTGAGTACTGACAGTCATTATACAATGTCAGCTTTCCTTCTCTTTTGGGGAGACACATTTTGCTGAGATGACAGCCAAATTGCATGAATTTTAACCTTATCATACATAAATTCAAAATTTCAGAACAGTATATGCAACAACTATATGCTGATGTATGCATATGCATATGCTGTATGCTGATGTATAAACAGCATTCATCATATAAATGTGTGTGCAAAACTTCATACTTCCAATTAGCTGCAAAACTTACATAATTACCCAAATATGTATATTAATTGCACCCTTGCCATTCAAATTACTTTTAAAATGTCTTCACAGATATATATTACATATATAGTCTACATGTCACAGTAATTTCATTTCCTGTGTCCATTCTAAAATATGATTTAGAGCTATTTTTAACAAAATATGAGTAGAAAAATCATATGGATACTGGTTAGAACATATGAATAGAAATTATAGAAAAATAAATAAATTGTACATAACAATAACATCAAATCTACTGAATTTATTTTGGTCTGCCACATCATCCAGTTATTCCAGATCTAAATAAAAAGCATGGACAAAACTCAAAGAATTTAACAATATTTCACAGTAACGTGGCACAGAAATTAAAATGGCAATGTTTCTATGGTCTGGGCCATGGTATTTAGGAACACAGAAAAGTATTCACAGTCCTGGATTGGCAGCATAGCCCTGCTGTTCAGGGTTTGAAAAGGCTCCTGTGGTACGTACCATTGTCCCAAAAGAAAAATTCCTCTTTCTCTGAACGTGCCTTTTTCCTCTAGTACAGAAGGCACAGCATTGCTGGGGGGGGAGGCTACAGAGCAGAGACCACTCCGGTACAGCTTGTATCATTTCATTCCTGCGTTATTTCTGCAATTTTGAATTGTGCATTGTCATTTTCATGTTGAAAACCGGATTTTTAAAATATGTATCAAAAAATCTAAAATCCCCAGGATGCGCTCATGCTGGTCACGATTATTATATTATTTATGTTAATGAGAGGAATCAATTAGCGTATAAGTTCTGACATTACTCACTGACATTACATCTTTAAGTAAGAAGAATCAGAGGAGGCACGAGGTGAATCAATGCGTTTCTTTTGTGTAGGGAAAAAAAAGCAGTTGACCATATGTATAACTGCAGAGCTCCACAGAAATTCTTTAATTGTTATATAGATTTGTCTCGAGTTATTATCATCCTGGTAATTACAAGGAACTTTAAAAGTTACTACAGTCCGGAGTAAGGTGTGCAATTTTGGGGGGGAAAAAAAAAAGAAAAAGAGATTCACTGATACCAAGTGAAAAGGGTTGGATGTTCAGGAGAATAGAAAGCCTATCTTAAAAGTGGAGACTAAAGGACTGGGCTTGTTTATCTTTGCAAACAAAGGCTGGGAGAGGGTTCTGTTTGATCTGTAAAAGAGATCCAGGTGAGAAGAAGAGCTCCTTAAACAATTGGGCATCAAAGACATAAAAAATGTGGGGCAAACCCATATGTTCCCACGTACAGTCTATGAGAAATAATAATTTCCTGCTGTTTCTGCTTCACTCGGGGGGAGTGAGATTGCAGAAGAAGTTCCTGCAGGTCTCTGTGAGGGGGCCGGGGAAAGGAGGGAGCTGCAGATGGGGATCTCACCTCAGGGTGCCAGCAGGAGCAGGGGCTGGGTTCCATGGCCAAGGAAAGCCTTTCAAATCTGGTAATGGAGAACTGCTTAAGTGGCAGAGGAGAAGGCATTTCATGTGGCCTGCTCTCTTTTGGGGATGCCAAAAAGGAAAGAGGCCTGAAAGAGAAATAGCTCCCTAATATGGCTTTTTATCTTCTAGTACGTTAACACTGGACAGTCATATGCTGGAGAGCCTTTTCCTGGCCATGGTCCTTGCAGTATTCTTAGGAAGACCTTTCCCTTTTATGATTCTCTGCCCAGGCACTTGGAAATGGCAGTTTCCATTCACGGAGCTCCTCTCAGATTTACACGAGTCCAAGATAGTAGCTCGGGAGCTGGAAGACTTTGAATCCAAAGAAATCTGACTAACTGCAACGCTGCCTGCGCTCTTGGAGGAATACGTGTAAATCATTTTGAGAAAGGCAGATTTTGTGTTTGTTTCTTGCTTGTAAATGATGATGTAGCACTTTGGAAGGAAAGTGCAGCAGAGGATTCCATAGTTGGATATTAAAACAACGATGATTTCCACTGCTGGCAGGTATTTGCCAAATGTAGTTGCATAGACAGGGATAAATACAATCCATGCTATAAAGTAAATCAGCATGCCAAAGGTGATGAATTTAGCTTCATTGTAGTTCTCTGGTAATTTCCTACCTTTAAAGGCAAATATGAAGCAAATGAAGGCTAGGGCAGCAATGTAGCCCAACATAATTCCAAAAGCCACAATAGAGCCCTCATTGCACTCCAGAAGTATTGTTCTTGGAATTGAGAAATTTTGTTTTACAAAAGGCGTCCTAAATATTAGCCAGAAGGTACAAATGATAACTTGAATTCCAGTGCAGGTGAGCACAGTGAGCACAGGCTTATATACGCACTTCAGGAAATTCTGCAGTTTGGGATCAAAGCTGAATGCTAGTAAAATTTTTAGTGACTTTATTAAAATACACGAAATGCAGAGTGCAAAACTTATGCCAAAGAGGGCCTGCCTAGTTTTACACTTGAATTCTGTGGGTTCATCTATGAAGAAGATGGTGCTTAAAAAAATTAAGAAGTGGCTGAAGAGAATAATATAGCAGACAGTTAGACCTCCAGACGCCTTTACAACTGGTGTGTTCAAGTTTTTAGTAAATATTACACTAATTGACAAAACCAACACAACCCCAAAAGCGGAGAGGAGGAGGAGGAAAACTGCAAACCAGTCAGTCCAGGCGAGGAAATGGATTGTCTTTCTGTAGCATGTGGTGCTGTTGATGGGAGCCCAGT
>JAOXNG010000021.1:72049047-72059892 GCA_028566535.1 Scolopax minor
AAACAGAACAGGTAGCAAAAGTTCTGCCTAATTTTAGCAGTAGCTTATGTTTACTACCTTTGGTACGGTGGGATGTGTGTTCTCCACATTACTATCCATGTTGTATGTTCCAGCAAAATATGGTATGTTAGTAATAAGTATAAATTGCCTCACTTTAATTAAAGATCCCTTGCTGTGTGGATGGTTGTATCGCTTGTGTCCTAGTGCTCTTGGTCATGATCAAAAAAGTTGGGAAGAGAGAAAGGAAAAATGGCACCCTCTTCCTGAAAGATAGATGCAGTGATGTTTCTCAAGAGTCCTTCATTCTAGTTTTGTATGAATTCAAAATATTTAACACTGGCTGAAACAAAACGAAGGCTATTACTTGGTTGTATTTTGTTTTCAGCTAACTTAATCATGGTGGAACTTAGAGTGTTTCCACAGTCAGACTGACACTTCCAAACATACCGTCAGACTTCAACATACATACATTATGTATATAACATAAACTAATACTGCTCTGCTTTTTTTGATAGATCTCTGTTGCTTACATAGTGTGGAAAGCAGCTTTTAGTTTTTCACAACTGTACCCATGTTCCGAGTTTTCCCTTATGGTAAGAAAACTGGGGTTATTACACTTATTGTGAAAAGCCTTAAAAGCTCTGGGCCTGACACACAATGCGTGTGGATAGTCTTTGTTATAGTTTGTGATAAGTTATTCAACAACAAGGATCTAACAATTCTCATTGTTACGTATTAAGCAAATCCATTGTGGCTGCCAAAGGTTAAGTGTGCTGACCTACATAACCCTCCCTGAAAACCTGAATTTCTAGTTTCACTTGGAGGAAACTGGTTTCTGATTATGGTAAATAAGTAATCAAAACTGAGCTGTGTCACTATACATGTACATTTTAGATTTTTTTTTTTTGTTGTTTCAAATGTTGTTGAAGTTGGGTACTTTCTGCAGTGTGTTAAGATTTTAACTGGTATTTACTGATTGTCTGACTCACTTGCTGCTAATGGTACTTCGGTGAGTAAGGTTTAAACCAGCTCATTTAGTGGTGACCTGAGTCAATGAATATATGATGGAAATGAATGTATTCTCTTGGCAAGTACAAACAAGAGAATGGGAAAGGGAAAAGGTATGTAGAGAGAAATCCTTACAGGGAGTCAGTCTGTGAAATTGGTTCAGGAGATATTCTGTGAAATTGTTTCCCCAAGAAGGACTGAAATCACTGCCAAAGACACATGTCCTGTGGGAGCAGGATAAGCTGGAAACCAGCCTTTGCTGAGCAGGTGCAGCAGCAGGTTATAGCCCCTGGGCAATAAATGCAGTCCTCAGTTTTGTCTTGTCTTTATTTTCTTTTCATTGTTGCTTCTTAGCTCTGGCTTTCTCTCTTCAATCCATCTGATTGATAATGTTCTACGGTCCTCTTGGCTTTGAATTTTTACTGTCCTGCTTTCTTCCTCCCTCCTGCAGTATCCTATGCATTCCTTTATCATTACCTTTAAATTCCTTCTTCTTAAAGGCATCCCAAGCATCCTTCAGTACCTGATAATAAATGTCCATGAGAGACAGGCAGCATTAAAAACAGTCCCAGGCAAGCCGGTAGAAGAAAGTAAGGAGGAAGGGCTCTGTTTCCAAAGCACCTGAAACCGGATCTTAGATTTTCTAGCCCCTGTGCAGTGAAAGTCTGCAAGCCCTGGAGTAATCCTGGACCTTTCTCTATGTAGATTCTTGTGCCATATCTGGGAAGGCTTGTACTTCTGAAAATGCTTATGAAAGAAATCCAGTTTTCATCTTTATGGTTTAACCTGACTACAGATTTTTCTCTTTTTGTGTTTGGCTGCTTATGTGTGTGTTTTTTTTTTTTCCCCAAATCCATCATTGGGCTCACTGTAGAGCATAAAGGGAAAATTGAAGCAGCCAGTGCTCATCTCCCATGTTCTCGTTCATGCACACAGTTCATCATTTGTAAAGCACATCTGTTTCTTAACTATGTTATATCTGGAAGGCTTTCAACTTTGCAGCGATATTTCCTAATTTTTTGAAATGTCAGCTCTGGGAGAAATTATATTACTTCATTAGCCTTATAATTAAGGGAGCCTAATATTTTCTATCATAAGAGCTTCTTATGTTTAGTTGCTTCTAATTTTTCTAGGCTTTCCCTGATTGGATGTGAATTTTCCAGAGTTGGTACCAGGCACAAGTTGCTGCTTTTTCCTGGAAAGCAAAAAAATGTGGCTCAGAACAATATGAGAAATCCTGTGTGCATGCACTTTAGAGGAAAAGCTTGGTATTTGGTAGGGGAGATTGCTATATTAGAAGTGTGTGCTTTTTTGCTATAATCTCAGAAAAAAAAAATTGCTTTAAACTAACCAAGCCTATGAAAATAAAATGGCACTTTATATGTGGTAACTGAACAGATTCATTAGAACGTGACAGCTGCATTCTATAGTTCTTATATTTTTGGGAAAACCCAGCAAGTGCTTGGAGCCTTCCCCGCAGCACAGAGGGGATGTGCTGGTGACGCCCTTGGTAAACTTCTGTCACTGCTTCTGTGCTGATGTTTACCCACAGCAGACTGCAAACCTGGCATGGATTGAAAGCTGGCTCAGCAGCCCCCTTTGTCCTGCAGGGAGGATGGCAGGGAAGAGTGGTGCAGGGAAGCCTGTTCAGGTTTCCATGTGCTGAGTAAGGGCAGGGATAACTGGATGGTCATATGATGAAAGCGCTTGAATAAGACCTTGGAGGGTCTCTCTGTCTCTCTTTTTCTGCCTCTCTAGCTTTCCATGCATCTCTCCTTGTCTTCTGTGACAAAGAAGTGAGCAGCTATTGATATCTGAATAAACTGCTACATACTGTATGATGGTAAATTACCTGGAAGGTAGGTCCTAGGGATTTCAAATTGGATTTCCCAAAATTAGTAGAAAATGCTTACAACAATGTCTTACTGCCTTAGTCCGTTTCTGTGATGTTTCTCCACTGTAAAATATATTGTACAAGCAAAAGTGCCACAAAGAGAAATTAATGAATGTTCATAAAGCATTCGGATATTATAGTCATGAACACTCTAATAGAAGCTGCTAAGAAATTAGCCATTCATATAATTTTATGACTTGTATTGAGAGCAGAGACTAAACAATGCATGGTAAATAAACTCCATTTATGCAATGACAAAACAAAACAGAGGGTAACTATTCAGTGAGCAGCATTCATATTAACTATGTAGGAAGCAGTAGATGTAGACGTGTAATTAAAGATGGTATCGTATACTGGATTTTCCTGAAAATGATTGAGTGGATGCGATGAAAACAATACTTATATTGCTATCTCCTAATTTTGGGATTCTTGACTCTGCAGCTTTCTATGACTGTAGATTTTGAGGCATTTAAAATGTAAAATTTATATACTGTTGAGGCTTTTCTTTATTTGTTTTAGCTATTGCAGAAACTTTCTGTATTCCAGAATATATTCGGTTTCAATATATATACAGTATCTATTTTTCTTTCTCCTCACCCAAGACTGCTCTAATTGCGGTAATTCTTTACTCTCCTTGGTCCAGAAAAATCTATTTTCTTCATAGCCTAGCACTACAGATACAGTTAGCACAATCCAGTTGATCTACTGAAAGGCCAGCTAACCTTCTATAATGGAGAGTTCTGGTCAGGATCTAGAATCCTCACAGCAGCTGAAATTTAGCAGTCTCATGAGATTTACCCTAACATAAGAAGATAAATCCCAGTTGCAAGCACTTACAAAAAAAAAAAAAAGATTCCCTCATGCCACAAAATGTTGATCCAAGATAGAATAATGATGTCCATTTTAAAATCTTCAGTGTTTTTGAAAACTTCATGTGACTGATTTCTTACTATTTCTTGTGTTATACCTCCATGATCTTTGAATGACCTTGGCATATAGTCCTTCTCAGCAATTTTCCTCCCTTTTCTTCCCCTCTCATTCCTATTGTAATGATCATCGTTTCTATATGTGGCTATACCTTGCTGCTGACTCAGCTTTCAGTATTTTCCATTTCAGTTGGGCATTCACAAACTTCAGAGTATATCTCAGACCTCTGCCTTTAGCTTTATCTTACCTGCAGTGTCCTGCAATTGAGCGAGAAACTACAATAATCGCCCTTCATCCCAGCTACAGCTAGTTATGAAAGCAAATTCATTCACTTCAGATATGACCTTGTGGAGCTAATTCTGACTTTGCTCCTATACATATTAATCTAAGTAAAGGTAGAGGATAAGAGTGGGAAGTTGTGCTCTGGTGAGCCCTGATGGAAATGTGTCATAGAACTCCCACATCATTTTCAGTGCTGGGCTTCAGTGTAGGTAACAAAAGAGGAGTGAGGGATCTGCTGAAACTTCCAAGAAAGCCAAAGATCGTAGCTGGTGTTTGGTTCAGTGATGAAGGTCTTATCCATGTCCCAAAGGAGAATGCACATAGAGTCCTTCATCATGAGGTTTAGAATTTCTGTTGGAGTAGGGCTTCAAAGGGCTGCCCAAGGAAAGGATATGCTGCTAAGAAGTGTTTTGTCTAGCCCATGACTGGGCAACTCTGTCTAAGACTCAGCATTCACATTGAAGCTATAACCTTTCCTTTGCTGGAAGAAAAGGGTCATAGAATAGGAGCAATGATACTGTCATGTCAAGGAATATCCCATGACAAAGCCTGCTATGACACATGCATCCATTATCTGTTGATCTTGTGGTCAAAAAGCTGCCAGTGGCACTGATGATGGTTAGATGGGGGATCACTATACTCTGAATGACCACAATGAACCCCACTGTTACTCTAGTTTTTGAATATCATCTGCACCATGCAAGACCGTGTTTGTTATAGACCTATATGAAAGTGATCTTTGCTGTCCCCAAAGTCCTCCTATATAAGGTGGCCAGAAGTGACCTGGAAGTAGCATGGAATTTTTAATGAAGGTATGAATAATAGTGGAAACAAGAGATTTTGAGGAAGCTGCTTGGAAAAATCCCCCAAAAGCAGATCTTTGATCGTACATTGAAAAGGGAGAAGAATGGTGTGTTGGATGCAGTTCTGGCCAACAAAACATCTTCCTGCCAGAAGAGCAATACTCCTTTACTAACCAGACAGCTCCTGCTAGAAATGGAAACTTTTGCTGAAGTCTGAATGCACTCATCTGCGCCAGACCTGGTAATCTGCTAAGCCTGCATTGATAATTGTGACCCAAGTGATCTGTCTGTGAGCTGAAGCTCAGAGTGAAACTGTGTATGAATTGCTAAAGCAACTTTCTCCTGAGCTGTCTGGGGCCAATGCAGCACGCTGAAGTCAGAGAAAGTGCTAGTTAAGTAACTTGTGCAATGGATGGCACTTGATGTTTTAGTCCTGTTTTTCCAAATGCTTTGTTTCAAAACCTCCATCTAACTTTGAGCTATAAAAACCAAATAGATTTACTAAGAATTGGGTGTTGTTTTCGTTTGACCTTCCTATCCTACAGAACAACATCTCATGGTGAGCAATTACTTTGATTCATTATTACTCTTTAGAGTACTTTTTCTTCTAAAATACATGCTTTCAGATGAAGTAAAATATTAAGACTTTTGAAGCGTAAATTCAATCCCTGGAAATTGAAATAAGCCCTTCACGCTTTATAAAAGGAATTTAAAACTTCCATTTATGATGGAAATGGTACTGTAAAATCAAATGTGCTTTTGTTAAAAAAGTGAATAACAGATTAAATTATTTGCTTTGAGGTTAAGGGGCTATTTTTTCACAACCAGTATTGCTTCTGGTACTGTGTGATTATTATTGCAAACTCAATGACTTTGAACTAAGAATCCCACACTCAAATGCTATTAAAAGTAATTTACATTGTATTTTTGAAACATTTTAATCAGAACATATAAAGTCAAGCAAATGAAGTAATACACAGTATGAGTCCACTTTTTACTTCCTATAATAATTGCTTTGGTTACGCTTACCAAAGCAGATACCTTCTCAGATACTGTTGCTCTAATTATCTTATTTTCCAAGTCAAGATCTTTTAACTGCTATGTTTATCTGGAGTCAGAACCTACATGTTACATATTCTCCATATAAACCTTAATGGCAAATTTGTAGTGATTGAAATGAAGTTTTTCTAGCCTAAGAAAAATAAACATATCACTTCAAATATTTTGAAGTCCAAGGAACAGATACATATGCCTAAATGTGAGATGTGCTTATGTTTTTTTTTCCAAAAATCATATTCTATATTGTAGACATGTTTTTACATACACAAGTGTTAACACTGTTTTAAATTTTATTTCCCAAATAAGCTACCAATTTCTTCTTGTTACATACATTGTATTACTGCTTGCTTTTTCAGCTTTAGCAATATGAGCTACTAGCAGTGTATGTCATGTAAAGGCTATACTTTTGACTATCTGGAACATAAAATGCAATCTTGCTAATTGGCAACTCCTTTGGGTTTGATACAAAATGAAATCCTTTTGAAAGGATGCTATCCTTTTAACCATGAAGAAAGGAGACACAAAATTATACACGCTTTATACACTCTTATGTGAATCAGCCACTTTGGACATTACTAAGTGATATCTTATAATTCAAGAAGAAAAATATCAGTTCATTTATTTTTGAGATCGTATGGTTTCTTGGTTTTCAAATGTTATTCTCAGAGCAGTTGTATTTAGAAATTTCAGAAAGGTTCTTTCTTGTTGTTCAGGGTAGACTAATTTTCTTTGGGACTTGAATAGAGTTGAACTTGTACTCTGTCTTCTCATTCCTTTGATTAGAACCTCATATAAGGATTTGGACACTTATTGATTACTTAGTTTTCTACAGTCTAATGAAGCAATTTAATTATTAAGTTGAATTAATTAGCATGTTTAATAAAAATTATTACTAACAAATTCCAGCTTTTTAATGAGATTCCTTTCCTTGCCAAATATGTATTAAGACCTATTTTATCCAAATCATCTTCAAGTCAGGATAGGAATGCAATCCAAAATCTCTAGGTTTCATTTTCCTTTGTTAATAAAGCATATTCAGTGTAGGTCAGCAATGTCCGTTTGCCTCTTTTTATTTCCTCTTTATTCATACAATACCATTTATCATACCTGCTCAGCCAAGGTGTCACCCAAAGTGTTCTCATTTAATTCCTCCATTTCTCCTGGTGATTTCAAGCCTTACAGATACCAAAGCAGTTTGTTGATGACTGTACCCTCATAGCTGACAGATTAAGTAAGTAGTTAGCCAAATAGGCAACTTACTTGTGGTGCAAAACCTCAGTTGATTTATCTTAAAAGTTTGCATAATAAGGTTTAGCTATGATTAATTTAAAAGGAGTTATCCTGTGATGATAGGGTGTGGTTTTGAAAACGATTTATCACTATTTGCTTCAAATAAGGGACGTAGCTAATCTTGGAAAGAGCTTCATATGTTTGTTGGGTGGAAGCTGAATGCTGCCCCAGCTGAAAATGCTGACTCATCTCAGTTTTATTTCCATTTAATTTACACTTGGCACAAAGCTAGATAGCACCCTCAGAGGGGCAAACTAAAACTATTGCTTAAAATAGTCCTTGTAAAAGTATAGGGTTTAATGAGAGAGGAAAACTATGTTTTATAAGGTGTAGATAGAAATAGATTATTACAGAACAGGGATGTTGAGATGTTTGCAGGGATTTGAGGGACATCTTGATTTTGTTTGTCTGATAGCAGCAGAGCTGAAAAATTGCCAGTAACTCATTTGAGATACCAACAAGGCAGTGGAATGGGGAAGGCTTCAGAGTGGTTTACGTTTTGGAACCTAAGAGCCCTTTGGCAGTTTCAGGGTCTTTCACTTTTAAGATGTTGAGGTGTTTGCACTTACCTGCACCTCTGCATAGTTCAAGTGGCAACAATGGACTTGGCATCAATTTCTACCACAGCAACCTTGGCAAAATTTCTTGCTGATTTTTTTCCTGGGACAAGGCCAGTCTGTCATTTCTGAATTCTTGTTCCCTAGAAATCAGTAGGACTTCCCATCAGTAGTAAAATCCAGATTTCACTCAAATGTGTAAGCAATATTTTCTAGCAATAAATTTTTTATGTAGTTCTTGTTGGCTTTTTTCCCCCATGCTATTGAAATTTAATTAGCATAGCACAGATTATCTTTTAGTAAATATACACCGTGTTTATAAAAGCTAAATTGTCTTTATGGTATGTTTTGCTGACTGGTAAAATTAATGTTTTTTATTTGTTCAGATGGTTTTTTGGCCCAGTCAAACGAGCAGATGCTGAAAGACAACTGTCATACCCTGGAAACCAAGCAGGAGCCTTCCTAATTCGAGAAAGTGAAAGTCTAAAAGGCGAATACTCACTTTCAGGTATAGTCTAGTTTTTCATCTCAAGCAATGTTTTAAAACTTTTTCAGGTGATCCAGACTCTTTCATTTTTGAGAACAATAAAATGTGGTCATGAAAATGAAATTAAGTTAATGATAATATTTCTTTCCCAGGAGATATATAAAGAAAACTTGGCAAGTCACTTGGGTTTTTACTGACGTTTATTTCATAGGCTTTGTTCATTAATATACTCAGAAGAGAAATTAACTTTCTTATGCTCAGTACTTCTAGTGTTCCAGCTGCCTTAAAATAGAAACTATTTTCATTATTAAAATGCCAAAAAAATACATTACACTTGTACACTACTGTTCTGATTGGTACACAAAATAAAAATTAAACCATGTTGGCAGGTACCTGCAGTTTAAGAAAATTAGGTTTCTGCTAGAGCACACCCTTAGGTTTATATTTATTTGTTTTCAGGGGCAAATGATAGAAAGATTGTCAAAGCTCTAACTTTGAATCAGTCATACTGCATTGAAAAGTCAGTTGTAAACCAGTAAAAAGTTAGATTTATGATGAAGGGTTTTGAAATCTATTTAATAAAGTCCTTTATTTGAATCCAAAGGACTATAGAGTAAGAACAATTACTTGATAGTAATTTTGCTTACTCACATATATGTACATCATCTTTTTAATGTCAGAGATATTTGCCATGTTAGATAATAAAAATGATTGTTCATTTTTTTTTTCTGTGAACATTTTCTATCAAACTTGTCATACAAGTGTGAGTCAGGAGTATAACATTGTCCCCAAGACAACAGGGCTTGCACCCAAACTTCATAACATGCTCCACCTGTAGTTCTGTACCAGTAAAGGCTCTTGATATTTGCGAATAAACCATAAGTTGTCACGTGCAGAATTATGTCAATAAAATGAGAGGTGTCTTGTGCATAACCAGATTCTTTCATATTGACTCCTCTTCTGCCTGTATGAATACGTGCCAGTCATCTTCTGAGTATTACACAGAAACACATTAAGCAGCTTAATGAACTTTTGACACATTCTTGGTTTCTTTTTCCAAACCATGAAGGCTATATACCTGCAACACCTTGTGGTAACAGGAAGGTTGTTTTTTATTGTCAAGACAAAGAAATATATCTTGTCTGTGGAGTGAAATACAGGGAAGTTTATGAAATAAATATGATATTTACAGTTCTGGGAAAATTCATTACATAGTCTTCAGTTTACTCTCAAGGAAGTCTGTTCTTGCCAAGAAGCTCTGATAAGAAAAATAACATCAGCAAGGAATCAGACTGCTCCCAAACTGTGACTGAACTGACCCCTCTGTGCTCACACTTTTATCCAAAGACTCTATTATAGCTGCAAACCTTTCAAAGTGGTTTCCCTCTATATGCCAACTTATGCCTGTCTTACATCATTTCAGCTTCCTTCAAGTGTTCTTCACCAGTGAACCGATTTCATCCAAGGACTGGGCGAGACCGATAACAGCATGATGTTATGAAGGGAAGGACAGATAGGCCTGTATTATCTGCTTAATGCTGGCACTTGAATACACAACACCTTACTAAAAATCAATGAAAGATCTTGTGTTGTGCATCTAGGAGTGGAAATGCAATTTCTTTTCCCTGTCTGTAGCCTTCTAGGAAAGATTCAAAATCTTAATTCTTCATCCTGCATCCTTAATATTTCTCTAACACGAAGGTGGCATTACCTTAGTTAAACTAAGAAGTGCCATAGAGAAAAATCCAAGACAATGGAAATGCAGTGTAGTCAGGTGTCCTCCACGTACAAGTTGTGGTGTTCCAAGGCAACCTTCTGCTTTCAGCCTCCCAGGTGATGCTACTTGTGTGGAACTGAGCCTTTCTGTAATGGTTCCCTCAGTCTCATACCGACCCCTTCTTCTACTGATAAATGCTTTGGCTACTGTAGATACTGAGCAGGGCTTGGGTGTAAATCCAGGGACTGGATTACACACTGGATCTGACGGGCAATCTCGGTGGAGCAACAGGAGTTGGTAAGAGATAACCCACAGCCTGGAAAAGACAATTTCAGGCAGCCAGGGTTGTAAAGAGGCTGCACGAGGACACTCGTGATGACTAATATGTTGTCCTCTCTGCCTGCAGACTTGTGTGGTTTGCAGCAAAACAAAATAGCATGTCAGCACAGGATACAGATGTGTTTCCACAAGTCACAACGAAACTAGCTGGCTGGCCTTTACAATTCATTTATCAAAGCATTTCCACTTCCCATTTTGAGGCTAGAGGCTAATTATAAGTATCGTTTCAGGAACGCTACACGGCCCTCAGCTCAAGTGATACTCAATTTAAAAAATAAAAATAAAAAAATCTAAAGAGTGTCTGTCTTTGTTTTGGAGTATTAAGCCTCCTGGGAGCACACCTGAAAACACCGTGCTTATCCTGAAGTAAACAGGGCTTTTGCTGCCCATTTGGATCTGAGAAATATAAGGAGATGTTAATGCAAAGAATCAGTCCTCAAATCACAACTTAGATGCTAATTTGCCTGGGAGACCCTCCTAGG
>JAOXNG010000021.1:72101410-72111454 GCA_028566535.1 Scolopax minor
GGCAGCACCGCTCCGCAGGTCACGCTGGCACGGCCCAGAATTTGCGGTCGTGCCAAGACTCTGCTGCCAGAGTGCTCCAACTGTTCATTCTCCATTTTTGTCTTGGCTCGAGGAGCAGCCACCTCCTGCCACGTCTGCTACTACAGAGCAGAAACTGGATTCTCACCATTATCACAGCTCACCAGCCAACTCCTACCACTTCTACCAACTGCAGAATGGGCATGAGCAATCACATTTATTCAGTGTGCTTGCTTCCCACATGTTAGCCCAGACGTGCCTTTGCCTTGCCAGTCACTTTCTCCTGTGCCATTAGAATAATACATGTAACGCTCCTCTGTCTTTTGGAAGGAGAGAAGACTGACTAGATCTCACCTGTAAATCACACGCTTGGCTTGGCTTGGCTTCATTCTCTGAATTAAAAATCCCAAGTCAAAGTGCTAAGACAAAATCCCCTTTGTGCACTAAGTTTGGCGTGATGCTTGAAGCTGGTGGGCTGAGTAACCATGTGAGAAATGTGTGAGAGGCCTCAGGCTTCTCCTTCCCCGAGGACAGGATGTGAATGAAAGCGCATCTCTGATGTGCTGAGTCTTTGGCATGAGCGAGCCAGACGAAGCAGGGAATGATTCTTCACTCCCAGCTGCTGGTTGATTGATGGGAACTGAATTGGTGATAACTCTGGAGGGAGATGTTTGCCCTGTCTTCCATCTGGAGCTGCTGTGTTATGACTTGCGGAGATGGCTATTGAACAGGCTGGGCTGGCAGACCTTCCCCGGCAAGTTGGGCCAGAGGCTGGGGAAATATAAGCAAGTTATCCAGGGGTGCTTGGAGTGAACGGAGTTTGAAGTATCTAATGCTGATGGCTTTCATAAAAACACAAAGTTCTGGAAATTGTAGAGACTAAAGGGAAAACAGTGTCTCTCTGTCTTTAAGACAAGGAAACAACAGCAATTGGCATCTTGCATTTCTCAAAACTGCTGCTTCCTCAGGGCCATGTCCTGCCCTTGGATCTGCTTGATGTATCATTGTAAAATGCTTTAATTCATTATATAAGGGGGTGCCAGCTACCAGAGTTTAAATTACAGACAGATACTATCTTGTCTTTCCTTAAGCCCAGTGTCCTTCCATGCCTGAGACTCACTGTAAGCTTCTGAACCAAACGGGTCATTGCAACACAATGTGTAAGACAAAAGACAAAGACTATCGCAACATTAAGTTCTTTAATCTGCTTTCATTAATGAGTATTAATTAGTGTTTTTTTCATACGCAGCAGGTGTAATATTAATAACTTGCTTCTTTTTTTTTGCAGCCCAGGAAAAACATAAAACTCTCCAGAGAATTCAGGAGAAAAGAAACTATAGGCATATATTGTGCTATATGGTCCGATGAAAAGGGATATCACATGCCAAAATATCACTGCTCCAGATATCACTGAGGGGTGATATCTGGAGCAAATATGCATGCTGCAAAGTATTTGGAAAACACGATTCAGTTTCTATGGCTTTCTAACTATGCAAGAAGTGTTTTCAAATAATAATATGAAGAAAATACTAGGAGAGCTGCCCAGAGCACAGCACCTTTATGCTTAAAATATACTGAAACTCGTCTATGTACAGAATTTCTACTGCAGTTCTGGGTAGAAAGATGGAGACAAAAATCTTTTAATTCTATTCACAGAGACAAATCCCCAGATGCAGAACGCTAGGGATGAGAGGTCAGACTATGGTAACTAGTCAGTTGCTTCAGTTCTGAGCAAATTATCCATTCATAAAATATTAACAGAAAAAATAATAACACCTGGTTTTGGTTATTTAACCAAAGGTTTATTGGTTTGTTTGTAGGGTTTTGTTTTGATTTTTTGTTTGGTTTTGAGGGCAGTGTTTAGGTTTTGGTTTTGGGCTTTTTTGTTTTGTTTTGTTTCTTTTCTAATTTGTAACCTATATTTGAATGGCTGAAAGAATAACAGTTTTCATGCAGTTTTCTATGTGTTAAAGAAATTTCACTTTAATGATTGTTTTTACTGTTAAGTAGGCTCAATAGATACCTACATAGCACTATAAAGATAATTTTCCTTTATAATTTTTCTATAAACCTTTAATTATTTCTTCTTTTTAACTTAATCTTTAATTTCAAACTCTCATTTTACTGACTTTCTGATACACTGATACACTCCCCAAAATATTTCCAACACATCATCCATCGTACTTCTTGGACAGCTTTTTTTTCCTTAAAAAATTTCACTAATTGCTCAATACATATTTTTAGTTCTATGGAAAAAGGAAGAATTGCACCCAATTACCAAAGCAAGAAATAAATCATAAATCTGTTCACAATCAAACTGCATTAAGAGACTTAAACATATTTTTTTTTAAAGATGCACCACAGTGTAATTATTTAATATGACTCTAGAATGAGAGACTTGACTCTCCCATATATTAGAGAAGTTTCTTAGTTCACTGGTGACTCTCAGACAGATTTTCATTCTCTCTTCCTTCACTCCCTCTGGTTTTGACCAGAATTATGTAATGAAAAAACCTGTCCTAGATTAAAAGTGATGTATTTCTATCAGAGTCTTTTATTTCAGGAATAGATACTTCACAATTAAAAAAAAAAAAAAATTAGAAATTTCCTATCCAGTTCAGTCTGGAGTATTCTACTCATTGTAGGTTCCACATGGATCAGCTCTCAGTTCATTGTGATTTCTTCTCTCCCTTGCACTCTAATCCATCTCCTGAATCCTTTGCAACTTTTCTTTTTCTTTTTTTTACCCTTCTCCTGTATTTCTCTTTCATTAAAGAACATAATGATGAAAGATGTCTCATGAAAAGAATCAGTAATTCTACTTCTCTTGCATAAAAATCTGCAAGAAATATTAATTAATGTTGTTTAACTGAGTACACGATATTTTAATAATATTGTTTATTTGTTATTGACATTATTTCAGAAGTTTTATAGGGCATAATTTGGACAGAGCATGTAGTGAATTCCTTTGAAAGCTTCCAAATCTCTATCATGACCTGCACAAATATATCTTCAAACTTCATTCTCATGTAACAAAGCACTAACTGCAGGTAAAACAAGGCAGAAAATTATGTGACTTGCACAAACCCATAGCAAGCTAATGAAAAAGAACTGGAGCCAGGCTTGATGAGAATCCAGCAGCCACATTTCACTCTGTTAACTAGTATCATCATTATTCTAAAGTACTGGTGAGTTAAAAAAATTCTAGTTCAGCTTTAAGAACATAAAACAAAACAAAAGATAGTCTGTTTACTCTGGTTGATTTTCTTATCATAAAGAACAGGTGTGCCTTTTCATTCTCAGCCAGGCAGTGCAGGTGTAGTCATCAGAGGCATTGCACAGTCTTTTGTAACTCAAAGTGTTTGTTTTAAAACAGACGTGTTTTCATTTCTAAGCTTAGAAACATGAAAAATCTGAGGAGCGTTTTCCCCCTTACAGTGTTGTTTGAAGAACACATGATGGAGCCAGCGAGTTCACAAATATTAGCTTCTTTCTGAAGAGGATCTACAGAGAAAACCATATAACGCACACTGGCTTCTCTGAAATGTGTCCAGGGACAGAGGTGTCAAAGTGCTTTGTCACCCGTGGCCGTTAGTGAATCTCCACAGGCATACATAGGAGACAGAAGCTACTCACACCTGACGAGTATCAGTCAGAGTATAATGTTTCAGTACATTTTGGCAGAGCATTACACCTATGCTGGGGAAGGTGACTGAATTCTTAACGTACCGGGCCAGAAGATCCTGCTTTCCAAGATCCTAGCACTTCCCAATTTTCTCCATTATTTTCATCTGGTAGAGACCCAGCTTCAAGGAAGATGGATTTAAGCCTATGTCCTCAAAGTATAGGCTTCTCTTAGGTATGTTTTGAAGCTTTGAAATATCATCTTTATGAAGTTTTCGTGGGGAGAATTTGAAGAAGATATAATGATGCTGGGTACACTCAGAGCTGTCAAGGACGCAGATAAAAACTGGGATTGTTCCCCTATGAATCTGTAATAGTGTGTTCTGGAGAAATTAAGAAACTTTTCCTTCTCCTTCTCCTTCTCTTTCTCCTTCTCTTCAGATGCTTGCAGTAACCTGAGTGGCAGATGCAGAAGCAATCCAGAGGGGACTGACATAGGGCTTTAACCCTTGCCTCTGCTTCTCTGGTCCTTATGGATGATCTATTGGCTCACACAGTCAGGAAGTGGAGAAGTGGTGAAGTGCATTTCTCACTTTTTCAAGTAAATTCTCAAGCTTAATTGTCCCTTTTGCATTTACACTGCAATAAATTCATAATAACATTCTGTATTTGGCATGAAATAACAAAAAAAAAAAGTTTGAAATGATAATTACACAAAAATGTCCCCTTGGTTGAGGTATAGGATAAAACTATAAAACTACTCTCTTTCCCCTTCCCCTTCAGTCCCCAAAGTAGCGGAAATTCAATCAACTAGTTGGACAGTTTGTGGGACACTGCAGCCAGAAATTCTTTGCAAAGAACATTTCTGAGTTCGTAGGATTAGTAACAAGTTGTTTTAACATACTTTTTTTTTAAACCTATGATTTTTGAAATTGTGTGACCCTTCTGAGGAGTTTTCAGTTTTCAACTTGAAACTTATCTGACAAGTTAAATATCATTGTGTCTTTAAAGTGACTCCTGAAACACCTGCCTGTGCTCAAGGTCTGCCTGGTTATATTTAGAGTCAGTTCTGAATTTCCACACTAAAAAAAATCTTGATTTTTTCCAGAATGTCTTTGCATGTGTAAGATGCTTCAGAGAAAGTGAACTATTTTTTCTTATTTCTGTTGCCCCATTTGCCAAATTTTGTCACAAGGGCAGATTCTACTCTAACCAGTAAAATAAATTAATTCCAGTCCTGCTGCCTTCACCTACAGTGGATGTTCTAAACCACTCAGAAATGGAAGGTTGAAAGCCCTTTTGAATGAATCGAGAAGATAATGGCATTTTCTCATTTGTAATCTTCAGGTTAAGAATGTACATTTGCAACAAAATATGAAAGATTAAATAAATCTACATGTTGGATTCCAAGGATATCTAACCAGTGGAACTGCTTATACCCATCAGGTCAGACAACCTTATTGTTACAGTTTCTTCTGCCTCAAGAGCTGTGAAAAGAAGGGAAAAAGCAGAAAAAGAGGGAGAAATGCAGAAGCCTAGGAAGCTAGGCAATGGGAATTTTTTTTTTTTTTGTATGTGTGTGTGGCTGCAACAGATATTCTTGATAAGATGAATATACAGAGTGTTTCAAGCAAAGATAGCAAAAGGCACTGCATACACAGATAGCGCTGTGGTGTTTGCAGTTAAGAACATTCTTAATTAAGAATCACATGGAAAGTGCAAGTATCAAAAAGAGTAAATTATGCTTATGAAATAATTTCTCCTGCAGTTCTTGTACTTCACTGTTCAACCTGGAAAATCTATAAACACATTATAAGTGGCTGGCTTCTAACCTGGGCACTTTCTTTCCCAGTTGAAACTCCTCTCAGGCATGGACATGGGCATGGACATAGGAAAGACTGTGTTGGGACCCTATTCCATCAGAACCTGGGAACTGCAAAAACACAGCTTAGATGCATAGTGTTATATTAACAGAATCTGAAGCTGGGGCCAAAGAGAAATAAACCAGAGCACATGTGCATCTCTTAATGATGCTCTATACGGAGCTGGTACTGCACAGGCTCCCTCTGAGCAGTGAATTGAATAACCAAAACACTAAACCTGAGTACATGTTCAATGTTTTCAGGGTCTGCACTAATATTGCTGTGAGCATGGCACTGTACTGTGCTCTGTTGAAAGAACAACACAGTCAGAGCTAGCTGAGGGACCAGGAAATGTTGCTTTTGAAGTATTCACCCTGGTTCTAACTGCTGGAAGTTAGGATGATATTGCAAGTTACTTGAGTCAATACAGGGAGATTGATGTGAGTTAATAAAGGTATCTTAAGATACATACATCTGATTGATAACTGAGGTGCAAAGTTAGCAATAAAATGAACAGTAGCAAAAAGTTAGAACAAAAGGATCAGGCCTAACAAACTTCTTCAATAAATGGTGTCTGTGAAGAACAGATTTCAGGGGAGCCATTGCTATACCATTCAATCCCTTCCCCACAAAAAACTGCACAGTGTCCTGTTTATCAATGTAGAACTTTAATATCAAGGTATATTTCTGAGATCAATGATATGAACAGAGTAGTGCTCTTGATCACTATGTTGAAAGCAGGAAGTAATGAGTTGAAAATGTAGCAAAACCAAAACCAAAAACAAACATAGAGAAAAATTAGTTATGCCTAGCAATATGAGAATTCAGCTGATCAGTTAGTTAATAAATTCAGTGTTTTGGGGAAAGGACTGATCAAGGTTATACTGCAGTGATACTGTGAAAGGAAAGGTTTAGCATTACACTATTGAATAAGTATAATTAACAAGTTCCATTAACTTCCTAGTTCTTACACTATAACACACTGAGATTATGAGAGATTATACATTCCTATTGCATAACAAGTGTCAGTATTCAAATTTCTGTTTTTCCGAGATGAAATTCACCCTGGTGAAATTCATCATCAGGGTCAGTATGCAATGATATGTTATCTGAAAGAATTTTAAAGTCTATAATAAGGAAACTAACCCCTTCATAAGAAGCAGAATATCAAAGCAGATCATAATATAATAGCACTCTCATCATTTTGGGGGCAAAAATAGAATTATGTCCTTTTCTGGACTTTCCTGTGTTTGAACTCCCATTCAGAGTGAGACTGAATTGGAATTCTTGGATGAATTTCAATCTTCAAACACAGTAGGATCAGATCCAGTGAAAATTGCTATCAGAAGATGCCAAAGTCCAGATACTCAGAATTATCTATCCACTTATTTCTGATCAAAACTGTGAGAACCTTCTGAGTCAAAGAGCTTGATCTAGCAAATCATAGACCTATACCCTTAAAGAGCTCAGACTTAGCTGTGCAGAATTTTCCGTGTCTTCTGTAATTGTAATAATTCCTTTCTGTGATTAAGAAGTTAGTGACAGAGATTGGAGGACAGAAAAAAAGAATACATAAACCATGGCTGATGCAGAAGGACAGGAAAATCTGGAATGATTTATTCAAGAGAGGATAAGACAAAAGGGTATGTAAAAGATGACTATTACATGAAAGGCAATAATTTCTTCCTTGATCCATGTTTGTAGGACAAGGAAGGTTTCATTACAACAGGAAAGACTTAGATTAGACATTTAGAAAAAAAATTGTCATGGCTAAGAATAGGAGCAGGTTGCTGTGAAATTGAGGAGTTCACATTCCTGGATGTTTTTGAAAACAGACTGGACAAGCTTTTGTGAGGAATGACACTGGTACAGATGATCCCACCTTTGACCAGAAGGTAAATGAGACAACCTTTGAATGTTGCTTTCTAGTCTTACTATCTATAATTGCAATGATTTATGAGGTATAGAGCAGACCAGGTCCTACATTTGTGCCAATTTGCATAGCTGAGAAGTTGGGTTATTGTGTGACTAATTCTTGACTGGCCAATAATTTGTAGTTAATTATTCTATTGTTCTAATATGCTAGATTGATTTGTTATATAGCATGGTCTGCATATGCATTCTGAACAGATTAGCGGTGTGCTTGCAATCTCCTTTCTACTTATTTTCATTATACTTCAACATAATGTAGAATTTGTTGGACTGGGCCTAACTATAGTCATTGTGTGTATATATGTTTGCTAAAAAGAATTTGATTTACATAAGTTCAGCAGTTACTCTGTTATACTATTTAAGAAAGGAAGAACGTAATTGCTGTTTTGCATTTCTGTACCTTAATTAACTTTAACAAAAGAGTATATTAAAAAGAATGTCTTTTTTTTTCAAGTTCTTAATAACCAGATTAACCCCTTTTGGTGTAAAGACAAAAATGTACAAAGTGCTTTCTTGATGTGTATTATAAATCTGTCATATTCCATAATGCTTTTGAATGTGGGCTAGGTTCCATATTTTACACTGTTGAGGAACATTCGTCTAGAGATTTACATTTGAATTGATTCTTTGAGGCTGCTACCACATCACCGTTTTGCAAGGATGTAAGGAAGATTGCTATAATTTTTGGTATCCTTAAACCATATGTCTCAGCAGATACAACATTGTCAATGAGTGATAAAATCACAGCAGAGGCTGGTGTAAATGGAAGAACTGGGACAATTCAGATCAGGCCCCAGAAGGAATGAAAGTTAATAGTTCAGTTCAAATTGAGGTGGGTTTGAAGGATCCCTTGTTCTTTTATTTGACTGCAGGTTTTATACTAGTTTTGGTACACCAATCCAATGCTCCAGAGGACCCTGCATAATATTAAAGTAATACAATTCTCCAGACCTATGTTTCAGTTAATATGGCTTCTGTCAGAGAATTTTTTCTTCATATGTATGTATATGATTTTAGATGTTTCCAGGAACAGAAGCCCATCTCATGCCTTTGAAAAGACTGTGGCTAATTTGAGTTTGCCCTAGTAAAATAAGGTGGTCTACATGAATGTATTCTCCAGACATAGGCTCCAATTAATCTTGGTAAGCACAAAGGAAGTACGGCCTTTTCATTCTCAGGAGAACAGAAAGTCTTGTAAGAAATAGGCTGCAAACAAGAGTTCAATGCCTTTTCCTTCCTAAGAGCCTTTTAATGTGAGGACACCATTTCTGCTTTCTCTTGACAGCAGGAAAGTGTCTTCTTAGTAATGAAAATAGTAATTTTCTTTTGCAGTGCATAATATGTATCTATTAGCTTAAATCAACACCTGTGAAAACCTGCAGAAATAACATTCTGCCAACAGCACAATCAGATGGACCCAACTGCAGCTTCTTGTGGGAGTAGATGGTAGAGTTCACATGGAAGAAGGATGTAAGACAGGGCAGTAACATTTGACTCAGCAGGGCAGTGGGAAGGGAAGTGATATATGAAATTCTCTAGGCAGGCATTTGTCATGGCACAATTATTTTGTGTGCTATTAGGTGATAGCAGAGTGGTAAACAGACGGCAGAAGAAGTATTATTAAGCCCTTGAAAAAAAAAGTCTTTTCTCCTTCCCATTATGAAGAGAGTCAACTTCCATCAGGGTGAGGCATAACTATGTCTCAGGTAGAAATTGCTGGAAGCTGGAGGAAAGAAAAAATGCCTTTTTTTTGGTACCATTGTTAGATCCTCAAGTCTTTCAATGCACTAGAGTGCTGTATGTGTTCTGGTTACAAGTGTTCTTTCTGTGGGTGCCAGGAGAAAGCAATTATCTTCCAGGGTCAAGGAAACCTTTCTTCTAGTCTGCAAGATGAAGCATGCAGTCTACCTCACATTATCAGTATCCATCAGTATAATGAAAGTGTAGTATAAGGAAAGATATACCACAACTCTGAAATATAGGGGTGTTCTGCCCTTCGTCTTGGCCTTAAAAACTGGTCTAACTATGCATAAAATGCTTGTAATGTGATTTTTAAGGGTCAGAATACAATTAAAGCATTCTTTCAAACCTTCCCAGCAGATACTAGATCAGAATTTCTTAGCAGTACTCTGGTGCAATTGACTTTCCTGCTTGAGAGCTGTGTTGATGTTTAGGATGTCACAGATGACAAACAAGTAGACCAAGCAGCAAATGTTTCTGCACATCCCACAGCAATGGACTTTGTGATACAACTGTTTCTCCACAAGTTCTGTTTATATCTGGTATAGATCTCTTCAAAAACCTAGTGCCTTATTGTTTAGATCTAGAAATAGAACTGCTGTAATTTATTTCCCTTTGTTTCAGAAGGCTGTGAGAGTGGCTTTTGATCTCTGGACTTTTGTAACGTGCTGCAGCTGTGAGCCTGGAGTTGTTAAGATACAACAAGCTGAGATGTTGTGATTTCCCAAAATGGTGGTGTGAAGGAACAGAGGTTACTGTGCCCAGAACAAGGTGCAAGGCTGGTGCTTGCACTTAAGACATGTTAGATAACTATGTGGTTATCTGCATGTGGTTCTGTGAAAATCATCTTGCTTATTTCTCCTACCCT
>JAOXNG010000021.1:72115182-72127601 GCA_028566535.1 Scolopax minor
GATAACACAGTTGACCTTACTAGAATATTTTGTTAATGTTGTGATTCATCACCCTGTTCTAATGATTAAATATATTTTTAATTAGTACTATACAAAAATCTTTCATGGTAAAGGCAAATTTCCATCTGGCTTTGAACTCTGCCTCTTTAAGCATTTTTTATATGTGGGGAAAAGTTACAGGTACATAATACAGCTATTTCCTACTTTTAGATTCACCAAGCCATTATAAAAATATCTGAATTCAATCACAATCTCTTAATGTTACCGAATGATTTATAGCTTTTATATTGCTGTGGTTCAACAGGCTGTTCTTATTATCAAATACACCAGGCTGTTCTTATTATCAAATACAGTAAACAGTGTAGTCTGGCAAGCACAAAAGCTGAAAGATCAGAGAGAAAAATGTCAATTATTAGAAAGACAGAACCTCCAGCCCTAATAGGTGACTCCCTAGTGTAACATCAGGAGAGCAAAACAGCTGTGTGATGAACTCGCTTAGATCCTTGCCTTCAAACACTGAGATGGATGAATATTGGCTGTGAACTCATTAGCTCTCTGCTGCAGAGATTTGGATCCAGTGGAGGCAGAGCCACCAGAAACATCCTCTCTATGCTAATCAATCCAGCCACATCTTCCAAAGGACTTTCCATTCACATAAAAATGCATGTCCAATTTGTCAGAGGCAAATAGAGATAAGGCTACAGTTCTAGACAGAATCACAGAATGGTTGAGGTTAGAAGGGGCCTCTGGAGGTCATCTTGTCCAGACCTCCAGATCAAGGAGGGCTGACCCTATGGATGCATGTCTTGAATTGGTTCTGAGCATTGCACACTTGAATGGGTGGGTGCTTCAGTAAATTTGGTCATGTAAACAGCTTCAGTATACAGTCAGTAAATTCAGCATGTAAACAGCGCTCACAGTCAAGAGGCACACGGTAACAACTTATTTGAGCAAAGACAGAATTTCATAGGTACCAGGTCATTTGCTTAACAAAATGAAGAACTAAAGGCACATGCCTACTTTCAGCTGTTTTGTCCTGACTATGTGCAGTTGTGCTCTGTCACCTGACTTGATACAGTATCCATAATATTGTTGTTATATTAATAATCATAAATTAGTTGAGCTAAGAGTAAACATGCAGTACTGATTTACTCATTATTAATAACATACTGTCCCAGGAGAGCAATACTACTTGTCTTGTGCTTCTTTCTGTCTCTGAACTTCACTGACAATCAGCTGATCATCATTCATGAGCATAATTTAGATTGTAATTTCCCTGTAGCAAGTATCTTGCCATTTTATTTACGTGGGAAGTGTTACAGCAATGATACTACACGTGATAAATAATAGTGCAACATTAAGGATAAGATGATGCAATCCCTTTCATAACAAGATGAAGGTGCTTTATTTGTGAAGCAAAGTCATAGGAACATCTGAGAGTTGCCTGCAGGCTAGATTTCAGATGTGAAAGCCTGTGTAGATCCAATCTTAACATTTTCATTTGTATAGATTCTCAGGCATATCAGAAATTTATTTACTGCTTATACTGAAAGCTTAATGATACAGTAACTTTCTGCTCATTTCTGGAAATAAAATAAAAACATAAAGCATTTTTTGAACTACAATTTTAAAAAACTTAAATTTCAAAATACAGGACCTTGGTCTTTGATTGTGTGGAAGAGGAACTTCTTTAGGAAGAGACCATTCTTAATAAAACTACTCATTCTCTTGTAACATTAATTACTGTTAGGTTTTTTAAAGTATTTGCAAGGCTAATCCAAAAATAGTGAATAAGGTGCGACCAATGATGATGTTGGCTTCTGTTGTGTATTAGTTCATTATAGCAGTACATTCCTCAGGGAAGGAACTGGCTCTGTTACATAGAACTGAGTACTATATACAGTATTGTGGCAAAAGTTAATAAAATGCTAGCACTTGCTAACACTCAGTAATTTATCTGCGTTTGATATCACTTGATTTTTGCCTTGTAGCTCAAAAAACCCCCAAAAAATCCCAGACCTATATTTCTGCACTTTTAAAAGATTTGTCATTCCTGTTGCTGAGAAATTTGAATCTTTCCACTGTCCTCTAGGTCAGATATATGCTTTTTCTATACTGACCTATAGATATAGATATACCAATTGTATGACTATCGGTCAAAGCAGCAGTGAAGAACAAACTCCACTATATCCCCTTTGCTGAGGAAGACCATTCATATATGGGAGTGTGTTGGGTTCCATACTCACTCTTTGTAAGAGAACATGCAGTGCTGACTCTTTGTAACTGTGAAAATAGATGGTCCAGCATGACAGCAGTTCCTTGCTTCATCAGTGTGCTTAGAAATAGACACTTAAAGGGAAACGGGAGGACCTGATAGCTTCTCTAATTAGCACTGAAGCAGGGAAATAAAAGATGTTGTCCGGTTCTTATTGGGGAAAGGTGTAGGGCGGTCCATATGATTAGGAGGCTGGGTGCCATGCTAAGTGGTGTTGGTGAGGAAGATATTGCACTATAACCCATTGCACCTTTGGGGTAAATTCATACCTGGGCACAATGTCCTTGTGACATTGGGGCACATGTCCTGACTGTTATTGCAATGGTTATCATGTAACTTAGCTACTCTGCATAAAAACATACTGTATGCTCTGCTGGTGCCCCACAGGAAACATTTACTCTATTTAGAAGGTCACCTGTAAATGTTTAATGTGCTTTTGAGCTTTTTATTAAAAAGAAGCAAACCAACCCCAAACCCCCAACCCAACCAACCAACCAAAACAAACAACCTCCTCCACCCCTATGTTTCTCATAGTTAAATTTAGCTCATGGATTTCTAGTTCTTAAGGGTAATCTCTAACAGTTGAGCAACTAGGCAGAGTGGGGAAAAAAAAAAAGAGAAGAGCAAGAGAGTATGGGAGTAATGTAGACAATTTTCTTCAATAATTGATTATTTTCTGTAGTTTCTGCAGATGTGTTGGTTATTTGACCAGTATGATGTGTCTGTTGCCATAATAAACTAATTGAGCATTTGGATGGCAATGGCCCACGGCTGTGCATTGCATGGCAAGTTTCACCACCTGGTCTGCCTGCAGTTTTCACAATGCTCACATGGGAATTTTGAGGCTGCTCAAACTCCTCTCATCTGTGACCGTCTTTATAGATTTTCAGCCTGTGTGATACTTGCCCCAGGGGAGACAGTTCACTTCAAAAACTTGTCCTGTAGGTAAAAGCAATAGGCCATCCATTACCCTTTTCCTCCCACTCTCAGGTTAATGACTACATTAAATATTAAACGGGGTTCCATCTCCAGAGTGCCTACATAAGTGATTTTACATTATCTCATTCATCCCTTTTCTGATTTCTCATAAAGTGTGTTGCTTCTTTCTGGCATAACTCATTGAAAAGCATGATCGATTTGACAACCATTAACACAATGTTTAATATTAACCTTCCTCATCAGTGAGTCAAGAAGATGGTGAAAATGGAAAGAAGAAAACAGGGATATAATGTTGATTTCCCTTATTTTAAATTGTATTCCTTATACAGATTCTGCAAGCTATTACCTAGTAGACATGGCCTGCAGGTTTGCTGGAGGGATGACTGAGAAATAAATGGGATCTTTTGTACCGGTTGGGATTAAATTCATAAAAAAAGGATCAAGGATAGAAAGTGATATATCCCCCGTTATCACACATACTTTTCCTCTAGATCACCAATGCATTTATTTGTTATTGCATGTTTTTCTAGGTACTACATATCATATTTGAACCAAGACAATTCTGGGCTGTGGTGTCCACAGAATGCCCTCTGTTGCATTTGTTGAAATATTAAATGGGGTTGTAGCAAAGAGACTCAAGTCCATTAAGACATATGGTTAACCTGAAAATACCTGAAAAAATAGAGCTTAATAAAGCAGTATACTAAGAAAGATATAAAATTATGTGAGGAGATAAGGAGAAGAAGCAGTGGCAGAAAATATATAGCTTTATGCAGAACAGAAATGTTTGTGATGGTGCCAGGCACAAAGAAGAATGAAAAATAATCCTGAGGATTTCTGTAATATCCCTCATGTCCTGCAAATGGAAGCCTAGTTGTAGAGAGCAAGAAAGACATACAAATGTAGGCAGAAAGAAGATTACAATGTAATAAATAGACATTGCAGTATTTATACTTTTAGTAATATGATTTTGGGTGAGGACTGAAGTCCTTGGTTCAGAAGAAGAAATAAAATATAGAGACATTGCTAGCTTGAAGAGACATGAAAAGCCTGAATAAAAGAAAATACAGACCTTGATTTTGAGATTTGTCTAGGCTGTTCTGTAAGGTTTTTTGATGTCCTAAGACATCATATCAGTTTGGACCATGCTCACCCTCCTTTCAAGTGGTGAGCAGTCTAACTCCAAGCTAAAGTCAGTTTTACGACAGTGAAAACAGAAATTAGCAATCACACTCTGAAGTCTTGTGAAGGCTCCTGATTTGTTCACATGGCACATGCTTTGTACCTTACCATTGCTATAACTTTGTTTCTGCTTATATGACATGAAAAATGGTGTGGAGGTTTATTCTAAATAGAGTTTCCTTATTCAGTTACTGACTATTAACCAGTTTGGACCAGCATGTAAATGAAAACAACTTCAAGATGCTGAATCTTTTGTGCTGCTAAATTTAGGGTTTGAGCAAATAAAGCTGCAGTATAATATAGCCCAGCCCCTGGGGAAGAGTCTTACAAACTCCCACCGCCAGCATGTATTTTTACTTTGGTTGGGAATTACTACATAACTAGTGGTACTATAGAGGTATTATGAATGGGGAACCCGGTTTGGATATTAACAACTTTTTAATTTTGGCATCCAACTTGTGAAAAAGGGATCTCAGGTTCTGCTCCAAAAAGGTATCCTCTGTATCCTTCTAAAGGATCCGTTGAAGATCATAAAAAAAGCACAAACCTACTATAAGTAGCTGTAAGGACAGTATGTAAGAGTTCCACTTCCACTAGGAATATTTTACAGAGGTAACAATCTGAAATTGAGGACTTCAGTGGGATTATTTTTTATTTATTATAATGTTAGGAAAAGATAAATCATGAGGGCTGCTTTAGAAGTCCACTAAAACTAAGAATTGGAGCAAATGTTCTGCTTACCAAAAATCAGTCACAACCATGTAATCAGCCTTATAGTTGCTAAAAATTTGAGTTTTTCATCTTGCTCTGTGGTGGAAACCAGAGAGTTCTGTTCTTCTCTCTGTAAGTAGAAGAAGTTAATATATCTTTTTGCTGTCTCTGTCTTCTGTTCTTGTTTACATAGATGCACTGAGCACAGCTCTAATGCACAGATCCAGCTTGCACAATTGCAACCCCGATGAATGACTGGAGGTTGAAAAAGACCCTGACCCAAGATACCAACAAAAAAAGGCTTCTGTCAAATAGCTACAAGGGAATCCAAGCTCCTTTGATTTCATCACTCCGCTCTGCTACTGCCCTCTAATTCCCAGTGTTGCCCTCAGCAGCAGGTTATCTCAGAGCTGGCTGAATCTGCAATCTCTGCATGGCTCCCAGCTGAACTCCTCCAGTCAGGAATGAGGTGCACTGATGAGACTACTGAACACAAAAACCTTTGTGATGGAGCTTCACTGCTTTAAACCTAATAATACAATCAACACAGAGGAAACTTCATTTTCAGCTTTCTTCTAGTTTTCACCATTCAATCAGAGTTAAGTCTAAATGTGTCACATACAGGTTTTATTTCTAATCTAATCTCTGTGTATTTAATCATATTGGGTTTTTTTCCTACTCCTTATTCCTTTCATTCCACCTCTGCTTTGGTCTACCTACTATTGCATCTCTAGTCAATCATCCTTACCAAACTAGCTTGCTGAATTATCTTCTGAATGTCAGAAGAAAACAATCTGAAATGATGATTTAAAGGAATGATGCTTACTTGGGTCAAGCAAAGCACATAAAACCCAATGAGGTATTTTTATACTTTCTTTAACTCCACTTGAATTACATTCCTATTTGTCACCCCCTTGGTCATTACTGTCACCCTTCACCGACAAATCGCTGTCAATTAACATGGAGGTAAAATGGTGAGATAACACTTACCATGCCATTGCCATTGTTCTGCAGTTGATACATAGGAAATCAAAAGCAAGTGGCCAATGGGCTAGAAGACTAGAAGTTAATGGCCAATAAATACATAAATAAAAGATAATAAAATGCCAGATATTTGGCAACACCTTGTAAATAGGGCTGTTTGTTCTATAGAAACAGCAAACAGATTTTGCTTGGTATTTATCTTCATTTGTTGTTAAGTGGAACAGACTGTGAAAATCACGAAGGACACACACTGTCTATATAAATTTTAAAAGCCATTTTTCCCCTTAAAATCTGAACATCAGTTAAAAAGAGTAAATCAGAACTGATTTAATTGGTATTTACACACACCAACATTGGCAATTAGTAAAGCATCAGCAGGGGGAGAACAATTACTGCACCCAGTCTAATTGGTCTTTTTGGATGAATTAAAAATAAAGTCAAATTTAACCAGCTGTTTGCAGAAGGAATTTTTCTTTATTTTCATAAATGTGTTTATTTGAATGAAATTAATCCCCATTGGCAATGGGGTGGGATTAGAGTTGTTTTGCTCCTACTAGTCTGTGTATATTGTTGGGAAATATCAGATATTGTAAACATTAACAGCTTGCCTGCTTGGTTTAATGATCATCCAAGTATGATAAAGGATGACAGATTAACAGTATTTTTACTTATGTAAAATAGCAATCGTCCACTGATTTTCTCAGTATGGATTTCCTTCTAGTTACTCAGAGAGATTAGGAGAAAAAGCTGATTTGCCTCCTCCCTCCTTTCCCTTTAAGACATTATTAACAATAGAGTAAAGAATATTTGAATGTGGAAGGTGCCTTTGATCCTTACTGCCCAAAGTCAATACTGCAAGATACAGAGTGTGTCTTACAAACATGCAAATCTCTCCTAGTTGAGAAGGTGAAAAGTAGGAAACTATGAACTAATTTTATCACCCTTACACCTCAACTGCTTTGACCAGGCAGTTGTTATTGCATTTGTCCTTCAGAGTCTGTGACTTATGAGAGATGCTGGACATATTTTGTGAGAATTTGACAAGCTGATGCTCATTGCTGAGTTTACAACTCTGGATGCTATAGTGATGGATAGCAGACTTGCTGTCGTAAGAGCCAATGCCACACGATGTAATTTGGGATTCATTCTGAGAAGTTTTTATGGAAACAGCTGACAGTAATTATTAGAGACAGAGTTTGGAACAGAAAGTTAATCTTTGCCCCATTTGTTTCCTTGCATATTTTATTTTATTTTAATTAGGACATTTACTTCAGGATTTTTTTGCTATATTTCTTTGCATGTGATAAGAAATCTAAGAACTAAGAAAGCACGTATTCACACATCCTCACAGAAAAAGTTGATTCATAGGAGTGATCTAAATGTAGACTTCATAGGCAGGCAGGGATCTAAGACATGCCTGAAATTAATGTTATGGTCTGTAATTTGGAAACAAAAAGAATATGTTCAGCATCTCTGAATGTTTGAGCAAACTCCGATGGTTAATCCATAGGATGATTTTAATATCACTAGAGACATTCCGCATTTTTATCTCAGCAAATTTTAGAAATGGAATGTGAAGCATGTTTAAAATATTCTTTATATTAGAAGTAAAACAATCATATGCCCAAATTCATCAAGTGCCAGAAACTGAGACAATGAGGAGAGTACATAGGGCACCTGCTAAAACATACTTAGGAAGAAGCCACAGGAGGGGAGGCATATGAAGAGATTCATGAAGAGACACATTTGGAGAAATGTGAAGAGACACTTGTGGACATGCACAGAGAGACTGTGTGGACGACTGAAGAAACATATGGCCAGTTGGACTAGATGATCTCCATGGTCCCTTCCAACTCTAAAAATTCATTGAAATTCAGTGAGATTCAGTGAAATGAGGCTCACTGTATAAAAGAAATATAAATAAATGGCTAGGAAGAACTATTGCTGCTGAAACCACTACATGGGTTCAAGTAAAGAAAAGATGAAGGGGTGCTTTGAGCTTCATGGAATGCATTTTTCTTCCAGAAACTTGCTTCTCCTTCATGGAATGCATTTTTCTTCCAGAAACTTGTTTCTCCTCTGTGGTCCTACCAAGAAGAACTGCATCTCCTGTGCAGGATTCTTTTGTTTGAAAAACAGGTAGAACAGCTCTATTTTATTTTGATTTTTCATTTCTTTTAATAAACCCTGGACCTTTCAGTGTGGTCATTCTCAATTTGCCTCTTCCTTCTAAATGTTTCTTTTTCATTCTGTTCAGCACCTCAAGCAGCTGTGTCACTTAGGTGAGATCTAAGGACTGCTGCCAGAATTGATTCATGGAGGCAGGAAAAAGGTGATGGTGTCAGGGTGTTTTCAAGGAGAACTACAAACAGAGATGAGGGACTTGCAATGATTAATTATTAATACAATCAGTATCTCTGAGTTGATGTAGAACTTGTACTAATATACTGATGTGTACATTAACACAAAGTGCATGACAATGGGGAGAAAAGTGTTTCATTGCTCATTTTTAGTGACCCTCTATTCAAAAGGGCTGGTTCTCAGCATCAGCATCAGCCAGAATTCACAGTTTGCCTTCCTTTTGCCTGAGTTGCTGATGTGGGGTCTCACTTGGGGTGGTGTTAAAAGGAAAAGCAAAACATCCTCTGTGGTTTGGGCAGTGTTTCTTTCAGCTCCAAGCATGAATTTGCAAATAAGCTGTCATGTCTGTTTATAAATCTCTCTTGTGCCAGTAGCAAGTAGGGAATCATAGTGAAGATGGTTTTATGGGATAGGAAGCAGGAAGAATACTAAACTCATGGAAAAGAAAGCAAATACAAACATAACCAATTTTACTATAGAAAATAATGATTTGACACTAATTATTATGTAAAACTTCACTGTATGTTTCTTACTACTGTTGTTGACCGTGGCTGGATACCAGGTGCCTACCAAGCCACTCTATCTGTTCCCCTCTGCAGGGGAAGTGGGGGGGAAATGTAACAAAATACTTATAGGTTGAGAGTTGGACAAGATGATCACACAGGAATTACCGCCATGGTCAAAACAGACTAAACTCAGGGAAATTAATTTAATTTATTGCCAATCAAAAGTCAGAGTAGGGTAATAAGAAATAAAAACAAATGGTCAAAGCATAATTTAGCTGCCCTCAAATTCTCTGACTTTCTGCTTCCTTTCAGTATTTTCAGTATTTTTATCTGCAAAGTGGATTGTAAAACTGGAGTGACTTACTTGTGATTAATAAGGTTTGTGAAATACACAAAAATATGTAGAACAGACAATGAAGTAATAGATTTTGATTGAAATTCGATGTGTTTCATAGAATTCTGTAGTCAAGGTTACAGCTTGGTTTATGAATGTTGTTTCCTAACTTTGAGAGTTTTATCATATCCTTTATTATGATAGGTGGTCATCTTTACTACTTTAGCAATAGTAACTACTCAGTAGTTGGCAGGTTTGAAAGTAGCTACTATAGAAGGTGACCTTGCTTCCTTTTCCATATGGATCAGTGCAGTCATCTCTTTATCATGAAGGTGTAGGAGAGGAGAAATTTGAAGGCTGTGTTTGCCCTGTACCATGCATCCATTTTTGAAGAGTAAGTATCCTCTTTCTAACCACTCCCTAACCCCAGAATTTCCTGAACTCCACAATATCCATTTTTTTATAACAAATCCCAGGCAGCCCTTCCTAATAAGATAAATTAAACATGTCAATGTCTGCATCAATACAGACAGAAAGGAAAACTATATGATAAACAGTTAATCCAGATAGCTTCTTTTGCTCTTGAGAAAGAAATCCACTTCTCAGCAAGTCTGTAGTTTTTCCCTATCCCTCCTCACCTGTACTTTTTGAAATAGCAGCCATAATCCAAGACTGGGAGAGAAGCCCAATGGTTTTGAATTTCACTGGTTTGAAGTGAAAGTGACAGCAAATGATGTTTGCTTCATGACATGAACAGGACATTTTTAAGTCTGGAAGAAGTCATTAGGATTCCCAAAAAACCCCCAATTTGTTTTATTTTCTTTAAGAAATTATTTCCCCTTTCCACAGATTCCACCTTTTGTACCATTTGTGAATTACTATCAAAACCAAACAGCCAATTGAAAGAACTAATGTATTAGAGGGATATGGTAAAGCTTGCTCTTCCCTCCAATTTGTATTTCACTATGAAAACTCTGCACTACTTCATTTAAATCTTTCCTGAAGTGGGTCACACAGGGAAGCTGATTGATAAGGTGTTGGAGAGTTGAACTTACGGCTGAGCACCAGACCTCTATCAACTGTAGGAAGGAAGGTGTGCCACAAATAGAGCTGTCACCGCTGCAATCATGCTATTAAATTTTTAAAACTGGCAAATTTATGGCCTGGAAGAAGGGGCATGGGCTGATCCACTCATAGAGATTGAATATGGAAGAAGAATAATTTGAAACTGCAGTGAGTTGTTGGCAGGAGACTTGAACTCTAGTGAACAAACCCATCTGAGCTCAGTTGGGGAAAACTGTGTAGTTGTGCTGCCTTTCATCAGTTCAGTGACAGGCTGAAAAGCACACTAAATCTTCTAGTACAGAAGCATTAAATCCAGGTTTTTTCTTTTTTTCTTTTTTTTGAGCACATGAAACTGTGAGAACAAAAAGAACAGGTGTAAGCTGCTTCTTTTGTGCCAAAAATGAAAAAAGCAAAAAGAAGGAAAAAATAAAAAAGGAGGAAAACTGCTCAGATTAGAAAGACACATACACATGCAAAGTAGTAAAGAGCACCACCTCTTATATTGGCAAGTGGGGCAGGAACCTTCTGACACTTTTTCAAAGAAAACTGGAGGGGTTTGAGGTGTTCTTAAACTATGACCTACTTTGAAGAAACCATTTAAATCCTGTATACCAGAATGATGATGCAGTTGTACAGGTATGACTAAGAGATATTTTGATTATCAACAGATGTCATCCATCCAAAATGAGTTGGAAGGCACCATTTTTTGGGGGCAAAGCTGTACCATGGATCTCTGCTCTCAATGCAATTCAGTTGAGCCATAGTACTTTAGCTTACACCTAATCAAGGAAAATTTAGGTGATTATATAAATTCTGGTAATAAGCAGCATCTAGCAGAATACAACAAGCAAGTTAGTGTTTTCATAATAACACTTTGCAGTACAAACTGTCTTGTTTATTTTAGCTTTTTCAGCACTATTGGCTATAACATAAATTTAGGAAAGTGAGTTACACTTTAGTACAAATCATTGTAAAACCTCACTGAATCATGAGCCTCATTTCAATGTTGTTATCTATTTTTGTGTCTGCTCAGTGATATAATATTGGTTACACCTGAATTGCTGAAGTCATCGTGTTCCCAGGCTCCCAAGACAATTGAAACAGTATCTTTTTTGAAGGAGTATCCGTGTCCTGTAGAGTCCTTGTGTAACTCCTATGATCAAACAGACTCTCTTTTGTGCATCTTTTCTCAGTTGAAATGCATTGAAAGATATCCTTATAAAACTGGATATACCTTACATCTCTTTTTTTTTTATATTACATTCTTGTCATTTGCCTCTGAATATGAACAATATTTAGATCCTATTGCAGGATCAAATAAAATATCAAAATTATGTGCTAAAGCCATAAATATTTATAAAAGAAATTGGAGAGACATGGCTTTGATGAATGGATGACTTGGTAAATATGGAATTGGCTGGATGACCATGCACAAAGAGTTGCAGTCAACTGCTTGACGTCTGAGTGACAACCAGTGATGAGTGGTGTTCCTCAGTTAGTACTGGGACTTGCACTGTTTAACATCTTTGTCAGAGACATGGACAGTGGCATATAGTGCACCCTCAGCAAATTTGCTGATGACGCCAAGTTGTGTGGTGGAGTCGATGTACTGGAGGGAAGGGATGCTTCAGAGGGACCTGAACAGGCTTGAGAGGTGGGCCCATGTGAACCTTTCGAAGTTCAACAAGCCAAGTGCAAGGTCCTGCACTTGGGCTGGGACAATCCCAATCACAAATACAGACTGTATGGAGAATGGATTAAGAGTCACCCTGAGAAGAGGGACTTGGGGGTATTGGCTGATGAGAAGCTCAACATGAGCTATCTATGTGTGCTCACAGCCCAGAAAGCCAACCTCATCCTGTGCTGCATTATAAGAAGTATGGCCAGGAGATCAAGGGATGTGATTCTGCCCCTCTGTTGAGGTCCCACCTGGAGTACTGCATTCAGTTCAGGGGCTCCTGACATAAAAGGTCATGGACGTGCTGGAGTAAGTCCAGAGGAGGGCCACAAAGATGATCAGAGGGCTGGAGCACCTCTGCTATGAAGACAGGCTGAGACAGTT
>JAOXNG010000021.1:72127701-72146717 GCA_028566535.1 Scolopax minor
GGTGCCACCAGTGTACAGCCCAGTCTTCTCTTTTAAAGCAGTGGCCAAAAATCCACTCACTTCGCCGCAATGTGCTCTCTGTGGGTGAATTTCTATTATTTCTCCAAATCTACATGTGAAAGCTCTGAACAGCTGGGGAGACCACTTAACAATTCTACTGCAAGATCGAGACAAGATAATGTATAGCAACATACTGTGCAATTTGTAAGTCAGCTTCCATATTAAGTCTCTGCGTGCATGTGTGCCTGGACAAAATCCACCAGAAAATAGCATTAAAAAAGCCCTAGAAAATATGCTGAGGTTGGATCCTGCACATACCTGGGACTTCAGCTGTAGTCAACTATGCCATTTAGTCTCAAATGAAACCAAGTACAAAGGCAAAAGTTATGATTTTTCACATTTTCTAACAGTAATGACATTTGGAACACACATTCCAATTAACTATAAGAAAAAGTTGAGACAAAGAAAAGTGTCAACAAAAGAAAGAACCACATGTTTTTACCTGATCAGCCGTGGTCTCAGAAGGAATTACTAGTACAATATCTCCTCTTTTTAAATTAAGCTCATCGCTGTTAGCTGCCTCAAAATCGTGGAGAACTTCAACCTGAAGTAACAGCAAACATGAAAAAACTTGATGTGACCTTAATGGAGAAATTCTCTGTTAAATCTTTATTGGGAAAAAAAAAACAACGGTGGCTAGATCGCACTGTTAATAGTAGCATGCTGTTCACACTGGAATATAGAAAGTGAGGATTAAAAAAATAATGTATCTCTTCATGTTAATGACTGTGTATTCTCTATGTTCCCTAGCAAAAGCAGCAGAAGAATAATAACCTCTCTAAGGCAGAGCTATAGAGCCCAGTCTTTCCAACTGGCAACCATTCCTTGAGCTTGGGAAGCAATACTATCTGTTCTAGCCTCTGTCACCCTTAGGTTTCAGGGAATACGATGGTAGCTTTATGAATTTCACCTTATAGGGGACTAGTTATTAGGGCAGATGCAACCAGGGAGTTGACAACCTCCTACACACATTGACTGGACTGACATTTGCTTAGCGGTAACAAGCTGCCATAGTATGGTGCCATGGGGGCCCTTGGGCTTGATTTAAGAGTGCTGACACCAACTGCTTGTTATTTCATATTTTAGAGCTGTCAGGGAGGCAACTGATGTCAGCATAAAATTATTTGATAGCTTGAAATCATGAGTAAAGTATGAAACTATTGACAGCAATAAGGTAGAAATCAAATTGTTGAACCCCTCAATAGGAAGAAAATTGACACCTGAATGGTTTGCCTGCATACATGTGTCATGGGTAGGATATGTAACAGTAGCCCATCCTGTGCCTTTGCTCTGAAATCCATGTGTATCATTCTATCTTTTAATATCCTAGTATAACTGCTGCTGTTATTGCCTGGCAGGTTTTCTAGGAAAATACTGCATTGCAGTTTGCATTGTGTTCCTGCTGAACATTTATTTGGCAAATTTGGTAATGGTAACATTCTCATCTCCTATTGTACATATAATTGCAATTACATCTATCTTCACTAATGGCCTTCTTGAACATTTTGTTTTAAGAGGAGGCTTTTGAAGTAGGAAGATAATTGTGGGCTAGTAGGTTCACTGTGAATATTTATGAAGCATACTGCATTCCAACCCCAAAAGCTGTATTGATTGCTTTACCTATGTCCCATGTCATTTTTGTAGTTTTATTCTGGTGTAACTCCATAACCATGCACTGAATCAAACTTGTAAGCAACAATTCTGGAATATAAAAAAAATTATTTTACTTTTTTTTAACGTCTATGATGTTTCCTTTTTCTTTTCTATCCCCCTGTCCTAAGCCCATCACATGGATTTTGGGAGCTTCTGATTCTCTAATTCTGTCCCAGTATATACCAATTGAAAGCATTTAGTTGTGATTAGAGCAGATTGAATGAGATAATCCCTCTGAGTGAGCAGCTTCAAAAAGCTCAAACACAAGCTCTTTGGGGACATGAACTAACTCAACACAAGCTAATTCCTTCAGCATCTCCCATGTGATGTGTTAGGCACGGATCTTACTTGTTTTGTTTACCAGATCCCATTAGAATTTTTTTTTTGTTTAAGAACTGAATTTTTAAGTAAGTTTTAGCAGTCATATGGCATGGAATCAAACATTTGAGAATTCTTTAAACTGTGCGATAAAATGAATATTTCTATTTTGGAAATCGGAGCAAAGATGTTTCTAATGGAAGCAGTGATGCATTGAGGGATGACCTGTGGAGGAAGGGTAATAATATGCAAAGCACCGGAAATAGGATTGCTTCACTTTCAGCAATATAATGCTTTGGTCAGACAGTATCACGCTCTCCAAGCCCCACTGCCTGGCCTCATATTTAATACTTTGCACTTTTTCCAAGTAACAATAGAATGGTAGCCAAGATTTTGAATCTGAGGCCTTGTAAGTGCAGCTGGAGTTAAGAATGCTGTAATGTTGACAGCTTTTTCCAGTAAAGTATTTTCAGTTGAGATTATAGCAGTTGTTATTTGTTTATATTTAAATTCCTTTCCTCAAATGTGTTATAACTATTATTTAAGGGGACCTGAACTTAAGCTCTACAACCTCCGTGGATATTAAACTATCTGAATTTTTTTCATTTCACCTTTGAATTATTGGAAGGGACTTTTTTTGCCACATCTCTTTGGGATCCTGCACTGACCTGATGACACTGGTCATGTGCTAGCCATGAGGCTACAGTAGAAAGTGATGAGATTGCTGTCCTCTGCTGTTCAGTGTGGAGGACAGGCTCAGAATTAAAATGTTTGATAATATTAGATACTTTATTACATGTATGTGAAAGAAATTCAGTCTTTTTTGACTGTCAGTAGAGTTCAGTCCTAAAAGGCAATGAATGCTTTCTTCTGATTTTCTCAAAATATCTTCTAAGACCATTATTATTCTTTAGTGTTAACGAGTTAATTTCCTACATTTTTATAAGACCCGTGTGTACTGATTTATCTGCTTATTCTTTCATCTAAATGCAGTCTTGCCTCATAAACACTGGTAAAAACATGGGAAACTGGTGTTCATAGACCTTACCTGGTTGCTTTTATTCTGAGTCAGGTGAAGAAAGTCAACCTGTAATCTGAGGGAAAAAATTTAGGAGGCATAAAAAGGTGCCTCTACTCCAGCCTGTTAGTGTAGATCAGGAGTGTGCTGTTCTTCAAAGGTGAGTCTTTCAATTATGTCCTGGTACTGTCCTTTGGCTCACAGCAGCCTGTGGACATTCAAAATATGGGAGCAGACCAGGTCTAGTTTAAAATAGCTCTACCAAAATCACATACTCTGTGGGTATAGGGTTTGTGGTGCCAAGCCTTTTATTCTGCAGATCTACTCTTATTACACTGCAGTTCATACTAGTGGGGACATTGCATAGAATAAGGTGGCATGCAACTGTGAAAGAGGAAAGAAGGTGACAGTATTACCTTTTTTCAACAGTTCTTTTTCCAGTTTTTGAGATGTGAACAAAACCACAACCATTGTGGAAAATATAAATATATTAAAATTATTCTGCTATGGCAAAAGTATTTGTGATTGAAATCTGAAACTTGACCTCTGCATAGTCTCTAACAAGAACTACTTTGCAATGCCACATTTAGATTGGGGAGAAATTACAAGCTAAAATTCGAAGCAATTGGAGAGATCATTTGTCAGGCATTGGAATGGGCTGCCCAGGGAGGTGGTTGAGGCAGAAATCCCTGGAGGTATTCAAGAGACGAGTTGACGTTGGGGATATGGATTAGTGTTGGGTTGTTGTTGTTTTAGGTGTGGTGTGGTGTTGTATGGGGTCTTTTGTTCATTGATGGTTTGGGGTTTTTTTTTTAATTGTTTGTGGGAAGTTTTTTATTTGTTTGGGTTTTTTGTGGGTTTGGGGTTTTTTTTTATTGGTTGGACTAGCTGATCTTAAAAGGTCCCTTCCAACCTAGGTGATTCTGTGATTCTGAATTGTTCAACAGGCCTCACAAATAGGTATTTATGAGCTTATTTCCATCAAGTAGATTTTTGTCATGCTTCTTTGTATGCAAAGTGACCTTTATAGTGCTTATAAGAAGCGTAATTTAGTGCATTCTGTAACAGAATTGATTATGCTCCAGTCTCCATTGGAAGCATTTGAGGGCTTGTGATTTTTAACAGTTGCATCAGAATAAAGTCTTGTTTAATGCTGCTTGAGAAAATAAGAATGTTAAAACAGGCAATACTGATACTTTGTGTCTAAAATATTTGAAACAAATGAGGGAGAGGGATCTGAAATGGTATTTCTTTTACATGTGTGGAAATGTTCTACATTGCATGGTTTAAAAGAATGGGGCAAAAATTTAAAGCAAGTGGATTGACAGTAACAGCCAAAAAGCACTTTATATGTTGCTGTTGGTATCTAATTGGTATATATTGGTTTCCTTTATAAGGACTTACAAAGGTCTGAAACAAATGGATGTTATGTTGAACAAAGCCATGTTCAATGTTACACCAAACTTCAGTGCTGTACAAAATGAGCTTTTAACTGTGCTGTGCATTTTCTGATGGGTCTATTTCCATCTGTCTTTTGCAAATAATAAAAAAAGCTTTAAGAGTTAGTAAAAATGCCCAGTTGCTTATCATGAAAATATGAAATCACCAATTAACGTAATATTTTTTCATTTAACACGTTTATAACATGAAGGAATAGTTTAATGTCACATCACCATTATCACTTTATTACTCTTGATTATGCCTGGTTCCCAGTTTGTATAAGATAATTGTTTTGCATAACCATTTTTCTTAGTCTAGGCAATGTGGATCTGAATGGGTGCTAGTCTGTTTAACTAAAGCACTGGTTGGATCAAGATACTTTTAAAAGTTTTTTTTTTTTGGTTGGGCCCCAGGAATTGTCATCGCTTTCTGTCATTTTTCCTCTCAGTTAAGAAGAGGCTTAGTAGTGCAAGATCATTCTGAGAGAATAGTTGTTGTTCTCAATAGCATTTACTTCTTCCTTTTTGTCTTGCTCTTTTAGTGCTTGCTAATAAACTCAGCAAGTCTTTAGCAAGAGAGAGGTTTTCTAAACTGTGCAGTTTATGTCCCTAATATGCTTAGCTTGTAGAAGTGCAAGAAGTGGTTAAGGTTTTTCACATAAAATAACATACAGCCAGTTAAAGTTTTGTGGCATTATAGCAGTGATCCTGTTTCCCTGGCAACAAGCAAGTCACATGCATTCCCTTGTTAAAAAGTGAGCTCTTTATATATTCAGGCATTTCTGTTTTGTAGCAGGTGTTTCTGAAATTGGTAGCAAAGAATGGGCTCTAGAGCCAGTAAAGAAAGTTTCAATTTTGAGGCTGGGCAAAATAGGGAGAATACAATTGTAATTCTCTTCTTTACTTTGCAAGTAACATAAAATTAACAGAAAAGAGACTTGCAAAAATATAATTTTAATCTCTGCCATCCCTGTTTTCCTGTCTTTCAGTGCTCAGCTCTTATTTTACAGTAAATGTGGACATCACTTGTCATTTTAGTAGATAACTAGTAAGTTTTTAGAGACCCAACCATGGCACTGAAGGAATATATGAACCCATTTGCAGAATTCTATAGATGGGGGTCTGAATGTATATTAACTTTTTCTGTTGCCCATCAACAAAACCACATCATTCCTAATAATATACTTACTGTGTATTTCCCTAACTGGCAAGTATTTGCCCAGGTGGATTTGGTGGATTTGGGAAAAAGAATCTTTCTTTCACCATAATTCAGGAAGTCTGGATGTAAAATTCTCCCCCCTTTTTTTTTTTTCTTCATACTATAGACATGAAAAATGCACAAGCAACTATTTTCTGTAACTTCATTATCTGCATACTTTTAAATAAACTTGTGCTCATGTAAGCATTCCATAAATTCTAAGGTAATTTATATGTTGATTTCTTTTCTCCCATGCAGCAGTTTATATACACTACTCATCCTGAAACCTTAAAATCATAAAATCCCTATTTCCTCAATAAGAAACATTTTCCTTGTACAGTCCTAAAACTCCATTGTCTCTGTTTATTGGTTTCAATATACTGCAAATGGATATATACAATTATGAAATGTGCATGTGCGGGGCATCTGTGCGTCCTCACAAAAATAAATGTAGGTGGCAATTTTAATCCTATTTAAAATACAGACATTTATGATACTAGGCCACTGTGCTCATTCTCTAGGCCTAAGGTGTGAAGTCTATGGAAAACTACCGGAACCTGAAACACTTGCCTAGGTAAGGTAATGAGCGACTCTTCCCGATGTGATACTATGGTTGATTCTGACCATATTTGTATCTCTGATTCACTGCAGAGTTCTGTTAGTCTTTTAGTTGTGTGTGCACAACTCAGTTTTAAGGTCTCAGTTTTAATGAATCAGTGCTTTCTAAAGAAAAAAAATATATTTCACTGGAAATTCCTGAACAATTCTATTTATTAGAAGGTGTATACTACTGGTGCAATTCTTTAGTTATACTTACACTCAGGAAACAAATCAAATGAACCAAAGATTGTTCTCTGGTGCTGAGGCTGCCTGCTATGGCAGAGTCTACATTCACACAACTAAACTCATACTCCTTCCTGCAGTGTACAGGTTTGTTAGCAATGGTTCCTAGTCTGATCAACACTAGAAATGCCCCGGGTATTGCTGAGGAGAGTACTGATTGAGTCAGGCTAAAATGGCACTAATCATTTAAGGAAATAATTTTATGGAAAACTGCAGGGTGGAAATCATACCCGTGTTTTCAATTCACTAACATAGATGTAACCTGTAACATATCTGAATTTCTACAGCATTTTGTGTATGCCATGGCAAAACAGTAAAAATGGTAGGTCACATTTTTGATATGCTAGAGGAGGTTTATGTAGTAAAACTAATTTATATGAATTAAAGATGCTCCACAGGAAGGTACCAGTTAGAAGAACAAGAGGATGATTTGTATACAGCTTGTCACATGATCAGGAAGCAAGCTGAAGGAGAGATGTCCAGTTGGTTATGTTGAAAAGAGAAGCCATGTCTGGATGGAGTACCTTTAATGTTATCTTACATAATACTTCTGTTAAAGGCTTTGTTACACAAGTAGGTGTGTACTAATGAAATTTGATAATGAGACATGGGTAGGTGGCTGGCATTTATTCTTTTAATACTGAAGCTAGAATCTATGATTTACATTTTATCCCTTCAGGGTGCATGGGGGAGTATATGTGGGCCCTAGAGAAGGGTTTTACTTTTTTTTTCCCCCCTCTTTTTTATATAATTAAATTATGAGACAGAACAATTGAGCCAGGCCTTTGCTCTTGTGAACTGATGCTACCTAAAGAGTATATTCTTATAATAATGCGACTTAATTTATAGTGCCAATTCAGCTTCTCTGAGGGCTCATTATTTAAAGTAACATAAAGGCAATTTTTTGTCTTAGATTTTTATTGTGATGGTATATTTAACTAATGGTGCGTTATGAGGGAACTCTTATTGGAGGCAGAAATTAGCATTACTTGAATACCAAATTAATTTATCATCCTCTGTTCTAAGAAAAAACCCCAGTAAATGAATTTATAATGGGACTGCTTAGTATCCAACTTTTTTCTCCTTGTCTTTAGAGGTGAGAGAAGAGTTGCAAATTAATATATATTGGAAATGGTCTTATGTTAGTGCAGGGAAGGATTTCAGCATTGTGTAATGTCTGTATATCTTGTATCTGATACATTTATGTATGTGTAGGCACATATTTATAAACCTACACAGACAAATGTGTGACATATCACGAAGACTTATAGAAATATATACACTAATACCTAAACACAAACATGCATATGTCTATGGACCTGTTTCTAGGCTACTGTAAGCCAGCAACAACCCTATTAACTTCTGCTCTGTGCTGAGGATCTATCCTTGAAGAAATTTTAGAAACACATTAGAGCTATATGAAGGGCATACTGCTCAGGGTGTACTCTCATGGTCTGACACATATTGATCTAAGGCTATGTACATATGAAAAGGGGAATGCTGCCTCATGTGATCCTGACCACATGCTTCCACCCTTGAGTCTTCCCTTCATGGTGCTTGTCATGGTGTGATTCTGATTCTTTGCTGGTCTGAAAGCAACCACCAAAAATTCCTTTGAAATTAGACCAGAGAATTTGCTGAATGCATCAAGGTACATTGTCCAGAGGCAGGCCAAAAAGAGCTGTGGGAATCTGTGCCCGTGGATGGACAAATGAGCCAGACCATTTCTTCACCTCACAACTCGAAGTTAGATCAGCTAAAGCTGTCTGTAAAATCTTAAGGTCTAAAGCATGGGTTGATTTCAAGTAGTTTTGTAGTTCAGATGAGTTAGTTCTGACAAACCATAGAGATCCGTGATACATCTTTTCTTTAGCCTTCTTGGAAGAGAAGTCCAGAGTCAGAATATTTATTTGAGAAAAGGATATATACTACATAGGACGTTTATGGTTTCTAGAACTGATAGTTAAAACTTTTAAAGATTAAATTAAGAGAATCTGTACCTTAGCAAGCTCTGAAATTTAACCTATGGAAATGCACAAGTTAGTCTTTGAGAGGCCTTTAATGAATTAACTATTTAGTGCTTTTTTTTGTGTGTGTGTGTGTATCGCCAGCCCTCCACCATATGCCTTATATTCACTTTGCATATTTGCAGCTGGCCATTTTTGCAGAACCCCTGCTGGTGTCAGTGGAGTCTGAACCCAATGCTGATGCTGGTCTACAGCATATCCTGAACAGCCCTCAGTGTGCGCAGGGGGATGCAGTGGAAGGAAGGAGAAGATTTCAGCAGCAAAAATGTGTGTTGCAGAGCTGTAGAGACCAATCCTTTGCCTCTGAAGATTGCCTGAGCCTTGGCACAGGGGTACCTTTGTGCCAGGATACTGTTTAGAAATGTAAAACTTAGAGCACTAGTGTCTGCTGCAACACCAGAAAATGTTGACTGGCATTTTCAGTAGCATTTTTTCCTTGTAGTTGTACCTCTGGATTTTTAAACCATGTAATAATACTACCAAATGATCATTAGTACTGAGTAAGCCTAATCACCATTTAAATGGAAACAAGTCATGTGAATAAAGGAGGAATATGAAGTTCATTATTTCACTTTGCAAATTGGTAACTCTGGGGAAATTTCCACTTTAATACGTTGTTTGTTTTAAGGTAATGACTAAAAGGTTAAGATAACATATATCCTGTGGATAACGTAAACAAGCATTTCTTTCAGCTTCTTTTACCTGAACAGGAGCTCATATGTTGTAACGTTTGTTTATTTATTTCTTTAATTATTCACACACTTACTTTGCCAAACACTTCAGTTTTGTCATCCTACTGCACCACTGTTGTCTGTATTCTTAATCTTTACTGAAAGTATTTGGTAATGATGGTGGTGTGTGTTAGTAGGTTGTTTTAATGAAAAGAGGTGGCAGAACCTAACCTTACTCTTTGGTCCTGTATTTTATAGAAACCTGTATTTTCTCTGGCCATATGTTATTTATTTCATTATTATGTTTACATCAAAAGATCAGTGAACATGCTCAGGTATTAGGAAATAAATCAGCCCTTGAATTTCAGAGGTACTTTGTATGACATGCAAGGGTCCATTTTACCTTAACCTTTTACTCTGCTATTTTGCCAGTGGCTATTGAACTGATATTAAAGTGTTTAGAGAAAGCATGCTCTGGATCTTTCACAATTCCTGAACAGAATCAGTACTTTTTTCCTGCCTTTTTTTCCCCCTTGCATTTTAGTGTTCCAGGGTAGAATTACAGTAGCTTAGCAATATTCATAGAATGGTTTAGGTTGGATATTGGGAGGAATGGGAAATAGTTCAGAAAATATCTTCCATGCTCATAAATAAATAAATTGAAAAGATTATCTGCAGCAGTGGCAGATTGATTTGGTGAGAGACTGGGGTCAAAGATTTTTACTTGTCTTAATGGTCTTCAATTAGAGCATCCTGCTGAGAAAGACTGGCATGTTTTGGCTCTGCCAGTGTCAGGCTGCACTATAAACATGCTAGTGCCTGAATTGTGAATTGCTTGCCACACAGATGAATGCTTGTCACAGTCTCTGGGAGACAGATGTCACAGCCTAGTGAAGGCCTCCTTATCATTCATGTGGTCACTTCTATTACCTCTGCTCGGACTGTGCTGACCTGCTATTAGTGACTCTAATTTAATTTCCCCCACCAGTGTCATGGGTTATTTCTTCCATTACTTTAGAGATTTAATTTACAGGGTAAACTCCATCATTTGAAAGAAAGGATTTTTCATGACATGAAGAACAAGTTCTTTTTGAAGATTAACATGGTGCTGGCTATTTATCTTGGCCATCTCTAAGGCATAAGGCTTTAACTTCAGCGAATGACAGTATGTTCATTTTTGGTGCTGTTTCCAAAAGATGTGAAGTATTCTATGTTTTCTCAATTCAGCTATATCACAAAAAATGATTCTGTGCACAGCATTATGAAAGGCCACTTACAACTTACAGTTCTGTTACATCTATAAATAAGCTTGTGGGCAGTTGATCCTGCTCTCACATTGAAAAGACTGACAGATAGACATGACAGTCTATTTACATGCACACATATTAAAGTGTATATCTAGTGTGTGTGTGGGTTGTGTTTGTGTGCTTTAAGGAAAGGCAAATCTTTATTAATTTTTCAGATTCTGACATACATAGAGTTTATGTCGTCAGTGAAGAGTTCACTGGGAGTATTTGTTATTCAGACTCTTTTGAGTAGCAAAGTAGGTCATGTTGCTATTTCTGTTCACATGAAACAGAAAGAATCAAGTTTTCTGTGTGAAGACTTGTGATTCTTAATTTATAATTTACTTTCTGCAACTGTTCTGCATTATTCAGTTAGAAATAAAGTTATCTTACAAAGGTCTTACTTGGAAGCTTTAAAAGGAATTTCAGAGTTTAACTGTTTCCTACATTTCTCCTTGTGTTAAGGCCACCTCTTGAAATTTGGTCCTAATTCAGTCAATAAGGGTGCAAACATTGCTTAGAGCAATAGGAAATGCAGCACATAATCTTTATCCAAATATTTTTCTTACCAATGGTCCTTGCTTTCCTCTCATTAAAATTGTCTTGGTTTTGTGTTGCCATATTTGAAGAGGAACATTTCAGCAAGGAGCATGCAGTAGGATGACATTAAATTCTGAAGATAGAAAAGTTCTAATTTTGTTGCAAATGAATTTGTTTATGTAAAAGTGCAACAAACAAAGAGTAAATAACTGGAGACACAGTCTGTTCAGTGTTGTGGATCTGCACACAAAAATGCAAGTGAAGGTTTCAGGAAGCAATGTTTATTTAGAATCAGGTTCTGCTGCTGCTTGCTTTGAAGCACATAAGTCACTGGAGAGCAGGCAGAAAAGAAAGGAATAAATTCTCCATGTTCTGGGACTCTTCCCTTACCTCAAGAGGTGTAATGTAGTATCTGTGGAGTCAGAAATTAAGAACGTGGTTGGAAGGGACTTCTGGATACTTAAAAGATTTTGAGGTAATGTTTAAAAGATACAACTCCAATTAGAGAATCTAGTCCATGAAGTATACTATATGTTTAACTATTTAAAATATATTTTTCAAACTCTTCAAGCAGTTCTTGTGTGTATTTAGTTGCCAAAATCACTACTAGTTGTACATTCACTTTAAAACAAATACATTATCTCTCTACTGAAATGTCTAGTCAAATGCTTCAGTGAACAGTTCTATTTTGAAGTTGATCTGAAAGTAATTTACAATGAAATAGGTACTACTCTTTTTGGTTTTTTACTGCAAAAGTTCAGGGAATGACATATTTCTTGTTGATAATTCTCTTCCTTTCAAGTGTCTCTGAGAAGAGAAGTTATGGCAAAAGTGGTATGTGTAAGGTAAAAGTAAAACTAGAAAAACTAACATCTCCTTTATTGAGTGCACAGCGTTTGAGCTTCAAATTAGTGTTTCAAGTTAGCCAGTGCCCCAGATTCAAAACATAATTGAGAGCTTTTTTTCCAGTTTCTGCTGACAGAGCAGTCCGAAGGAATGCTGACTGCAACAAGCCTCTGAGCCTTAGGCATGACTGAAGCTCACTTGACAAGATTCACTTACTAAAACCAATGTGTGTGATGAGATCCTGTCACAGTGGAGGGTGACAATAATGCAGAGTGGTGGAGAAATAAGAAAGGCAGCTGAGTCACTATATTTACAAGTCACTAATCCACTCCGGCTATAATCGCTTAAAAAGCCTATGGATTTGGACAAAATATTATCATCCTGACTTAATGTATCTGTTAAACAGAAATCGAGTTTTATAGTCAAAAATGCCTAAGGAGTAAGGGAAGGCGTTTATTTTAAAGTGTGGAAAAAATTTACAGACCTAACTGGGTTAGCTATTATGGACAAAGATCTCAGAGGGATTTATAGCCACACAGATATATCCAGTAGTATTGCTCATACAAGTCTTCTAGTACTGGCAAAAAATACCTCAAAACCCCAGCAACTAGACCTTAGGTTTTGCTAAAAGAATACAGATGTCTTTTATATGAGTTTTTAATGTGAGATGCAGTACAGTTGCACCCGGAAACCTTTAAGGTCTTACAAAATTTCATGAGCTTAAAATTGCTATAGAACAGTTTGTGGGTTTTTTTGGGCATATCTTCTCTTTTAACTCATGTAGTGCTGGCTGTGTGGGCTCCTCATAAGAAGAGTCTACTTGATATACATGCCAGAAACATTAGGTTTCTGCAAGAAGGGCCACAGAAGAGTGTGGACTTGGCTTCAGCTGTCACTAGGGTTTTGGCATCAAATGCCAGGACCCTGGGGAATGTGGTGGTCAGGAGGTTAGAACTGAATTGTTTGAAGCCAAACCTGAACAAAGTAACTATAGGAAGAAGGAGGAAGTTCAATATGGGGTTTTGTATATAATTTTAAAATGAAATAGAAAATAAAGCCCCCCAATAATTTAATATTGTGAGGGTTCATAGTTTTGCAGTGCATAGCAGGTTTTAAAGTAAATATATGAATAAGGGTCTTACTAATACCCTGGAAATATGAGGAATCTAGGGAAGAGGTGAAAAAAAGGAATACAGTTCACTGGATGAAATGAGTGGGAATTTTATGGCAGGTTAGGGGTGACAGCTCTGACTGTGCAAAATGGCAGATCTCAGGAAGAAAAGATGGGAATCTATGGAAATGGAAATCTCTCTGTTTCAGACTAAGGATGTTGAGAACTGCTCTGCCCCTGCTTGTATCTTTTTTGCTGTTAGAAATACAATAGCCCCACATGGACTGAAGATTAAAGGCTACATAAAATTCTGTAATGACAACAGCTGAATGGAGAAGTCAGAATCTAGGGAAGAGTGCACTGCTGATAACCCACTGGGTTCTGGTGGGGAAAAAAAGAAACCAAACAAGGAAAATTATTCCCTTGAGTTCTGAAACAGAAGCTGGAAACCACAACAAAAAGATCAATTCACAAAAACTCCGAAAGATAAGTCTGATTCAGCCACTGAAGAACATCTTGCTCCTAATTGGGATCATACTTGTTGAGAGTGTGAGCTGCAAGACACAAAGCAGCCCCTAAAAACAAAGAAGCAGCAATCCAATTTGTTTTAGTTTAACTTGCTATTCCATAATAAATGCCTGACTAAGGAAGACTTAGATAATTAAAACACAGCCTTCCACAAAGAGGGAAACACTCTAGATATAAACATGTAGATGATAATTTGTAAAATTAGGATTTAAAAGAATTATTAAAAGCAATTTAATTTGCATATTTAATACTATCCTTGCTACTGACATTGCATTCAGAGGATTCAATTAAATGGAGAACAAACAGAAAATGAAATTATAGTGAGATAGGTAACAGAGATGCACAATTTTGAGACACATTATAGCAACTAGACAGTTAACTTAGAAAATGCTTTTTTCTAGGTGCAGGGCAGAGTTACACATTTACTTAGCCAATGCTGAAAATACAGAGAAGAAAAGACAAACCCTTGCTTCAGAAAGTTCCAACTGGAAGGGAAGACACAATAGAGTGATTAAGAGGAGCATTTGGAGATGCTTTTTTTTGGAAAAAGTAGCAAAGCAGCCTGCTTCTCTCAGCCCAAATTTGGTTTTAAATGGGCTGAATGGGAATTGCTGAGGCTGCAAGAGTAGGCTTTAGGAGAAGGAAAATATACAAATAGCCTATATTTTACTTGATTGTCTGTGGATGTTACACAATTTTGGGTAAATTGCTGGAAAGCACTTTGCTCTGAAGTGGTTGCTGTTGGTCATTTTCAATCAGCCACTGTTCACAGTGGCAAGGGAGAAAGGGCTCAGTTAGATTGAGAAGTGCAGTTAGATTTACAGACACTGGGGAGCTGCCACCTGGGGATCTAGTCCTTGTGCACCTGGTCTGTGACATTCAACTTTAAAAGATGTGCTGAAGATCAGAACTCTCACCTCTTTGGACTGAAAGGGACTGAACTCTGAGAGAAGGTGTCTGGCATGCTGTCAGGTAATAGCACTGAAACTGTCTGTCAGCTGTAATTGATAAAGATTTTCTCTACCTCTGCTGGCAGGAGAGAAGTGGGAATGTGCTGGCAATAGCCCTGGGTATGTTTGTCATTGCTTCACTACGGGGAGGTAGGAGTCTCTTTGCTGAACTTCTCCCTGGTCTCAGATTCAAATATGACAAATAGTGTGATCTCAAATATTGATCGAGGACTGTCTGAGTGGGACAGTTTGTGCAATCTGTATCGTGATTGAACTCTCAGGTTTTAGATCTACCTATGGAACAGAAAACCATTGTTCCCATAGGATTCATTGGCCTTCTCTTTGGGGTGGTGATTAAATGTTTACATTTATTCATTTCAATCTACTGTTAATCCTTGATTCTGCGAGACGCATATAGTATTTGAAATATAGCTACAGTTCTTTAAGAAGTCGATTTGGGATTGTTACCAAGTGACCAAGCCCTTCTTCTTTGTCTTCTTGGAAGAGCTTGAGAATGTTATTTCACACTTAAGTATTTATTTTCCCTGCAATACAGAGAAACTAGAGTTAATCATGCTTTGATGCTGGAGACTGGACAGAACAATCAGAACTGGAACCTGTAAGCAGACGATGTGATTGCCAAATGTGACAGTGTGCAACAATTGGGCATTATTAGATCACAGGCTTTCTGGAGCTGGAGGTAACAACTATGGCCAAAAGTGTCTGGTACATGTGGTTAGAGGAGGTTAATGTTCCCTCTAAGGCTTGGACCCCACCACTGTTATCTATCTGTGAATTTCACCATTGGTTTATTATAATTTCTTCTCTAGGAGCTGCATATTCTCTAAGAGCTGCTAATCTTCTCAACTGCTGTTTTATAGTATTAGCACATCTATCATTTACAGCGTGTTTAGTCATGGTGTGATGTAATCTATGACTATTACCCTTTTAGAAAGTAGTTTCCTCTTAAAACAGATATGTTAACTTTCTGGGAATGTCGTGCTTGAGGACAGTAAATTGGATTAGGATCTCTGTTCTTATTAGGGGTGGTTTGTTAATCTGGGTAGTGGTGAAGTTTATCGTTGTATGACTGAGGATAAATGAATTGTGAAAATAAATATATTAATTTTAATATCATAAAGTGCTTGTAATGCAAATAACTTGCCATTTTATGATTGAAATAGATAGATGGAAACAATTTCAGTGGAAACAATTTTTATTTCATGCAGCCTGATCTCCCCCATCCATTTTGATAGCCAGCTATGTACTACTGCTCAAATAATCATGAAAAGAACTGTTGGTGTCCTTAAATTTAAATATGGATATATATGAATTAGATTCTTCCACAAAATTTCAACATATTTTCAGCATATTTTTAAATTTGCAGAATGAGAACAGTCCTGTTGACTTCCAGCTATGTACTTCCAGAGGCCAAAATTGAGCATATGCTTCAATTCTTGCACCTTCTTACATCTTCTATTGAATAAGCTGGTAATAGATTCTCAGATGGAATTTCAGAGTAAAGCACTGAACTACGAGAACAGTCATCTATTTCAGGTTGACAACTTTCGTGCATATAAATTTATTTTATGCAAAAAGGAAGTTTAATAAGAAATAAAAAGGTTAATTAATAAAAGAAAGCTTTTAAGACTTTCTAGTAACAAGTGTCTTGAATGAATATTCTGTTCTCCACAGAATTTGTTTGTATGTGTAAATTCTTACGGTCCCACAATTTTCTAACTTTTTATTTTATGTCTAGTACTTCATTTATCTTGTATTGAATTGTCCAAAAATTATTTTACAATAAATAGCCTTTCCCATAAAAGAAATTTACTTTAGATTAATAGCTGAATTCAGTATTTAAATACTTTGAAGGTAGATTAATGTTGGATTAAGTACTTGTGAAAACTTTCTGTTTCCCAATGGTTGTCTCTGAACACCAGAAGTACATTAACCAGTCACATCCTGAGAGTCTTTCAAAGACGTTGTCACAGCCACTGGCTTCTGATTGACTCACCACTTCAACCTAGTGTATCTCAAAAATTTCTCTGGAAGAGAAAGCAGCAGAAGTACTTATGTGACACAACTGCTTCCATTTTTCAGTTCTTCATTAGCTAACAGATGTACATAGCCTGAGGAAGAGCTGGGATCTGTGCCTCAGGTGAGCCTGTTTATCACAAAGAGGATCTCCTTGCCTCCTGATCACTTTGCCTTGGAGAAGTTAAGAACTCAGAAGAAAGATGCCATCTCCTCGCCTCAGCCCCAATGTCCAGGTATGATACCCATCAGGATGACTGAGAACTAGGGGCAGCTACTAGGCCGACTGAGTGTTCAAGCCCAGCTACAGCAAGAATCCACACTGTACATCTCTCTCTCTAAATATATATATATTTATCTCCCACCAACCATGATCAGTCGGAGAAGGGAACAGGATGAGGCTGTTGGCGCTGTGTGTATTCATGTGAGTGCTGAGTCCTGGCTGGGGGAAGGAAACTAAATGACATAGTTACCTTCCAGTGCTATAATAAACCAGCATTTTCCATTTAGTAAAATCATTTATTCACAAGCAGTCAAGTTGGAATTTTTGTGGAGGAGAAGCTTTTTGTTCTACATTTTTCTTTTATTCCTGATAGCATTCCCTTCCTGGTCTTTCTAATTTCTCAATAGAGGAGAGTAAATAATTACATATGATGGCATTAAAATGTAGGAAACAATCTAATTCCTTGCCATGGGAATTCAAAATTCCACAAGCATTTTCTTCAGTTTAACTCATGTTTAATCACAAATTCAATACTGCAACTGGGCATTCAGTAAAGTAGGTTGCCTACTGATTTTCAATTCAAGTCCCACTGACTTCATATCCATAGAGATATTCTTTATTTCCATGTTTAAAAAAAATAAATCCTTGGATTTATTTGTATTATAGTGAAGTTGCAGCATAGTTGAACTTGCTTTTCAAAGAACTGCTATACAACTATACATGGCATTTGTCCTTCTGGTGACCCTTTATTTTTGTGATTACAATTTTGACAGGTGCTTTTGCTTCAGGCCACTCAGAGACTTTACACTATTAACTGTGGTGACATTTTTCTCTCTTGAATTGTTCCAGAGAAAAAAGCTGATGAGAAAGTTCGGCTTTCCTTTTGTTTCTCTGTGTATCTTAAGGGCTTAATATTAGTGCCATGATGACAAACAAAAAGTTAACATTCACCCCTAAGTTCTTCAGAGGTCTGTCTGTCATGGCACAGATGTTTCAATGGGTTATGAAAAATTCAACAATGTGTGCCAATATATGTGGAAATTACCAATAATAATGGATTGAAATCCTGGTTAGTATTAAGATCCTGACCTAGATCTATAGCCCAAAGAAATCAGTTATTTTCTTTTTATGGGTTTCAAGGGGCTCTGAATCAGATTTTTGGACTATGATTAAAGAAACCTAGAGGACTTAGTTAGATAATGGTCTCACTGTAAATTTAGGAACATTTGGAAAAGAAACCTTAAAAACCATAAACCCATTACACATTTATTTAATCAGACATGACACTTGCTTTAACAGCTCAGGCAACATTTCATGAGAGACCTTTACTACATGTAGAATTTTACTTTTCTTTTCTGATTTATTGCTTTTTGTGTGTGTGTCTGAGCAATCTCTTTTGTTATGCTGACCAGGCTAACAACACTGGATTACTGTAAATCAAAAGGTTTGTCTTTGCCACCTTCAGTTACATTAAATATGCCATAAAACTTTTTATAGTTCTTGGAAGGTGAAAAAGCAATTGCCTATTGAAAGCTTGATATACTCTGGAGATCTGAATCAAATCTTTTTTTTTTTTTAAATGCTATGGGATTGAGAGAGATTTTCTGCGCATGAATAAATTAATTCACTGGTTATTAACAAAATCCAAGCATTCTTTTTCTACAAGTTACAAACAGATTTAAAACAATGTATTCATTCTCTCTGGCTTGATGTTATAGGGCCAAGTCTTATCTTACATGTACCTTTATTTGGATTAATGACTCAAAAGCATTAGTTACTTCTCTATTTAACACTATATTCTTTAAATAAACACATCTTCTTTATCTTCTTCTGTATGTGTGTACACATGTATTTATATATATATGCATAGCTATATAAATATGTGTATGTATGCATTTGTCTTATACTCATTTGTATTATTATTAGGCATCTAGCAAGACTGCTGGTGCTGAACAGTTATGTATTTTTATGCTAGAATAATTCTGACACTGAAAATAAGTTACTTGAAACTTCTCTATGTAAAATGGATAATGTGTAGAGAGGATGTCTGGTCCAGTGTTTATCTCATTAATCTGACTCTGAGGAGACCTGGATATGATTCTTTGCTTCACTACAGGTACCCTATTTGACCCTTGGCAAATTGCTATGCCCCTGTATCTCCATTGTTCAAGCTGCCAAGTGATTGAGGATGTGTGTTTTATCTCATTTCTCTTAATTGTGGGCAAAATACCATAATACATAGATGTTTGCCAAATGCTATTTGGACAC
>JAOXNG010000021.1:72158260-72206363 GCA_028566535.1 Scolopax minor
GGGACCCTTCATGTGGGCAACAGGGCTTGGGATCAGGGCAGGGGTGAAGGGTGGACAGAGGGGCCATGCTGGTACTTGGCAGAGGGGGGATCTGTGAATGTGCTCTGTCCCTGTGAACCTAGAGAGTGATGTGTGTGTGCTTGCTCGAGTGATCTTCAGTCTCTGCCATCTGAAAAAGAGGATGAGGAGAGATGGCCATCTGTGTTTGTGTTTTACATGAGTGCTGTAGGTGGGTGCAGTGGAAGACCCCACCTTGTCAGGCTGTCTGTGTGACCAGCTGTGTCAATGTCCACTGCACGTGTGTTTGCTTCTGAGGCAAGTGCTCAACTTTGCTACTGGTTCAACTTTCCACCAGTAGTCTGCAGTGCTTGGGAAAGAGCATACAAGTGAATTTCAAAGCTTTGGTGAAAGAGACTGTCTCATGAGGGAAATACAGTAGATGCCATGATTTAAAGTATCACTAGTTATTTAAAACCTTATCTGGACCCATGCCTTTTACATGTAACAACCCATGGTTTTTTTAATCCAGACCATTCATCCCCTTGTCCTATTATCATATTCTTAGATTTTTCAAGAGACATTTACATCAATTGATCTTCAGGCCAGAAACTGTGTCTACTTCATGTGTTTGCATATGTACTCCTAGGTGCACTTCTCAAATGCTGTCTAAAAATAAATAAATGAGACTTCATAGACATTAATAGAGTTTAATGAATTTATTTTATAATGCAAGTAACAGATTTTAAAAATACATTCTTATTCTATATTCTAACAATTACATAACTTCACTGTTTACCTTATGCCAGTTTCTAGGTTCAACACATTTGAATCAATCTGTCATACAAATATTCTTTAAAGCTTGATGGAAATCATAGAATCATAGAATGGTTTGGTCTGGAAAGGACCTTAAAGATCATCCCTCCAAGATAGTAGAGCTCATTGAGATCTCATCCATAAGAAAAGCAAATAGTACTCCTAGTCTCGAAACCAGGTCTATAGGTCAGTTGTCAGAATAACCAAAATTAACTAGAGACTGGACCAGGCATGTGCAGACCTGAACTCAGGACCAGGCAGTGATAAAGGCAAGCCTTTTCTTTTTCAAATCCTCCCTTGTATGACATCAGTTTTGTAGCTTATATATGAAATATTTAGCCTTATGAAATTCCATCCGTACTTCAGAGTAGCTAAGGGTCCTTAGTCTTTCCTGCTTTATCTACTCATAAAAATCTTTCAGCATTAAAATTGTTGATTATGTTGTTTGTCAGTCCTTAGAGAGAGAAAATAAACAAGAGTGTAAACACTTAGAAATTAATATCTATTACAATATTCATGATGTTGGCTGTTTCTTTTTACCAGACCAGTGGGGAGACCACAATGATTTATGGTTTCAGTGATTTGGATATAGCATTTATTAAAAGCTGTATTTAAAGTCCTCTGTGGGACAGTCAGTCCTACTGTCCGATTTTATGATTAGGAATGCAATTATAATGATTTTACCACATGAAAGGGGTTTCACTTGATTGAACAGTTAATTGTTGTAGAGGCTTAGACTCACTTTTCAGCTGATAAAGGACCACCAACCAACTCTCTGCATCATCTGCATTCTCAATTTTCCTTTCCCATGTTTTTCTCAAATGTAGACGAGCAACATTGATCTAGAAAACAACATGGCATTTTAAAACAAAGACTACGGCAAGGGTTTTGACTTTGGACTGCACACTTCATGGAAGGTACAAACCTTTTGTTATGTGCATTATTTGCTCTCTCCTTACAATACAGTTTTGTATCATGTTGGGAAGCTCCTTTTTCTCCTGTGGTCACCTTTCTTCACAGATGAGATGAGTTTCATTTCCAATTTATATAAAATATTAGACATTTTGGATCTAATTTTATTTCATGAGTAAACTTCTTACTGCACTCTGCACAGAGAGAAGAAACTGCCTGGACCATAAAGGTGAAAGGCAGCTACAACTTTGTAATTTCTTTCCCTATGGTTTTGTTGATTTGTTGTCTTTTATTTTTTTTTTTTAAATTAAATATTGATGTGTAGATGTGAAAGCAATATGAAAATTTAGAGTGAGTTTTGTTCAGGAAGAGCCTGTGTTTTTTAAATTAAATAGTTAATATTAACCATGATGTTAAACTGCTGCACAAAAAAGCTGTGTCTACATTAGTAAGCTGGGAGGTGCAACTGAAGGCAGACTCCTTGCTGTTGAGAATCTGACATCCAAATTACTTGGGGAGTTTACTGCAGATTTTCTCTAATCTGAGACTCTACAATAACTATCCATTATTAACTGCATTCTTGGCAGTCATCTTGCAGGTTAGTTTCATCCAAAACTAAACCAATTGCAAATTTATGATTGAAAAAATTATCTCAAAAGTTCAATCCTTGGTCTGCTAGCTTGCTGTTAATTAATTTTTTTTTCATATTTGCCACTCATTCTCCCTGTTCCAAAGACAAGTTTAAAAAAAGGGATCCTAAGAAGTGGAGGTTGCATTACTTGCAAGGAACGCTACTGGTGATTTCTCTTAATATTAAGATGTAATAACGCATCTGAACTATAGCATGGAAAACTGTCCTAGTTACAATGATGATGTCATTGATGACACTAATCCAAAGGATACCTGCAAAGCTGGACTCTTGCATCCACTCACTCTGCCCCATGATAAGGTGATGTAACTGTAATCCCTTCTCAGAATCAATGTGGTAAGGAAGGGCAATTAAGTAGAGTCATTTTGAAAAAAAACCAAATGAATCTGTTCTTGACCTTCATTTAACAAGAAAAGAACTGTGTCACAGCAGCAATTTAGTACAGTAGATTCATGCAGAAACTAACACATATTATGGCAGAACATAATTCCAAATGAGAAAACATGTAAAAGGACAAAATTATTCATTATAAGATGGCAATTGATGCATGAATTGCAGGAAGGGGAAAGAGCCAAGTTAATGAAGTGCCCTGGAAGAGTTTCAAAAAGTAAAAGCTCAGGAGAGAGTATTCTCTTAAAAGGTAGCTCCAGGATAGGCTATTTGTGAAGATGTAGTGGGATTTCCATACTTTCTAAGAGGAGAGAGTAATTTTTTCACTGTAGACTGTGAGTTGACTAAGATTTTATATCTTTGCCTCTATTGGTTCAAAAAGAAGTTAGGGCTTGCAGGGAATCCCTTCTTCGTTGTTTCTTGCAAGGAAAAAGTTTAAATTTTTTGTTTTCCTTTTTGTTCTACGCATTAAGCAACTGTGTTGTAGCTTCTATTTCTTCAGCAAGTGGAAACAACTACAACTCAGACTAAAGTGAAGAAAGGGTATAAAACAGGGTGCCAGACAAACTGAGTGACTGTATCTTCCTTCAAGGATTCCTATCGGATCCCTGCTGGAGAATGAAGATCAGTCAGTCAAATACTTGCCAAGCAGTATCTAGCTCACATAATCTACCCTTTTTTGTGCTGTTCTACAAGATTTATGGCTTTTAGTCACCTCTCTCCAAGCTGCATAGCAAAAATGTATAATTAAGGTTAAGTTGGACGAGCACCCAGAGTATGAAGGCTGTCAGAATGGTTAATATCAGGGCAACCCTCTGAGATACAACAGAGATGTGAAATGTTTTCCTTCTGTTGAACATGTCTTAGAAAAGAAACATTTTTCATGTTGCTTTTCCATGTTTGGAAAAGAAATGGTTTTCAGCTACTCAGGAACAGTTCTGTTAGGTTACTGGCAGACAGTTACTTCATCCTTTTCTGTTGCTGTCAGGCGTCCTGGGACATTGGTATGAAATGAAGTTGCTTACTTTGAGCAGGTTTGTCAATTTTTGCAAGAAAGAGGAGGAATTGTTCACCTTAGGCCAACTCCTCTGCTGTGGCAGTGCGGGCTGTGGAAACTACATGTGGCCTTAGAGATAGGCTGAGCAAGAGGATCTTTAAAGGGATGCTAAGAGCAGGCTGTTGTTCTTCCAGGATTTTGGGCTATGGGAAGGTAGACAGATGACTCAAGGAGCAGCTGAAGGCAAAGCTGAGGTTTGGCAGCCTCTGCAGCATCTGAGTGTGTGGCATGGTGCTGAGAGACAGCAGGCGTCCTGCAGTCCTCTGGAACCCAAGTGCTTCTATATGATGAAAACCTTGCATGGGGAAGGCCAGCCTACTACATTTAACTAACTGTTCAACAAAACACCATCTAGGTCCTCACTCAGCTCACCCACATCTTATTCCCAGACCAACTACATCCTTTTTTTTTGATATTTAACATTCACAGTAGCCTCTAACTTGGTTTAGAATTGCATCTACTATAGTGTTTGCTAATTTTGAAAACATATTGGTCAGATCTGATCTCTCAGCTACTGCAGCTGACTGTGTTTCAGAAAACAATCTGGTTCTGCAGAACGTTTTGAAAAAGCTGTTGTCTGAGAATGACTGGTAATAAAAGCACAGCGGATATAAGAAGGCACTATAAATCATAGATGTGAAAATAATAAACTAATGTACTGAGCAATCAGCTCCCTAAGATCTTAATATTCCCAGTTTACACTGTAAGAGTAAAATCAATGAATTATTAAGTCCTTGAAATATGAGTTTGTGTTTTCTTCTTTCATACAATATATTTGAGACAAATCTAACAGCAGGTGACATGGGTTAACATGACTATTTCTTAGAATTGAAGATCAAACCACACTACAAGAAAAAAATGAAAGATGCTAAAACAAAGCCAATATAGAGGTTTTGATTGACAGGGAAATCACCAAGTGGTGATGGTGAATGAAAGAGATGATGGTAGACAGAAAAGGCTCAGAGAAAAAAAATTATAAACATGAAAGCCACACACTTATTTGTCATCAAACCTGTCATTGCTCTAGTTTTATTCTGTTTGTTCTACACCCCTTGTGTTGGAAACACAGCTGTGATGACTCCATCAGACTCTTATTGGAGTCTGTCCCCGCCACTGTTACCAATCCTCCTCGTGTGAAGCTACGCCCTGTAGGATTCAAAATTCAACCAGGGCTCACATGGGTGACAGGGTGCGGCATCTGTACTGGAAAAAATTATGTGGGAAAACAATATTCTGAAATGTTATAATCTATTTCCACAGTATAGCCCCTCAATATAAAAAAATTTATTTCCATATTGTCCATTTCAATAAAGAAAAATGCTAATGCAGTGTAATTTATTTGCAAGACAGTAGCAAAATTATTTTAAAAGTGTTTAAGAAATTATTTTAAAAAATAATTTTGAAGTTCACAGAAAGATTACTCTGGATTTTCACAGAGCTGCATGTATAAATTACTCAGTTAACCTACCAGAAATTACATCTAGTGTATAAATTACCCAGTGCAACTTTTATATCTTTTTTCTGTTTTTCCATTATGCTACTACTGTTACTCTTATTTCTGATGAGTTACCTTTACAATTTTCACACTTGCTTGACCTTTTAGACATTGCTTAAAGAATTAGGAAATCATGTCATATTATCCAAAAAGTGGATTCAATTGCATTATTCCTTTATGTGAATGGTTTACATTTAATGCAGCCAGCAATGCCTTTATCATCTGGAAATGTAAGAAAAATGAAACAGAATGATTCAAATTGTACCTGCCTATTTCCCCTTAAAATAATATCTCATGTCGATGTGGCTACTACAGTAATAGTCTTTCTTCCAGTGAGAGTTCAGTACAAGCAATTTGCTCAGCAGCAAAGGTGCTCAGGAGATGGATATGATCTGCATTCATTAAATAAAAATCATTTTTAACATAGTGTTTGTAGATATTTTAAAGCAAGCATACTGAATGCCTTAAGAGTAGCTTTCCTGTTTCCACTGTCCATTACCTTTGTATGATGAAGAAATTAATAATTGCAGGATGTACAGTACAGTAAAGACCAAATGTCTCTGTCATACTTAGGACCATATTTTCCAGAAAAGAAGGCCTGAGAAGTACAAAAGTACTAATATGCCTAAACCCCCTTGTTTTGTGTTTTAGTGTGTTTTAGTATGTTTTTGACAGAATAAACACAGTTTCAGCCTGCTCAGGCTGCCTAATACTTTTCAGTGTGAAACTGCTAAACATAGAGTGGAACGTGGTTGAAATTCTCCATTATTAGTGGCAGCTCAGAATGGAACTTTTTGAAAGAAGTTACACAAAAGATTGGGGTTTTTTTCAAAGTATAATTAGAAAAGAGTATGTAACTTAAATTAATCTTACTTGTTTCACTGAAAATCTGGCAGAGGAAACCAGATGCCTTGGACTTTTGGATGGGATTTCTGATGACTTGGTGGAAAAGTGGCTGCATATGACTAAGCTATAAACTGTTTGGATGAGACTTCTGGACATTTGTAAGTCAAGCTCTTTACAGATACTATCTGCATGAAGATATCGTTTACACTATCGTCTTTCCACCATAAAGGGACAATCTATTCACATGTGTGTGAATGCCATTCTCCTCACAGCATTACCTCAGCACCCTTCTGTGACTTAAAAGGGGTCTTGAGGCTGGTTCTACCATTGTACTGGGCATAAGAAACAAGTTAGGAGTTCTTTTCTCTCTTGTTATCCTCACCCTTCCCTCAGACTCAATAAAGCTAAAATCAGGCAAAGTCTGTGTCTGTAGATTTAAAGTTAAAAGCTCACATCATAAAGCCAGAATTTTGAACAGGCAGACTTAATGGTAGACTTATTTGTTCAGTTTATTACTTTGACAGAGTTTGCTTATAATCCTTTTACCTGTATTAATTTTGATGTAATATGTCTTTACACAATGGGCATGATATGAGCTAGACTTCTGCTTAGACAGGTCCTCTCTGGTATCAGGGAGGAAGTCTATATCTAATAGATTATTATGGGATTTGGGTTCCAATTTAAAAATGCAATAATGTTGCTGTGACAGACTTGAGAAATATTAAAAACAGGCCAGAGTGCTCATCATGAGATTAGAAGCCATATAAGCTAAAATGTAGGTGTTTTTTTCTGACATTGTTTACAGTTCTCTCTCTATATTGGGGGATATTTTTCCTTTAACATTCTATGTCTATCTTACACCTTGGAATATACATGACTTTTACTAATTTTCAATAATCATGCCTGTATCTGTTTAATCCTGCTAACGATTCTACACTGGAATGATTTTTATACTTCTTTTATTTTCCTATTGATGCTTATATCTGTGTTTTACAGAAATTGTCAGAAATGAGAAAGTTAAGATAAGCTATTTAGTTTTTCCAGTTTAGCTAAATCATTTTGTGTGGTGTGACCAGCAGTCAGAATACATCTTGATGCATGCAATAGCATAGTGTGAGCTTTTCTGATTTTTTTAAATACTTTTTTGCAATAGTGTTCCAAAAAAATTTATAATAAAGTTTTTTTAAAGACTTTTTGCAGTCATTCTGCAGCACAATGTGCAACCGTTTCTCCTCTCTACAGGAGATGGAAGCAGGCAGAATCGGCTCTTCTCAGCAGAAAACTGTCAAAAGCATTTTGTCTGCCACAGAACACAACATCCATCTTTGTTTACTGCTTTTCAAAAATGAGCTTTACATGAAGACACTCATTACAGAATAAACATTATATTTATTTATGGATATAGATGTAGCTAGATATAGATAGAGATAAATAAACTTTGACTCTAACACCTGGTGCAAATTTGAGATTCAAGTAGAGGCTTCAAATATTTTATTTTCATTTCTTGAAAAGAACACAATAAGACAAAGCTTATGATTGCAAATGGAGGGTTATATTTTTACAGTGAGCCCTTGGCATCTTGGTGAAGTCAGCAGAAACTTACAGCACAGGGCGTTTTAAAATTTTTATTGCAGTAGCAACAGCTCCATGCATAATGGTGGTTTACACTTGAATAAAGAATAATTGCAGATAATGGGTCTGTCAGCATGAACGGATTAGGGGTCTCAGCAGTGGTTCCATCATCGCAGTGAAAATACTAATTTAAAATCCCGTTTCCTTTCCTTTGACCTTATGCCTCATTACTTTAATGGCACTAAGAGTTAATTTCTGGCAGAGTTATTTATTTATTTATTTATTTTATTGTGTTACCTTGCTTGGTATATAACACTGCATTTTTTATAAAGGTACATTATGTCTGTTATGGCATTTGGCATTTTATGGTTTAGTTCTATGAAAGCTGTCTCCTTATTTACCAGTTTGAGGTCTGGCAATGAGCAGATGGTGGAAGATTTGGGTAATCACTTGAAATGTAAGAGGAATACAAAGACTGAGGTCAGACCGCTTTGCCTTCTTTATGGGAAGGCAAAGAGGAGATATTCCTACTCTCACCTTTTCATAGTTTGCCTCTTTGATAGGAACACATTATGAAATGAGCTTTTCTAATGGCTATTCCACTATGTATTCAAATATATTATTTATAAATATAGTGTGCATATTATCTCATAGCAATTGTGTAGAATTATATTTTTTCACTTGCAGTGTCTTATTTAAAAATATGAACTACCAATCATAGTTTCATGTATTGTTGCCATTTGGAAGCAGTTTTGCATAGAAATTAAGGAACTAAAGTACACTCACAGGAACAAGATATTCTACAGCACATCCTGTGGGTCCATCTAATGCTTCTCTGTAGAGTAGAGGAGAATTCAGGGGAAGTTTTTTACCCTCTGCTGAAGAAAACACGTAGCATTTTCTGTTTTGCCACAGCTGTTGTTTTATGTTTTACTTTCCCTGCAGATTTGTGTGACTGAGTGCTGATGGTGGAGGATCTCTGCCGTCTGGTAAAGGAGCTGTGGGATGAGGTGCAGTATCGGAGATGACGAGAAAGAGAGCAGCTGGATCTCTTCTGAGACTGCAACTTCAAGATTCTGAACCCCCCAGCTGCACTGAATAAGAGGATAGTCTCTGCTTATCAGGTTGGGAAATGGAGACTCCCATGAGGGTGAAAACTGGGGGCTGGCAGCCCCAGGAAGGTGGTTTCCTCTTCACCTGCAGATTTGCAACTGCACAACAGGACTGGACGGGGAGCTGGGAGCTGTGTCCAGTGAAGCATCAAAGGCAGCTGAGACTAAGCCTTGCAGCAGCACCTTGATCCTGTTATAAGATTTAATCTGAGTTAACTCAAACAGATTGTTCATAAAAATAAAAGGATTCTACAGTTTTCTGACATAAACTCCAGAAAAATTAATCAGTGCAAAATTACTAAATAAATATCTGATCAAAAAGAAGAAAGTTTTTGTTTGACTTTTTTTTTTAATTTTGTTTGTTATCTTTTAATGTGGTTTCCTGATATTAAAATTTTATTTAAGTATAGGGAAGTTTATAGCTGAGTATGAAGGAAGATTTACTGCATGAAATTAAATATAAACAGAGTCAAAGTGAATACAGATGTATTTCCCTGCTTGTAATATAAGATAGTGAGCAAAAACAAGCAAAGAAATTTAAAAATCCTTAAACAAACAAGCACACTGACCATTGTATCAAATATTTTAATGGCTGAACTGCTTTTAGAGTTAAGAGCTAAGAAATTTCATTGAAAGAAATATCTCTATGGCTCTTAATTCTTTCCTGAGTCCAGGCAGTATTTGTCTCTGGCTCTTGGAGGCCCTACTGAAACAAAGGACTGCTTCTTAATTCACTACTCTTTTACTCTGCCAGTAGGAGAGAAGGACAGAAAAATAGCAAAGAATAAAGGTAGCAGAAAAGAATTGCAGGAATGAGAGAAGCCAGGCCAGAGCAGAAAAAATTGAATCAAATTTCCAGTCAATGAAATGAAATGGAAAAGAGACGTAAGGAAAAGTGAGTAACCACAGGCGAAATTGTGCTGCCCCTGGTGAAGTCAACCAAAGCTGCTTCTGAGAACATGATGAATGCTTAGGAACTGCAGGAATCAGTCTGCAGATTGTTGGAACAGTTGAAACAAAGCTCATGGAGAGAAGAGAAAGGAAAAAACTTAAGGAGATTGAAAAAAGCCTGAGGGGTACTTGAGGAAAGATACGTCTAGAGAGAGAATAAGTGAAAGACAAAAATAGAAAGAGACAGGCCAGATTCTCAGCAGGGGATGACAATTTAACCCATCTTATGGGCTGTTCCTGGCAGAGCTGTATGTAGAATAGTGGTAAATAAATGACAGAATCATGACAAATCACAAAATATATTATATTTAGCATCATTAGCTGAAGTAATATCTATGCAACTATTCTGGACTATTATTCCATTCCATATTTTATTTTGGGAATCACTCTTAGTTTTTGGTATAAGAACATAACAAGCTGGTATTATTATTATTATTATTATTATTATTATTATTATTATTATCATCATCATCTTGGTATTAACTAACAGATTTGCTGTAAAAGTGTCAAAAAAACCCAAATGCAATATTATTTTTCGAAAACTGATTTCTCATTTACATGTATGGGTTTAGTCCATTTTACCAGGAATTGCTGTCGTTGATTTTTTCCACGTTATATCTTTTTCTATGTGATAATTTTTGAATGTTACATTTACTAATGTTCCTTTTGTAAATCTCAATGTGTTTTTCATCAGTCATTTGTTAAGATTATGTAGACATATAAATTACAGTTTATTGATGTAAACGTGTTATTCTACTAAAGCAAACACATCCACACAGATCCATTTTCCACCTGTCGTTCCAAAGATGATGTATGTTAGAGGTTTACGTTCTGTAATTGTAGGTGTGAAAGAGCAAAAATTATTTTAAATGAGCAAATACCTGTTGCAAGCTTTAATAGGATTATGAAGAGCAATAATTAAAAAACTATTCTAAGTATCCTTACAGACAGGTTCAAATAGGCATTTGGAATCTAAACTAATTTTGGCTGTGGCACCAAATTTGAGCATGATCTGACGTCCATTGAAATCAATAATAAAACCATCATCCAATCATTTAGATGCATTGCATTAAGTATTTTTGTGTAGATACTCATTACTCACAACTTTTAGAATCCCAGAACTTCTGAAAGCCAGTCACTTATCTAGGCAGGAATAAATATGTTCTAACTTCAAGTACTCAAACATGACAATGATACTATAACTTATTATGTCAAAAGTCCACTGCTACTCATGTCTGCCCCCTATTAAGTATTGGCAATTACCAGTTTTGTACTGAATCCAGGAACCAGAAGGTAAGATACTAGAACTAATTTTTGTTTTAGAGACCTAGACTTAATTTATCAGCTAGTTAGGATAAATTATCAGCAAGTAGCTCATATTGACTAAGAAACATTCCATGTTTTTCCTCTGTGTGTATGTGTGTGTGTTATTCATGGAGAGGTTTTTGCACGATAAATGTTATCGCAGAGTAGTAGTTTGGTTGTTAGGTTGATGTGCATGTGACAGTACTGAGGTTTCAATTATCTACTTGTATCAATCAATCTTTTACTTTCCAACACTGTTGCCTGCAGTAATGTCACAGCTTTTCTGTCAGACAGGAGAACTTTGCGGGAAATGTTATTCATTACAGCTGCAAATCTGTCACTGCGCCTGGCATGGCTTGTTAATGACAACATTTATTTCAAAGAGCCGTGTTTCGCTTTGTTGCTGGAGAGTTGACTTTGTGATCGTAAAATATAATGAAATGCCAAGAAGATGAAGTGAATGAAGTTTGCCAAAAATACAGCTAAAGTGATTCAGATCTACTAAAAAAAAATACACACACAAAAATACACTCTTTATATTTTGTTGAAAACATTTAATCACTTACTAGGAACAGGAACATGGCAGAGGAAAAATGTTGGTTAGAACACTGTACGTAGAGCAGCATGCACAAACTGCAAGTTAGAGTTTCATTTGCCTTCTTCAATTCATAGTTCTGGAAAGAAAAAAGGCTTTTCAATCAATGTTTTGAAATAAATAAACATAGACAAAATCCAGCTCCTGTACTACTAATACTGAGATGTCATCTTTTTCCCTCTGCCCCTTCTTAAAGGACTGGACCATCTTTCATATGAGGAGAGACAGTCTCTCTTTATTTAAGTGTCATTATCTTGATCGATAAGTCTTCTTGTCTTCCTTGTATTTTCGCTGCATCCTGTGGAAGAGGGGAATAAGCCTGGGGCTGGGTAGGTGTTTGGCTTCTGTCCAGGGTCAACCCACCACAGAAGGGGTTTTCCTAACCAGAAAGCAGAATTGAAGTCCTTACATACTGTCATTGTTCTTTAAAACTTAAATTTCTTTTCACACAATTAAATTCTGTCCTTAGAAATAGTGTTTGCAGTCAAAACCAAGCCAGACAGTTACACTTTCGTAATTCAGGACACTGGAGTGCACTTCTATTCTGGACTATCTTTACTTTTAGTAACTCCACTGTGATGCTTAGTTCTAGCTCCTGAGCTGATCTCTGTGGCCAACTGTGTTCCTTCTGAGCAGAAGCCCTGCAAACTGAAACTGAAATCTCAAACTTGTTTTTTCCTTTATCATGTCTATGGATTCACACTCAAGAAATTAACAACCTTATATAAGAAAGTGAATGTCTAAAAATAAAATACAGTCACCCTATAGGGTTAAATTTCTTTCAACAGTGGGTGTGAAAGCTTCAAACTGAAAACACATGCAAATATTAGCGCATTTGTCCTGTTTGCAGACTCACATTGGATGATAGTGTTTGGACCAGTACTATTAGCAATGATTGTGGATGCAGTAGAAGTCTGAAGTTACATGTGAATTTCAAGTACCTTTTTGAAATTTTCAAGTATCCCCTCTGACACTCTTTCAGGGTCTTTCAGAAAAATATGATGTCCTTGCTAGTAAAAATTGGAAGTGACATTCAAAGAAAAAAAAAAGAAAAAGAACAAAAAAGAAGTCTACTTCAGAAAACATGTAATTCTATATCGGTCAGAAGGAAAAGACAAATGTTAGCTATTCACATATAATACAATTGCAAATGTCAGTTATTCACATATTGTTTCCAAACACAGATTAGTGTAGGGTCAACATATGTTAGTTGTGAAACAATATTCCAGCAGAGCATGGAGATGGAGAGACTTATTGATTAACTGAATGAAGAAGAAAGAATTATCAGTAAATTGATTATTATATAAGTTATATTCATGTCCTAATGCTATAGCAAGGGCATATCACCTGCTATTCCTCACACCACTCTTCATAATATCTCTATTGTAATATATGTAAGGACATTTCTTAGGACACAGAAATGTACTCAAGTATTCTTAGTGTAAACTTCAGACTTAAACAGTCAACCTGTGATGATGTTCATTGAATTAATTTTTTTGAATTTATGTCTGCTAATCTATTGCATATACCTGAATTAGGAGAAAAAAAACAACCACAGAATACATGAAAAATGTAAAAGAATGCCCACAAGTTTTACCAAAAAAAAAAAAAAAAGTGCAAAGTTTTAGCTATAGACATCTACAAATTGCTTTTGGATTTTTTCTCAACATTGTATTGTTCATGAATTTCAATAAGAAGTAAATGATCCACAATTTACAGTAAAGGACAGTTAGCAAAATCTGGATGTGAGTAACTGCTAGAGGTTTTGCTTTTGATTCTTTGTCATAACCAGTAAAAGAAGCCATTTGACTTTAGAAATAAACTTTCCATTAGATTACATTAGATTGGACTCATTCTATTTCCCTGTGCAAATCTGTTGTGTGGAGAGCAATCAATAAAATATAACTGGGATTTATACTAGGCTTTGCCCTGTGCCTTTACAGAAAACCATAAGGGCATCACAGATAATAAATTTAATAAATACATGAGTGCAAGAAAAATGGAAATATTTCTATTCTCTGTACATAGAGTGGAATTCCTTAAATGTTCTGTACATGTGATAAGAGAATCAAATGCAACCAACCAAACAAAAAAATTCATATTAATTACCTCATTGTTTGATTTCTTTTTCTCTCTGGGATACCTCAAAGTAATTTAACCTATAGTCTTATTGATCTGTTTGTCATCTGAGAATACCGTCTTGTGAGCTTTGGAGCTCTCAAAGCATTCATTGTTAAATAAATAAATATTTATTAAAAATGGACAAGCTGAATAATTGGTGCTTGCTAGTTTTCCTAGGAGATAAACATGAACTTTGTCTAGACATGTTGATTGTAATCCATCAAGCAATGATTAAAGAGTAATACTCTCCATTATTCAGAGAGAATATTAAAGTCATACTTGAATTACAATTAGAATTCTTGAAACAGAAATCATAGAGGGATGTAGTTCTTTATATCTTTTCACTGAAACAAAAGTTTTGTGGGAAGACTTAGGTGAGAGATGTACAACTGGACTTCATATATTCAGCCTCAGAATTCAGCAAACATATAACTTAAAATAAAACAATGCAGTTGGCATAGTTCTCATTCTATACATAAATATAGCCTACATGTAAAGGAAAAGTGCCATGTTAATCAAGATATAAAGCAAAATTTTTGTGAACAAGGCATCTTCCATGCCCATCTTCCAGTAGAGGAAATAAAGAATACGGTATTGAATTTGAGTGGTTTTACATTTAAAATGGGATGTATAGTCAATTTTGTAAAGTATATTTGAGAAGCACTCTTCCTTCTTATCCTTGAGAACCCTCTTCTGACCCTTATTTAAAGGTCAAACACATGTCAGGCTATACAGTACTTAATCTTAAATGAGAAACTGCATATTTAAGATGACTAAAATGTTAGGCAGACCAGCTGAAAACATTAAAACTGATTTTTATCTCAACTGTCATTTTGATTCCCTTGGAAGGCTCAATTTAATATGCCAGTAACAAAGTTACATGTTTTGAGGTTTCTCTCATAAACATGCCAAAGATAACTTCTCACATGGTACAATCATATATTTAGACAGTCACAGTGGTTTATGTGGTCTATACATCAGGGAATGTGGAGAAAGAAGATGTGAGTAATAACGATGATGTTAAGTCTGGTCTGTCCAATCCCCTAATTTAATTGACTGTCTGTAGGCCAGACTGCCACCCAGCCTTCATGGAGGGCAAAGACAACGACCTTCCCAACCACCTTGGAAAATGCACCTTGTTGAAAATCTTTTGCCAGCTTTAGATTCTGTTTCATTATATTCAGAACTACTTCAACATATTGGCTGCCGCCTCTTTTTCCTAATGTCCTTGTACTACATGCCATTACCCACAGAATGGCCAGGATTGATCCCTCTTTGGATTTTTTAAATACTCTTCTTAACAAGTTAGTGTCTTGTGCCTTTTAGTAAATTACCCATTTCTCTAGGAAATTATTACGAATTAATTTCATATCTTGTGGCTGAATTTCCTCCCTTGTTCAAAGCTGCGTCCCTGCTCAAATACGCTCTCCTCTTTGCTACTTGAAAATGCTAAAGGCATTCTGATAACTTTTTAGATTACTTAGATACTGCTATATAAAGTTCTTTTTTATCATCTATGGTACCTCTGTAGACCTGTTATTTCTTTCTTTAAGAAGAAGGAGATCTGTTAATGGAGGATTGTTTCTGTTTGCAGATCTAGGCACCAATGTGGATTTATTTCCTAGAAATTTAAACATCTAACAAATCACCTTTACTCTGACTTGTAGTGCTGGCAGCCTAATCTAATTATTCTCTCTTGTAATATGTTAAAATGCACATCAGAAAACTGAAACTTGTGTTTCTGTCTGTGATTGCAAAGACCATATTTAACAGGCTGAGAAAAAATTTTCCTGTTTCCAACACAAATACAGATGAATAAGTAATCTGCTGGCCTAGTTCCAATTTTTCCTCAATCCCTAATGAACTTTTTAATTCTTGTTTCTAAGAAATATATCAAAATGAGAAATCTGTTTCTAATTATTCTATTTCTAGTGTATATAATTTTCCTTTTTAACATATTAGTCCAAGAAAGGTCATCTTCTAAGGGGACATGCTTTGTCCCAACCTGACTTTATAGACGGCATAAACATGAGAATATGGTTAATTCTCCCCTGTGAGGGAGTGAGTTACTCCAGACAATTGAAAGTACAGGCAAAATTAAAATGTAGGAAAGTGGCACACAGTTTACATGTGTCACCTTGCTCTACCTGGGCTGTTATCTCTACAGAACGGGAGCAGGCTCTACAAATGTGGACAAGTATGCCTCTTATACTAATGTGGACTTTTCTTCAAGCTACTGCAGGTGACCTGTATAGCTCAATTCCTCAGTATGGTTTGTCATGCACTTTATTGTTCCTCAACTCCATGACCACCCTTCACAGACTGACAGAATGGTAGTGGTTGGAAGGGCCCCTCGGAGATCACCTAGTCCAACCCCCCTACCAAAACAGGGTCACCCAGAGCAGGATGGACAGGAGTGCAACCAAACAGCTTTTGAATATCTCCAGAGGAGGACACTCCATCATTTCTCTGGGCAGCCTGGTACAGTGCTCTGTCATCCTCAAAGTTATTAAGTTTTTCCTCATGTCGAGGTGGAATTTCCTGTGTTCCAATTTGTGCCTGTTGCCCCTTGTCCTGTCTCTGGGCATCACTGAAAAGTCTGGCACTACCTTCTTGACACCTACCCTTATGAAATATCAATTTTACAGCCTGGAAGAGTCCCCAGACTCTTGATGGCTGCCTGCTGCCTGTCTGGAAAATCTAGCCTATATCATCTTTCTACCTCACTGACATAACCCTGTAGAGGAAAAATATTGTTATTCACCCATATGCAGAGCTTTAAGCTGTTAACTCAGTGTTGGGAGAGACCTGCCCAAAGATCAGCTGCTCTACCACAGCCTCCTGCTCAAAGTAACTGAACCCCTGCTCAACTCAAAAGCCTACTTCTAGCATATACACCCGTCCTGAAGACCTTCCTACAGTTGTGCTCTAAAGACAGTGAACAAGCACATGGTCTTCAGGTTGCCTAATTAGCAGAGAAGTCCTCAAATATGTGACAATATTCAGTGGCAATACTTCATGCTGACTATCCAGCTCTCTGTACAGGCTGGTTGGCTGGATGGTATTTCCAGGATCGCACACAACTGTATCATGGTTATGTTTATAGATTATGTTATGCATGGATTGTGTTATGGACCATGCATTTAGCTTCTTTTTAGCCACCTTTTTGTAGATTAGCAAACATATTGACATGGTAATATAACAGCTATGATCTTCTTGTCTGTGTACTGGAGGTTTCAATTTCTGAGTGTTTGTTGTCTTCACAGTTTTTTGAACTGCATTAACTATAGGAGAAAGTCTCAGAAGAAAAAAAAATAAGAGAGCTAAAGTAGAATAACTTGAGTGGAAAAGTATAGCTGCTGCTTACAAATGGAGAGTTCATTAAGAATTCTCATTACAAAAATGAGATTTAAATAGCCCTAGAATTAGCCGTGAAAAGCAAAGGAAATGCTGTGTAGATCATATGAGTGCAATGTGCTTTTTCCAGATGGTTAGATCATACCCTCATTCTCTAGAAAAATGAACTTGCTCTTAGAAAATGTTGTTTACTATAAGAAGCAATGTTAGGTCTAGTGAGGTTTTTTCATATCTTAAAACTGCTTATGCATAAGAAGCCCACTTAAATCACATGAGCATTACTCAAAGTGTAAAGCAACGAAAGACCAATATGAATGAAGCCATCTTCCTCAATTTTTTTTATAGAGTAATAGCTTTTAATGGTGAACTATTAAGTTCCTTTACCATGATTTCATTAATATCAACCAGATCACTGAAGTTTCTTGAATTAATCTCTCTCAAAAACTTCATGTATTTTATATAAAAAAAAATCTGAATTAAAAAATAGTCGTTCATGGAAACAGTCTTGTTTTCACTCCATGCTTCCAACACTTATAAATTGCTTACTGTTTTAGAAAAAAAAAAAGAAGAAATATGTCTCTCTTTTTCAGTGTGGATTTCTCTTGTTTCAATTTGTGGACGTGAAATGTTTATAAAGAGCATATGGCAAGGGGAAGAAGAAGTAAACAGTGATTTCTCCTTTCCCTTCTCCCTCATCTGTAGAGAAAGTATTTGAAAAATGAAATAATGATGACTAGGTTCTAGTCATTCTGTGATTATCTGCGATTTTCCCCCAAAACTCCAGTTTATGAGCAAACGTCTTTAGGTGTGGACATTAAATCTAAAGGTAATCAAAACACAAGACATGATGTCAGAAATGGAATTTTTAGAACTTAATTCCTCTGGGTTTTTATTCTATACACATGTTCAAGTATCACATTAATCTTTCAGATTTTACTCTTAGAGGCTTTTTTGCCTGTTGACAAGAAACATTTTAGTTTCCCAGTCATTCTCAGAAAAAGTCAACTACATTTTGCAATCTTAGTCCTAAATATATGACCCTGCATTTTGTTGTATTGATACATATGCTTAATAAGAAATTTATTAAGAAATTTATGCTGTTCAGTACCAGTGGCCTGGTTTTATTATTTACCAGCATAAATCTTGTTTGCCAACTTGACCACAAACCATTGTAGAGTTTCTCTCAGATGGTAGCAAAAAAAAAAAAATTATAATTAAGAATTAATCTTTCCCTTAAAGTTATAGGCTTTCTTTCCTTTACATTTATTATTAGAGATGTGTTGGCCCATTTTTTATTTATTTAGCATTTAATCCATGCCACATTGATTTTATATTACATTAATTTTGGGTAGCAAATAAAATTACACAGTGGCTGTGGCATATTAAATTAAAACTAGTGCTTTTATCATCCACTTTAAAAATCTAAAAAACATCTTGTATTATGTTATTTTGACAAGATTTGATTGATATAAATTAACTTATTATTCTACTTTAGTTTTTTAATTAATTGAGCTTCATTCCAATTGTTCCATCCTTCAGCCTACAACTGACGTTATGATGACAGGATTATAATTACTTGAGTCACTACGTAGCCTTTTAAAATATTGGAGGAAAATTACATTCCTTCAACTTTTCTGGAATTTTCTCTATATTCCGAGATTTATTATGAATTAACATTAGTTTCTAAAGATCTCTTTCAGCTTTTTAACACTCTTAGTTGTAAAAGTTTAATAACCTACTATTTGGGGGTAGGGAAGCATAGCTGCCCTAAGGAGTGCTTAAACTTTCCAAGAGTCCTTGCATTTAACAAATCCTGTGCATTAGTTATATATATTTTTCCATTGGGGCTTTATTTTTAGAACTATTTCCATAACACTAGCAGTTAGCAAATTATTTCCTAATAAATTAGCCTTGCCTTTTAATTTCCGATTTTCTCCTTAATTTAGAATTTCTACTTAATTTAGTACAGATCTTAGCCATAAATCAGAGTGTTGGTGCATAATTTAGCTCTAATGTACCACATTGCTCACAGGGCCTTGACTGTTATAAAGGGTGCCCCTACTGAGTGAATAGCAATAAGCTTACAAACTAAAGCTGAGAGTTCTGTGGGGTGTACTTGTCAAAGTTTGCCAGATGCCCCAGCAATTTGTTGTAGCTCTTCTTCTATTACCCTAATTTACCCATACAGCTGAAAAATAAGTTGAATCTCTACAGCTGTTGTTGGTTGTCTTGATGTGTCCATAGAAAATAAATTTCCCACACAGAAAAAGAAAGTATATTTTCAATGCCACTTTTTCTGTTTGCTTCTTAGTCCTTTTCTCATTAGTGGGCATCTGTGGTAGAGAAGATTCCCAAAACAGGAGCCAGGACACGCCTGGGTAAATATTTCATGGGGCTGTACATCAGGAAAAGCAGGTGAGTTGTACAAAGTGATCTACACCCATAAAAATTTTTTTGGTTGAATATCACTGGTTATTATGGTATCGGTCAAAAGTTACCCAGAGTTTCATCTTAAGAATGTGAGAAGAGAAACATATCATAAAACAAGAGTTTTCTTGTAAATATAAGCAAACTATAACAAATGTGTTCTATAACATAATACTGAGGAATAAAACAATGTAAAAAAATTAACAGCACATTTTGGGGGGTGTTAGGATGTAGCTGTTAAGATTTTAATCTTTTTTGTATACATCTGTGGTTATGTGTTTCTTAAAAATTGAATTTATGTTTTTCCTTTTTAATTTAGACAATGTGAAAAATTGACAGGCAATATATATCTCAAAATTATTTTTTCAGCATATGGAATATTTCCTCTGTTTCATGCAAGCAGAATGGCTTGCATCAGTAAGATTAATTGCCATAAGTTTAGTCACGATAGAATAATATGTGGCCTTAATAATCAGATTTTAAATTCCTCTATACTATCAATTAAAGAAAGCTTTCTTTTCCACAGATGGTATTTTCAGAGCTATTTTAGGTATAAAATGAAATGATGGAAAATCCCAACAGATATACATCTTTCATTTTTCTTTTTCCTGGTTCTATACGTGCAAATCCTGAAATTTCTATTGTGCACAGCTATGCTATTACTCACTCCATTTTCAGTAATAATATTCTGTCTTTTGATGTTGGTATATAACAGAGAGCTCATCAGTCCAAAAAAGACATTGTCTAACAAAGCTCTATCTGTATCTGTGATGGCTCAGATGATGCTTTCTCTGCAGCATGTCCAAATGCTGCTGTATTTGATAATCTTTCAGGCTTACAGATCACCTGATGCTGTCACCACAAGGTACATGTTCTCCCTCATGCATCACATCAAATAGGCAGGGTGTGAAAAAACGATGCTGCAAGACTCCTAGTGCTCCACTGCACTCTAGGCGATGAAGTGCCTGCTAGATCAACCAGCCTGTGATACTAATGCCTCTGGTACAGCTGAACAGACTTGTAGATAACACTACCCTGGAACCCTCCCCTTACCACATAAAAACTTGGGTGGAAACCTCCAATTTAGAGAACATCAGTCCCTGTAGAGACTGTTGCAAATTTCTCTGCTGCGGGCTTGAAACTATATTTAGTTTCCTTAATTGTGTTTTTATCCAGTGGATTTGAAACATTTATGATTTTGTTGGGACAGAAAGTGATTATATGACTTGTTTGGTACAAATAAGAATAGTCTCTTAGGTATTTTCAATGTCTGAGTTGAATTTTCTTGGAGATACAATAGATATTGAGAGAATGTTTAAAAAGACTGATTAATTTTTTATAACTACTGGGCAATAGTGAGAACAAATGTGAGAAGACCTGACATTAAACATTTTGCTTGTGAGTAATGTGTAATGTTTCTCTGCAATATACTGACAGGTGAGGGATGCCCAAATAAGAGAATAAAAAATGTATGTAAGGGTGAACTTTATTTTTCTGATGCTATTTAAGACCACCATATGTTTTCCAATTAATAAATCTTGTCTTGTTTACAAAAAAACCCCACGACAACACTTTTTTTTTTCCCTCAGAATAGGGCAGGTTTTTCTCCTATTCTCAAAATAGGAGCTTTTCCCGGGTATATGGGGGTCTGAGATATATCACTAAACTTAAAACTGAAGGCTCCCAAGGAATATTAAATACTCTATGCATTTGTGCATTGTCCCTGAAAAGGACATAACAATATTGTCACCCTTGGTCCAAAAGCAAAAGACAACTTCTACTCCTTAGGAGGAATCTCTGGGGGACAAACCTGCTGTACATTGATTTTACTGCCTCGTGTCATATTCCCTTTGGCCAGAGGTAAATGAAAGACCTGGGGCCTGATCCAAACAAAGCATACCCAGCTTGATGGAAAGACTCCCCATGGGCTTTAGATCAAATCTTTCATCTCCAGAATGATGTGTAGGCTCCATTCAACAGCACTAAATACAATTTGAAAGAAAATAACTGTTTGTTTCCATCAGGTAAGTACAATATTTCGGTGGTGTCTTGACCTTGACAGCATCAGTGGTGCCAAATGGGACCATACTGATGTATCACCCTCCCTTGGCTTGAATTAGGCACATATGGGTGAAGCAAGTAAGATATAATTAGTAACATTACCAGAAAAATCTGTTTGTGTGAAGTGCTGACTGGTCTTTTTAGTTCTTGTTTCTCTCTTTCTTTGGTTTTAATATTTTTTTTCCTAACACAGGAAAATAAGCTCATACCTTGATCTGATAATTTAGTATATAAAAAAGAAAGACATGAATTTTCTTTGGTCTATTCTATTTAGATGTGTAGAACTAAAGAAATGCCATTAAAATTGGAACAGCTGGAATCCTGTTATTTCTTTGAACTTGAGAGAGACGATTTTCTTCCAGGCCTTTAAATTAAATATTGTAATTTCTCAAATTGTCAAACAAAAAAAAGAACAATCTCATTCATTGTGAAGTTGTCAATATGCTTGTTTTTCTCATATTTATTTTTATTCTCATTATAGCAATTACATTCACAATGTATAATATTTGCTTTCTTGACATGTGCTGAGGGATCTATTTGACTACCTAATGGTTTTCAATAAAAACTAAATAGTTGGATTTTTTTCGCTATACATGCTTTTATACTTTCATTACAGCCTCCCAGGAACAATTGTTTAACATAATTAAAAACCTTTCTAAAGGTTATTTTTCTAAAGAGAGTTGACCACCTTAAAGTAATACGATGTTGTCAGTCTGATTCTGTTTATTTGTTTAATAATAATTGCACCTTTTTCTGTACTTCTTGTGCAAGAAAGTAGACTCTACTTTGAAGAAAAATGAATTCAAGGTTATTTTGGCAGGAAAATGCTGTATGTAGATTTAATGATATACTTTACTGATTGTGAAGCAATCTCTTAACAAGTACGAAGTAATTATGGTATTTCAGTGCAGCCTCAGTTGGTCCTCTCTTAGAGGAAAGGTTGACCCAGTGAATAGATAATGAAGACAAGCAATAGACACAGAACCTTCTGCACAGACAATGTGCCAGGCTGCAGTGGTAAAAGGTGATGTAAGATAAGAGGAAGAACAAATTGCCATCCAAACTCAAGGCTAAACTGTCCCTTCCAGAGGCATCTAACTGCCTGTGGGTTGGTCCTGTGTAACTCCCAGTAAAGGATTAGCAGAGAAATAATAGAGCGCTGCTTATGGCTAAGTGCATTATGTACGTGTAAGTGAAGAAGGTGGAATATAAATAAGCATATTCCTTCTCCCCATCATCTATTGTCAGCAAAAAAGTTTTGACAAAAGTGATGTTTAGTGTGATTTAGCAGCATCAGGAGGTAGTGATTGACCTGATTATAGCAGCAACTCTCAGGCCTCAGCACTTTTGTTAATCATGTAAAAGCCTAAAGATGACTTGGGAACTAAAATTTAAGCTTCAGGGTTTGAAAGCAGCGTCTGGAGAGTATTTTAGCTGCAGGACTGGGACTCAGGCTGAGGAGGGTCAAGCACCAGACCTACTGTTTAGAGCAAAAGCAGAATAAATAGGATATGGAAAATGAGCTGTGGTGAGGCAAGCACATGGTTCAGCGCTGAGATTTGTACTTGGGCACACTGCAGTTGCGGGGGGAACACTGAGAAGCCTCCTTGCTGGGGCTGGGGCTGGGGCTGGGATAGCTACTGCTCCTGCCAGTTGCCTATCTGCCCACACCTCTTCTTCACCAAAGCAGCATCATTGCTGTGCAAGCTCACAGTGCCAGTTTGCTGCTCAAATGAAGCAGCCTCTACTAACTGGGTATCCATTTTATCAATTTGTCTTTCTTTTTCTTTCCAGTTGCGCAGGCCAGGATTTGAATAATCATACATTTTTTTTCAGGCCAGTGTTCAAATATACACTGGCATATCATTATATTTCCCCAAATGTTCCTCAAGCGCTTAGGTAAATATTGTGTTCTCAGGTAGGTGTTACTAGCAGGTGTAAATGGGAGAAAATGTGCTGAGACAAAGACTGCTTAAACATAGGTCTGCCTGTGCTGAGGCAGAACTGAGCTAATCACTGCTCAATAGTAGTTTCTGCAGTGCTCGTACAATGAAGCATCAGTTTATCTTGGAGCTTAAGATGTGACTACAATGTTAGTAATGTACAATTACATTACGCTAATAGCATCATTTTTATAATGGCTTTTAACCTACGATTTCATTTAAGAATTTCCAAGATGCTTATTCCATACTTTAGCTTGTTGAGATATTTGCGCCTGCAACCTCCACATTGGATGTTACGTACTGGGAACAAGGTAGTTTCAGAGAAAGGCTTGGACTAATTTTCTTCCTGTTCAGACAGGGAAAGAATTTTTGTTAAACACTCAGGATTTAACCACTTATTATAATGGTGTCAGATTAACTTGGAATATTTGTTACTTGCTTGAAAGATGTCTAATATATTTTTTTACTAAAAGACAATTTCCAGTTAATCGTTTTTGATGATCTACATCCTAATCTACCCAGACTGATACCTTGCTTAGGTTTTTTGACGGAGACAGGATATTGTACAATTAATTATTGTCTACATGATATGAATTTCCAATTTAAAGCATTTTTTAACTATTGCATATATATGAGAGCAATTCAGTACTGTATGTGGGGCTGCTGCCACCCACCCGAGCTAAGAAGTCTCTATTTCTGAACAAGACAGCCCTATGCTCCCATACTGGCTGAGGAAGAGCATGTGATATTTATCTGGCACCTGAGGAAAATTGTGTTTTTACAGGGAATACTCTGTAATGCTCAGGTTCATAACATCCTTTTCATCGATTCAATAGTGTTTTTCTGTTGCAGTGTATTCTAATGTAAAAGGATAATCTCTCATTTGTTATCTGTAAAGGAAAAACAGAAAGGGAATGGAATTTTAATGTTATATTATGAACATCTATAGAAAGTCTTGCAAAAAAATATAATCTGAAAAAATCATTACTGTGTCTAATTTAAAAAAAAGACCACCACCAAATAATAGTCTTTTCATCCCTTTGTATCTATGTATTGCAGCTACGCACGTTTTTAAAGATATGGAGAGACTAATTTTTCCACATGAGTGAGTACTCAGAGTTATGTGTAAATAACCTGGCACCTTGCCATAGTTATGAAATGACTGCAGCCCTGACATTTTACTGTACCTGCTTTTAGCATTCTGTATATAGAAAGCGATAAACTTGTACAAAAGAAAGAGGAAGCTGACAGAATACCTTCAGTTATAGCTCTAAAGAAAAAATCACTTCAGGAAAACCATTTTGGAAAACCATTTCAAAGGAACAAGAAATGATAACTTTCTGCTCTGTGCTTTACAGTAAAACAGCCTAGTATTTCATTTTGCCCAATTCTGTTGGTTTGTTTGTGTATTTCTTAGACTGAGCCTATTTTTTTCAATATGAAGCACTAAACAAGGTAAAATGGCAAAAGAATAACCATAAATAAGTGAATACCTTTAGAGAGATGCCTTCTTTATTGAAATTTAGCTGTAGTCTTTCACAGAGAACAGAGTTAAGGGACACAGCTCCATAGTGCAGCTGAAATAGGAGCTAAAGTGAACTGTTACTACTCAAACTTAGCTTCCGGTAAGGTATTTCTCCACGCAAAATAGGTACTTCAATTTTCTCCTTTCTAATCATGATCTTTACTAGAAGATATGCTTATTGTTTTATTTTTCTTTTCCTACTGGCAGTCGCATAATTTTTCTCTCTCTTTCTCTTTTTTATATCTCTCTCAGTGTATATGTGTGTGCACACTCACACGAAGAATTGTTTGAAAGAATGCCAGAGCACTGAAACAATGCCTAAGTTATGTTTATATTATTACTTCTGCAATGACAGCATAGAACAGGTCTGCTCAAATACCTGAGCATATAGTGCTATATGCTGTAGAATCAGAATAAAATGCCTTTCTGTACCTGGAAGACCTTAAAATGTAAATGAATATGACACTGGTTGTTTTTTTTTTTTTCTGAAAAGAGCTGTGTGACAGGACACTTTCTCTGTTCTTCCAGCTGAGGTTTGTATTTAAGGTGAGCTTTCAGGCAAAAATTCCCAATTATACAGATTGTAGAATTAAATTGAAAGGAACAGATCACCTGTAACTATGTTCTATACTATAGCTGGAAAAATTGAACAAGAATTAAATATCAAGTTTTAACACATCTTCCATATATCTGTAAGAAGGAGGTAGCTTTTGACATCTATTGACACTATAGACAGGTAGTCTAGGTTTAGCTCCTTAAAATCTGTATAAAATAGATCAGGGAGAGCTAAACCCCCTGGGAAACCTCTACTGCCCTTTGTAGTGCTACAACAGGCACAGCACTCGCCAGTGCTAATGAAAGACTAAGGACTTCATAGTCTCCCTTGCAAACCTTTCTGCCTACAATAAGCTTTAAACCAGCTGTTATTTATAAAGTTAACTGTAATTTTAAGACCAGTCTATGAAAAATGTGATAGGATCTTGAATGGTTTATGGAGAGCATTCACAAGTTTCATATTAAGATGAAAAAGTACCAGCGGGTAGAGCATTTCTAGTTTATCATAATTTAGCTTCTGATGCATTTAAATAAGATTAGAAGAAGTGTAATCAGATAAAAGAAGGAATTATTCATTCACTACGTTTCTTAGAAGAATGTGTTTTTTTCCCTAATACATTCATACCCAACTTTTTTTTAAGATACAAATTAAGCAAATGTAAAAATGATTGTACAGAAGAGCATGTGTTTTATATGACTTCTACTTAGAGGCACCCAATGTATTCGCCCAATGCCATAGGCCACAATGCTTCTATTACTATACTTTCCTAGAAGATCACAGGTAATGAATGAGGTGATTCTATTCTGCAGCTGCGCTTTTAGAAATACACACTGACACCGCCTAAGACCTTTTTTGTTTTAACAACACATTCTTTTTCTCCCTCTGATCTGGAGACATCGTACAAGATCAAAAGAGAAGATGAACTACTTGGTGGTAGCGTGTGCCTCTGGATGTTTGATTTGCTTCCAGGCCTCCCTGGCAGCCCTTGGTGTTCAGAGCTCGATGAATGCGTGAATGCAAAACTGGCATTGACTCATCCGGGAGCTGGGGAAGATGCTCATCATGTTATCAAGGTCTTAAGGAGAATCAGCAGCGTATTTGGCTCTGATTAACATCCTTGATGATTTTCAACTAAATCAGCCCAAGTTTCATTTTAAGGGAGAGGCTTTGAGCCTGCATTTCTCTTATAATATTGTTTTAGCCTCTACTCCCAATTAAGTAAAACAGGGATTAAATATTAGCCAATGATCTTTAAATAATTGCTGTATGATACATCCACGTTTTAAGAATTATTTTTTTTTTTAATTAGTTTAAGCCCTTTTGGTGAGTTTCATTAAAAATGATGCTCTCCTTTTAGCTAAACATTGTTCAGGAAGAGGCACACTGAAAAACAAAGAGCAGAATCTTAGGAAATAACTGAATTCTGAGTTTTTCACACTGATTTTTGCAGTGGTAAGCACTTCATATTGTGCTTCAGCAATACATAAAAGCATTCCTATTCTATTCAAGAGTGTACATACTAAAAGCTAAACATCCAAAGCTAAACAAGAATACAATTGATAGCAAGGTCAAAGCTATCATTACAACATGTTTTATTTCTAAATGCTTCTACAGTTTAAAAATATTTAAAGTAAATATTTAAATTGTATAATTGATGTTTTGTGTTTCAGGGAACATTCCCCATGGAATGAAAATAAGAGCAGAATTGACTAAACATTTGGTTTTGTTCAGACACTTACAGAAAACTTTCTCAAATCTGGTGTGTCATCAGTCTTCAAGTCCTATTTCTCTGGCTGTAAAGGCAAAAAATAAAGGAGACAATAAATCTATACTTCATTTGTTTGTTTCCTCTGAAGAAATTGTATTTAAAATGTTAAATAGATAAAGCATATTTTGTTTTTTAAATTTTGTCCCTTATGGCCTATTTTCTAAACGTTCTTTAGAGTGAATTCACCAATGCAAGCAGTCACCCTCCACTTGTTGAATGGAGATATGTCTGAATGCTTTGTTTATACCTGTTGAATACAAATACGTCGTATAAATACATTTTCTTGTGATGAAGGTAACCCTGATAGTTAAGTCTTTGGTTATTCCCCACTCTATGCAATAGCCCAATAATTTGAGTTATCAGACTTTCTAGATGAACTGAATGTATACTCTGGAGCACATTGACTTCAAATAAAACCTTGCAAATTGAGCCTGAGACATAATGATGTATTCAGAAAGAGTATAAATAGTAGGTTAGTCACTCCTCAGTGAATACTGTGAATAATTTAGCTTGCGCCTTTACTATTCACTACAGTCAATTTGACCCATATATTATCTCTCAGGTACCAGTCAGAAACAAAAGTGTTGCTTTCCTTAAATTTCATTATAGTCACAGTCATTCTATTTCTTACTTCACTTTAGAAGAGTACTCCAAAACAGACTAAGAGATAGTAAAATTTGCCAGTGATTTGTCAACATCCCATTTTCACTTTTTTACTGGCTGTAAACAGAACAGTCAAGCAAAATAAGGCATACTGGAAAAAAATTTCCAAGTGACATCCTGAACACACACACACACACACACACATTATGATTACCATATTTTTTCTTTTAAAAATATGACAACTTTTATAACCTTTTTTCAGTATGGCACCATTTTTTTTTCCTGGTGAACATTCTCCTTGTTTTTAATGAGATCTCAATTGAAAACTCCATCCTAATGTTTGGTTTATCCATTACACTTTTAATTCTGGATATTGTAAACATACACCCATAACATTTTATTTGCCTGGAAACAAATGCAGCATTCTGGAATGCAGAGCTGTTAACAGAAAAAGGGAAACAAAAATTTGATATATTGATATTACAATTGTAGCAATAGTGTTGGAAAGAGCAGATTGAATATAAAGTATATTAAAATGAGTACCTTGAGTATTTTAAGGAAGTATATAAAGGAAGATTTGTAGTGAAAATGAATATGTCAGATTAACTATTACCCAGAACTTTAATCTTAAGAAATATACACTAATGGGAAAACTAGGAAGATATTATTGCTTATTTTGAAGATTCAAAACCTTATTCTATGCTATTATGTGAATTAATACTGATAATACTACAGCAAAGTCAATGTATAATATAAGAGGATTTGCCCAGTTTTTTAGAAACAACAACAACATCATCAATAATAATGTGATCCATTCTGATTATTCCAGAAACAAAATTAATTTTAGGTAATCTTTCCAAGGATGTTTTAACAATACCTTCACATATATATTTCATTATTAAAATGTTGGTTTCCTGTTTACATAGTATTTTTTTTTAATTTAGATCCTTTTCATGAATGAGGTCACAGGACCTTGTCTGCTCCTACTCAAAATAAGAATGATATAATAACAAGAATAATCTTACTCATAATAATGATATAATAACATTTTGCGGACCTAGAGCTTCAAAAACACTGCAAAAATAAACAAATAGATTAATCTCCCAGCAAGTGTTAAAAGACATTTTTTGAAAGGGTCAAGACCTGAAAAATATTAAAACTAGTCAATAGGTTTTGGGTTTGGCCAGGATATTTTCCCTTGCTCTTTTGTTCTCCTTGCAGGTTCCACTTCTGAGAGCTGACTCTTGTGGTGAGAAGATGGTAAAAACTAAGAAAAGATGACAGTTCGGGAAATGGGGAAATGTGCGATAACGACATAAGAATTTTTCTAAAGCTGCTAACTTCAATGGTCACAGAGGGGTTTTTTTTTTGTTGTTTTATCCCCAGAAAGGGAAGATTGTTCAGGAACATTTTATTGAGTTGGACATAGAGGTCCATGGTCCTAGCATCTTCTGGATGTGCATTGATAGGATTAAATGCACTGAATGAAAGTTGCAACATGTAAATTCAGATAAGGTATAAGGAAATGTCTTTTGTTGTGAGTGAACAGAATACTAGAACAGAATGTCCATAGATACTGTGGAATCATTATTCTCCATCCCTGGATATTCTCAAAACTTCACTACACCATAATGAAGAGACTATAGCAGAGATGAAATAGTCCTACTTGTATTATGAAAGTTAGACTGTTCAAGCGTATGTTTAATATTGCAAAGAATCATATACTTTCTATCACAATGATATGTTGTCAAACAAACAAAATTCTAAACTGTTTTTTATATTCAGTGAATTATACTTTTCTAATTCAGTTGTAAATAAGTCTTTATTTTTATAATTTCTGACAATAAACTTTTCATATTTGGCAATACTACACTTTCTGTGGCTATTTCATTTGGTTATTTAGGACCTTTGAGAAAAAAATCCTAGCTATCTTTCTTACAAGAAACAGCTCAGAAGTTGAAGCAGAAGCCTAGAATACTGAAGAAAATTTCCTGAGGCAGATTCTGAAAAAGATCAGAGTAAAAATGGAAGAGTAGCATATTGCAACTTTTCTCCTACTGATAATAAAAAAACCTAGTAAAAGAGCGGAAAGCATGGAAAAAAAACCCCTTAGAAATACAGAATAAGCCAGGCACCCTCATATACATGTCTTCAGTGAACACGGAGCTTTCTGCCTGGCAGGAATAGATGTACCTTTCTCAAATCAGAGAGGGGAGCAATGAAGGCTGTATGAGTATCTTCACCACAGATTAAGAGCAGGGGCTGAATCAACAAATCCTAACGTGATCATCTATGCTGAAGGGTGAATTTTCATTACACTGACTTTTATCCTCTCTGTAGAAGAGGCATGAGGAAAGCTGTACAGTGGAAAAGAAAGGTCATCTTCCTCTTCTAATTCCTGAAATAGTAATGCTGTGATAGGTGAGAAATCTCTTCCCAAAGGGGAAGGTAAAGGTACTGAAAGAACATTCTAGTAGGATGCTTACAGTGTTGCAATGGAACGGTTGTCACAATTCTTTTTTCACTATTCAGCTTCCTAGTTTTTTGTTCTGTAGTGGTCAGGGCAGATTATTTTGTCCAAAGCTTTTGCCAGTGCCATTTATTGACCACAGTAGCCAGGAAAAAAGAATCCATGTTGTCTGTTGGCAGGTAAGGAGAAACACTAAGTCCATATTCCTCTTTGTTTTCTCTCTTCTTCTAGCTCTAGTAAACACTCTTTCCCCCCCTTTTCACCCCAATCTTATTGTGAGAACCAACACAAATGGAATTAGAAGCATTACTGAAACCAATCATAAAAACCCAACACAATTCATAATACAAGGCTGCTACTTATGCTCAGTATTAGATTTTAATTCATATCTTGAGAAGAATCAGCCTGAATACAAGGACCTCTTGGGACCACAGATGATTACATGGACCAAATAAATAAGATCCAGACCAGTGTAGAGATATTTGGAAGCAATAACCTGAAAGAAAGTATTCATTCAGCTTCAGTAAACATTAACATTTCATAACAACACACTTTTTCTTTTTTTTTTTTCTTTTCTGCAGGCTATGGTGTTAAGGAGATAAAGAGAAAGATTAATCTGTCAAAAACATATATAAACTTGATGCTCATTACTAATCACAGCAGGAGAAATAATTTCAAAGGTGGATCTGAAATGTGGTGACAGTGAAGTTATTAAAATTTTCCAGTACTACTAGATATTTCAAAGAGTGGTTTAGCTCAGTTACAAAAACTATAGAAGGGTTAAAATTTAATCTAGAAATTTTCTTACATCTTTCCATATTAAGACACACCTTTGAAAGTCACATAAAGTGAAAAAAACAAAATTAGGAGTCTAGAAGTTCAACCTGTAGTACCTTAGAAGCTCTATTAAAGAGTTCCTGTAGGTTTTATAAATCTGTTAGCAATATCCTACAGGGCCATTAACTTTCAATAAAAGATATAAAAGATGTACTGGGTCTCTGGAGATTGGTAATGGGGTGTATAACACACACCTCCAGCTTGCCAGGTCAAATCCAACCCATACTGAAAAGAGGTCTTTCTGATGCTGATGTCAAAGTTGGTGGGTCAACTACAGTTATTTTATAACTCATGCAACTTCAGTGATTGTTACCTAGGCCTCATGCCATGAGCAGCTTTTACACAAAATTATGTGATTCTCTTGAAATGAGCCATGAGAGTCTGTGCATTCAGTGTGATTGCATCATCTGGTAGTGTACTTCTCCAGACAGTGAGATGGCTGGTACCACCCAGCATTCTGCAAAGCAGAATCTTATTGTATTTAGAAGTAAAAGGTTTTGCTAAAAAACACACCAGTTATTTCACAAATATCTATTCAACTTTCTAAAAAGACTAAAGTTTGTTCAGACTTTCTACAGACCTTGTTTGGTTCAAACTATCATTTCACTTACAATCCTCTTTTCTCTACTTTCTCAAAGAATATCTCATTTCAAAACTCCTCACTCACAGAATCACAGAATTGTATGGGGTTGGAAGGGACCTGTGGAGATCATCTAGTCCAACCCCCCTGCCAAAGCAGGTCCATCTAGACCAGGTTGCACAATACTGTGTTCAGGTGGGTTTGGAATGTCCCCAGAGAAGGAGACTCCACCACCTCTCTGGGAAGCCTATTTCAGTGCTCTGCCACCCTCAAAGTAAAGAAGTTCCTCCTCATGTTTAGACAGAACTTTCTATGTTCAAGTTTGCGCCCGTTACCTCTTGTTCTGTCACTGGGTACCACTGAATAAAGACTGGCCCCATCCTCTTGACACCCACCCTTTAAGTATTTATCAGACAAATACTTAGAGGGATCAGATTCCCCCTTAGCCTTCTATTCTCCAGACTAAAATGACACAAGTGCCTCAGCAATTAATCCTTTTTTTTTTGAACTAGAACCAATTACTCCACTAAAACTTTGCCATGTACTCTGGGGAATCCTCTCTAAATATAGAATCATAGAATCACTGAATTTTTTATGTTGGAAAAGACCATCAAGGCCAACTGTAAACCCAACATCACCAAGTCTGCTACTAAACCATGTTCCTAAGAGCTACATCTACATGTCTTTAAATACCTCTAGAGATGGTGACCCAATCACTTCCCTGGGCAACTTGTTCCAACGTTTGATAATCCTTTCAGTGAAGAATTTTTTCATAATAGCGAATTTAAACCTCTCCTGCTGCAACATGAGGCCACTTCCTCTTGTCCTATTGGTTGTTAATGTGGAGGAGAAACCAACCCCCAGCTGGCTACAACCTCATTTCATGTAGTCATAAGGTCTCCCCTCAGCCTCCCTTCCTTCAGGTTAAACAATTCCAGTTCTACCAGCTGCTACTCAAAAGAATTGTGCTCTAGATCCCTCACCAGCTTTGTTGCTCTTCTCTGGACATGCTCCAGCACTTCAATGTCTTTCTTGCAGTGAGGTGATCAAAACAGAACACAATAATTGAGGTGTGGCCTCACCAGTGTCAAGTAATTATAATTACTGTATAAAGCCATGGTGGATTCAGTGAGTGATTTAAGATGCTGCTCTATAGCATCTGTTGTCTTAGCTGCTGACCACTCAAGTGATAAAAGTACTGCACAAAAAATCCCTTATGCAGCAGTAAATTATGGTCAATAAAGAGTACAGCTGGACAACCACTTCCCTAGTCCTGCTGGCCACACTGTTCCTCATATAGGCCAGGATGCTGTTGTCCTTGGCCACCTGGGCACACTGCTGGCTCATATTTAGCCAGCTGTCAACCAGCAGCTCCAGGTCCTTTTCTGCCAGGCAGCTCTCCAGCCACTCTTCCCCAAGCCTGTAGTGCTGCCTGTGGTTGTTGTGACCCAAGTGCAGGACCCGGCACTTGGCCTTATTGAACCTCATTTTGTTGCTCTCAGCCCATCCATCCAGCCTGTCCTGATCCTGCTGCAGAGCCTTTCTAACCTCCGTGAGATCAACATTCCCACTCAACTTGTTGTCGTCTGCAAATTTGCTGAGGGTGCACTCGATCCCCTTGTCCAGATCATTGACAAAGATATTGAAGAGAACCGGCCCCAGTACTGAGTGGGACAGCACTCGTGACCAGCTGACACCACTCATAACCGGATGATCACCGTGTTTAACAGGCATCTATCTAAAACTGAGGTCGTTGCAAAACTGTATTATGAATTCACAGTTTTGATCTCTTTTTATATTTTCTCTATGATTTTTCTAGTTACCATCTTAATTGTCTCAAAACAATTACTCTCAAATCACCATTTCTTTCTTTCTCCAAACTTGCTTGAGCTATCTTAGGAGCGATTTGGCCTATCAATAAACATAATGTCTCAGCTCAGCAACCCATGGAATAGCAGGTTTTTGGATGGCAGTTAGAGCTGCTATTTGTATTGTTCTGGTGATAGGTGAGGGCAATTCACATAAACTAATTCGTAGCCTATAACAGACATTTACCTTAGTGTCAGGAAATACTCTTGTTCCTGATGGTGGTTCAGGATTCAGTGTCTGCTCCAGGTCTTGCTGTGTCTCTTGTTTTTCCTCCTCCATGCTTTTTCCTCTGACAGTAGAGGGTGCACAGGCAGATTATCTGTGAAGCCCTCATTGTCCATGCCTGAATCTGCAGGAAAAAAGTACATTTGTTGAAGCCACCTTTACAATTTTCATAGGCTCAGATGGGGTTTTGTTGGCCTATACAAGTGATTTCTGAACTACTGTAGCTACAGAATGTAGTCTTATGGTTTCGTAAAGCAAATTCTTTAAGATCTGCATATACACCATATTTATAATTACTTATAAATGAAATTCTCCTACAGGCATCTACAATCTATGTTCCACAGTGCCTTGCTGCTGCCTAGATTATGTATGTTGTGAGTATTATCATGTATTACTATGTAATGTATATAATATTATGTATTATTAATTTATTGTATTAGAAAAATGGAAGGAATGGGGGAAAGAGCTGGAGAAGACAGATTCATTAAGCCGTACATTTTCAGTTTTTACCAGGGAAAAGAGTGACATATTGTTGTTGTTATTAATAAATGATCTATAAACTGATACAATATTTATAATAATATTTCATTTGAAAAAACAGAGAAAATAGTCAAACATGACACTGTTATCTGGGGGTTTGTTTTTTCTGAATTAATGATATCCAATATTCCCCAAATTTTAACAACATGTATTTCCAGACAGAAAATCCTTTGTCACTAAAAGTTGTGGACAAGTCTATATATTGGAACATTGTTTACATCAACTATTAAAAAAATCTTGTTTCTTAGTAAAATAATAATTCTATTTTTTTAAAAAAAGTCATGTCAGTGGTAAGAGGGTTAACATTGTTTACTACAATGAGTAAGTAAAGAGAAAGTAAAACTGGTGAACAAAACATTGAACCTCCTTTCATCATCTGTTCTCCAGCCTAGTCATCATTATGGCCTGGCTGCCAGGCCCTGCCCTGATGGAACCATATGGAGCCCCCATGGACCTCATCAGGCCCTGAGAGTGCCTCTCTCACATCAAGAGTGCAGAGGTGAATGATGTCAAAACTATCTGCACAGAGCAATTGCTGTGTACCCCACGAAGCAAACAAAGCATTTGAAACATCTTATGCTTTTTAGCTCTCCAGTGCTCTGGCTTTTTACTATGAGCCTCATAAATCTTATCTCTACGCACCTTTCAGGTACACATTTGAAAATGCCCCAGGAACTGGATTGCATTTGCAGAGAAAATACCTGTCAAATCTTATCTTTCTGTAACTGGTTTAGTCCATTTCTATTTAACAGTGGATTATGCCTTAATTATCCTTGATTATGCCTTAATTATCCTTAATTATTCTCTAAAAATAACACCTGAAAATCCAAAAGAAACACCCTAAATATATCTTGTTTCTCTGCCTCAGTGTCTTTTCCAAACATTTTTTCTAGTACTGCTGTTTGGTTTAATTTGTAAATTCCTTAATGTGAATTCTGCCAGTGTAGCTTGCTGAAAAGATCTTGTGTAATTTTGTAACATATACTGTAATTCTCTTGTGGCATATGCTCTCCCTCCCTCTGCCTCTCCCCCTACATATATGGCTTCCCTTTATAAGTATGTTTTATGAATATATTCATTGGGTACACGTGTGCTTATATTTTATCTTATTTTTTAAACAAATGATAGTTTTGGGCATAATAATAATGGCTCTTTTCATGGAGGAGGGATGCCATTTTATTGATAATGTAGGAGTGTAACAGGAGCTATACAACACCTCTTCCTTTATGATTCTAGACAAATATGTTTCCATCTAATAATGAGTATTTATGATCATTGTCTCAAAGACAAAGCTAAAATATGCCAGTGCGTAGTGTGGCCAAGTAGAACACATCGAGACAGTAATTCAAGATGCAAACAGCTATTTAAGAAGCAAAACATTCACAAGGCTCTTGCAGATATTTAGTGGTATTATCAGGGCCAATAACTGCAGGACAACTTCATTAGGAAGACCACTGGAATGTTCAAAGCACTCAAGTTTGCCATAGGACAGAGTTGCCTAAGAAGCAAGAACCTTCGGAACCCATCCCAAGTCCTCAGCTTCCTGTAGAGATTTGGCCTCTGGAGGTAACAGCTGAATTCTGGTTAGTATGAATATTCCTCAAATCTTTGAAGTTTGCATTGAACCTAGAAAAGCCATGGTGGCTGTTTGCCCTAGAGAAACATGATGGGGGAGCATAGCCAGTCTGGCACTGCTTTCCCCAGCTTGCAGACTCCAGAAATCTGCCAGAAATCCAGATTTGCTGTCTTCCATCTGGCTGGTTCAAAGTCTAGCCATATGGGCAAAGAAATCTTCAGTTCCCTTCTTTTTAGTTCCTCTTGTAGGAAAAAACAAAAAAAAACAAAAAGGAAAAAAGATCAAATTTAAACACTATTAAAAGAAGTATAAAATGAACACAGTAGTCTGCCCATTGAAGAGTTTACTCAGCTCAAATTGTGGTACTTTGACTAAGTCAAAGTATTGCCCATTCTTTCTGACATTCACTACTGGGATTAGTAAAGTGTTTGGCATTCTAACGTGGACGTTATACATGAGGTCTTTAGAAGTGGGGAGAGACTTTATATCTACTGCAGACATTCTAATTTACCTGTGGGCTCCATGCCTCATTTTGTCTTTGTGAGGATCTGGCATGGGAGAGATCTGCCAACATGCTGTCCTATTACAAGTCCCCCAGGCCTTTCTCAGGTCAGAAATGTTCTTACAAAATGGATACTTTTGTAAGTTTTGACACTCTTTACATCAGAATACAGGCAGGTTTGTGACATGAAGTTGGCTGATACTTTGCTACCTTTTGAGTCAAAGTGTTGGGGAGCCTAGGATGCCCATGTCCATTGCTCTAGGGCAGCCCAGAATGAAGGCTGTTTTGGATATCCCTGATTTCCTGCATGGAACTGGGAATCTGGCCAGCTTACAGTTTCTGATTCCTCCTCTGGATCCAGGAAACATTGGGATGCTAACTAGCGTAACTTGTGTGTGCACTTTTGAAAGGATGAATACACTCATTTCACAAAACTGACAAATGCATTACTTTAGAGGATAGCTAGATTTGACATGCAAATACTATTATTGTAAGTAAGCACAAACATGGGTAGCTGCTGTGGTTTAAAAGATAACAAAAAGAGGCAACAAAAATTTTTCGTTAAAGCACTACAGGTCCACAAGTCTAAATTTAGTCAATACTGCACGGCCAAGGAGTGGTGTGGAGTCAGTGTGGACTCCCTGAGGGCAATAAGGTTGACAATTCCTGTGTTGTGGAAAAAACCACTTAGAATGACCAAATCAGCAGTACTCTGGAGAGATGTTGAGGCTGGTGTGATGAGATACTAATAGCAACAGACTTTTGGGGTTGACTACTGATTTAGCTAGGACAGTAACTAAGAAGATAAGAGGTACTCTTGCTATTAATTCTATCCATCTTGAGGGAAAAAAAGATGCATCGAAGTTATCTGGTTCCATCATAACTTTCAAGCTAATGGAAATAACTCACAGGTCACTAAAATTTAGCCAAATGCTTCTTGTAATAAAGGAGGTTATACTTACCTTTTGCCTTTGAGATATAACATTTCTGAGCTTGTAGAAGCAGCTTGAGAGATGACCATGTAACGACTTGATTGAAGTCTTTTTTATAGTTATTTCACGGCCACAAATAATCTTCTAGCCAAGAACATTTTGAAAAGGCAAGTCTTGGAATTTTCTTTATTTGCAAGATTCCTTTGAATGATCAGTACCAATGCATATTTAGAAGCATGACAGAGTTGTCAATGTTGTGGACAATTTGTAGCAAAGGAACATTGTGTAAGCAAAAGGAAAAAAGCACCTACGTCTATGCTCATGGTCATGTAAATAAACTCTGACCATAAACTTTTATTATTGCATGAGTGGCAAAACATCCTGGTAGGATGATGAAGATCTGTGTAGGGGCCCTTAAAATATAGGCTGAGGGACCTCATTCACTACTCTCCCCCACAAAAGCAAGGTGTAAATTCAGTTTTAAGGAAAGGTAACACGTTTCATTCTGGTTTAAAGTTCTGTTTTAAGGCAATTTCTTACCTGGCAGATGGATAATTTTGTCATCACTTACATCTGTTGAGGTGCAAATTAATTTTCACTCCACATTGCAAGTTATCTTTTTGTAATAGAAATTGTAACAGTAAGATATAAATTCATTTTTATGCTAGGACAATGTTTTTACTGAATGTAGAAATATGTTGAACTCTGCAAATACAGAGTTTGTTTTGAATTAGTGCTATTCTAATAGTAAATTATTTATAATTGTACAGGTGGTTAAATTTTTAGTATTTTTAAATTTTCCTTAGAAATTATACTTTGTTTTATAGTTACATTACTATCCCTAATTTAGTTGCTTTTAGATGGAAGATAATTGTTTCTGGAAGTAATCACACTTGATACTATGCAGATAGTTGATAATATGCATAAAGTAATCTTTTTCTTTGAGATAATTGCTAGTTAAGATTAATTATATTTTTTGACACGCAGTCTACATAAGGCACTATTATTAAAGTGTCGTGTGGCATTTTTTACACCAGAAATATCTGTTATTGTGTAGACTTTCCAAATTATTTGCTTTTCTACTTCAAATGTTTTCTACTTTCAATGTGCCCTATTTCTCAGTTACACACTTAATATTAAAAAAATGAAAATTTAAACTTGCACCATTTAGAAAGGCTAAATTTTTTTTCACAGTATAACAATCAACATTTACCTAATTTCACAACTAATTTATTTTTATTAAACAACATTCTAAGAATACTTGTTTTCAGCATAGTTCTTCTTCATTGTGATATGTTTTTCATAATGGTATGGTGATGACAATTTTAGAAGAAATTTAAAACAAAATCAAATTGCGTAAGAACGGAATAATAAAATGTACAATTTTTTTCTCTAAACGACTTGGCCTTGCAATTACCATAAATTAAAAGTGCATGAATAGTTTTGCAAATAAACATTAATTAGAAGCACAAAACTTGATAGATTAAAAAAACCCACACCTCTATTTTCTTGGAACCTTACCTACATTTGTAACTTTGTGCATACTGAAAATACTAAAATATATATTAACTAAAGTAATCATTTTAATTAATTACATCAGCATACCAGAAATTGCACATTTTCTCAGATGAAAAGTGCACCTAGTTGCTGGCACAGGCAAACAATACGTTTTTTATAAATAGCAACAGATTTTAGTAAAGCAGATGCCAATGCAAATTACTCATAATTTTACCTAAGTCACTGAGCACATTTCTTCTAAATGGTAGGGACACAGGACCTGGCATCTATTAAAATTTTTTGCAGTCAGACAGGCAGTACATAGAAATGTCTTTAAGATTACAAACAATGCTAAAAAAAAGTAATTATTTAGTCTGAAAGACACTTATGTTTTAGATACAGCCAATAATGTATGTGTACAGTTATTATATATATGTTTAGAATATATGTAAATAGTCCACAAATCATGCCGCAAATATGAGATCTTCAAATAAAATGGTGCCAGTACTAAAGAATTATGCAATGTTATATCTGTCTGATTTATTGCTGTTTGCTGTTGGAATTTGTTTTGAACTGGATCAATCCTGTCAACAGTTGTTCCATTCTTTATAGGCTCTGTAAATAATCAAATCTAAATACATTTCTAGTTACCCACCTTGTCATATATAGCTGGTGAGCAATCTATATCTGGTGAGCAATAAAGAAAAAGGACTTTTTTTTCAAGGACATCTATTTGATTTGTATTTGTTGCTGCCTTTGGCTTTAGCACAGAAAAACTCCCAAACATGTTTCATTGCTTTCCTGAATTGAGGCCTTAGAAAATAATTTTCCACTTTTGAAGAAGCCTGAGAGAGAAGTTTATGAAGTTTTCTTTTTCTCTTTTGTTCCCAGTCCCAAGTGCAACTATTCTCTATTCATGTTAGCAAATTCATGCTATAAAAATGTAGAAACATGTTTGAACCTCTTAAATTTGACCAAGTCAAAAATTTAATATCCATGGTGAAATTTACTTCTTAAAAATTCCCTTGCAATTTCAGTCATTTTACTCATTTTTGTCCCAAGTTTTTTAAAAAATGGGGCATAAGCATTTTTGTAAGAGGAAAGTGAACTCTTTTAAGTACTTCCTTAAGAAAAGTTTTCTTGAGGACACTTACACAGTAGTAGATTTTGGTTACGTTCTGCCTGAAAAAAGTGTAAGCTGATAAATGAATACTTCAAAAAACACTGAGTGAAAACATCTTCAGTTTGCGATACTATTCTGAATGCAACCTTAATAACAGCTGATGGTAGTGCTTCATCTAGAATATATCGCATTTCTGCAACTATGTTCAGAACACTTATAACCACAGTACCTTTTTCTTTCAGAAGTCCAGTATATTTCAGTGTGGTTTTGTTTCACAGTGAAGAACTTCCAACACATTGTTTTTTTCTTATTTTATATTTCAATTAATGTAGCTGGAGAATATGTATTTACTTTGGTTATTAATAATTCAATTTTCCTTGCAGAAAAAATGTCAAGGTGTTAAACAGGAGAGCTCCATCAACATGAAGTCTGTTCTCTTCAGCCAGCATCAGTGGCATGTGTAGTAGACAAATTTCTGACCTGCCAGTGAAAACTCTGGTCAGATCATATAACATTCAACCAAACAAGACCAATAGCAAGGCCTACGCTTTCATACAATTTCATTCTGTAAGCCCTGAACATGAATGCATAATATTGGGCATGCATGCTGCTATAAAGCTCAGAGTTTTGAGATGTACTGCCAGGCTGAAATTCTTAAAATTGATTTTGCATTAGTAAAGTAAACATTATGCTTATATTAAAGAGTCAAACTGGTTCTTGTAAAACTGGTTGCTAGTATGTCAGAATTATGTGCTGAAAGACGTTGTTAGGACTATATTACTGGTCTCACCATGTCATTCTTTCACAGGCTTTTTCTTATATACTACTAACTCACTAAGGAAACATTCAGACTATGACACCCTGGTACATGTGGGCAGGGGAAAAGGAAAAAAGTACAGCTAGTAAATTTAGAGAGAGTTTGGATTCCAATCTGCTCTAGAAACCCTGACATCAGCTGAACCTAAAATTAGTGGACACAACTACATCAATAATCAAGATATATAGCACAAGGTTTGTAGTATGTTTGTTGTTAACCTGGATTGCTTATCATGCCCTTTCAGTAAAGGATGAAATGACAAAATGAATACTTACATAATAAATTACTTACTTTTTTGGGAGTTTGTAATTTATGGGCAATCTGGTTCTTCTCAGAATAGATCTAAGTTCTCAGTTCAGTAACATGGTAACTTATCCAAATGGATTAAAAAGGGAGGAAAAAAATCCAAAAAATCTGTTTCTTTTCTGCAACATTTAAAATATATTTTTAAAAATGTTGTTTTAAAGTACAGAAATTTGGAATGGAGGTTTATTTTGTACTTGTGCATTTATTTTCTGAAAAGAATAATTCACAAAACTTTTAATCTATAAGAAGTTCTCACAGAAAAAAGGCACAAAATAAAAGAATGTCTGTTTTAATATCACTTTAAAGTATTTCATATATCCACTAAAATTTAATTCAACTTTTAGTTTGAGGCACTTCAAATCAGACTTTTTAACAATTTCTCCCGTGATTATTTATATCAAATTGTGCATTTCAAATTGAACAAAATGGCATGAAGAGCCAAAAGTGCCCTATATGACCTATATGAATTACAGACAGAAAATGAGTGAAACCATATGCAAATGTAGGGCTTAATACTGGGATAGACAGATTAATATAATGTCAGCTAAATGGGTACTTCACAGCTATGGCTATGGCTCAAAAGGCAACAGGGTTAGGATGAGAGGCATAGTCCAGTTAAAACATTACCATTACTCCTGGCAATTACATCCTGGATTAGGGCTTTTGTACTATTTTGTAGGGCTTTCTAACATGAGCATAAAAAAAGATTTTTTTTCTTACTTTGTGAAAATATTTTATATAATTGTGGTATCTTCATTCATTCTTCAGAAATATGTGTTATGTCAAAATTATTAGTATCCATTCCTCTTAGGATTGCTATACTAAAATATGAAAAACCTTAAAGGTTTTGTTCCTGCTGGGTTTCACAATCTGACACTTCTTACATTAATTTTATGGTAACAGAATTTAGTTAAATCTGTGATTTTTACCAATCGGGCATTTAAATTGATAAAGTGCAGCTAACCTATTTCTGAGATGGATTCCTGCTTTCAAGATGCTCCTCCTCAAAAATCTTGTGAAATGGAGTAGCTGTCACTTATGCTAAGATGTGGATGTTGCTGCAGAGCTTAAGTCACTCTTTCTTTTGGAATACAAGAGCAAAAGAGAATGTTGCAAACTATATAACACCAGCAGGTTTCTTCTGATAGGCAGCATGATGTTTTAAAAAAAAATAATATAACATATAACATTAAAAATCAAAAAACCCCTCACTAATCATCATCATCATCTTTTGGAAACATGGGGATTTAGAGAGGACTTGCAAGTTTTACAGTTATATAAAACTTCTTCTAGACATTCAGGCACCAAGTCCAGCACCAAGTCCAAGCTCTTTTTAAGTGGAATTTGAAAACTAATATGAAGGTTTCACAGCCTTGAAAAGTAATGCTCAAGAGGAAACTTAGGGCACGTCTCTCTTTGAGCACCATTCTTGTGATGTCAAATATTTTTGCTTTCCCTTTGCTAGTTTCTTATAGAACCTCCTGAAACAAGGCTAATAGGAATGGATTTTTTGATTGTAACTTAGTCTTGTTTTGTGAGGAGCAAAGCAAAGCAAACCAAACCAAACAGCATTACCATAAACCTTTAGATGTGTATAGTCTGTTTAGATTGTGATTTAAGTACTATTGAAATGTTATGCCTACTAATGCTAAATCAGAAATCTAAATGCAAAATCTTAGGCCACAGGGACAAGAAATATTTTTCTGTCATGCTACTGGGAGTTCTGTCTGCCAATCAACTATAGTGATTATTTACATGTCAAACATTTCTTTAGCACTGTAAGCCATCAAAAAATTTAAAAATATCTATTAGACTTTTTTTGCTGCTGAACCTTTGAAGGTCTATATTCATCTATTCTTCTCTATTCACTTGAATCAGAGAAATAGAAGTTTCTGATGTAAGAGGCCAGAAATATTTGTGAGTTATTAGATACATGTTCATTAAGAAAATTCTATTGCTGAGCTATTGTGGATCTTGTTATAATAGTAGAATAGGATCATATATGAAATAATTTTTTTCAGAGTCAGCCTTTTTGTGTCAGCTGTGGTCTCAGTTAAAGACATATCTACTAATTATTGTTTGAATATGAGTATTTATGTATGATATTTTCATTCCAAATATCCTTATATAATTAATTCAGTGATACAGGATTTTTTCCATATACCACTTCAGCTAATTGTTTCAGGCTGTTATTTAAAGTCTTCCTCCTGAATACTAATTATTCTATGGTTAATATGGCTACAAACTAATCAAAATTAATTTAAATCTGTTCTAAAAAATGCTATCTTATCTCTAAATAAAGAATTTAACTACAGCTAGAGACTAGAATGTCCTTTAATCTGCAAATTACTTGGTTTGTAGTTTGCATAGAGGCTGGGGGGAAAAAGTTGTCTTTGTCTTAATCATTGTTAAATCATTTTGAGATTCAGAGCTTTACAGGCAAACTCAGATGTAAAAGGAAGAAAATATTAGAAAACCACAGATCCTTATAGAGGATATAAGCCATGTAACCTTGGTGAAGATTCAACTTCTAGTACTTGTCTTTTTGTCTACACGGTCTCATTCTGTCACTCCATCTGAAACTGGTGGTCGTGATATCCTTGCAGTAGCTGCCTCAGCAACTTGTGTCCTTGCTTGTTCACTTCTGTGATGCTTTCTTGCCATTGCTCTTGGGAAAGCTTTTAAATAGAAAATGAACAGGAAAGGCAATCTTTCTTTATTTCTTTCAAAGGCAATTTTTAGGGAAATATCTATTGATGTAGCCTACTCTCATTACTTCTGCTGGATATTTCTGCACAGCTTCAAGAGGATGACTTACAGTTTTACATTAAGTTCCAGTCTCACTTGCAAGCGAACTGAGTGAAATTCTGGTTGCACAGTTTGATCTTTCTACATTCAAATCTAAGAAATATATTTAATCTTCAAAGGATATATATAATGGAAAGATCTGACAGACAGGTTGCTGGTAAAAGTGAGGTCAGTGAAATATTTCTGGGAATCAAAGCCAGCCTGAGCCCAGTGGGGATTTTTGTCTGCTGACTCTCGACGATACTTCACATAGTTTCTAAATAGTAATTACAACTGGTAGCGTCAGAAATACATGCTCTCATTATCTTGCATGCACATGGGTAGCTAAGATATGGGATGACAGAAGAAAGAGAGAGCATTGCTAGGAATCTAGAATTTTTCCCAAAGAACCCATACTGGTATAATAAGGTGGGCAAGAAAAAAGAAAAAGAACAACAACAATAACAACAAAATGCAAAGCTCTTGGTAAAAGCAACACAAGAAAAGAAGTAATTCACTTTTGAGATTTGGGATGCAATTTTTTGTGTTATTCTTTATTATTTATTCTTTCTCACTCTTCTGTACTTTCACTCAAGGCATACATATTACCTATGTAGAAAGTGTAGTATAAAAGGAAGGATGAATATCATAATACAACACAGCTAACAAACAATATGTCAACATTTTCCTGTGGTTTCATCATAGATATTAAGCACATTGTTTTATTTAGGTTTATTTATATGTTGTCAGGAAGTAGATCTGTGGAGAACTACTTCTGTTCTGTGTATACTGCATATAATGTGACCTGAATTACAAAATTACAAGAACTACATGAACTCAATTATTCTAGGCCATAGTTTTTCTTAGTTTGCATGCTAGCATGAAAAATAATACTCAGTTCTTCAGCCACATTCATCTAGCTAACCTGGCAAGAGCTTTATAAAATAAGGCAAGAAATGTTGGAAAAGCTAAATAGAAAGGACAAAGTGGTATATGACTGCAGTTATGGTGTTGGTATCAAAATACTGGTATATTGAAAAGTATTACTTTGCTCAAACTGAATTTCAAAGAGCAGAGGAAACTAATTATGGGTCCCTTTGAAACAATCTTAAATGGAAAATCTGGAGAGATTTGGTCTCTGAGATGACAGAGATGGTCTTGAATTGATAACATTTGATATCTTTGTTTAGATAATATGTGAGAGAGAGATGTAAGATGCCCAATGCCTTATCTATCAGGTGATTGATAAGCCTTTCCTTTTCAAACACAGGCATTCCTTTTCAGGCATTTTTTTCCTGAAAACAAAACATATCCAGGAAACCTATGCTTATGTTGCTGGCCACAGCCTCAGCACAAGTTTATTGTGAGGAATAATAGTCATGTTGTGCTTAGATATGTCCTGAAGGCTACTACAAATATATTTTTTTAACCTACTGCATTGACTATGTCTTTGCATCCTTCTACTTTCTCTGACAGAAAATCTAATGTAGTTAAGGACTGTAAGGACTCTTTACATCTATTTCCATAGGAGAAATTTATCTTATTTATTGCCTACTTCTATCTCTGATGGACCTACATTACTAGCTTCTGTTACTTGCTTATTACTTACCCTGCCTGACCAAACCAACTGGGGAGAGAGGGTGTTGGATTTTTGACAAAAAGAACAGAAGTTATGAAAAGGGAGGGCTCCCATCCTTCTTCTGGGAGCTAAAACTGACAGAAAAGATTCTCTGATATTCACTGAAAATGCTAGAAGGTCCTAAACACACAGAAAAACTCAAATCTAAAAGAAGCCTAAGGACAGGGAAGGAAATAAGTAAAACAAAATCTTACTAGCAGGTTTTGTGGGGGGTTTGGATTGGAATGCTTTCTAGTGGTACCAGGCATAAAGAATAACATGTGCTTCAACTACTTTTTTATGTCTGAGATGAAATATTAATCTGCTACCACAGAACCACAGAATGGTTGAGATTGGAAAGTACAGATGGAGGTCATCTTGTCCAATCTCCCAGCTCAAACAGGATCACCTATTGTAAATTGCCCAGGTGTGCAGAGGGATCCTCCTGTGTTTTAGCATGTGCCCATTGATTCCTTTCCACTCAATAGATGACTGGAAAGAGCCTGGCTCTGTCCTCTTTGGACCCTCCCCTCAGGCATTAATATACATTGATAAGATCTGTCCTGAAACTTCTCTTCTCCAGACTAAACAATCCCAGTCAGAGGTGCTCCAGTCCCTTTATCATCTTCTCCACCCTTCACTGGACTCTCTCCATGCCTCTCTTGTACTGGGGAACCCAGAACCAGATCCAGGAATCCAGGTGTGGACTCACCAGAACTGAGTAGAAGGAAATGACCACATCCCTTGACATACTGGCAATAATTTTCCTAATGCAGCCCAGGACACCTTATTTGCAGAAAGGACACATTGCTGTCTCATGTTCAAGTTGGTATCCGCCAGGAATCTCTAGACTTGCTGAGGGTACACTGTCCCATCATCCAGATCATTAATGAAGATCTTCGATAGGATTAGTCACATACTGAACTCTGGGGTACATCATTAATTGCAGGCCTCCAGCTAGATTTCATACAACTGAACACCACCTTCTGGGCCTGTCATTAAGACTGTTTTCAACGTACTTCACCATCTGTCTGCTCACCCAGCTTATACTTCATCAGTTAATCTATGAGGATTTTATGGGAGACAGTGTCAAAAGTCTTCCTGAAGCCTAGGTAGACAATATCCACTGCTATCCTCTCATCGACCAAAACAGTTATTTCGTTGCAGAAGGTTATCAAGCTTGACATCCCCTTGGTGAATCCATGCTGACTCTTCCTTATGACTTGCTTGTTCTTCATGTAGCTGGAAAAGGTTTTCAGGAATATCTGCTGCATCAACTTTACAGGGATTGTGGTGAGGGTGATCAGCCTGTAACCCCCTGGACCATCCTTCTTGTCCTTCTTGAAGATAGGAATGACATTTTCTTTCCTTCAGTCCTCAGGCACCTCTCCCAATCATTGATCAAAGATTATCAAGTTTGGCCTTGCAATTACATCTGCTAGCTCCCTCAACTTGTGCTTGTATCTCATCAGGGCTCATGGACTTATGTATGTATGTTTAAGTATAATATGACCTCATCCTCTTACACAAAGATTACATCTTCCTTGCTTCAGCATTTCCCTCTGGTGTCTGAGACCTGAGGTTCCTGAAGGCTAGTATTGCTAGAGGACACTGGGGTGAAAGAAGTACTCATCACCTCAGCCTTTTCCATGTTCTGTGTCACCAGGTCCCCTGGCCCATTCAGCAGAAGACCCTCATGTTCTTTAGTTTTCCTTTTGTCACTCATGTACTTACAGGAGCCCTTCTCGTTACCTTTGACATCCCTCGCCAGATTCAGTTACAGGTAAGCTTCGGTTGTCCTAATTGAGTCTCTGCATACTTGGACATGTACCCATATGTTTGAGTAGGGGAATCTAAATTTATGAGTTACTTGTGACAATCAAATGGTTTTCAGACAAAAATCTTCTATGGATAAGCAATCAGATATAATATAAAATTCAAAAGTATGTAAAACATGGAATTGGTGAATGTGTACTGAGATGTAAATGGATCTTGTATAGTAGGGTTCAAGCATGAGAAGACAAGAAGGCTAAAGAAAGCAGTGTTTGATTATTGGAGAAAAAGTAAAAGATTCACTTTAAACCTGTGAATGAAGCAAATTAGAGTTCAGTAGTAATGATTTTTTTCTGTTTCACAGTAATCGAAAGACTTGCCATATAAAGAAGGAGTTTAAATTTAAAGAATAGATAGCAAAAAAAGAAAAACAGAGGGCTGGAATTGAAAGATGAGATATTTCTTAACCTCTGAGGGTTATTAAGAAATGATGCCAGGACAAGAATAATCCTAGGGGCATTTTTCTTTCAAGAGACGTAAACCTAAGGCCAGTCTGTACCCTTTTCTTTGTAGGCTGGAGGGAAGCATATGGA
>JAOXNG010000021.1:72214656-72229789 GCA_028566535.1 Scolopax minor
CAATTTGCCTGACCTTGGTTGTTATAGCAATAAGTATAAGCAAGGGCCTCTCTGCACACCACTCCTTGGTATAATCAAGTCTTATCACTGTGAGAGTGAACAGTTTCTGAACAATGTGCTGTTAATTTCAGAGTTTAGTTAGTTAGAAGAGGCCCAGATGAAAAAGTAAAATTACTGAACAGAAAATTAGTTCTGTTTTACCTCAAACCAGGACAATATGACAGAAACATTAGTTATTGCAAAGTAAAGGTTTCTTCGTATGAGAAGTTGTACAGGCTTTGAGACAGGAATAGTTCCAATGAGTTACCAGAGCTTCCCTACTCCTGAGGCATCCTGCAGATCATCTTAAGAGTGCTCCTGCCCTTGTACACACAGAAGCTCATAGGCAGAGAAGTCCTGAAGAGATAACTCTAACTGATTTTGAGTAATGAATAAGTCGTCTGAACTGTGGTTTTGTTGGTGGTTTTGGTTTGTTGGTTTTTTGTTTTTTTTTTTTAAATATGACAAGGACATTAATATTATAGGACAAGGTGTTAATCCCCACAGTCTTTGTAAAAGACACATAATCTAAAAATATTTTGAAGTACCAGAGATCACTCAGCTATTCTTAATCTTGCATGTCAGCAGGGTCACATTTGTGTCACATTTAGCTGTATAAAGAAGAGTGAAAATACAAAATAATAAGAACTTCATCAAGTTGCTTAATTTCTTAAATAACTGGGCTTTTGCCATAGCTTAACAAAAAGTTTGGAAATTTTAACAAGAGGTGTGTCATGGAAAAGGTCATCATTTTCCATTGAGCATATTGGGAGATAACCATCTGTTTAGCTAGCATACTTTGTTCGCGATTGTAGTTTTTAAGCACAACTACAGATATGATACAGGTAGCTCCCTTTTCTGTTCACATTAGTTAATTTTCATTTTGGACAATTATGAAGAAAGTGTGATTTTTCAGAGAAGCCTAGGCCAAAAAAACAGATGATTGAGACACAGATCAGCAAAAAAGCTGATTAGTACAGCATTAGTACATGAGGCATTCCTGGATTGCTCAGGATGTTACTTGCTGCAGTAAGTTTAAGAGACTAAAGAATGATCTAAAAGTCTTTGCAGTGTGTGCAGTATAATAATAGTTGGTTGATCGGCTTCCCAAATGGGACACAGGAAAGATATGACATAGACCCCTTTATCAGTTACCTGATTCAGATTTCATGGCTAAAAATTAAACCCGGTCTCATTAAACTGCAGTTCCAGTTGAAAAAGTGACAGGAAGAAGAACACCATGGGGATCCATGTTCACAGGCTCTCAGTTATTTCACAGGAGATCTGTTCCCTTTTTCCTAATTGCTAGTTCTATTGAACATCCCACTGAGATCTAAAATCCAAGCTCTTTCTATCCATGATCACTGGAAATATAGAAATCGTACAGCCAGAAACTAACATGTATAAGAGAGGAGCCTGTATATTTTACTACTGTGTATTCTTACTAACAAAAAATGGTAACTGTATGACTTATTTAGCAATAAGAAATACAGTAATGGATGTCTTGATATCTATATATACTTGGAAATTGTCTCTGCTAAAACTCTGCCAATTGCAAAATGATCACAGTTACAGAGCCTAGTCTCCATTGTGGTTTACAGAGCTGTTAGGTTTTCATTTAATGGTTACTTACATAGTCCTTTTAGCAAGCTCAGCAGAACTTCTCATGGGGATGGTGGTGGACTTGAGTATAGAGGTGTCTACAGCACAGACTGAAACATGGGAAAGATGTCCTCAAGCTACCAGTAACTGACTGAGCTGATAAATCCATACAGTGTATCACAGTACTCTGAAGATGTCCCTGACACTTTAGCATGGTCTACAACCCTCTTCCCTTCTCTGTGTTTTCTCTTTCTTCTTCCTCAACCTCATAAGACAGTTACTATTGAAGATTCACTACCTACTTTTCCAACCTCGGGATTTTCTTTGGTGACAGAAAAGATTCTGAACATATCTGCTGGTGGTGATTTTGTTCTGAAACCTCTGAAATAAAACATGAGTATCACATTTCTCTCATTATTTTTCTGTATATCACTGTTCTGATCATGAGTACTGGATAGACCATCTTAGCGCTGGCTGGATCTCTTTGAGCCATGACTTACTCTGCCATGATATCTAGTCTGAGACAAAAACCCCCTCTATGAATTTTAATAAAATAGTCATTTATTCTGCATTTACATTCCTCCTCCTTATTTTGCCCACAATTTCTATCATGACATATGCACTTTCTTCTTCCTGTGTGTGTAATAAAGTAGCTTACACTTTTTGATGTTTTTATATGCAGGAATTTTATAGGACAAAGAGGAATAAGGAACCAAAGACTAATTCATAATTCCACGTTGTTTGAAAGCCAGTTCTTTCCTGCTTAATAGCAAGCAGATGGTTAACTTTCCTTTTGCTATTTTATTTTGTTTTGTGTGTTTATGTCCTACTATACATTATAAGGCAATAACTGGATGTTTACTCTGTCTGCAGAACAGAATGACAGAGTGGATATTTGTGTGTGGCATTTCACTTTATTCTAATATGATCTGACTTCTTTCTAATATTATCCCATTTGATTATTTTTAATTAGTTTCTCTGCATTTAACTGCCAGTTCTGCTATATTTCACTTCGCTCTGAACACAGAGCTAATTCTTAGGAATCCAGTGGTGAAATATTTCTTAACTTTAATAATGCAAGGTCAAAACATTGTTAATGTCTGTTATTAGAATATTTAACATACAATGACATTCAGCAAAGACATTTTCCATACATATTTTCTCATTTGCAGTTTCTTACTAGTTATTGCAACTTTTTAGGCAGCAAAACTAGCTAGCTGACTTTTGAAAAATGGTAATCCTATGAGGGTTTTAATGATTGCAACATCTACCTTACAGAGGATGTTACAAAACTAAACTCTGGTTTGTTTAGGAACCCACATAAAGTTCATTTTGAAAATTTGAATGCTGTTTAAAATGATATATTTTGTTAACTGAGTTTATAGCTGGTCTAATTTTATGTATTTATTATTGTTACAGTTCTGGAAAGCTCTGGAAAACAACATGTCAGTTACAGATAGACATCTTACCTCTCAGTATCTCTTCACATTCACTTTCCTGTCCTGGATTAGGGTTTTCTTAAGAGTTGATGCAGGAAATTTTATTGTCTGTTTCTTTACTTCAGAATATATGAGCCATTATTTGTAGTTTCTGTGATAATTTATGATTCTCACTGCTAATGAAGAGGTGTGTGATAAAAAAGACTCAATAGAGTAAATTGACACAAACACCACTGTATGTCTCAGCCTCATAACTGGTGCTCTTTCAAACTTGCAGGTGTTCAAACTTGAAATACTGATTGACTTTACACAATTTTCTTTTGCTGTCCTCACAATACCATAGAATCTCTTTCCCCTTAATGTGAATTGCTGGTGGTATTACCTTCTGTCTGCTCACTGCCTGCACCTACTATCTGTTTTATAGTGTCTGAAATGAGCTGTCTTTTTTACTGTCCTAACATCTTGCTATTTTCTGGGTTTGCCAAAAGCATATTAAGATCTACTTAGAACACGAGCTTTACTATAACTGTGATTGCTATTTCACTGAAAGACAGCTGGAAGACAGTAGATAATTTTCAAATACTCATATCTTTGATATACCATAATCTTTTTTATATTCCTTTATTCTATGCCTATTCTTGAACATAGCATTTCCCAGTCAGTCAAAGGTGGAAATTGTTGATGGAGACATTATCTAAGTGTTGCTGGATTGTTTTCAGGTCTTTATGCAAATAAATAATGCTTCTTCTCATTGCCATATTTTTGTCTGGGAAGTACCCATTCTGTTTACTTAAAGAAAAATAAAGGGCATCAAGTTTTATGAAATGTTTCAGTGACTTCCTCAACATGGAGAGGTTCTCTAGAACTCTGTTCTACTGACTGTAAAATTTACCTATGATCACAAACCACAAGGGAACAGAAAAACTACTAATCCAGGCTGCTGATTCTATCAGATGAGCTATTTGAAGCTCTCAGTGTAACTGAATGCTTAGAAGAGACAGAAAGAGGAAAAAGATATGAATCTTACTTGTTCCTCAAAATGACTTGTTCAAAGAATGGTTCACTCAAGCTTCTATTTAGGATTCAATGGAAAACATCACCCAGAATTTTTGGAAATAACTTGAGGCCTTTTAAAATAGCACTTTCAGTGTGGTTCACTGCGTAAAAATGAAATGGCAAAAACTCTAGATGAGAGAGTTAATAACTTTAACTTAATAAATCTTATACTAAAAATTGTCCAGGATTTCTAGTCCATCATCTTTACCATCTGTGAATTCAGATATACCAGATGTTTACAGTTAATATATCATGTTATGCAGAGGATTTCCTGCAGCAGAGAACAGTGATTCATTGATCTTTGTAAGGAATTTGTTAGTAACAAAGCTGTAGACTTTAAACTATTTTTGAATAAACTTCCCCAGTAAAGTATGAACTCTAAATGGTCCACAATTTAAATTACTCCCCCTGACAGCCATGTTTGAACAGATCCTTAAATTGAATGGTTACATTGACTGACATTGACTTTCCTGTTGGCAGGACTTTGTCAGGTAATTTCTATATTGCATTGATAGTGCCTCTCTTGTTAGGGAAGCCATTTTGAGTTTTCTGAAAGGGACTTGCTGATATTCCGTGCAAGTATTGTGTGGAATATGAATGTGAACATATGGATGACGCCTGTTAAATTTCACTACAAGTCATCTGGAAGAGAAGACAACGTATGTTTGAATAAACACAGAATTTGGTTGGCAGCCTACTGTCATTCCAAATCCTAGGCCGTCTGGTGTCTGGGAAGCAGAGAAAGAGGCACATCCCCTGTGCTCAGGAGAACACCTTCACCAAATAGTGCAGTATTACTCTCTGAATGTAGCTCCAGATTGGTGACAGACAGCTTGTTTGACATTCAGGGGAATGAAATAGCACCAAGAAGAGCTTTCTTGAGCTGCTTTCATCTTTACCAGCTTGCAATGTCATCATGTATTTCTGGCAAATAGAGTTTGAATCAGTTCGGTTGACAGGTCCTCATGAATTTTAATATCTAAGCTCCATATTCATGTTAGCAGCACTAATGTTCCCTGAAGCCTTTCTATTCTGAGGAAGAATATGAATATTTCGGAAATTACTTTCCCTATGTTTGATCATGTATGTTTCTGTATGGATGTATTGATGCACAGGTAGCATACTGCTGATTTTTACTAAAGTGTAAAATTATTTTTTTCCTCACAAAAGTGAAGCAGAGGCAGTAATTCGGGTCTCCTGTACTCCAAGTGGACGGTATGTCTTGGGTTTTTCCTACTGTGGAAGAGATTAAAAAGTTTGTGGATACACATACTGTGTCATATTTGTTTCAGGTTACAAATCTAAGGGGTGATCCCCAACTGGGATGAAACGGCAAAGCTCCAGTGGAGCGGAGAGAATGATCTTGGCCTAACACATACAGAGAAGACATTCTTTCCAAGAGGAAAGGATTTATACAGAGGCAGCAAAATACACAAACTCATGAAAGTAAAAGTTGTTTTCAATGAAGTATGAGGATGGAAGCACTGCAGAAGATTGGATAAAACATCCATGATCAGGAATAGAAAATGCATTATGAAGCACTTACTCTTTTCCTGTATTATTTTGTATTTAAGAAATCTGGCATATATTAGGAGTAAAATTTACAACGCAGTGGTTCAAGTAGTTTGATCATGAGGCTGACAAAGGTTTCTTTTAATATAGTTCTTAAGTACCTTCTAAATATATTGAAGAAATAAAACCCCAAACCAACAAACCCACTAACTTTGGGAACTGTCTATCTATCTCTTTGTTTACTGAAGAAGAATAAGATAAGAATTACTAACAAAGTCAATAGTATGTGTAAAAGGTGAGTATCAGCTGCTTATAATAATAAATAAAATGATGCATACTATCATAATGTATTCTGAGTGGAACTATGGAAACCTAAACCAGTTTGAAAGGGGTTTTCATACTTAGCATCTTTTTTTTTAAGGTAAAAATATCTTCAGAACGTATTAGCTTGAAAAATGAATGTAAAGATGGAATTCTGTGGTGCCTGTCATGTGATCTGAGTGACCTGGTTTCAGCTATCATTTTGAAGTATTCCTGTAAAAGAAATAAAGATCCCAAAACTGTGTTTCTTACAAACATATTTAGATATTCAAATAAGAAGCTTAGTTCATATACTTTATGAGAAACTTGTAATTATGTCATATTTTCTATGAATCCTGTGATACATTTCTGAGCTCCTAACATATGAGCCTTTAGGGGGAAACATAGATGCCTCTGTAAGCTACAAACCTAGCTTTAAAATCTGAGCTGGGAACAAAAGAATTATTGAAAAATGTAGCTGAGGAAATAAAAAATTAAATACCTTTCCAAGTAGCTTTTTATATAGTGGTGGGTTGACCAAATGTGCCAAATGTGTTATCAACACTGTTCTACCTACAAATAAAAGGCACAGCACTATGAGGGCCTCTACTTCGGGGAGTAGAGGGGAAACTTAACTCCATCTCATCCAAGCCCAATATGTACATAAATACATAAACTAATACATAAGTACATAAATAACATAACCTAACTTGAAGTTCAAATATAGCCCAAGCTGTAGACTGAGCTATGGACTCAGTCCAAAAATAAACTGTAAAAGTTTTTCTCTGTTCCATTTTGTATTTTTTCAGCTGTTCCATTTATAAAAAACTGATGCATTCTTAAAGCTGATGCATTGTGCTCAGCTACACAAACCTTTAATATAAAACCACTTAGAGCAAACATCTCAGTGACATGATATCTTTCTCAATGTTGCTGTGTGTTTATACAAGTCTCCTATTTTACAATAAAAGCTTAAAAAGAAGGTTTAATGTACAATGACAATATGTCAGGAAGCGCTGGAGATCGAGATCGTACAAAAAAAAGGTTTTGCTCTCCAAATTCTACAGTTTGCTGGTTTAACAGTACTTAAAAATATTAAAATTTTCCTATAACAGTAATTTTGGGAAAGAAAGGGTGCTTCTTTGATATAATGAGGTGGGCTTCCATATGTTGGCAAGATTCAACTACTGTATGGTATGCTAATTTTTTTATTCCCCTGCTTTAATCTTAATCGATATTTTATCAAGCTGTCAGGAATGGGAATCAAATGGAGATGGACATTAAGCTACATTAATGGAGTTAAGCTACTTTTGTATAAGTTGAGACTTAACTATCTTAAAAATATTTAACAACTTTAATGTTATTAAAAATGAATTTATGAAGATTTGCTGAAAGCTTTACAATTCATTACAATAATCTGTTTTCTCAGAAAATATTTTTGATGAGACACTTGTATTACAAAACACAGAGTAAAGAATTGGAAATTCCTTGTTCTTCTATCTTGTTAAGTTCTTTGAGACATGATTTTTTCCAAAATTGAATTTTCTTCTACACCATCTTGTGTAAGCCATTCATTGATACCCTCTAGTTGACACTTCCTCTCTATTTTATTGTTTTCTTCTCTAAATGAATGCATAATAATGTAATAATATGTGTAAATGGAATATCTACATTTTAAATCTTGGAGTGTTATTTCTGCTGTGCAAAAACCTTCCAAGGAAAACAAATGAGTCTAAGATATGTCAGTAGGATTTTTCAGAAAAAAAAAAATCTTGATCAGCAGCTCCTTGTTCTTACAGTATTTTCATATTTGTTGTAGGGAATTGTGTTGTATCACAGCATATTGTGACAGATTCTGGACAGAGTCTCAGAAAAAAGTAACAAGAGTTCGAGAATTATGGATGTGGTTCCCTGTAACAATAAAAGTATCATTTTCAGTTGCTAACAGTTATATTTGCTGTCCAAATTCAAAGATTGTTCTATGAAAACAAACCATGCATGCAACACTTTTCTTTTACAATTTCTCTTTGAAATTTTGAAAAAATTACTCAATTCTTACCCAAGTCTTCCTCATGAATTTGTTTGCATTACCCTATATATTTTACATTTTTCATATACATTAGCTACTGTGAGAATTATATGACTCAGAGCCTGTGGCTGCTAATTAAATTACAACTTCAAGGGAAGCCCAGGAAAACAGGAAAGCACAGCTGTAGTCTATTTACAAGTGGAAAATTTGAATGCCCATTGTCAGCGAAGGAGGACTTCTGCTCATATCTTTCTGAGTAAACAGGGAGTTGAGTACTTTATCATTCCTTAATGGGATAGGACAAAAGCAGTACTAAGGAACAGAGTAGTTAAATAAGCCTATGGCAAATAAGAGCTCCACAGTGATAAATTCTATAATAATTTCCGTCTACTGTAAACCTGTGTGTTACAAGCCTGAAGTTTATGAATAATGGCTTCATTTTGAAGTAATTAGAATTCTATGCCATTAACGGCAGGAAGTCTGGATAATTATATTTTAGAATGAAATCTCTGGGAAAAGACTTTTCTGTTTTTATGACAATTAAGTTTATGATTAATGATAGAAAAGACAACATGCAATATAAATACAAAAACAACAAAAATTAACTGCATCCATCATGAATGACAGTACAAAAACTTTAGTGAATCAGTAATCACAGGTAAAGAAGAGCTCAGTAATCTAGTTTTGTTTCATATTGGAATATCCTCATCTTTTTCCTTGATTTTTTGAGATGCAAGGCTTCCAGCTGCTTCATACCAGACTCTCAGCATGAAATACTAGAGGTGATTAGTGCAAAATGAAGTGTAGGTCAGTGAAATGCTGTTTTGTGGGAGTGCTAGAGGATTATCTTGATGGGGTCAATGGTGTCATTCAAACACATCTGTAGAACAACACAACAGAGTTATTAAAGTAAATTCTTTTTTCTCTAGGCTAATAAGTATTGTGATATCTTAGGTAACATAAAAATCCTTACAAAGCCGGTGAAACAGCTTTTGGAGTTGACCTGACTTTGCTTTTATATACCCCCACACTCACTGTTCCAGGAAGAATTAATTGCTCATGTGTTGCTTTATGTGAACTACTGTGCCTGAGCAGCACTATGCCTCTGCCTCTGAGCTAAGCCAATCTCTACCAACTGGCAACTGTATAGCACTGCAGTGGAAAGTCTTCTGAGTTGCACCATGAGGACCTTGCTGACAGGGCTAGAAGGACTGTAGCCATGCCATAACTGGTAAGTTACATCAGACTAGGCATGACTCTGAAAAATCTTTGACAAAAATCCGTTCCATAGCAAACTGTCATGGGAATTGAAGAGCAGTCACATTTCCAGATAATTAGCTTGTGCACTGCTTTCTCCTCTTCTTGCCACATCTAGAGATAATTAAGGCGGAGGTAGACATCATTCTCTTCCCTCCTGTTTCTACCTTCATTGGCAGTGTGGGGTATTTGCATAGAAGAGTGGGTGCTGAAGTGAGTAGGCATGGGTCTGCTGAGCTAACTTCATCAGTGTAATTAAAGCTAAACTGATTAACATACTTAGGGGATTGTAAATGGAGGAAAATGACATACCCATCCATCAGAAGTTGGAAGTTTTAAAACTGAAGTTTTAAAATCTCTGAAGAATTTTTTTCAATCTTAAAACTCAACAGATCTTTTCAAAGTGGAGGTTCTTAACAGGATGTCTTTATTAAATTGATTTTCACTGTAAATTTACCTAGTGGTATTCATCATTTTAACATAATGCATCAATTTTATTTTTTGTTTGCTTAACTGTTTCTTGCCTTTTATTTGTGGCTTTACAGGCAGGCAATGGGTACTCTGTCATGAAACAGGTGGAACTCTGATTTAACCGGTTCCTGTTACAGCAACAGGTTTACTTGTTTGTTTGTTGGTTTGTTTGCTGAAGACTATATTGAAATGTATTGCCTATCTCTCCTTGTGTTTTATTCTCATTCTTAATATCTTCATTAACCTATATATTATCACTTAAGCATTGCTCTGATACCTATCTTTATAATCAGTTGATCAATCTAAACATCCCAAGGAGAAGAAAAAAGCACAGGAGCTCTAACAAAAAGCAAAAGTTCTATGTAAAGCTGAAACCAATACCATAGGTTTTTCTTGATAGCTCCCAAATAAACACATGTGTTTGAAAACATGTGTATTTCCTTGCACAGTACTTAAGTGTTGGGGATGAGATTAAATTTTTTAAGTTCTCCCCTCACTTGTGGAATTTATTAACAGCATTTTCTTCAGATTTTTGGAGAAAATGTTTTGCAGTCAGCTTCAGTCGAGAAGCCTGGGTTGTACAGAACTGTCCTCTGAGGTCCCTTGAGTATCCTTATCATGAGAAGTCTAGTACTTTACTTTACTCTTTATAACTCTCCCTTTCCCTGAGATTCCTTTCAAACAGCATATTCTTTGATTCACTGCCCCCTTGTAAAAATCCCAGTTGCTTTTTGTGCTCTCCCACTGCCATCCAAGGAAGAGGCATTACGCACTGTGGCAATGCACAGTGCTGATTGTTTGGCAGGACACTGAAACAGCATAGATAGCTGTTACAATTATACTGCAATGTTGAAATCCTACTGTAAACTAATACAGGAGTCATTCATTTTGTATTCTAGAAGACTCTCAGTTGCAGATTTTAATGAAAATTGTGGAAAAGTAGTATCTTTGATGCCTCAATATCTTTGCAAACTTGGCCATGGTCAGCCAGCTTGTGAAGCGGGGAGCTGGCGAACAACAGAAGGGACATGAACTATGAAAAGAAATTAAAAGAATTATGCACATGGAATTAAGCCCTCTTCTACAGTTATAGCTTCTGACACTGTTGGGAGTGTCTCCAATTCCAAGTGAGCCTTTTGCTTTTGAAAAAAAACAGCTAAGGAAATTGATTGCAGGAAGGAAAAGGGTAACCCCTCAGCGGCAATCAGAAAAAGCCTGTCGTTCAGTGAAGGCTTCTGTATTCTGAAGATGTTCAATAAACAATGAATAGCCTTAAGTGCCTACACTGCAGTTGGGCACTGTAATAGGAAATAACTATTCATGAACATTTTGTAATTATTTTCTCTGTAAGAGTCCTGGTTTGTTCTGTTTGTCAGTCATAACACCTTTTGTAGCACCTATCACTCTAAGATCTCTGTACTCAGCTAGCTAGGAATACATTCTTAGCCTGTGGGGTTTCCTTTCAATGATATATTGAAAAATGGCTGCACCTTCCGTGAATACTCACATTCTGGTGTGCAAGTATGAATAGAGGTTTCTGCTATTTGCCTTGAAACCATGCCCCTTTGTTCATGCCATAGAGATGCAGAAACAATGTTGTCTTTACTTTGCACACACTACTGCCCCACTGTGTTTCAATTAAATCAGCAATAAAATAAAGAAAAGAAACAGTGTGGTGCCTAATGATGCCAAGTCTAAGAACCTAAACAAATAACTTGCTTAAAGAAAATCTTTAAAGGCAAATAGTACTCCTTGCTTTGTAAAAATAAACAACCAATCCCAAAATAACTTTTTAAAAATTATTATTATTTTTCCAAATCAGCTTTTCTGTAATCCCAGGTATTCTGGCTGACATAAAAGGTGGTGATGGGGGGGCAGCTGGGTCAAGCCTCAGACCAGGAGATGTGAGAGGTGATCAAAAATCAACGCAAAATTATGTACTCTTGCTGTCAGAGAAAAAATAAATCTATGTGGCCATAGGCATTATATGATGGAAACCCATGTGGGACCTTAATGGATTCTGCAAATGGACTTTACTAGAAGGAATTTCTGTTAACAGTTTTGGCTTCTATTTCACACAAACTAAATACTACAACTAGTTTATAGAATATTCTACTGAATGCAACTGATTTTTTTTTTTATTTAAATACTTTAGTGATTACTGAACTTATTTAAAATATGTACTACACTTAAATAATATTTTGGGCTCATTTTGTTTGATTAAGCAATATCTTCAAAAGAGATGATAACTTTTGGGTTGATGGTATAGTTTTGGACCTAGATAAAGGGTTTTATCTACATATGCAGTTAAGTGAATACTGTTATATGTTGGACTAACAAATGCAGAGATCATCATCATCACAGAAAGGATAAATAAGGAATGTAAACTTATGCTTATACTCATATCCCTCAATAATTGTTCTTTATTAATAATTAATGTCAATGGAATTCTAGAAGTTAAGTACAGAAATAATCACTGTAAAGACCTCACAATTTAAGATGTAATTACTCCAGCTTTATTTTGTGAAACTTTTCTAGCTTTTAAAGTCTCTAGCACAGCCATTTTGTTTGAATTTTTATTTCTGTTTTCTGGTGATGACCTGTGTGTGACTGACAGTTGACCTGTATTTTCCAGAACAGAAGGGAAGAAAATGGTAAAAAAATACAAAACAAAATCCTGTGTAAAGACAAAGGTAAATCTGAATTCTAGCAGATCAATATTGCTATGTGGTATTCTATTAACACAAGATATACTTTACAATGATATGTATGTTAGATCAAACACTATCTTAATAAATGTATTGTCTCTTGAAATACAGATTATGGTAACAGTGAGGGGAAAGCATCAAGTCCGAAAATCACACCATCAAGAGAAAAAAGTAATCTTACAGCCTACACAAGAGTTTAAATTTTCACAGTTCGGTTTTGGCCCACAGCCTACATGCAGTCCTGCTTCACTTCTGATTTTCACTTTAAAATCTGTAGCTTTCTGTCATGTAAAAATAGGACAAAAATTCCTTGCTACAGTCTCACATGCATATTGTATATTTTAATACTCACTGTGGAGATATTCGTTCCTTGGCGCACATCATCAAAAGACTCTCAAAATAATGCTGTTTAATATAGAGTGACTAATTAAAAAAAAAAAAAAGATAAAAGATAAAAGTGACCTAATGGAAATTACTAGATATATAGTCTTAGAAAGGAACATTTGCTATACAACAGAATATTTTATTCTTTATACCCAAAACTTCAGGACTTAGGGTGGTAGTCCTGCATGCAATTTCCCTAGACTCCTTTTTTTTCCCATTCTCTAACCAAAAAAAAGTTTCATAAAGACAGCTCCAGCTGTCTCACATAAAACATATTTTTTCATCAACAAATAATGAACAAGAATCAAACTATCAAGGAAAAAATCCCAAGGAGCCCATCTTGATGGAACTAAAATTGTAATTTTTTTGGGTACGATTCTGTTTAGTATTCAGTACAGGCTGGAAAGTATTTGTGCAGAATTAGAAAAGCCCAATACTCTAAAAAGGCAATGAGAATATATAATAGGGACCTTGTGAAAACTGTAGTGTGAAAAACGTTTCCAAATAAATGTAAACCTTTCAGATGCTATCTTTTCCAGAATTTTATGTAAAGGAAAAATCTTTTTTAGAATGTATGATGATGTTTAGAAGAACTGCAATTAGTACAAACTATGGGCTATTGAGGTGCTATGGAAATTGTAGATAAATGTTATCTTCAGGTAAATTCACAGAAAGTTGAGGCGGCCATTGGGAACACTATTAATTTGAAGGAAAAAGAGAAAATTAGGATATTAATTCTGGAATGACCTGTAGATTGAATAATTAGTTCAGAATTGTTATTTGAACAATAATCTACCTTTGCAACAACAGGTCATTCTCAGTTCTACTGAACCTCCTTATAGTAGCAGGAGATGGAGGGTTTGGAGGGCATGGGAATGGAGGTTGATGAACCACACAGAATCCATCATAGAAAGAATTATGATTGAGACTTGAGGAAAAGGAGAAAGGTACAAATGGCAAGAGTGAACGGTAATTGCAAATGGAAAGCGAACATTACAATCTTAGCATATGTCGTTAATGTCTGACTTACAGGTAAATGATTGTAGCCTGTCTGAGATGAGTGCCAAGTGCTTCTCAGAGAATATTTAAGAGCCAAGTATTTGATTGTTTTATGTAAGAATACAGAAAAATCATTTAATGTGTATTTGGAGGTTATACATTTTCACAGGTGTTGCTTTCTGACAGAGAGTCCCTTAGTACCTCATCCCAGTGCTGCAGGCTTTTTAGAGACCAAATCACTGATACATGTAAAAAACCAAGCAACTATCAAAAGAATTTGCCACCAGGTCATGCTATAATGGCTACTTTAGACATTGCATGACACATACTTGAACTGCCTTCCAAGTCGCTGAGAACCTCTCCACTCCAAAAGCCACTCATCCAGTCAGGAAGCCATACGGCATCTCATGAACCCTTGTCTTCGATGTTACTATAATCTGTTCTTGAAGCCCTGATGTGTGGTCTTGCAGGAAACAAGGGACCTACTGTGACCCCAGATGAAGCTGTCTTGATTTTGCTCTGAGTGACCTAAGAAGAAGAAGAAAAAGCCTATAAGGGAAAACTCTTCTGAAGCCTCACATGGAGGTGTGAAGATCTGCCCACTGCCACTAGCACCCGCTTAGGTGTGGCTGGAGAAAATAATCCGCCGCTGTGCCTGAGACTGCGTACAGATTTGTCGCCTTCACAGAAAACAAGGCTAGGCCTGAAGTAGCCTCAGGGGACCCTCTGAGAGACTGCACAGAGATGTTTCAGCACTGTGATGATTCTCCTGTTGTAAACCTACCACTGCTCATATGGTATTCTATACCTTCAAAAAGCCATAGAAGTAGTTTTAAAGGTGGTGAATTTATCTTCTTCAGAAAAATACCATATAGATTGACAATTCTCTGTATTAATACAGATTTTCTCTAGTTAGTTAATTCTTACAAAGTTCAATGGCTGTCACGTGAGCAAAGTAAAAAAATGTAGTATGTATTGCTTTAATTCTTTGTAAAAGACCTTTGGTTTTTAGCTATGTAATTTTTAAAGATTGTTTTTGACTCATAATTCATTGATGACCTCAGCTGCTCTGAGCAACATTGCCCATACCCAAACCAATGCAATGAGGTTCCTCACCTTTCTCAGGCTTATATTAGCTTTCTCCCAGACCTTTTTCTAATTTTCTTTCTGTTTTCTGAAAGGAGGCTGTAGAGAGGTGGGGGTCAGTCTCTTCTCCAAAGTTACAGATGATAGGACAAGGGGCAATGGCTTCAAGTTACACCAGGGGAGGTTCAGGTTAGATATTAGGAAATATTTCTTTACTGAAAGGGCTATCAAACATTGGAATGGGCTGCCCA
>JAOXNG010000021.1:72233642-72244132 GCA_028566535.1 Scolopax minor
CATTTTCTACTGGAAAAGTGAGAAAAGAGAAGTGTGAGAAAATAGCACATTAATTTGTAAGTGTTCATATTGGAACAGTAGCACTTCAAAGGAACAGTACTGCTTTTTCTCATTTGCAGATGCCCTTTTCAGTCAGAAATCAATATGAACTATCACTCTGAGGAGAGTGTCTATGCAAACCGAAAAGTTCTGCAGAAAGTATGAGCTAATTCGGCATTTAGTGATCTCACCCCCTCCAAGTCTGTTCTGAATTGTTTTGGCAGCAGGAGAGATGCCCAGTACAACTCCCAGACAGAGTCAGACACTGATCTAAAACATCAAATGACCTGAGTCACCTCTGAAAAAAGCACCAGTTTTCCTTGTTATATACCCAAGAAAAGGCTTTAAAGGTGCTCTGCAAGGGCACTTTTACACCTCTTTCCTATAGATATGTGATCTTTAGGGCTACTGCATGCTAATGTCACATAATGAGACTATGATTTCAATTTTTTACTTAAGAACAACAAAATCCTCTGGTATTTGAGAAATTTTCCCTGAAATGAAAACCATTCAATATAAAAATTGAACAAACAGTCTTTTACTGAAGCAATTCTTGACATGCTTCCGTTTTTTTCCATTCTCTGAAATCAAAATGTCTTTCTACCACTGGCATGATAAGGAAATGTTATCACTTTCTGACAATAAATCCAGAGTGTTTTTCTTTTCTACTCATCCTTATTTGGGCAAAAAATAACACTTTTGGAGAGGAAAACTAGTATGGCAGCAACAACAGAACTAGAATTTTCATTGTGATGCTGCAAATTTTGACAGATTTTGTTTTGAGAGCAGTGAAATATTGATATTGACCAGGCTGCTGAAATACTGTGAACATTTCAGAGTTTACAAAATAAATATGCTCCCAGACCCCAGCCAGCACAGACTCCAGTGAGAGAGCTTAATTTCTGTGACACCAGGTAACCCCCATCCCAGCTGGAGAGCTTGTGGAGCAGCCAGTTGGAGAGCCTGGGAGGCCAGCAGCTCACCAGGTGAACAGCTGGGAAATCAGATGTCCTGGAGAGATTGGCAGTCTACTCACCAGGCAAAGAGCTGTCAGGAAAGCTGCCCAGGAGGCAGAGTAGTTGGTCTCGCCAGTCTATTTCCCTGTATCATTTCCATCAGCATTAACAAAAATAAATAATGGGGCTGACAATGTTTTATCAGAATCCATATATATACGCTATATGATCTCTAATTCAAAGGCTTCTGCCTTGACCCTTCATCCCATCCCATTAATGCTTAACAAGACCATTATTTGAATATATGAAATTTTGTCAACATTATTACACCTAAGGGGGTGAATAAGCCTCTCATCGTTGTTCTATCTCATTCCTTCCCTCTCTTTCTTCTTTCTCTTCTTTTTTCTTTCTTTGTGCCTTACTTCTCTCTTACCAATAAACTTTCTCTTAACTAGCTAGCTATTATTCACCTCTTCATGCAGTGTCCAAGCTTGGTCCAACCCTTTTACAACAACAAAAATTATTTGGATGTTTCCAATATCCACATAAACCATCAGTATAAACAGAATACAGCCAGTTGACAATTCATGTTATTCCTTCATGTATTACCAGAATACTTCATAGCCCCTCCTCTCAATTGTCGCATTCACTTGCCATTTAATGCCTTGCTTTTAGTGTGCCATTTTTCTAGTTGAAATCTAAAATAAATTTAATAAGAGGCTTCAGAATTTAATTTGATATCACAGTCAGTAGCACTATGGGGAAATGAAATGGTCTGATAGGTTTTCTTACTTTTTAACAGCAAAAATTATGTGGGAAGCACTTCTTAGGAATCATTTTGTCCTTGACACTTTAAGACTAAGTCTTGGGTTATGGATTCTGTGTGTGAGCATGAAACACAGTGTCTGTGTCAAAGATAGATAAAAAAATTTGGGACATTAGCCTTCAGGCTGTGATTAGAAACTAGTTAAAATATATCACAGCTAGTTATATTGAGACAAAAGATTTTGCATGAAATCTAAGACTTAATTTTAAGATCAGAGGCAAAAAAGTTTGATGTCTATTTGGTTATTACATCAAATATCAGAGAACATTTACACATTACCAGAGAACTCACTAATATTTCCAGTTTTTCACTATTTTCATGGTTGAAGAATACAAAATATTCTTTGCCTCCCAAATATGTATTTTTTAATTTCTCCATGTAAAAAAAAAGATATACAACCACATTGTAAAACAGAAAAAAATAAATATCTCCAAAAAAATTGCAAAATTGTTTCATTTGTACAATCAGAAATTTTGTTAGGAAGTAAAGAATGCTGAGGCTATACTAAACCCAGCTATTCAGCCTTTCTTCTAACACTATACCCCTATTTGATTTTTTACCCATGTCTGTGTAACATACAAGCAATTCCACAGAAAGTTTCTCCACACTGCCTGCCATCTGTCAACAAACTCAATTCTGACAGGAGTAGCCAGCATCTCAAGGGTACAAATCAATTTAGTGTCAGAGTTGGATGTGTTCCAGTGCATTTCCTCAGCACAGATGAAAGAAACTGTGTCAACTGAGCAGTGTTGCATATGTTTTTATCTGCTGTTGGCTAGGGATTGAGTTAAAACTGCTAAATTCACTTCACTTACATTCTCAAATTTTATCTGATACTCTATGTATAGCATGCACCATGTAGGAGAAAGGAATCAATAGCATCGATGGACAATTATGAAATAAAGAGGCCCATATATGTATGATAAGAACTGATGTAGAATATAACTGTGAGTTATATTCTGCTGCAATAGGGAAGCAAAGCACAATGCAAATAATGGCAGGGAAATATAAAGTTCATACCTCCCACAATTTTCCTGAGCTATAAATTGCTTTGTAAACCAAGACTGTCACTGCAAGAACAAAGCATCTCTTACTCCGAAGAACTATGAACTCTTCTCATAAAGCAATCCACCCATATCCACCTTTGACCTTTCATTTCAAAAAACACAGGATATATCAACTGCTCTATTTCTAGGAGCCTATCTCATTTGCAGCAGATGAATAGAATCATTGATGGCAACAGTTCTGAGCCTGTGAATTTGACCTCTGAACAATTTTACCTGAGCAATTAGAGATAACAAAGGATATGCAGGAACTTTTTAAACATAAATTCTTCATGCCTCCTTTGATAAGGACAATTTAATGATCTGACTAAGGATTTGGAGACATGAACATGTTAATCCCTGTAAATCACACTGCCAATGTTTTAGAAATGTGTGAATCCTGACAGGTATACACATTTAAAAAAGCAAGTTAGCTCCACTCCTACAGTGGTAATGTGCAAGGGATGAGAGGGGCCCATAATTGTAACTTTTAAATTTTGACCTTTCTATATAAAAGATAATAATTTTTACACAATTTGAAATGTACACCAAGCTCATTTGTATTCAGCTACTGCTGTGATTTGCTCCAGGGTTATCCCAATCTTACTTTTCCATTCACATGTTCATAGATTAATACTAAAAATTGCAGGAAGAGTTTATAAGGACCTAATCCTCACTTCTAGCAATCTTATTGCTAGCCACATACAAAGTAGAGAAATTAATAATTATTGATATGATTTATCAATGGCCAAATTCCTGAGTGCTTTTCAATGAGATGTTGACCAGAACATGATATAAATTCACTGCTGCAAAAGATGAGAATCAACACAGTCTGAGTCACTTCCTGACTCAGTTACAAAATTCTCCCCTTTGATTCACTTTCACCCAGTGAAGTTTTCAAGAACGTATAAAACAGTTCAGCTGATTCCTCTTCAAGTGGGGAGGAAAGGAAGAGTGGGATGTTTTTTCTAATACTTGGCTGTTAAGGTTAATAGTTGCCTAGGAAAATAAATAAATAAATAAAAGATTAGATAAGAATAAATGAAAGAAACACTTCACATAGCACACTGCCAGCTCATGAAATTAATTGCCTCTGGGTATAATGTACTCAAATATTGTGTCGAGGAATAAAAGGGAACCAGATAATAATGACTCAGAACATATCTGCTAAGATAATCAAATATTGTGCTTTTGGATGCATACTGATCACTTTCCTGCAGATATATTTTATTTCTCTAATGCATAATATATTATAGAATATTTTACATGAATTTGGCGTACTTTTTACATACGTTTAAATATTATGACTGAAGAAGAACTTGATACATTAATGCAAAATCCAAAAAATATAACCTAAAAGTAAAGATGGTATTTAAAACAATGTTTACCAGAATTTGAAAGACTATAAAAAGATAGCCAGAAAACTGTTGAATATTCTTTATCAGTACTTTTGTGCTCACATAATGTAAGATACTTCACAATATTCTAAGAAAATAATCCAGAATAAAAAAATATAAGAACAATAATGACCATTTGTTTCTGGCTTCTGAGTCCTATGTTCTCAGCAAAAGCAACGGTGAATTTAATCTCTAAGGGTCATGACTGTGGATAAAACAACACAAAAGCAAGCTCTATCTATGTGCTCTAGAGAAAAAAATAATTAGGATTACCACTCTCTGTTAAGGATTGAGCATGACCAAGTGGGCAAACCAAAAATAGACTTTTTTGGTAAAGTAGGTTAAGAGAAACCTCTTACGATATAAAAGTATGTTTTTGGTTGTGCCAGTGCCAATTATGGGATAGTTACAGATGTGATTCCATTGTCTCCATTAGACCAAGATTTTTGGTCATATCTAAAAAATATATAGCTGGAGCACACCAATAGACTCATGATTTATGTTTACTGCTTCATGAGACCAATATGACAGAAGAATTGTATGAACCTTTCAAACACCATCCTAAAATAGTTTTTCTGCTATTCATATTGGAAGATACTTGTAGTCCACCACTTTCCTGTGTGAAAGAAACTCTAATTTCTAGTTCATAAATCTGTCCTTTTCCCTTTAATGTCATGCCATATATATATGCACCTACATATATAAATAATATATATATTTAACTTAAAATACGCTTCATCTCTGGAGGTTACTTCTTAAGATACTTATAGAGAGCAATAATAACTTCAACTTACGTTCCTCTAACTTTAATTGCTATTTTAAAGTCAAGCTATTGCTATTTTAAAGAAGCCAAACAGTCCCCTTTACATTCCACAATATTGTACAAGAAGAACCATTTACTACTGACACTAATACAGAAGGATTTGTAGTACTGCAGTTTCAACAACCAGTTTCCTCCACTGCACAGTTTTGAAGATCTTATGCTGCTCTGATGCATTGGACAAGTTGCTGTTCTCCAGAACCTGAACTTAAACTGGAATTTGCTAACAGTCCCAAACTTTCTCCAGAGCCATTTTCCTCTTATCACTGCTGCTCAGCTTTGGAGTTGGTAGGAACTTGTAGGAGCTGCAATAATGCAAGCTAAGCAAGGTTACTTTTAGCTTTATTATCTTCATGCCTTCTTAAAAAGGGGGAATGCAAAGTTATTCAACGTCCAAAGCATTGTATTGTCATGGTCTATAAATGTGTTTGCTGGCTGCATACCATACTTTCTTTATTTGACCTTGCTCATTCAAAGATGCACTTGTTATAGTATGTCAGTCACTAATGAGGCCTAAAGTAATTGAGCCTGATTAAACTGGCAAGATGCTGCCTAATTATAATGATAAATGGAATTGGCTGATCAGCTATGGAGGGTGAATGGTGTGGAGAACATTAAAACAAGGTCACTCTGTGAAGGAGAAAGACTTTTATTTTTTTAAATATTACCTCTTTCCCACAGTCATCCAATATTTTGACTACTCATCCCACCACGTAGTGAGTCACTCGGCGTTTAACTGTAATGGGACTGTTTAGGACAACAGCACAGTCCAGCACTCATCACCTCCTATCCCTAGCTATACTTGAAAAAAGTAAAATATTAAAAGATGCACGATGCAAATGTTAACAGATTAACAGATTGTATAGGTTCATTTTTATTGAGCAAAATCATCCACACTCATTGTGCCAGAGAGAAAAGCTTACTGGTTTTGGACCTGATAAATGAGTTCTAATTTATTTTTTAAGAAAAGTTTTGGTAACCCCACCAACTCTTTATGTTCTTTGACCGTCTTCAAATGTCTGACTAGCACCAGAGTGAAATTCCCAAGGATTTCTTAGTAAAAGTCCCCTTTTGTGAAGTGGGGTATTACCATTTCACCATAGAAAGGATCTGAACTGTTTTCATGAGGAGGTACACTTCAAATTGGTGTTGAGACCAAATGTTGCAGTTTGTGTTCCACAAGCTGATGGAGATTGTGGCGACCTATTTCTGAATAAATACAAGGAGATAGTGGGAAAGAGTTGGCATACACTTAAGAAATGCAGGTTGTGCCTCACCAATCTGACTGCATTCTGTAATTAGATCAATCTTTCTGTGTACCAGGGGAGATCAGTAAATTTTGTAAATTGAATCTAGGAAGGCCTTTGCAAGGTTATCCAGCATTTTCTTGGTAGACAGGTTGGTGAGATATGGATCAGAGAACAATGAGGTGGATGGAGAATGAGATGGACTGCCAGGCTGAAAGTGTGAACATGGGAAGAAAATCCAACTGATCCCCGGTTACTAATGGTGTCCCTCGGGTATCAACAGTGGGACCAGTACTGTTTGCTGTAGATGTACCTGTCTTTATTACTTTGTCTTACCTTGTTTCCCCAGAGGGATCTCAGAGTTACTTAACAGCTTTGTTTCAAGCTATGTATTTGGCCATGTTTCCTAGATGAACCCTGGACCTGTTTCACCATTCACTGTGTTGGAACCTGACAATGAACCCATTTAGCAGCAATTGGGTCTGTCCACTCTGTTTAGACCCTGTGAGATGGTGCAAACTGCCGAGGGCACCAATTGATCTAGGGCCACCCTTCACTTTCAGATTGTCTTCCCTCATAGACCAGACCTGCTCCTGCTGCCTTCTGACAGACAGGAGTTTCATGATGTTCAACAAAAGAAAATATAAACTCCTTCACTTGGGACAGAACAATGCCCTACAAAGACAGAGACTGTCTGCTCAATGAGCAGAAAGCAGTATTACAGGAAAGGACCTGTGGGTCCTGATGGACAAGGTAGATATAAGTCAGCTGAGTGCCCTTGCAGCAGAGGCCCAACTTTGGGGCAAGAGCCAGAAAGTTGAGTCAAGTGATCCTGTGCTTCTGTTGTGAAACCACAGCTGGAGTAGTGGATCCAGTTTGGACAACCCACTACAAAGAGTCAATGAAAACCTGAAAAAAAAATACAGGTGAAGAGCATCAAGATGGACAGCGTCCATGAGGAGAGACTGAAAGAACCAAGTTTTTTCAGCCTGAAAATTAGGAGTTTTAGGGGAAATCTTATCGCTGGCTAAATTGCCTGATGAAATATACATAGTGGTAAAACAAGAGTCAATGAGTTGCATCAGGAGAAATTCTGATTAGGTGTTATGAATAAAAAAAAGCACCAGGTGGTTGGCCAAACCCTGGAAGGTCTTCACTGGAGAGCTCTGGAATGTCTGTCCTTAGAGGAATCCAAAACTTCACTTGATGTGACCTTGAGCAATCTGGTCTGAGTTGACTTGGTTTTAAGTATAAATTTGGATTAGGTGACTTTCTGAGTGACTTTCTATCTTACATTATTCTATGAATTAATGTACTGTGTGGTGGTGATCAGCATGCAGAAGTACCATTCATTGCAGATACTGGATCCAAGAGAGCAGAAAAGATTATGAGTGCCACCGAGACTGTTTATTTGCACAAGGGCTTGAGCCATGACACCTTTAAAGTTACACCTCCACCTTCACTTGGATACCTCTCTGCTAATCCAGAAATGTCAATGGACATACATATACACAGTTACCTGAAAAAAAAAAAATCACTTGTAAAAATCAGCCATTCTACAAAAGAAGAATGGTAAGTGGAAGAGTTGTAAACTCCTCTTTTCCCCCACCTCTTTCAAATGTAATTGTAAAAGATTGAGCAAACAGTTAATGTATGCTTCTTACACAATTTGAGAAAGGCTAAGGAGGAGAACCAGAGTTAAGACACCAATCCCTGTGTTGAAATATTCCCATCAGAGATTTTGTGCTAAGTAAATTCAAGAAATAGGACAGAAAATTATGTCAGTGGCTGTAGGAGGCTGCTTAAATGAAGATCATTGAAGTTCAAAAATTCCAAGGTTTAATGAATCTCCGTGGGTAGGTTTATCTTATAATTGCAGATCATATTTAGAAGAACAGAAATAATAAGAATTGATCTATAAATGTGTTTAGGCTTAAATGAAAGTAAGATTTTCCTGTCTTAAGTTCACAGTGATTGTATGTTAATATATAGGGATTTATTTTAAGTAGGTGTTATATAGAACTAAAACCTGACTACCATGTGTCTTTTTTTCTGTGTATTAGCCCTCATGCTGCTTTTTTTTTTCCTATTAAATGTTAAAGTCTATTCTAAAAAATCAAATTACTTTTGGTCTTGAAGCATTTGATTTTCACAAATAATCCCGAAACACTAACCTTAGAAATTAATTTGTAAATACTTTATTTCAGAACCCTTTTTAGTACAAATAATAAAGAATAGAAATAAAATGGCAAAATTCCCGGGAGACCATATAGCTTTTAGAATGGCTATATTTTTTAGCCAAATGTTTGTTATCCACTACAGCTACAATGTATGTAAGCTTTAAAGCTTTTAAATTATTACAGATATGAATACGAATAATATTAATAGGTACATTCTATTATGAATTAATTTTCTAATTATTATTCATAAGTTCTGGGATTTTTCATTAGTGTTATGGACTTTTGATTTACATAGTAATGTTATTATATCTTATAATTAGACAGCATATAAACACTGTTCACAACTGATGATAAGAATGGTTCACTACCTTCTCATTGCTGAATTTCAGGGTGATTAATAATGTGCAGCTTTTGTAATCTGGGAGACTTGTACACAGCCAGTAACTTTATGGGTGTAACTAAGCTCTGCTTGCTAAGTTTCAAAGAAGTGATCTATATAATATTGTAATACTTCATGTTTACTGGAAAGCAAAGCTTGTTATTGTGGAGCTGTATCTTGTTTGTATTTGTTGACTAGTGGAAATGGGGAATAGAAAGAAAGACTGGGGGATACATTCAGAAGATAAACCAGATTTCTCTGATTAGCATGCAAGGATATACAATGCTTCAACAATGAAAGATAACAGGTTAGTAATGAGTGTTGAACACCATCATTTAGCAGCTGGGATGTAAATGTATAGGAAGTAAAAAAATCATAGCCATTTAGATGGCAGCATCTTCAATTTACCTAGCAGCCTATCATTGAAGTTTTCAAGAATAAATCAACATAACATGGCTGATTTAAGAATTCATTTTTAAGTGTATAGGACTTATGTATGTATAGGACCTGATCAAGCAGACAACTATCTGACCGGGTATAACTATCTCTTCAGGTGTAATACACGGAAACTGAAGTGTCTACATGGAAGTAACTATACATGGAGTAGACATCTAAGACTGGATTATAATCACTAGAGGATTTGCCAATATATTCAAACCTCATTAATTCTGATGAGCAACTCCTAGCGCTCCATGCATATGAACAAATTAAGTCTGCATAGGCAAATTCAGGGCTCTGAGGTCACCAGACAGAGACTGGCATGTGTTTATGCCAGTTAAATGTTCTGAGTCTTAACCTAGGAATTGCCTATAGTAATGGTCCTTGTAACATTTTAATAGCTAGACCATGCCATGAATTTTTGAAGATTAATGATGGCTGGAATGAGTCAAATTAATGGCAGGAAGTGTTCTAAGAATTTGCTGTTACAGATACTTGCTTTCCACTGCCAAGAGCATATCCAAACTGTTTGAATTTATTGTGGTAGAAATGACATATATATAACTATATACTGCCACTTGAGATTCTTAGGATGTCCCACGTACCCTTCAGCTGCTACTCTAGAAGGGGTATGTTCTACCGTGGCTCCTGTACCATATCTCTCAGCTTTGTATTAATATCTTGCATATCCAAGAAAATCTCAGATGACACTAGGCAGTTAAACATGGGCAAGAGAGTAGAACTCAGGTAAACTGAATTGCCCTGTCGAGTCCTTCAGACTTTGCGTGTTAGATATCCATTGCCTTTAATAGGAATCTAGGAACAGAGGTGACATGCAGTCACCTCAGCTGTTTTTGAAACCTACCCTAAATGATGGAAATTTTCAGTTTGTTTGTGGGAGTAAAATGATCCTTTAGAATTCAGAGTTATTTATTAATGCTCTTCAGCAAGACTGTATTATAACACGGATGCTTCATTGTTATATGGTTTTCATTTTTTTATGTTACAGTAATTTTAACATTGATAATTTTTTCTGCTTTGGAAATGTGAACTATGTCAAAAAGCAATACATTTTGGTAGCTTATTAGACAAAATTTTGAAGTGAGTTAATAGAAGGAGAAAAAGGCTATTGGCTTGAAATAATGTATATGTATACATACAAAGG
>JAOXNG010000021.1:72256673-72270970 GCA_028566535.1 Scolopax minor
ATGTCCTTCTTATATTGAGGGCTCCAGACCTGCACACAGTGCTCCAGATGAGGTCTCACCAGAGCAGAGCAAAGTGGGAGAATCAAAACCAGGAAGTATATAATAGGATATGAAGGATTTTAATTCCTTCTACATAGTCTTCATCTCATATTCAGAGATGTCTTAAGATATTCTTATTCTGTAAATCATTGTTTTACATTACTCTTATAATAAGGTGTAGCTGTGATTAGCAAACTCATTGTTCATCTGTTGGATTACTCTAACACAGCAGAGCTTTTATACTTTCAAATAGGCATGTTTAAAAATTACATTCTATGAAAAAAAAATAAGTGTTTAATATAGTTTATGGAGCAAAATGTGGATTATCATCTTAACATTTGCATTCGAAACAACTATTGGATTGACTCTTTCATGAGTCAATCCACATTTCATGAGGTAACACTTTCAGGCTGAAAAGGTATCTTGGATTGAATAAATTTATTACCTGTGTCATACTATAACACAGTAAACATCAATAATTTTGATTACTAATGGGAAATCATACCATAAGTCTCCTCCATCATTTCTGGATGAGCTCGCTATGTCTTGAGAAATCAGCAAGCCTATAAATGATATTATAGTGCAGTGGGAATACAGGTAATTTCATAATAACCTGCTTAACTTAGGTAAGAGTACATAATAGATACCAATTAGCCATATATCTGAATTTGTTTCTAAGGACTAAGTACAAGGTACTTAGCTACTACAGTTCAAATGAAGAAAGAAAAAAGCATATTACAAAGACATAAGTAGAAAAAGCTATTAGAAGGACTCAGTGATGATTATGAATAGCAAACAATGCTCTTTGTATGGCTTTCACAGAAAAAAAATTACAAGTCCTAGTATATCGATCCTAATATTAAGCATTACAAAAGTGCATTAAAAAATGGAGCTATAGAAAAATCATGGTAATTCACATTCAACTTAATAACAGGTAGTGACTGGTCTTATAAGAATTGGTCCATAAAAAATATCTAACCTTGATTATATTATATTATGAGCATAACACAGAAAATTCCATCTCCCTTATTACCTATTTAGATGCAAATGTTATAAATTTTTATATCATATACCTTTTAATACACACAGACACACAAACACATTTTTGTGACAAATCACCTTACTATCAGAATTATTTAATAAAATATACAAAACATAGCTGCCAAACAGTAGCTACTACTCCCATGTTTGCATCCTTCAAGGATATTCTGAATTAGAAATGCCTCTAAATGTTTGTTTCATAGCCATTAATAGATTTTTTCCATGAATGTGCATAGCTTCTTTCTGGATATAAATTTCTTTGCTACCCTGTAAAAATGAGTTCAGCAGTTCCTTTATACAGTTTGTTCTTTTTGTTTGTCCTGATAGATTCTATCTAATGCTTTTAACTTCCTTAGTTAGGAAATACAGTAAAATTCATGCCTCATTTCCATCTCCATGACATTTATGACTAAAAAAAAAATCTATAAAATATTGCCAGTCTTTTCTCCTGGCTGAAAAATCCTTCTAAGTTTAAATCTCTTCTTACATAGAAGCCACTGTATATTCCTGGTCATCCTTATCAGCTTTCTGGTATGTTTTATAGTTCTACTACATTCAATTTGGAATGAGAAAACCAAGATGACATAGATTGTCTGAGATTGTGCACACTCTGGATATATGCAGTACTGCAATCAGCACTTTCTTGAAAAAAAGTTATGCATTATGAAGTAGACTGTTTACAGTAGAATACAAAAAGCTTGCAGAAATCTTACTTGCTTCTAATGAAAAATCAAATGAGGAAGCTAGTATTATAATAGAGTTATTTACTTCTGCTAGCTATAGGTTGCAAAGCTGAAGTCTGTGTGGTAGAGCTGAGACCAATATTGAAATGTGAAATCCAGATTTTTCAGTGTTACTATCATGCAAGCCTAGAATCTCTGGTTGCAAAATTCAGATGATCAAGCAATTATTATCAAATTATAATAAATGCTTATATGACCATCTGTTTGTCTTTTTGATGGGCAAGCTCCACATGACACATATTCATTTGGTAAAGGAAATACAACCCAAATAATTCAGTTCCCCCTTGGCTTGCTCTAGTGTAAACAGTCAGATTTCTCTATGTGTTCTTAAAAGGCAGCAAAGGCTGGTTATAACTAATTTGATTTGTGCTTGATCATCATCGCATAAGAATTACAATAGGCTTCTATAATTGTCATATTTCAGGTTCTTTTTAAATTTCAGCTGCAATCACAGAGCTGCTTTTCCCCACTCTTTCACATTTATTTCTAAAGAATAGAGCACAAAATTGATTACCTAAAGAAGTGATAGTACTCAAAAAAGTTAAAACCTACCATCCTGTGTCCTTTACATCTTCACAGTTTAAACTCATTTTCAGGAGGAAGGAAACTGTGGTTATCTTCAGATTAAAAGAGGACCTCATTGATTGTTTACCTTGAACAAAAAGCCTTTCTGAAGCAATTAGCAAAATATAAAAAGTAGTATCAGAAGAATATTCAATGGCTCTGTTGGAAATGTCACACATAAACTGGCTCATTTCTAAACTTTGCCTCTGTTTGATTCTCACAAAGTAAAATGTGAGAAAAATGAAGTCATTAAACTTTTAAGAATTTGACTTCACTTAAAATATGTGATTTTTAATTAGCAAATTAATTTGTTTTTTAAAGTGCAATATCTAGAGAGAGGAGTATCTGGGTAGTTAAACAAAAATATTAGTATGATTTAAATTGTAGTTTTTCACTAGTTTTTCATGCTAATTAATGTCAGACATGAATGGCAATAATAGATACATTAAGCAACTCAAACAGTATTAGCAACTGGTGCTTATGCAACAGAATCCTGCCCCAGGTATCTTTATTGTAGTGAGTTGAATCTCATGGACAGCTCTAATTAGATCTCTGTAGATCATACCAGGACCTTACATGTATACTGCTCATGTAGGCACTTCCATTTTGATGCATAAATTTAGGTCACAATCATAAACTGACTTCAGGCCCTTCAGTGAGATAAATGCCTAGGCACTGGACTAGGTTGCTGACAGTGTAGAAGAAAGACTTTAAAATCCAGAATCTTGTCTGTTAACTTCCAAGAATGTTGTTTTTTTTTCTAGTAGAGGCTGAGAGATTAACAGTTTATTTATCAGTCATGCTGAAAAAGCCTTGGTGTTACAGGAGACACCTACAGGAATATGAGCCACTCCCGGTGCTCACTCCTGGGAGTTTGTTGCTGGTAGTGTGTACTGGGCTACACCAGGATGGTGACATGCATAAGGAATACTGTGTCCAATGTTGGATTTCACAGGTCATGGGATGGATGAGAAGAAACTAAAGAGATTTCAGACAAGTTCTATCAAGTCCATGTTTACGGTCCCAACCATAACCAACAAGGAGAATTTGAGAATACTAGGTTTAATTTGATGAAGATGTAGCTAAATGTTAGTTACCTTAAGCATCTGGAAGGGGAGATATAAAGAAGACAACACCAAACTTCTGAGGAGGGCTAGCAGCTGCCAGAGGAGGCACAGGCTACAAAATATAGTTGAGGAGGCTTAAGTTCATCATTGGGAAAATCTCTTTCTCTAGGAGGATACTGCGTCTCTGGAACTGGTAATGTCTCTTTTCTTGGAGGTTTGCTGGTCTGGGCTGGAAAACGCAAAGGCTGAGCCAGTGTTGGTGATAGTCCTGCTTTGAGTGGGATGATGGACTAAACAATCTCAAGATGTTCCTTATAAACAACATTTTAATGTTTGTATGAAAACAACAGATTTTTTTTTCTCTATTCCATTTCCAGATATTAAAATATTATACTTTGATATTTAAATATTTATTTTCAAAACATTTATTTGAATAAACTAAAAATATTGAATAATGATTATTTTATTGTTCTAAACTGAAAAATGTAGAATGTACTTTTCACAAAACAAAAACCCCACAAAAATATTATTGATATTTGCCGAAATCAAAATATGTCAACATTTCTGAATGAAAATATTATAGTTTTTTAAATCTAAACAAACAAATGGTTTTGCTTTTCCTTGTCATGAAAATGGGTCTAGAATACTTACAGTAATAATAAAAATCTGAGTTTTAATAAAGAAGTGGAATGAATGCCATGAGTTTCAACTATTCTAAACACTGAAAGTTTGATTCGGTTTGGCAACTGGAAGGATTTTGTTTCACAACAAATGAACATTTTTCTTTCTAACATATTTCTTTCTAATATCGAGATGAAACCTCTCCCAAGGTAACTTGTACCCATTGCCCCTTGCCTTTTCCATGTGGCTCCTTGTGAAGTGAGAGCCCCAGTCATTTTTGTAGCAATCTTTTAAGTGAAGAGTTAAAAAAAAGAGTTGAATATCGGAAATAAAGAAAAAATAAACAATCATTTTGGAAAATATAACAGTACTGTCACAATTGTACATGCTCTTTTACTTTTCTGTCTTGTGTGTCTACTATTTGGAGCACATAGCAAATTTTTCAGAAATGAGTTATTAACTCATCAATAAAGCACTTCATAAACTTCACCTAGCCTGACAAATATGTCAGAAATTATATACTAATTTGATTAGTACAGTTTGTATAATAAACATGACCCAAACATCCATAGATTCTGATCTGTGACAAGCAAATTTAGTTTTAAAAATATTTTTTAAAAAAATATTGTTCATGAGAAAGACATGTGAATAGAAAAAAGCGAAATATCTCCTTGGATGGGACCTTTTGCAAACCAGACTTGATTTCCTAGAAAGCAGAAAGATACTTTAAAGTATTGTCCGGGAACATTTATATGCTGCCCAATTACAGAGTTTTGTTATGTGTGTCAAATTCCCAACTGTTGTAATAGCAGGCTAATAGAAGTATGAGCTCAAAATATAAAATAAAATCTATTTCATAAATATTTGACCCTTCTGAGCAAATAATAATTTCCTCTATCCAACAATAGCTGTGTTTCTTTATAGAGATGGGTAACCAAAGCCTCATGATTATTTATTTTGCATTTTCTGTGGACAAGGGAGTGAGTTTTGTGGCTCCTTTGATACATGATAACTCATTAAGCCATATTAAATTGATTGCTTCTAATCATCTGCTCATATTTGAACAATGTGCGGTTGTTCACCAACAGAATTTTATGTGTTGGTTATATGTATCAGAAAGCAGAATTAAAACTTAATTACCTGAAGAAGCATTTTCAAACTCATTCAACTCATTTCCAAATACACACATACACAAATACACATACACACACATACACAAATACACATATACATATATGTACATATATACAAATATACATATATTTGTACACGCAATAAAAGAAAGATATTGCTACACTGAAGTAGGTACTGGGAGACACAAAAAAATGGTTAGGGGGCTGGAGCACTAGACAGGCAATAGGAGACTGAGAGTCAAGATTGTTCAGGCTGAAAATGTGTGACCTAAAGCAAGGTCTTACTGCTCCCCAGCTACCTCATATGCCTATGAGATAAATAAGTTGGAGCCAGATGCTCAGAAGTGCAGAGCAATAGAACATGAAGAAAAAGTAATAAGTTACAACATGGGAAATAGTAATATAAGGAAATAAACCCCAGCACTCATCACATATAGGTAGTCAAACATCGGAACAGGTGCTGAGAAAGACTCTAGACTCTCCACCCTTGGAAGTATCAAAAGCTGAACTGGACAAGGGCCTGAAAAACCTCACGAAGTTGGCTCTACTTTGAGCAGCAGCTTGTACCAGAGACCTCCAGAGGTCCCTTTCAGACACATTATTCTATATGTTCCAATGATTCTGTATATATATAATTGCTAATTTTTGAGCAACTCTCCTTCCTTTTCATGTTTTCTTCTCTTTTACCTTTTCTATATTTTTACCTTAGATTTTAATTTGTGGAGAGTTATCTGAACTCCATTATGTTTACGATGTTTGTACAGCTAACAAAAAAAAAAACTGTTTCGCAAAACAGTTAACTTTCTTAATAACCACCCTAAGTTGCCAAAATAATAAACATTCATGGTTATTGATGAAACTAGATGCCAATTAGAGCTGAGTGACAGGTTGTGGCTTGTTTGGATCCATAGAATTTAAGATAATGAATTTAAGGTTGGATGCAGTGATGTTCATTGCCTCCTACTTATTGCTGACTTCCAAAAATCAAAGGTTCTCCACTGTGCTAAGCTATGTTTGGATGAATATTAGTAACTGGATGATCATATTGCACCTGCTCTGTTGATTCTCATGCTTGTTTGATTCTGCTTGCTTTTTCATTTTCCACCATAAATGAGAGGCTTAGTGTTAGCCATTTTCTGGCCACTAGTGGAAAAGGCCATAACTTAAGTTGTTAAATTACACCATTTTTCTTGCATTTCTGTCATTTGAAATCTCTAAGACTCGCCATTGTGTCACAACTATAAATAAATAATTTTCATTTTCTCAGGAACAAAGCAGTGAAGAAAAGAAGAAAATAACCCTAGGCATTCCTGTAGTTTATTTGTATTTTCACAAATTATTATATTACATAACTAAGAGACTACTACTCTATGGCACAGATTTAAAGTGCAGGGACTCAGCTAAATTTGTAATTAAAAGCATAAATTCTGTTATCATTTAAGATTGTCCTGAAATTTACCAGTCCAAATATTCTATCACTGTTATACAATTAAGGGTATCACTTTTTCTTTGCTTTTGCAATAATAGCAGAAATTAACTCAGAGTCATTAGCAAAATACAAGTCAATGTCATGTTTACACAAAGATCATTGTTCAAATCAGCTTCTGAAAAGTAATTATGTGCTTAACACTTGGAAGAAATCCTCATTCTGGAAACTGCAGTGATGTGATCCTGTTAGTAAAATCAGGTTTAATAATCCACTGCCACTTGCACCCCATCTCCCTCTTCTTCCTGAGTCTGAAGTATAATGGTGTTTGGCAGCCTGAGCTGGGGGTACTTGCGTGGTGACCTGGCTCCGTGTTTAATGGAATAGAGGGCTGTTGCTGCTGCAAAACCCCAGGAGGGAATTCAGCTGGGGATAAGTTGTATCTTTGCATGTAACAGCTCCATGCTGTTCATTCTCACTGCTTTTTCAATTAAAGAATGATTTTGTTAGGATTTTGCCAGTGGCAATGAGGCAGCTGGCAAACGTCTGTTACCCCTGGGTGCTTCCAAATATTGTCTCTTCCAGCCCATGGGATATAGCAAATTGTGTGATTTGATATCATGTCTCAAAATACAGGCTCTGGAAGATGCTAGTGCTGAGACTATATCAAAATGTCAGACAATTAGGTTTTTCTGTTATGTGTGCAGAGTAAGTCCCTTAAGTACCAAAAGATGTACAGATGAAAAATAAGGCCAGCACCCATGTGGCTGTGTCTAACAAATTACTTACCCTTCCTCTCTGTGTTATTGTGGTAACTCAATCAAATAAAATTCATCAAGCTGGCCAATGTTGAAACACATATGAAGAAGAACATATGTATTGTCGTGCTGTGGCTTTCTGCACGTTCCCAAGCCCTTTACTGATATTAATCATTTCAATCTGGTTCTTGAATAACTGGCCACTGACTCTGTCTCTTTGAATTTACAGATTTAATCTCCTAAGGAAAATGACTCCTTCAGGAACTTTAAACCTGAAAAACAATACCTACAATCTCTACTACAGTGATCTCAGAAACATTTGTGTAAAAGTTTGATTTTCTCTGTGTACCTTCTCTCTACAGTTAGAAGGAGTCTTACAAGAGTTTGAAGCTTACTTAGTGGTTACTAAATCCCTTACAAGGTTTTTGTTGCTGGATCTGCCTGATATATTACTTCATCTGTCCAGAATCTGACTCTATTGGATAACTACTCAGGCTGTGGTGGCAATAGATGTTTGCCTCCCAACTTTGCAATGACTGCATGTGGCTTTCTCTTGCCAATTCAAAGGAAAATGAGAATAATCTGTGCACTTAATGGCAGGGTCATTGCTCTGCAAATGCAAACCTTTGCCTTTGTTATTTGATGAGAGTCACACTACGACTATTAACCTCTACAGTGAAGTATCTGACCTCTGAACATGTCACCTAAAGCCTTATTCTTTAGAGGAAGCATGGAATACTCCAACATAAGAAGAATATGCTTCATTGTCACTGAGCCTTTATCTTACATTCTGACACACAGGAATGAAATTACTTTTATAATCAACCTGCTTTTTATTATATGTATTATTTTATTATTTGTATCAGTGTCAAAAACATTTCAGTTCTACTACTCTGATTGCCTCAGTCTTGACCAATGGCTTTCACTGGCTTAGGCCAATTACACAGTGGATAAGTGTTGTGACTTTTTCACAGTAAGTAACATGCTACTATTGAATTCTGAGGGTCCTCTTAACTCTATAACCCAGTGCAATGTAACTGTAAGAGTTTTAAGTTCCAAAGCAAAGGGATCGAGTGGTACCAATGCAACTTCACCGGAGAGCAAGGTGCAGGTCAGGCATCTTCTGTGGGAGACTCTGCAGGTTGGAACTGGTGGTTGGCAAAAGTAGAGAGAAAAACCTCTTTTTCAAACAGAGACAGGTAAAGAACTGGGAAAAGTCACAAGTTAGGTTGTGACATAAGATAAAAAAACAACTAAATGTCAGTCTGTGTTTTAGCTACCCTACTATATATTTATGCAAAGCTCATTACAGTGAGCCTGAAGAGATATTTGCAAATTATTACAGCAAACTATAACAGGTTGTTGAACATTGCAGTTCAGGCAAGGGAAAAGATCTGATGACTTTACCTCTCATTCGGAATACCAAAAAAGGAAGTGTGACCAGCTGCTGAATAGCTTACTGTATCCATAATAAAGATTCCATCTTTGTAATGAGAGTTCACATAGAATTTCAGGAACCTGGTACAGGTGACAAATATTAAACTGTAGAAGAGAAAGACTGACATCAGAAAAATTGGATGGAAAATAATTTTCCAATAACTTCTGTTTCAGTTATGATTCCATATGTTTCCTTTATGAACTACTGCAAAGACTAAAGGGGCTAAACACAACAAACAAAATGCAAAAAAATAGGATCTTTTTGTACTGGACTGGTTACTTACAGTTTATTTACACCAGAACCATTTGTACAGTGTGATTTGATACTTACATTTCTATGCCTTATAAAGAAATCACAGAAAACTCAGTTAATGAATGAAACATTGAAAAGCTGGATTGTTTCACATTTGAAGGCAACCAGATAAAATAGTTTGCTTTTAAAGTGAAAATATATGACTGGTAGCAGAATTTGAAAATTCAATAAAGTGCCAAGTCTTCTCTTGTACAATAGAAGTCAAAGGGATTTATCATAGACTTGCATAAGAACAGGTGCAGACATATTTAGAAAAGATTCCTGTAACTTGTGTGGAAGTGCTACTTGGAGAGGCTTGCTCAAATGAACAATCTATCCTTCATTTTCTTACTTGACAACAAGAAATACAGGAAGTAATAATGAAAGACGCTGGTAGAGTTTACTTACCTGGAATCACTCCACAGACTCCTTGCAGAACAAAGGTATAAAACTGTGAATTATTTAATTAACTTATCTGGCAAAACACTCTGATCCGTAGTTGCTTCATAAACTCCCATTTATTCCTGATTATTCTTTTCATAAAAGGGTAAAATAAATGTGGAGAATGTTATAACCGAAGAACCTTCATTGATTTTTTGGAGCTGCTACTGATTTGTATTCAGAGAGAGCTGGATTGGAAATAACATACTAAAGGTTTCTTGTAATGATTGCCAGACATCAGACACTTTTAATTCCCAAATCAAAAAGTTCAGACACCATTACTTTACTATTATGAATTACCTGTGCAGTGAGAATGCACCTTGGTTCAGTCCAGCTTCAGCTCCCCTTTGCTGTGGGAAGAACTCAGACAGTCAGAAACTTTGCTGATCTGATAGAGCTCTCTGATAGGTGACACAGCCTGCTTGTTGCACTGAAGATGATGTGCTAAATGAAGACTAGATCCCAAGTTCAGTGTCTTGTCCCTTGGGTATTTCTACCTCCTCTCACCATGTCAAAAAATATGACTGTGGCATTCATTTCCTCAGGTTCTTCTAACAAGTGTAATCATCTATGGTAATCATAAATGAAAGCCAGAAAACCATCTCCTGCAAGATGCCAGATCCTAAGGAGCTTAATCCTTTTGGAAGGGTCAGTTAGAAAGGAGACAATACAGTGATAATAAGAAGGATCTTTACTAATGGGAGAGAGATTATGAGTGAAAAGCCTGGAATTTCTACCTCACTGCAAATTGCAATAAGCATGCAGAATGTGAACATAATTTGAATTAATAGGCGTATTCTTAGGGGTCCTTGTTGATGTGCAATAAGTTAAAAGTGCCTGAGTGACATCATAAACTGTCAATGGAGGAAATAAAACAAGAAGAATTATGTGAGTTTAGTTAAGAAAATAATTTGATAAATATCTCTAGAGTGCACACGTACTCTTATCAACAACCTTCCTTTCTCTGCAAGCCCTGGCAAATTTCTAGTTTTTGCTTCCTTCATACTGCATACTGAAATGTACCTATTCAAGATTTTCACATCCTATAGGCTTTATCACAGCATGGACTTAAGCTATTCCAAACACAGTAAAAGAGAGAACCTTCCACCCAAGTAGGCTCAAAAGAATCTAGTCTGTCAGAGAAGTAATAAAAAGGATGTTGTGCTATTTCATTTGCGAATACGTTAATTTTCATCAGATGTCTCAAACATGGTTTTGCAGTTCTGCACATATGATGCAAATAACAACTCTTTCTCTCAAATTGCCCTCAAAAGCTCTTCTATACATAGTAAGCAGTTAATTATTCTGAATTAATGTCTAGAATCAGATTTGACACTCTAAAAAATACAGCTTATATATACAATAGCAAGTAAACATGTTTTCTGTTTAAAAGACAAGCTACATGAAATAGAAACACTAACAAAATCAATGTTGGAAGATATCTGAGAACAAAATTCATATTTAATCAAAGTCTGATTACTGGGAAGGATTACCCAGCTCATCGCTAACATTTGGACACATCTTTAACTTAATAATACATGCTCTTGTAATACATGGGAACTAGACTCTTTTGCTACATTTATGAAGTTAATGGAAGGATGCCTTCTTCAGAAAGAAAGCTTTTTTTTTGCCTTCTTCCCTTTCCTCCTACTGCATGCCACACAGGTAGGAAATTTGTTCTTTTTGTGTGTTATCCTTTTAACTTCACACTAAGCTTAGTAACAGTAGCACAGAAATTAGCCTAGCCTATGTTAACTCTGCCAGGGAGTGAAAAATAAAGAGTAAACAACCCCTGTCTTGAGTCACTGGTTACTTAGAGCTTCAGTTCAGAGAGAGGCCTCTTACTAGACGACCTTGCCAGAAGGGGCCATTGGTAAGTGGATGCTAGAGATCATTCCACTCAGAAAACAGTAGCTTCAAAGCCCTAACAAGATTTACCATATCCTCTGTGATGAATGCATTTGAAAAAGGTCAAGAAAACAATGATGGTTTTATTATTTTTTCTTATTGCTTTTTATTTCATCCTTGCTTTTATCTCCATATGGCGACCTTTCTCAGAAGTATAAAGCATATTTAAAAAAAAAAAAAAAAAAAAAAAGGAAAAAAAATACTGTACTAAATTTAAACCTAAGATACCCATGAGGCTTAAACTCCTTTTCTGTTGATGATTAAACCCCACTCCCAAAATTCTTTAGAAAGTTCCCCCACCCTTTTTTCCTTTTATTTTTAATTCTTTTTTAAAAGCTAAAACAGTATTCAATCAGAGATGTGACAGAAACTAACTGACATTTAGAGTGGAAAATTGTTTATCTGTTTTTATACATGCAAATTTGGCATTGAGACTTTCTTGACGGGAGAAACATGTCCATTCAGATAAACACAAATACTAATGAAATTTAATTTCTATCACTTCTTCTGAAAATTATTTTTTTTTCATAATTAAGGCATGTTCCCCTCATGGGAAGAATCATGATTCAAAGGCAGGTTTAAATGTCCCCAGGGCATAAGAGTTTTTGATCCTTGCATCAGCTTGCTTTCTGTGCCTCTGAGGAAGAGACTACAACTCTCTTCCAGGCACGGCTGATTTAATATGACCATCAATGTGATTTATCTCTGGCCTCATAACTCCAGTCATTCTATCACTGCACAGTGAAATATCACTCCTAGAAACTCTTCCAGCCACATTCTTCAGGTCTGTGGAATTTTAAGAGCTGATGAAGGATGGTATTATTCGGCCCCCACACAGCATGTTTGCTAGATGTGTCTCCTTGTTAAAGTTCCCTTGGTACCCTTCTGGTCAGGGAAGGCTCTTGATCCTTTTAGCTTGGTCAAATTCCAGTTCAGGGAGCTCCGTCATGTCTATATCAACTCCATTCCCCCACTTTAATAAGAATACCTGAGGGTTTTGTTAGTTTGTTTTTCTGTTCTTCCTGTGAACAGTAACATAGTGTTCTTTCTTATTGTGATCTTCTGTAATTCATGTGAAAATGCACCATATAATAATAGTTAAGGGGAAAAACATTGCCGTAAGTTAATTCAAATTCAGGACTTTAAAGTCTTGAAATTATCAATTTGCAAAATGTGTAGGGATTGGAAGCACTATGGGGTCATTATCACACTTTTTGCAGAAGAAAAAAAAAAGTGAGAATTGCTTTGCTATTTCCATTCACGTGAGCTGTTAATGGAAATACAGAGTAATTTCAAACATATGTAAGATGAAAACTGAATAATATAGACACATGTATGACCCTATGCTACTGTGCAAAGATGATGCATAGATAATACAATTACGTGCAGTAACAGCAATCTGATGAATAGTAAATTTTAATAAAGCATAAACAAATGAAAAAGATATAAACCAACAATTCATATTCAGAAATGTCTTGATTTCATCTCATTGATGTTCAATTTCCACTTGTGTACTTTGACTTCAAGTTTGTAAATGAAGCCTTTCCAGAATACAAGACTTACATCTTGTGGCTCCTTTATCCAAAACAGCAGAGAGCAGGGCATGGAATGAGGATGAATGTCTTAATGCCACCATTGTATATTCTTGAAAGGGTGGTTTGAGAATGGCAGTAATTAAGGCACATTGAAAGAAAAGAGGGTGAATGCATCACATAACTAATGAGAAAGTGTAGTTGTGGGACAGTCTGTTGTCAACAAGGAGTCTCTATGAGTTTTCCTCAAAGTCTCATCTGCAATAGGCTGAGCCCGGAAGGTCATGGTGAAAACAACAGCACCACATTTGTTTCCAGACATTTTGCACAAGCTCCTTTTTAAATTCAAATTTACATACCTATATTTTCTTTTTGCTAAACGTTCACAGATGTCTTGGCTGTGGAACCTGGTTGGCTAAAACAAGCTTCAGGAAAGCTAGCACTTGCTGGAGGAAAAAGCTTCTCAAAATCTCTAAAGATTTTTCAAGCACCCTCTGAAAACCCCATTTATATCACTCTTTCTTGAAAATAGACAAGGTTTTCTGTTCATCCTTCTTTTCCATGTTTACCGATATATGAATAATAAAGATGAAGACAAGCATCTTACAGTCAGTAAATCAGTCTTATAGATGTAGACTTGGCCACTGCAGAGATTGTATTTGTAACCTTGATATTCAAATATTAGAGAAGACCATAGAATTATAGTGCTTCATTTAACTGAAGTCCATAACCTTGTCTTAGCAACTAAAATATTCTCCCATGAGCATTTATAATGTGGATATACCTTTTACACCAGTGCAACATCTCATGGTCATAATTTTTTATATGAATACCCAAAAGAATGAAAAAAAGCTTTCAGGAGTATCAAATTTTTAGGCTAGGAAAAGAAAATGTGGAAAAAAGGAATTAAAAGTAGCAATAAAGCTAAGACAATCTTGGTAATGCTGACTGTATATTCTTCCGTATAACTATAAAGAGTTTGAAAAACACATTGCCACAAATAATTAGCAGATAAATACATAGCAAGGGATCTTTATTGGTTTGTTGTGTTTTGGTTTTTTTTTAGAATAAGTGTAAGTCAAAGATCTTATCTCATAACTAAAACTTACACATAGACTGGAGTTGTTTTCCAGGTAAAAGATGTCTGCTTACATTTATTGCTGTTTCATTCTGATTCCTCATCCTATAGGAGTATACAATGAACGAGCAGAAAAACAAGCAGGTCCTGCTTGACGAACCTGATCTCCTTCTATGACAAAGTGACTCACTTGGTGGATGAAGGAAAGGCTGTGGAT
>JAOXNG010000021.1:72271070-72284609 GCA_028566535.1 Scolopax minor
AGGTGTGTGGATTCCACATTAGCAAAATAAGACCACTGCAATAACTCATAGTGATTTTTTTAATTATTTTTTGGAGGCTGGAGGACTATTAGTAGAAAAATCACTAATAAAAAAGACCGTAGGTCATACAAGCTTAAGTGAATATAACATGATAATAAATAGACTACAGGGCCAATATTCTAGTCTTGGCTCTGTGTCTGACCTGCTGAGGGACTTTTGCATCTCTCACTTGTCAAATATCCAGTCTATCCAGCTGTCAAATAGAATAATGATGCTGAATTCTTTGTAAAAGATGCAAACAGCTGTTGATGAAGATATATAAATGTAAGGTATTGTTACTATTACTTGAATGTGTACTTTTTTATTTCATATCCATCACATCCCTGTCATTGTAACTCCAAAACAAATACTGTAATTTTATATATGAAAGCCTTGTATGAATATATATATTATGATGTTATGATACTCATTCACAGACCTACTCTCCTACTCTCTTCTCCCCTCCTATACTGTACATAAGTAGCAAGGAATATGGTATTAGATTGATCTTACAAAATATATCAGCACAGACTTTTTGTTAAACTTGTCTTATCTAACAGACTCCTGCAAGACAAAATTATGCTTCTCAGGGTGACAGCAAGCCATTACACTGCATACATCTAGATAGGAAGACACAGTAGCAGTATTCCATGCAAAAAAAAAAGGGGGAAAACGTAGAACTGAGGGGTGCAATTTTTTTCCATTTGTTCTTTGAAAAAAGCAATAATGAATACAAGGTAATGCTTCCTCCAAAGGATTATACTTTCTCAAATGTTTCTACCAACCATCTACTCAGGCTCTTAAGATGATGGACAAAATGTAGGCAAATTACCTGACAAATTCCTCTGATATACCTGAGTATATCTGCAGAGTGGTTCTTATTCCAATTCTGGTTGAATAAGAGCTGAAGAAAATGCATAATCCACTGTGATAGTGAAACTTCTCTTCCCCTTAATTTACTTCACAATTTAGTTGCATCACAGGTTAAACAGTCTTTCATACTTTTATTTCTATAAAGAATTTACCCTAATTCTTGATACCATTAAGTAAGCTAATACAATAAAACACAAACTGAAACTGTCTAGGGACTTTTTCCTAGATACTTAACCAGCAAAATGTTCACAGAAATCCCATCTTGACCAACACTTCTGGAAAAAGGATCCAGCTCAAAGTCAGTAAGAATTAATATTATGTAACAGTACCATTGTTGTGACTCCTTGTTAGAATAAAACATAAGAAAATGACTAGTACAGTTCACACTGAGATGAACTGTTGAAGCAATTTTCTTGGGGACTGAGGACTGCGTTTCCAATACTTTAAACAGAACAACTGACACTGATACGTGCTCTGTCTGTTGGAACTTGTCGCTTGCATTAAGTAAATAAGTTGAAGGCAAAATAATTGTGTCCTGATCAACCTTTATGTTTAAAGAACTGTAAAAGAAATCACAAAGGTAAATAAAGCATATGTAAGGTGTTGCCTGTGAGAATACTTGTCTAATGAGCTTAAATTGCCGCTATATTCATACTGTACAGCAGCTCTGGAAATACTATATATAACTATGTTTTTCGTGTTAGTCTTTACCACTATCTGGCTTTTTTTTTCCTATTTATTGATTATGAAGTAAGGAGAAGTTTATTTTAAGATTAGCCATCAGTTCACACTTGGCTACCTCAGCTACTTTTTTTACATGAATTCAATATATTTTGTGACAATCTGTGGGGCTCTAAGTGCCACATCACTCTGACAGGTCCTATCAGATGTAATGTTTTAGGCTTAGGCAGTTCAGAGGCATGTATTGCACTGTCATTTTATTGACAGTTAAAGGGAGCCATAGAAATGCTCCTTCTATCTAGAAACCCAATTTTCCAAAGTTTTATTATGATCCTCTATATAAATTAGTATTAATTCTTGTATAAAACCACTTATACTAGAGCTTATTGCTGGGTTTCAAGTCTGCCCACAGAGCAAAACAAATCGTAATCTAGGCCAGTCCACATTAGGAAGTTCAACTGGATGTAGGAGTTATTAGTCTATATTTCATACACATGCAATAATCAAAGGTCTTATTGGAACATTGTTTAATCATTACAGAGACTATTTGATTTTCAGTTCTGTTTGTTCATGCTACAAATTTTCAGCAGAAATGTCATGTAAGAATGTCCTGTAAGAATCAATTAACTGGTGTATGTCACTAGTTTTGCATAGTTGTCAATCCCAGTTGTTTTCTAGTTAAAAATGTGGCAACAATGAATTCTGGTAGATGTCAGGTGGAAGACATGTTCCAGATGGCTGGAAGACATTGTCTCAGGAGTCACTAATGTTAAGCATTTGGAGTAAAATGTGAATGGCAAAATAAAACTGTAATATTGACTTGGCAGGGAAGCAGAATTAAGCAATGCAAAGAAATTAATAACTAAGCTAGTCAAATTATTCATTACAAAATATTATTGCAGCAAATGACAAAAACCAAATCATTACTTAAAGCAAGTTCCCCTTATAGTCACCAATGGATGCTGGCATCTAATAATAGTGTCATTTTAACATCCACAATTGGCTGAGTGCTTCTCAGAATTAACAATTCTACTCAATAACTTTCTGTAGTTTCCTTCAGCCGTAGATTAATTATGAAAGTCTTGTAAGCACTAATGCAAAGTTACTAGTTCAAATACAATTAAATATTGAGCAAAGCTGTGCATATGATCAAATTAATAAATAATACAGATTAAGAATGAGTGACAAGATTCTCTCTCCCAGTAATAACAGTATCTTGCTAGAAAATTCTGTCCAGGTGAGAAAGTAAGTGGCTAAACCAAGTGTGTCAGTGAAATTTTATTCTGTATACTTCTTCATGTATTACAAAAAATATACAATGATGTTTCAGTTCATCAAAGGCAGTACTAAAAGAACTGAAAGTTTCAAAACTATACTGTGTAGTCTTGTCCTCCTGGCACCTGATACCCTAGGTAATTTTTCAATGTATCACCTGAGAAAGTCATGATTACTCTTTTAAATCTTCCAGACAGCTTATTACTGCCAGTTTCTGGAAATTTTACTTGGACTGATCTCTTTTACTTCCCATTTAATGATAAAAATTTTTATTTGCTGTGGATTTCAGTCAATTCATATATAGAATCTATGCACAGAAATAAGTATTTATTCTCGAGTTTTAGCTGGACCTGCACAGAATGAGTGTGGGATCTGGACAAAAATGACCATCACCATCAGGCTAGAACTTCCTTCTTAGGAGATGGTAGAAGCTTTTAACTATTATGTTTTGACATCACACACTCTACAAATATTTTGCTAGCCCAAGTATAATTTTATATTGCATTTAAGAAGTGGACTGGTAAAATACTGAAATGCTTTTCTTTGTGTACTAGTACTGTATTTGGGAGCATACAACTATGCCCTGATTGTTATTGTGGGGTTTATGAATTAGATTGAGTCTGATATTTTAAGTAGAAAGAAAAATGTGTTTCAATTTAAGCAGTATCCACATCTGAGAACAAAAAAATGGTGTATTTTAGTCTGTAAATATTATGCTTTATAGTTTTCCAGCTTCATATATCTGATTATTTATCTCATTATATTCCAGTCTGATTATCTGATGTTTACAAAAGAAAGAGTAATTTTTCTCAAAAGAAAGAGTGTTTACAAAAAGAAAACTTAATATAGGCTTTTTGCAGGACATGTAGAGATACATTCTTTTTTCTATCTCTATTAAAAGAAAAAAAAATGGCTAGTTTTTAAAATACACAGTTTTTAAACTATATTGCTACAGGATGTATATGAGCTTCTAGCTAAATATTTAATAAGTTGTCTTTGCTTTTTTTTTATTTTGTTAAGGTGACCAATATGTATATAGTTTGTACCGAAAGCAAATTAAGTGTCTGCCATTATATTCCTGGTAGAGGTGATTAACATTTAATTTTAGTCAAATAAATGTTGACTAAAAATTTCTAGAATTCTAGAATTCTTTGAAATAAATGGTAACTTCCACTCATACTAGTTGAATCAGGTCTTCAAGCTTCTTAGCACAAATGCCTGGGCCAAGCTTTCAGGTATGAACTTTCACTGTAGCCCTTTCTATAAATAGGCTTTGGTGCATTAATTCTTCATTCTAAAATATGAAACATAGACACACTGTGGACTAAGAGTGTTTACAATCCTCCCATTCCTTACTCTTATTGAAATATATCAGTATTTTATTTTTATCTGGAACAGAACATCTAGAAGCATTAGTGCCTGGGCATTTCTAGCAAATAAATTGAGGCTTTGGGGTTTTTCCATTTCAAATATTTGGCTGGAGTTCTCTCAAGATTGGCCCATATAATCTTAATAGCATGAACGCTGATAACCCTGATAACCTTGGGTTCCCTTTCCAAAATCCTGAGGTTTAAGCTTTCCTTCCCCAATCTTTAGACTAGAATAATGTTATCCATTACTCCCTACCTCTCTCTCCATATAACCAGCTGGTGTGATAGAGGAGATCAACTTGCTGTGATGATTTATTTATATTATATTGTACTTGGGTAACAGATTAATTGAATTTTCCTGGAAATAAATCAAGATATTTCACCACATTCCCTAACTAGTCTAATTTAATCTCTGGGCAGCTTGGACTGCTTGGACTGTATAGTCTTTGCCTCAGTTTAATTTCAGAAAGACCTTGTAATATTCACAGAAACATGTAAGTGCCAGGTCTGACTTATGATCTATACCTGCGATATAGACTTCTAAATCCTGTGTCAGTTCCAAAACAGATGGCTCACTTTTTTCATTCTTACTCCTTCCAACACTCATGCAGAACATTCATTTACTTGAATGATGAGCCCTCTGTAGTTCTTCTTAAGGCTTAATTCTCCCTGGCTGTAGAATTTTAAGTTTAATGAAGAGATGGATCATAGTCAAGATACATCCAGTTAGGAAGCTGCTAACTTTTTTTCATCTGATGCAGTAAGGTGAAAAGCCTGTGATTTAGCAAGGGCAATTTTAGAGGGAGAAAAGAAAAATTCTAGGTGGAGAAAATGAAAACAATTTGAAAAAAACAGGCAAATGGTTCTTGCGATGGTTTATTTGCTTTCTATATGTCTTCTTTTTCAACATCCTTCAATCTATTAATGATTTCCTGCTAACTTTTTTTTTGTTTCTATAAAAATAACAATCTTTATGGATGTCAATGCTTTGGTCAGCAATAAAAAATTTTTGAGGAATATATCTATCACATAAAATGTTTGAAGTAAGAATAATAAAGATTCTCTACACTATTTCTAGATTCACTTTTGAAAAACTAATCAGGTTGTTAAATTATAAATTTAGTTCTTGGACTTATTTATATTACTGGTACATATGAGAAAAATGTTTTGCTGCTGATTATTTTTCAGGATTGATACCTGTTTATAGAAATTATTTTCTTAAATAAATGTACTGAGTTGCATTATATCTTCAGGCATAAATAAATAACTCTGACTAGCCAATGACTGTAGTAAAAGGAGATATATAAATGAGAGCAAAGAAAGCATAGAGTTCTCAGCAACCAGAAAGCAAAATAGGTTATGGAAAGACATATGATAAATTATTTTCATTCTGACTTTCACACCCTTGAGAATAAAAGGTTTCATTTTCTGAAATGCCGAGCTTTTCAACTGTATTTACAGGAACTATGTTGACAATAAGTGATCATCTGGGTTATTCACTTCTTGTTGTTTAATGTCATGTTTTATCATACACAAATGTGACAGTCTAATCACATGGGGAAAGTGATTTTAGACTGCTTACAAAAGAACTCTTAGAAATAGACTGAGACAGTAGATCCTGTATGAATATGGAACAGCAGCTTAGGCTTGGAGAAAGAATATCAACTATGGTATTAGTTCTTATTTTAATTGTTCCATTTTATCCATATATGCACCTTTACTTCTACTCTCTTGCAACAAGACCACCCAAAAAGCAGCCTTCCAGAAAATAAGTATGAATTACACTGTTTCCACTGTGACTGGGAGAGAGAGCATTATGACCAGCCAGTATTCACAAAAACCTTCACAACACCGCGGCATCAAATATTGACACCAACTATTCTTGTGAATTTTCCAATCAAGAGATAGAAATATTTATTGAACCAACAGAAAATATCTTTACATTTACTTCTATCCCTTACCTCCTGTAGAATTCAAAATGTAAGGGGAATTATCTTACACACATTCAGTTTGAATTAGCAAACTATGATCTACTTGCAGATATAAAAATGGGTTACACACATCAAATAAATTATTAATTGTAAATTACTCTGCAGTTAGTAAAACCAATATCCAATTCAAATGAGTATGCTTTTCCAAACATCAACAGTCCACAGACACAAACCCTAGAGTCTATGCTCACCTCTAATCAGGAGTCATTAATGGTAGGTCAAAAATGGTAAATGAGATTGGCAAAAGTATAGGTTTAATAAAAAGTATGATATTATTATGGTTGATTTTTATCTTAATTGGTTTTGAAAATTAATTGGGTGGCAACAAAAGCTGGCAAAAAGCATTTAATTTAAATCAGACAATTAAATGTCCCAGAGGATTAGTGGCTGATAATATTAACCAATGTTTAAAAGATTAAATTTTAGTTTCAGAACTTGAATTGTTTTGTAATATGCAGGTGAATCATTATCTTCTGCTAGTAGCAAGCCTAATGCACACTGTCAATAGATGATCTGATTTTTATCTTCATTATTAAATTCCCTATTTTATTTTTTTTTGTAAGTTTGGTGCAGTATTTCATTTTACAACTATCATTATTTAAAACAAAACCAACACACCTAGCATGATTTTAGTATTCAATATTTTGTCTATGACATAAAGAAATGCTACTTTCACATTGAATATTATAAACAATTTAAAAATCTATTGTTCCCTCAGTTTGACATTTTGGGGGAAGATTTTTCAGTATATCAATGAAGGAGTGTTTTCATTTATTTTGAAAGCTAATGTATTTATAACAGGCTTGGTATTACTAATTTTGGAAGTGTAGCTTGTTGTCAGTTTTATGCATCTTCAGTAATGCATGTTACCTAAATGTGATTGTTGTTACTGGTTTTTGAACTCTGAGACTATTACTATCAGGAAATACTCAGTTGTCATATGGTAGTAGTAGATGTACAACAGCCCTGACCATAGAGAGTTTCTAAAAGATAACACTAAGTAGTCTGGAATCAAGTAATGTTGAAACCTAAATAAGCAGAGCTTTCTTGGAAGATGGAAAAAATAACACAGGGGATCCACTTTTACAAAACTAGAAAATTTATAGTGCAGAACTGGTGCAGGTATTTCTGTCTCTAAGACTTTCCAGGGTTTAATCTAGTAAGCATGTGGAGAACCAAGAGGACTGGGTTAGTATCAAGTATAAACATGGCTATTTTATCTCAGAAGAAGAAGCAATGCCCAATTGAATGTCTTTAAATTATTCATGGGAGATGACGATGTTCTCTAGCCTCTTCAGATTCTGAAGAAACTTGATCCATGACTTGCACATTAAAAGATTACTCTAGTTATTATGCTATGGAGCTTCTCGAGTAGAGCTGTTATCCATCCTGGTAAAGCATGGCCACATTGTAGTTAAGAAGGCAAGAATCAGTTTGAAGGCAGTAAAATATGGTTGGGAAACTCTGGCTTGGATGCATCTCCAAACCCTACACACTCCAACCCCACTAGTTATTTATTATGTACTTCATATTATGCTGTGACAATATAAGCCTTGAAAATACAGGCACAAGATGGCATCAGTGTTATAAACAGAAATCAGAAACGGCTTATATTGGTCACTAAAAGAATGCATCCAGTAAAACTGGCTTTAGGGTATAAGAAAGACTAAAAAGAAAATGTATTCAGCATATATAAATCTTCCTATATGTGCTGAAAGCACAAAGGAGTTAACAAGAGGTAAAAAAGACAGCTACAGTCCCTATAAGAATGGTAACAAAGGAAAAACAGACAGAGACAAATTACTCTGCCTTTTCTCCCCCGGTTAAGGATGCCACCCCTAACTAATGCCATTATTTATCTGCTGGATCTACCCTTATATCTTACATAGCTCTGATTTTTGATTTGCCATTCACCACATTTTGCTACTGCAAACTCAGCTTCCCCACATAAAGAATTATCTTTTACTGTATCATTTGGTGATGCAAAAGGGAATTTTAAAGAGTAGCTGTATCTGTGTGTTTCAAGCCCTAGCCTTCCCTCACCACTAGGTGATCAATAATACAGGAATGAGTCAACGAAAATGATACAGCAACAGATAACTTCTGCATAAAGATAGACATTCCTGAGGAACGGAATACGTAGTTTTTCAAATTACTACTTCAGCCTTCCACAGGTGGTGTGCTGGAGTGCCATGAGGCTTCCAAAAAAGGTAACTAGCTCAGAAAAATAAATCCAATGTCAGTAAACAAATGTTTGTATCAAGGGATAAACACAATCAAAATATTTAGAAATCCAAAAATAAAAAAAGTTTGAAACCACTGAACTCGGCTACATGGAAGCCTGCACTATTCAATGGACTATCGTACAAACAATGCAGGGAAAAAAAACAAACCACAAACCACAAAAATCCATAACAGACACATTGCCATCATTCATTTTCCATCAGCGAATGGTCTTTCTTCAAGACCTGATTGCTATGACTCAAAATTATTTGGTAGTTAGCTTTATTGCTTGGGAAAGCATCTTCAGAATTGAATGAATCACTTTGATTTTGTCTTCAGCTGTAGAGTTTAATTTATTTAAAATTATTAAAAAATCAGGTTACATATTTCTAACTGCATAATTTCTGACCAAATTTTAAAATCTACAATCATATTCCTCAACAAAATGTTCTTCTATAGACACAATTTTCATAGTTTATTCATATAGAAAGTATAAAAGAAGTCCTTTTTATCCTTACTTCTAAAAGAAGAATAAGAAATTCAAAGAAAGAAACAAGAAAAAATATGAAGAAAAAAAGAAGATTTATATTTCAGTAAAGTTTCTAAGTTTTGAGTTTAGGGTAGGTTTGAGAAATATCAGAATTCCTGAGCTTGTATAAATTCACTATGAGTATTTGTTTTTAAGCTTCCACAGCCTTTCAGTGAAATCTATGACAGGGTCTTTACGTCTATAGAAATTTAAAACCTTTCTGAGTTTTAAGATCTCACCAAAAGATATTGGTGTAGTATATGGAAGAGTCACAAGAATTATGCTTTAAAGTTCTGTTGTTGGTGGTGGTTTTTTGTTTGTTTGAGGTTTTGTTATATGCTATATTGCTATGTTTTTAATATAAGTTTATTCTAGGGATTATTACACAATGAAAAAACCCCCCAGACAGCTCAAATGTGTAAATAATGTGGAAAAAGATGGGAAAAAAAGCCACATTATTGATATGTTTGTGTACAGAGATGCACACAGTTCTTCATATTTAGGTGATTCTAGCATGAAAGTCATGAACATTGCTCAGGTACTGCAGAGGCCACAGGACTGCCAGAGCTTTCAGCTGTGTCTTTCTCTGAAAAATGCATATCAAACGTTCCAATAGGTTTTATCTAGATTAGCTAGATAGTAGATCACTTAGAATAGAAGAAATTTAGAATGAATAAAAGAGACATACTGAACCAACAATTTTCCACTTCTCCCTGCCTGATGTGTCTTGTTGTCAGGCTTGTTTTCATTCCAGTAATTCCAGGCAACAATAAGCCCCACAACATTTCTTCTGTGTCCTAGGGAAAACCTTGCTCTTTTCGTATCTCCCAGGCCTGGCCTTCCAGATGTCTTTTCATCTGTTTCATCTTTTCTGTTTTGTTTCCCTGATTGTTTTCTTTCTGCCCCATCCTTTAATTTTCCAGGAAATTCCTGTTTCCAGGTAACACCAGTCTGAACTGTCATCCCAATTCCCTCCTTGCCCAGGAATTCAACAGCAGAAGACAAACAATAACCCTCTTCCTAGATACCACCCACATCTTTTTGAAGGACTGTAGCGTAGGTGAAAGGCAAGTAAACCTCAAACCTGTCCATCATATCTGTTCTCATCTTTTGCCTTTTCAAAAATCAGATTTTGCAGACATTGTTGTGACTACCCATACCTTGTGCACACATACGCACATTGTTTGGAGTGTCATTCTTCTATTTTTTTTCTTTCATTTCTACCCAATTAAATTGAGAAGATATAAAAGAACATAATGTAATTCAATATGCCTCATATTTCACAGGTAAGTTTCAAACTATATGCAAATTAAATGTTATTGTTTTCCAATTGCTGTCAAAAGATGTTAGCCTAATTTGATCCACAGTAATAAAAACATTGACAGATTCTTTAAGTATGTTCTTGGAAAGTGATGAAAACTGTATTTAGTATTTCATCATACGTTAAACATAAATCATGTAGAATATTTTTCATGTTGTCATCTTTCCCACATTAATAAAATTATATTTGTGCTTACACCTTCACCATACAGTAGAGAAGTAGTTTTGGCAAAAGATGCTGTTGACTATATCTCTCACAGCAAAGGTTCACACCATGGTGCTCAGGAGTCTGTCAAAGAAACCTGATCTATGTTTTAATTAAAAGTGAAAATGCCTCTTCCTTATACATGTATAGCATGAAAAATGGTAATGATATTTTAACCATGTCAGTAGGCAGGTACGCATGTGATTTAGGCAAAATCAGAACAGAAACAACTGCAGAGAATTGCCATTAATAATCCATGTGTGTTTATGCATCCTTAAAAGGCTAAATGGTTGAAGCCTATATCAGAGAAGATACTCTAACTTATAGGCTTTGCCAGAGTTAAGCCAGGTGAACAGACCATTCAATCTGTACTAAATACCTACAAAACTATCACATTTTGTAAGCCTTACTTATCCCTGAGTCAAATGATACTTTCAAGATTAACAGCATCAACTCAGAAGGCTTTCTGAGTTGGAGGGGAAGCCAGGAGAAAATCAGAGTTAAGGCTTACATCTAAAACAGAGAGCTGGTCTGGCTACTTTTTCCATCTCTAAGAGAAAGATTCATACCGATCTGAAAGTTGCTTCAAATAACTTCCACTGTGGCACTGTAGTTTTAATGGCTCTTGAAGTTGGAGATGACAGCCCTCCTGCTCCCACTCAGCTGTTGGAAAGGTTGGCTGTGCAGTGATCTGCTGGGGGAGATGAGAACAGATGGAAAATGGACCAGATGGAAAGCGCCTTGGACTTCAGGTAGGCAATACAAACTACTTTTATTGTATTTACTAATATTTTAATGTAATAAATCAGAAAAAAAAAAAGGACCTCAAATAATTCCTTGACAAATTTTCTTTCTCCTATGATAACAAACATCGTCTTCAAACATCTCTTGGTACAAAATGAGAGCATAAGTAAAGCTCCTTTTGTAAGTGACCTTGAGAATCCTGGAACAGTTTTCAAAATCACTTTGCTGTGTTATGCTTAAACAAGCAAAATGTCACCCTATATGTTTTGGTTTTCTGAAATCAGTTCGGGGAGAGCAGCTCTCTGAGAATTAAAACTACAAGCACTTAAATAAAATGCATTGCAGGCTCAGTACTCAAAGCCAGATCTCAGATTGGGGCAATATGTATTTTGTGATTGGTTTCTGTAATCAGAAAGAATTTTGAAAAAAATGAGGATGGATACTTTAATGTTTAGTTAAGGCTAAATAAGGTTTTGGAAATCTTTCAGGAGTGAATATAGAAGATTGCCTCTTTCACGGGTATTTTCAGATATTGTTTCCCACTGACTAAATTATCAGAGGGAAGAGTAATAATTTAACTAAAAATTTCTAAAAGTATTTATTAGAGAAGCATTCTTAATACTTATTTAGATGTTACATTTCTAACAAAGTGGCTTTGATACTTTTTTGATTACACATTTGTGGTTTCCATAAATGTCATACAAGATACTTGTTCAAAAGCTTCTGATTCAACCCATTTCTGAAGCCAAAATAGTTCTCTAATATAAAAATTCCTGAGTCTTTTTCCTAGCACAACAAAATAACCAAGTAAGTCTTAAAGTCCTAATTTCTAAATTTAACTACTACAAAATCTCCTGCTAATGATTTTGGCAATTTAATAAAAAAAAAAAAAAAAAAAAAAAAAAAAAGACTGTGCACTGGCATCTTTCTGAAAAGCACATAAAAATAAATCCCTAGGAATGCATTCTTTGCTCTAATGGTTAGTTCATGCAAATTTAACTGTCCTAGATGACGTGTTTTAATTTCTGCTTCTGCCTCTGGACTAGCACAAATGCTAAATGCCATTTTACTGGCAGCATCTCAAGCACTGTATGCAACATGAGGATTTAGCAGACCTCAGCATTTTTGTGAAGAATGAAAACATGTACCATTGTAGACATTTTCTTAATTGTGTTTTTTGAGGGTTTTGACTTTTCCTTTAACAGGAAATGCAATCTTGGGAAAGAATGAGGGCATTATTTTTTTGTTTCTTGCCCATTTATTTTCAATGAGTAGTGGATCAGGTCTGTGGATGAAAAACAAAGATGCTACAAAAGGAAGGAATTTCTCAGGATTTTCTCCCTTCAGCACTGCAGGTTTTTTTTCCTGTAAAGTCCTGATACTTCTCCCAGACATCTCAGATACAGTGATTTTTTTAGGTCACATATGGGTTGATCTCATCTCCTCTCTTCCACATTATTATTCATATTACTATTCATATACTTATTCTATTACTTATTCATATACATATTCATATACTTATATACTAAAGGCCAGAGAATCACCAGAGAAAATGGACTAGGAAAACATATAAGCAAGTATGTCTTCTTTTGCCCTTTGGTCATCAGCCTGTGATACTCATGGCTGCAACGAAATGGGAAAGGCAGATGCTGGAGATCAATTTTTCAGAAGGGCTGGGTAATTCTATAGTCAATAATGAAATTTGCAGTTATCCATGTAAAGATGAGCTTCAGGGAATAAGACAATCATTACAGAAGAAAACAGGTATTTGCCCACTTCATTGTCTTTCTCAATGAATGATATTACTTACTTTGTTAAATGCATCATATTCTTTTGTCTTTTTCTGAAGCAACAGTATAGTTCAGTGATCTGTTTTCATACAGTAACTGCCACGTGCTTTTGTCCCTTAATTTGAAAAGTATATTTGCAGGTTTAAGGTTGTTAGAGATGTCTCTTCTTTTGAGAAGATTTTGGAGAAAAATAACCAAGGCTTATATAAAAATATTTTCATGTTAGTATTAGTGCCAAGAGCACCATGTATTTTTATTGAAAAACTATGCCAAAAGAACCCTTACTTATTACTTACTAAAAAGAAAAGACTTTTCTTACTGTTTTCTCATTTATATTTTTATGGTGAAAAAGTCTACAAACAATAAGTGTTTAATCAAGTACAGGTCTGTTCAGAGCTAAACTTGTATCTCCACTAACAGAAGGTTGATAATATCTTTGAAGTGCAATACTTTCTGCCCACGAACAATAATGACCTGTAGGGGATAAACGTGCCAAAAG
>JAOXNG010000021.1:72284709-72299634 GCA_028566535.1 Scolopax minor
TATAGAGAGGCTTAAGCAGACCTTTGCAATGCTGAGTTTGAACAACTTCTTTTTCTTCTTCTTCCCCTTTCATGACTCGATAAACGTGCCAAAAGGGAAATTCATGCACTGTTTGATTTACAACCTCATTTTTAATGATGGGACAAAGAAATAGCAACAGAATGCACTTGTAAATCCTTCTGATTTTCAGACTCAGACTGATTTTCAGAAGGAGAATATGATCAGATAATTTAAAGTTGTTTGTGTCAAATGGAGAGTAGCCATATAGACTGGGATTTTACAAATGAATGGAGCCTTATTTAATGCACTATTTCCAGGTTCTGCAGTAAGAAAGTGAAAAAACTGTCTGTTTCAAAACTAAAATTAAGAGCTTGTTTGGATCAGGCTATTTACCTATTTGTTCTTTTTATAACCAAAAAAAAAACCAGTTCAAAGAGGAAATCAATCACAACGCACAATGGGCCTGAATAATCCCAAAGGAAAAAAGCCCAAAGAAACCCACAAACCAAATCAACAAAAAAACTCAACAACCACTTTAATTGAGACACGAAAACAATTTTATGTTATAAAATAAGCACTAACAGACAGTTCTGAAAAAAAGTAAGTATTAATATAGCGTACAGCAGGCAGAAAAGCCATTTCAGATCTGTTATATAAACAGTTTCTAAGAGCAGATAATGTTTATCCATAGTGATATAAAATAGAATGATAATTCTATAGAAAAAATACATTTATAATGTAGCACGTTTCTTTTGCATGTATAAAAATATCATGCATTTTGATAAGTAACAAAAATCAATCACAGATATTTTCCATTTTCTCCAAACTCTTTAAATGCTTGTGTGTTTTGAGTTCCAGGTTGCAAGAAGTATGTGTTAACAATGAATTTTATTGTTCAATCTCCAGCATTCACTAGACCTTTTGGACTGCCATTGAGCATGAAGATCTATTGTGGAAACTGCACTGTTCATTTCATCTGTTATAGCCACATGGGACCTTAAAACAAATGAACAGAAATTGCCTTTGCCTGCAGGAGCTCACAAGGTGCAGGTAAACCAAAGACTAAGAGGACAGGGGATAATCATTTAGAAGCATGCTAGTGCAAAGTATAAGTGATAATAACAGTATATGATAGATTTTAAAAATATCTATCTCAGTCTCAAACAAATGAATTGCAGTATATCTTTTGAGCGATTAATTATATGGAAATCTGATTGAAAATAAAAGGAGTAGGTTTTCCAAAGTCTAATATAGAGAAGTCTTAAATTGCCAAAATGTGATAAGGCACCCACCTATGAAAGTATGGAGCTTTTTATACTACATTTTAGTTTGCTTCCAGTCTGGTCTAGTTTGAGTATTTAGACATTATAATTTGAACCAGAAAGAGTACATGTATATTTAAATTCCTCTGAAGTCATTATATTGAGAAGTGTTGAACATTATTGTGGAAATGTATAAAAAATATCAGTGTTTTTATCCTTTGGTTTTCTTGCTTTGAAATTGTTTTTATGTAGTTTTATTTAAAAAAATTTATGAGGTAAACCCCCTTATACTAGCTGGAGCAAGCACAAGTTGTCAAGCTGGCTACTGAGTGTTTGCTAAATAAATGAAAATGATGGTAAATTATTGATCCAGTGCACACAGTTTAGAACTTTGTAATCCAGAATGTATTGATTCCCTTCAGATAAGTAAAGATCTTTTACCTTTCACCTCTAAGCAAGCTGGGATAGTCATACCTGGGTGTGCCTCCTGCAAATAGTCTTGGTCCTCAGATTTAAATGTGATAAAAAACATTACAGGGAGATGGAAGAGGGTTTGAATCATCCATGTCTAATGTAATCACTTTGTTTCCTTACTTTCATTTCTGAACTCAAAAAAAGGTAGCAAAACCAAAATCTGAAATATGTAGATGTTCAAATAGGCTCAATGTCCTTTATTTGACACTTTAGGTTTAGTCTTCATGGGTGGAAGGTACAATGTTTGTGACTGTTGTTCTTCACTGAGAATCTTATCTCCAAGAGGTGTTGCCATGAGATGAGAGGTGGATGGAGAACTGTTCAAGCCCACATTACACAATGAACAATTATTTCTTAGATTTTCAGTGAAGATAATTCAGGCAGAGACCTTTTGGTGAAGTTTTGGGACTGTTTTGCCTTGCCCCGTATTTTCCTTCACTAGCATTTCTCCCCTACCCCCTGCACTCCTGGAACATGTGTCCCTAATGCCTGTGCTGCAATAGAAAAAGAGCCAGTGTCATGATGCAGGAGTGGAAGATAGGAGAAATCAAGCCATTTCCCTGTGCTTTCTGCCTGAATTTTGTGCCTAGAATAGTCATTTGCACCTTGGCTAGGGCAGCTGACAATACTCACGCTCTCCAAGCAGAGCATGAGCTTGCAGGAGACTAGGACCCACCAGGATTCAGCTGTATTCTGTGATCTAGGAGGCATGGCCAACCTCAGTTCAGTTCATGTGTCTAAATCCGGGCTCTATCTGCTCCTCTTGATGAGTACTTGGTGCTGAATGGAAGGCAAAAGACAAAAGCCATTGATTCAGTTTAAAAAGAAAGAAAAGAAAGAAAGGCTCATTTGAAGCTGAAAATTTCTGAAGGACACTGTTTTCTCAGTCCTAGCAGCACATGGCTTTGTAGTTTGATATTCCCCATGACCAGTGCTATAAGAAACAGAGGTCTAGGTGTAAAACAAATAATTTACAGACATTTAGGCAAATGCCTTTGGCTGCTGCTGTCTAGCATACTGTAATGGTTGTCCAGTGCCCACGCCATATGAGTAATGAGTAGAGATGGACTGTGGCTCTCTCCTGACATATCTTCTGATCTCTCAGGATCACTGATCTAGGGCTTCTGAAAGTCTGTAAAACATTCAGTTCTTACATCTCCAAGACTTGGCGATTTTTTTCCTAGCCCATTTTACTGGTCATTACCCTCACATAAAAGGACCCTAGGAAGAGTAGGAATCTCTTTCCAAGACACTAATTTTTCTCTCCTAAGTAACACTTACATGAAGGAACATTATCATTTAATCTGGCAACACAGCATGCAAACTGCCAGAAGCTACCTTTTGACTAGTGAAAGGTGAACCTCAAAAGCCTGAAAATTCTTTTCACTCAGACAATGACTAAATGGTAGTATTGTTATTTAAATGTCTTCAGATCATACATCTTTGATGGAAATTTCCCTACTTTACATTAGGCACTCTTATAAGCTTTCCAGGTAAAATGGAAAAACAGAAAAAGGTTTACAGGCATTTTTAAGCTTCAATTTTCACATTTATGTGCTTAATCCTTATTTTAACGTCCACTTTTCTTTTAGCCTGGAAAGAAAATCCTGCAAATCTAAAATACAACAGAAACCCAGAAACTGAAAACCTAGAATTTAATCAGTTGAAGAGATCTTTTAAAAGTTAGTTTACTGATATTTGCTCTAATTGTCTATGCAGATGACTTTTGAAAGCATGTGGCTTGAAGTTAAATACGGTTTTGCATCAATTTCTTTTAAGTTTTCAAATTAATTTATGGCTATGCTATTGAACATGATTACATCATAAACTGAGATCAACAGAGATATAATGAACATCCATGTATGTACATCTAGCTATGTCAGCTGTGAGGTAAAACCTGGTAGAAAAAAATGTTTTCATTGCTAAATAAATCTTGTATTAGGGTTTATGATAACAGACTTGTCTCTAGTTGGGTGAAGTAAAACTGCATCCGAGACACGGTCGATTAGAGTCCAGTGACAATTTCAGTAGTTGCCATTACTTAGTGGGATTAATTTGCAGAACAGGGGAATGTTAAATCTCTTAATCTTGATAATCAGGCTTTTATTCTGTACTTTAGTAGTTCCAAACACTTAATTTGAAGGTGAATGAAGGACAAGTTTTCCCTAGATAGTGGACAAATACTTGTATTCAGCAGTTCACAGGGTACAAAGACCTGAGTGTCCACCTTCCTTTCCAAGGGTTTATATTAAAACATGTAATTTAGTTGCTCCTCTTCCTTCCCTTGTCTTGCTACTACCTTACAGCAAAAAAAAAAAAATAAAAAATCTTTATATATGTGATATAACTTGGTATATATATCACTTAGGATCAGAGCTTTAAAAGAATATCTTTCCTTCCTCTTGCATAAGCCAATGGAATTGTAGAGGGGAAAAGGCGTCTCAGAATCATAAGCCTCACAGTGGTGGTTACAATAATCTAAATGTTGGTTAATTATCCAAATTGCTAGTGGACAACCATGCATAATTTCTGTTCTTATTATCTAAGAAGTCAGGCTCTGAGTAAACACAAAAATTGCATGACAGCTCACAAAGGTGAGTAAAATTAAGCTAAAGTTTCATATGGGAGAAAACAAGATGGCTTCAAGTGTTCTTTGGACTAAATATTTATCATCCAACAGTGTTCCAGCACCTAAACATGGTAACGATCTTCATAAATGTGTTCTGCATTAGACCTCTGTGTTTCTGTGCTGACTTTCCCAGTGAATCTATACACACTGCTGTCTGTCTCAACATGCACATAGCTGTCCCTCTGCACTTTAAAGGGAACCTGGATGTCGAGATGTGTTTGTACATTTCTGTCTACAAGCTGTGTGTCTTAAAATTCATGCTTAAGTGTGTGATGCATTGTCTTAGTAAGTCCCTGGGTCTTAGAAGAAAAAACCCATGATATTTAGAGTGTCACTAGATTCAAGGAGAGACATACCTCCTACATTTTGAAATAGTCTCTAGCTAGCAGATATTTTGCTTGAACATTTTCCAGGCTTTTCTTTAACATGGGGGCATCATGGTCCCATATTGACCAACAGTTAATAAACAATGCAAACAAGAACTGAGTGTGAGGAGTCCTCATGTGGGCTATGAGGCAGGATAAACAAGTGACAGAAGAACACCTGAAACTGCTGGAATGGTGTCCTCTAACGTCATTGTGGACTGATGTGATTGATTGGCAATCTGTGTTGGCATTTGGCTATAAGAAACCCTTGTGGAAACTGGAAGGAACACCACTATGTCTGACATTATGTAGGAGTAGAGGGCCTGAGGTGGCAACCTTAGCTTTGGGGCAGACCAAGCTTCCACTCAGAGGTGGAAACTGGACAGAGAGTTGTTGCAGCTCCTCTGGCTTGATTGCACACTGTCACTGGAGTGGATGCATAAGTGAATGAAATACTTTCCCTGTCACAGTCTGTCACCCACTTGGTCTGCTTAACAGTTCAAACCTGATAGTGTCATAATTTTTAGATCCCTTTTCCTTTCTGACATCTCTTGAGTTACTGCTAATACTCTAGGGACAGAAAAATTAAGCATCTGAATATGCTAAAGACTGCAAAAACACCTTGTGATTTCACATCCTGCATTTTTCAAGGTAACAAAATGAGCTTCAACAGATACTGAGCATTTTCCTAGACATACTTTTCCTTGACATGTATCAATACTTGGATTTTGCAAATATTTAAATTTTACTTATACTTTACCTGTACATGCTCTACTAGGCATCTTTTCTCAGCTGTTACTTTTCTCTGGATTTTTTTTCCCTCTCTCTTGTCTATTTCTCAAGAAGCACTTATTTTTTTGAACTGGTGGTGTAATTTTTCTTCTGAGTAAAATTCCAGAAGGAACTTTAAACTGAACTGCAAAATTTCCAAGTATCTCCAAAAAGTTTTCTCCAGAAATGGTGTTGGTCCAAATGCTGCTAAATCCAAAATTTAGGCCTTTTGCTGGTCACCATTTCTATGATACCCTGAAGTGAAGATCCAGTTCTGAGAGTTTCTTCTCATAGTGCTTTTCTCATAATGCTGAAGCTGTATTTTGCATGGTGTAATATCTAGAGTTAACAACAAAGGTCACAAATCAAAGCAGTATTTTTTGCACATTGGGCAGTTGTTCAGTGGACAATTTTTTCATTTCACTTCATCCCTAAGCTGTCCCAATGTGGAGCTTCATGACTGACCATTTTCTGGTGCAGGTTACACAATAGCAAGTAAATAATACACAAACAAGTGGTAGCTCCAGAATAAGATGCTATAGTATACATATCAGTTGCAGTCTCATGTCAGAATCTCATGCCAAACATCTAAGAAGCCTGTGGGAATGTGAAGCTTGGTAAATGCATTTGCAATTGCCAGTTTACAGAACAGTCTAAAAGATAATTTAAAGAAAAAAGTAGAATATGCATTGATATGACAATTGAAGATAATGTTATAATGCTCTACCTACATTTAAAATAACTCTTAAACAAGTGAAGAAATCCTAAACTGTTTAAAAAAAAGATCAGTGCTCTGTAGTTTTGTCTACAGGAAAGAATTGGCCTCCCATTGACACTAAAGCAAGCAAAAAATAACCAAGTGAAAAAGCAACTATTGGTGGTTATGACAAAATGGACCACAGTATGCATATGAATACATGTAAACAAACTCTGCTTCATAATGTATAAGAGCAACTATTTTTTCCTCTCTCTAAGGAGAAAACAATAAAGATGGGAGAAGAAAAGCACCCTAAACAACAACAAAGGCCTATGTGAAGAAAACCATTAATTTGTAATACCAGAAAACAGAGAAAGTAAAGAATGAATAGTTCTTTTGTATTTAATTTATATTGCATATATTGAACCATTAAAACAAAATTCATTGAAATTAAGCCATTACACTCCAAGATACATTATGCCACAGATCTGTAGATCCCTCAGGTCATTCTCCTTGTGAGCTACTCCATTCCACACATCAAAAATATTCATAATGTATTCATATCCCACTAAAATGGTAGCAGTCTATCCGGGAAGAAGTCTGTTCTCAGGAGTGTGCTACAGCTGCACCATGCATTGCACTGTCAGCAGGTCTTTCCATGAGAGCAGCAGATGTGATTTGCACTAAACATGCTGCTAGCAAAAAGTGGAACCCTCTTTCTATAGAAGTGAGGACAGGAGAAGTTGCATATCATGTCAGTTCTCCAACTTGCAGCAACAGTCAATGAGCCCTGCTGTACTTGGTACCTCTTACAGTCACGCAGCCAGACAGTTGTCCTGAGAAACTGCCAACTGTGACAACCGAGTCAAATGTAAACAGCAGCTCCTTTCCATTCAAGTGATGGATTTCTTTTCTTCAAGCCTCCTCTTCTAATACATTTTTCCAGATGAAAATTTCTTCATTATTTTCATAGAAACATGAGGTGGGGAATTAACATGACAGAATGAACTCCTTAGAGATAACTTTGGTTCATAAACCAAAAAAGCCTCTGTAGTATTTCAGCCAGAATATTTCTGGTACCTGATCTCCCCACAGTTGTTAAGGGGATGCTGCCAACAACCCTGAAGCCATTTCTGCCCCATGTCAGCCCTGTCCCTAAGCCCCTTCTCACGTGGCAACTGCTCCAACCTGGACCAATTTGGGAGCCTCTTGCTGATCACACACCAGTTTGTCTGTGTCTCTGAAACCATTCTGTACTCTTCTCGCTGGGGTTTCCTCTCACCAGCACCAGCAATCTGTATTCTGACCATTTAAATTTCAAACAATTGCTATGCCATGAGAACATTTTAAAAGCATGACTCTCCTGTGAAATGGAGACAGAATGCTGTTTCTTCTATTCTGTGATAGAATAAAAGATGAATAATTTTAATCCTAACTATATTCATTATTCTGATGAATTTTAAAGCAACCTTAAAGTACTTGTGAATGTTAATGGCCTTAATATTTATTTTGATATTTTGGATGATAACTTTGCAACCTAAATGTGCTCTGATCCAAAGTTGTTATTTCCTTCTATTACACATAATTGCATATTACTTTGCATTCATGACAGATTTGAATATTTTAGCAAACTTAGATGAAGATTAAGGCATGTAAATCGTATTCTCCCAGAGATAAAACATGACACAAGTCAGTACATCTACACAGAAATAAATACCATTCAGCCAGTGAACTGTGAGATAAATTCACTTAAGTTTGGCAAAAGGCTGTGGAGATATTGGAAAAAAGAAATGCTATTTCTGCTTAATTTTATTTATGCAGTTTTATTAATAAATTTACCATCATTAGGTGTGACAACCAGCACCATAAAATCAGCAAAAATCTTCCCTACACTTTCATGACTGGAAATTCAGTCCAGTCACATCTATGCTGGGAATTTTACTTAGCCGTGTACGAGCTCTGAGGCTGTACAGTGTGAAAACTTAGACAAGAGAAAACTCTCCTGCTACAAGCAAGATCTTGCCAACTTTACCAGGAAGAAAGCAGACAAGGAAGGGGCAGAGGCAGGTGAGGTACAAAGAGTGAGCCTCTGGACTCTTGATATCTGGTTAGAGGAAGTGGAGGACTGCTGGTGGCTGCTGGTGTCCTCCCAAGAAGCCAGCTGCAGGGAGGTGAAGCCGGCCTTCCCCAACTGAGACCTGTAGAGCTAAATCTGGATTTCCTGCCCAGGTGCTCCTTGCTTTGGTGGTTCAAGGTAGAAAAGCACTTCCCATTCTGTTCAAAGTTAAACTCAAATTGAAGGTCTTTCCTTGCTGAGGGCAACAGCAACCAAAGTGTGGCTGCTTCTGTCATTCTGTGGCATCCCATCAGCTGCACTGAAATACTGGAAGGAAAAATTGCAGGATTTTTGCAAACATTATGCTGGAACCATGACACATATCTGCCACCTGCGACCATGTGTGACTGAGCTACAGCTGCCAATTTGGTAAAGTTTTGAGTGGTTTGGAAAGATTTAATAAAAATAATAAATAAATCAAATATGGATGTAGGCCACTGTTAGTCATGATCATACCATATTTTCTATACAAAGATTTAAAGTCTTTCTCTGAAACACAAGTTTTATGTTAACAAGATATCAGACAACAAAGAAAATCAATATGTAAAAGTCAAATATCTAACTTTCTTTTTTATGTTTTGATTAATGTAAAATATAAGCATTTCTAATAAACAACTTATTACAATATAAATCTACTCCAGTTCTATTTATGCTTCTTGACAATGACAGTTTTAATTTTCTTCTTGGTTTAGAGTAGGAACAGTGTGTTTGCAATGACATCTCTACTATCTCATCTATTCTACTTTTTTTTCTTTTTTTTTCCTTTTCACCTGTGCACACCACAGAGAGCTACACCACAAAATATTATGATATTTGCAATAATGTTTTCAAGGGAAACAAATTCCTATGGGACAGATATTAAATGTATTGAGAATATTGGGAAGAAAAGTGTTCAGTATGTCTGTTACTCAAAGTGAAGTTCTCATTGGGCTATGTATATTAATACCGTACTTGGATTAAATGTTACATATGGTCTTATGCCATTTATCACTGGAACACTAAAATTACTTGCTTTTAAGAGTCTGGAAATTGTCTAAGCAGGGGTAAAAAAAAAAGCAAGACTGATAAAATCATAAATGTTTTCTCCATCATTGCTGAAACTCTAATTTTCTTGCTTATTGCTTGAGTTGATAAAACAAATAAAAGAAGGATTCTCAGAGAGATTTCTTTAATATGTAAAATGAATTTCAATGTTCTCTCCTGCTGGTATTTTTATGGAAAACCTGACTAGATGCTACACATGGAACAGAGAAATCTGCATTTAGATGGAAATATTATGAAATGCATGATATGGTACAAAGTCTTTTAATGGAGATAGCAAAGCGTTGCATTATATGGTTGAGTGGAAAGACAGCATGCACAGTCTTTTATGTCCAGCTGCCCTGATTTGCCCAAGAGAGCTCACTTTATTAGAATTTGAACCTAATAAATGGAAGGGGTGGGTGGGGGGAGAGAAGTCCCATAAAAATTCAGCAGAGAAACAATTAGGTCTTTTACCAAGTGAAATTCTAAGACTTCTGTGAGTCACCATTGTAAGCAATGATGTTTTAGACTTGCATGGCAATTTTTTCAAAGGTTCTTTAAGTGTTTTACAATCAAGAATTAATTAAGCCTTTCAGTACTGTCTCTGTTGTAAAGATAAAGTAGTGTAACCATGATTAAATTTATACCCATAGATTTTAACAATTATTTTAGAGTCACTGCACTATTTGATTCAGTTTGAACATGCCCCTAGAGACATGCTTTGCCACAATTTCTTTTTTGTTTGGCTTTGTTAATCTAAATGCAGCAAAGAATACAAAATCGTTGGGCAAACTGGTGATTTATCACTGTGGCTCATTAAAATAAAATTTAATAATTTTAAAAAAGCCCACAGTACATGGTACAAGAAGTGAAATTTCTTTGTCGTGAACAGTAGATAAAATATTTCTGTTATATAAAAATTGTGAATTGCATACTGAGTATTTGCAATTTTTGAGTAAAACTATTTGAATGTGATTGCTACTAAAGATCACATCATATAATATATTTAAGCTCTTAAATTCCATCACCATTGTAATGATATTGAACCAAAATTATTACTCATGCCAATGGATGGAGATCCTTGATCAAATAATGAATTTTGCCCACAGTTATATCTGCTTCAAGAAAATTTTAAGTAAACAGAGGAAAAGAGAACATCATTAAATAAAGCAAATGAACAAATAAACTGAAAGCACAGGACAATATTGAAAACAAGGAAGTTTTCTTTGAAAATTTATTTTGGGCAGCACTTTTGCATACATATTTGTACAAGTCACTTGGGTGTTTTAAAGAATGGCAGGATCAGTTTCTTATGCTGAAAGAATTTTGAATGTCAGGGTGTCACCTCGTTTGTGACGCTAAAACACCTTCCACAGCAGGACTCTATTCCTAACTGTACTGTGTGATCAATGGCATGATGATGCTGGTGGTAGTGATGATGATGGAATATGCTCCTACCAGCCTACTAATTCTTTCCTTAAAACATTTTTTTTGATGTGAGGAGACAGAAAGGGAAAAAACCCTAGAAAGATATTTATGAAATAGTTATATTTTTTACTGACTATTTAAAATCTTTTAAAGCAAACTTTCTATGTTGAATCTCTGCTTTCTCTACATAGTACATGTTCAATTTTACATTGTTCAAAACAAAGGAGAAATCCAAATTTATCCTTCTTAAGTACAAGAACAGCACTCAACTTTTACTAGAAATTCTGAATTCTAATACAATGAAAACCCTAATAAGTTTGACTAGTAATATCAATAAACCATTGTGGTATAATTTATAATTCCATATATTTTGGAGGGAGGGGGTAGTAAAATCTCCTCATATTTCTAGAAACGTGGAAATGTTAGCTCTCTTCTGACAAACACAATGCTGTGTTTTTCTGTAGCTCTGTTTCTAGACTTATTGATGCTTAACCCATGAATGCCCTTGAATATATATGCCAGATTCTTCCTTGATCATGCTGCTGACTGCAACAACATTACAAAGGGGATACATTTTCTCATATAACTTTTATTGAAATGACAAGAGTGACCTTAGGATGTTTCTGTATGTCCTAGTCTTTTTTCTATAACATTTAAAATAATGGGGACGCACTAAGTGGCATGGCCTCAGGCATGCTGAGGGGGGTCTAACTCTCCAGGGGTTAATGGAAGACTGTTTTTAGTTGAGTAATCAAATATAATACTCTACTGCAGAACTCCTGTAACGGCACATACATGCAGACTAATGGCTATTACTCTAATATGCTTTCAACCTTGAAGACACTTTAAAGACATTGCTTGTCATTTCAATATTACATTGTTGCAGTCAAAGAAATACATTTCACTTTTCTTTTACAGGGTTGTCTGGTGAAACAGACAACAGACAACAATTGTGAATTTTTTTCCAATTCAAAGAACTGCTCTAATCAGATCTTCAAATGCAGTGGTGCTATCAAAAAAGGTAGAGCATTAGTAACCAGAAGTAAAACCTCAAAGATCATACTGACACTAGTATGAAAGCTGATACAAATTAAAACTTTTTTTAAAAAACCTTTTTGTCATATTTACAAATGGAATGTATTTTACAAGTGGAATTACAAGTGGAATAAATTAATCTGTATGCTTTCAGTTGTATCCTGTTGAAAAAATTTAGTTAGGTTCCAAGCATGAATTCCTTGGAGATGGAGAGATGCAGAAGAAAAGCATCAAATTTTTTATCTATTTCAAAAAATACAATTAAAGATGTTAAAGATCCAATTAAAGAAGAGAATCAGATAGAGAATGTAGATTCTGCATTCAGACTCCATTTACCACAGGGCTGCTAGAACACAGGTCTTTTATTTTTAAATTAAATAATTTTATGGTTTTTTCTTTCATCTTTTTTTTTTATTTAAAAAAAAACTAAACAAATAATTATTTCATATTTTTATGGTAAAATCTTAACAGCTTCCTACTTTTTTAGTACCTTCTCCATAGCAAGTCCCTGAAGTCCTTGAATCAAGAAAGTTATACTTGGTGAGACATGACTGGCCAGATTTCTCTTTGCTCTTCAAGTTAGTTATTAAAGTGCATCAGTGCGGTGCTAAGTAAGTATCTAAATGCATCAGCTGCCGTGAGAATGCATGGAGCACTGCGAGCACAGCTGGGACCCACAGTGCAGCACTGTGAGCTCCTCTCTCGTGCACAGGTAAATCAGGCACCTCTCACATGTGACAACATTATATGCTGTATGTTTTACTTCTGGCACTAAGATTCTTCATTGGAATGTTATGCTGGATGAGCTGGATTATATCTCTGTTTAAGCATAGACGCTGTCCTGATTTGGTGTACCTCTCTAAAAGATGGATGGGAAAGTGGTTTGGATGTTGTTCCAGTGTGATGCCACACTGCAATGCACCACATGAGCTGTTGGTATGGAAAGGGAGTCAAGCAGAGTGTGAAATCTAGGCAGTCCTTCTCCCATTTTTTATGCCCCCTGTATAAAAATATGACAACCAATAGGACTCTTCTTGTGCTCAGCATTAGACATATATGCATATTTCTTTTGCTAGATCAAGGTTGGCAATACTTTACTGCAACTGTCATCAGTAATATATATATATGTTTCTAGGACAGCTATATTTCAAATTGCTGTAGACAGCAGTTAATGAAGTTAGAAAAGAATCATCTGGCTTTAAAGAATTTGATGCCAGAGATATTTTTTGGCTCTCATTGAAAAATGAAATGCAACACATAGATGCACAGAAATTATACACACACCCAGCCACACTCACACATAGAAACATAAGTTGACCCTAGAAGGGAAAAATGAAAGATGTGAGCAATAGAACAGATGGGCCAGCTTTAATAATATAGGCGTCTTCAGCGGAGCAGTCTGCCTCCCTGCTTACACCACTGAAGCTTTATTCATGGTGTAGATTATATAATTCAGATCATTAATTTCAAACTTTTCTGCTTCTTGTAATCTATCACCAACAGAAGGAATGATTCAAAGCCTATTTTAGTTGAAGGGAACCAAAAGAGGGCTTCCAGTGGATTTGGAGGAAGGATTCAAAATTAATAGTGATTTTGATTGTGTCATTTACCATATATGATTTATGATATTTCTCCTTAATTAACAGGAGTTCTTTAGCTCAGAAACTTAAGATGTTCAAAGCTGAAAAACTTTTTTTCATAAATCACACAAAATGTATTTGCTTCCAGGACAAAAAAAGAATTATGATTAAATTCCCATAATCAGATTCCTGGAGGTCCATTACACTGCGACCTTCTGGTATCTTTCATTATATTTCTGATCTAGTATGAAATAGCTCTTTTAAATCTTCAGGTTTATTGGTGATGAAGAAAGCTTTTTGGTATAACAACCCAGTAAGATGCACCATTAAACTCAATCACTAAACCTATTTCATTATATTTCCTATTCCTCTAAATAGAGAAATTCAATAATAATTGAGACTCAGAAACTCAGCATTCTCTGATGAATTAATGATTGATAATTTTTCATGTTAATATTGGCAGTCTAAGACTACAAGAATACATTACTATTACTCATTTTCATAATCTGTCATAATAAAGCTAAACAAACTTGCTTTCATTTCTTCTCTTTAATAAGCTGTAAGGTATTGACTGGGACTTACAGCCTGCTCGTTTCCATGGCTGGTGTATTTCTGCTAAATAGCATTCATTTGTCCTGCAGTCAGTGTTGCAGTTTTGAACACTTTGGAAGGAAACTTGACGTTACATAAATCGATCATCTGAATTCCTGGATTGAATGAATATGTCAGAAACCACAACCACGATAAGGGAAAATAAAATGTACTTACAGAATGAAATGTATTTTTTTTTTTTAAATGCCAGGAAGTGAAACTAGAGGTTTGTTTTAAAGTTTTCATTCTAAGTAATGAAATATTACTGATATGCAAAACTATTAACCCAACTTGTTTACTGTAAGGGAATGCATGAAGTGAAGTAGATTTAACTGAGATTGTGGTCACATTTTCCTAGGTTTTTTAATTATCTGGCAAAATGTTTAGTTACTACTGTAAAGAATGACTCTGTGAATTCAGAGGATGACATGTATTTCCATAAGTACTTAGGGACATGTAAAATTTTTTACTGAAGAGACAAAAATGTCAGTGCCCTATCTTCTAAAGTATTTGAAATCACTGATGAGGATGAAGACATTTACACTTGGTTAGTGTCTTGGTAGTTCATACAGTTGATTAGTTTGTTTTTCAAAAGAATTATAATTTTTTCTCTATGTGTATGTATATGTGTATGTTCAAGTTTATGTGTTAAGTTCTACTAAAATAATAATTTAAAAACTTTTGTGAGGGAAGAGGTTGTTCTTTATTTAAAAATATATAATACTTGCTTAAAAAGGAAAAAAACGTATTTAGATGAGTAAAAATTTTAAATCTCTGTGCAAACTGATCTATTTGAACTTTGACTATTGATTCAAACTGATGAAAAAGCTTAATATTGAAAAGTAGAAAGTAGCTTTGAAAACAGAATATATGTAGGGGGGCTCTGTCTGTGCTGAATCCAAGCTGTGACTCGAGCTTTAGAGTTTCTTATTTTCAGTGTGCAGCTGTTGAAGC
>JAOXNG010000021.1:72308293-72323052 GCA_028566535.1 Scolopax minor
TTGTTTTTTATCTATTAAGAAAAAGTATATTTTAATCTAACTCTTGAACAGTACTTTGAAAACCAATAAAGGGGAGGGTGTGTGGGAGAATGTATTTTATTTTCTTCCAGCTATGTAAATCTGTATTGCCAGAGATAATGATAAAGAGAGGAAGAGTCACTCCATCCTGTATAGCACAAGACCTAAGAAGGACTTTGGTTTTCATTAAAGACAATTTTAAATACAACTTAGAGCCCCTTTTCCTAATTCAGAATAAATGAATGATCTAATGGTATGATCTTATGTTCTTACTGCTTCAGACTATTGACTTGTCTGTTATGGTAGTTAGAGTATTGTATGAATTTTATTTTTTGTTACTGTATTCCTTACAATAAACTTTAGTAAAAGTTAATTCTGTTACTGGGTGATTTAAAATAAAGAACTTAATTTATAAGAACAGCAGAAATTGGCTAAAATATAACTGCTTTTCCATGAGAAATTTCAATTTGCTGAATCTAATTTTTTTTATTATGTGGCAGGCATGTCTTTGAGAAGACCATCACTCTTCTTAGAGACTAATTTCAGACTGTTTTCAAATAATCAAACCACCAGAAGATGAAAATGGCTATGGTGACAGAACTATGTCACCATAAACACCCAAATTATCTTATTTCTACTGTGTATATCTCTTGCTCTTAAGCTAATAGAGAAAAAATATTTAACTTGCATTATCTTCCTAAACCTAGAATTGCACATCATGTAGCTAATTAAATATGAAGAAAATAACTGAACATTTTGTGGCTTTTTTTTTTAAGTTTTTAGATGTATTTCTTTTCTTCCCATAGTTTTAGTTTTTGTTTTATCTCAAATTAAGAACTTTTCAGTTACAATTAAAATACCCTATTGGTCAGTTTGGGTCACCTGACCTGTCTGCTCCTCCCTGCAGGTGGGACTCCTCTGCTGGGTAAACAACCTGTTCAGCTGATCCCACTTGTCACAGCAACAAATATAAGCAAGAGCTTCTCTCAGTGATTTGAAAGTTGGCTTTGCTCTATCCTGAGTCATGACAGGCAACAATGTGTCTTTGCTAATACCATCCTGGGCTGTATTAGGAAGAATATTATTAACAGGTAAGGAATGATGATCTCCTCCACTCAGCATTGGTCAGGCTCACTTGGAGTGATGTGCCTAGTTCTGGGCTTCCAAATGCAGGAGAGGCAGGGATATGCTACAGTGAGCCCAGCAAAGGCTGTGGAGGTGCTTAAGGCATTGGAGCATCTCTTGTATGAGGAGAGGCTGTGAGAGCTGGAACTATTGAGTCTGGAAAAGAGCAGCCAAACTCTTCTTGGTGGTATCCAGTGAAAGGAAGAGAAGTAATGAACCCAGAAATGCAAGAAATTCCCTTTAAAAAAGTGAAAAAACTTTTTTATTGTGAAGGTGGTCAAACTCTGGAAGAGGTTACTTAGAGAAATTACATCCTTGGAGGTGTTCAAAATCTCCTTGGACGTGGTTCTGAGTAGCCTTCTGTATCTGACCCTGCTTTGAACAGAGAGTTTGAGCAAGAACCAGATGATACCCAGAGGTCTTTGCAATTGTTACCATGCTCCAATTCTGTGATTGTCTTCTGTCCTTCCACTGTTGTAGCTAAAGAAAATACCACTAACATTTGAACTGTGACATATTACAGATTAAAAAGAAGATGCTGAACAATGTTTCTTTCCCTAAGAACTGTGAAAGAAGTGTCCTTTTAAAAGTACTTTGTTTCAAGACATGGTGCTTAATTGAACTCTAAGCTGAGTTACTTTCTTTTTAGGTACCTATCCATCTTTGAGGGACAAATGGAATCCAGAAAATTCTACTCTAGTTTCTTTGGCTTTATGAATAACATCTTTTGTAAATCTTTTTCTTAAGACACTAATTAGGTTAGAAACTGAGGGTCATGAATTGTGAATTATCAACAAAAATGTTGAAGTTTTGGTGAGATACCACTAAATGAATCAGTGATAAAGCTTACAAAGACAGAAAATAGTGATAATGTCCTTTATAAGATATGATAATTAGTGTATTTCACAGACAGATGTATTTGTTAATTTAAAATGTTATTTGAGGCACTGGAGGGTGCAATATATTTTGAAAAACAAGGTATTTCTTTACAATTGTTTTGGTGCACCTCTAGCTTGCTGGGTTAGCACGTAGTAGAGATAGGAGATGATCTGAGCTCAAAGTTTAGATCTTGCAAAATGGAATAGCATTCACTTTTCTTTCATTAAGAACCTAAATATGACACCGAAGAATGTTTCTGATACAGCCTGGGTCTATGTCTTCATGGTACTGTGTATACTTCCAAAGAATATAAACAAATACTGTCTTAATAGGTCAGAATATAATGGTATGCTAAAGTTCTCCCAACTTTATTTTTAATCTTCACATGAAAAGACAAAAAATCCAATAGGGAAATATCTATTGCTTTTCTGGTTGGGGTATAATTATAAAAACAAGCTAAGCAAACTCATGTGACAACATAAATTCAGCCAGGATAGGCATATAATTCCAAACTTGAAATCTATATTCTGTACAGAACGATAATATTTTAAACATGTTTTACTAGAGAGAAAATAATTGATTTATGATTTTGACTAACTATGGGAAATAACATTAAATCATATTATACACTCCAGATCTGTCCAATGAATTGCATGAACCAACAGAGGCATTAAAGGTGTAATATACTGTTGTGCATATTATTCATCAACTCTGAGGCAATTTTTCATTCACTGGAATTACCTATAATCATGTCTTTAGCTTCTAAAGAATCTAATGTTCTTTTGCTGGATATTGGGAAATGTCACTTTTTGTATCCATATAGCTTTGTCAATTTGTAAATCTTGTTCTAGCAAGTGCATGCCTATCACCTTTAAATATTTTCCCTTAAGCTTCCTGAAAAATACAGCTTCTTATTTCACTTTCAGTTTTTGAGATGTAGCCTTATTAAGAGCAATAATAGTGACTCTATAGTATAAATAATGAGTATAAAATAGTCTTCATGTGTTTTATTTCATATAATTGCTTTCATGTTGACCTTGTGAAAAGCATTAGGTGTGTTACTACTTAGTGCTATGGGGAATCTTTCTTTTCATCATAAACACAGAAATCCAAGAAATTCTTTTTTTTTTTTTTTTTTTTAGTCTCATATTATTCACATTTTATTCAATTAAGAGCTCTTTTCACTGAATCAGTAAGCTTCACAAAAAATTATTAACACCATGTAGATATATCATTACTTGTTCAGGGTCACAAGTGGCATACCTGTTCTACAGAAATCTCATTTATATCTTGCTTCCTCTGGTGTGGGGGAGAAAAAAAACCCAACCAACTAAACGGAAATACTCCTGATGATTTATTCAGATGCTCCAGAATATACTTTTCTTCCAGATTATGTGGTTGCTGAAGATACACACCTTTAGTTATTCAAACCTACATTATCACTGTGAGGCCTCTGGCACAGAATACTTACTCTACATATATGTAATTACTCTACTTTTCACAACAAAATTCTTCATTTTTTCCAACACAGATTTCAAAATAAAATGCATTAGATTAGCCAGACATCATGCTGGTGTCAGTGGGTATTTCATGTAGATAGCAATGCAGTCAGCATCTTCTGAAAAATAAGGCCTGTTTGTTGTTGTTGGGTTTTTTTTTCTGAACTTTTTTTCTACACTTCAAAGTGGTATTTCAAAGTACAATGTAGTTTTATTTGGTTTCCTAACAATTTTGCTTCCATTCATTTGTTTTGCTGTTATTATATTTGCATTGATATTGTTTTTTTGGTTAATCTTGCACTCCTTTATGCAATATACTGAAAAGTGTATTTAAATATTTTTTAATCATACTCTTCAGTTTCCCAGCTGTATTCCAGAATTCACTGGGGTGTTTTTTTTGTGAGAAGTAGCCTTTATTATGGAGTTCCTCAATGCACAGAAGGGAGAGGTTCTTCTATTCCAAGCTTGTAGTCTTCAGCAGCATAGATGCAACATCATCAGGAACATCTTTCATTTAATTGTCTTTTGTTTGCCAGCATGTACAACTTCCAGGCTGCTGTCTATCCAGCTATTACCTATCCAAGTAGCATTTCTGCTTTGTCTTATTAACAAGGCTTCTGGATATGAGTTGAAGTCTTCTTTTTTGAGTTATTTCATGGTCTTGCTGATCCTTTCTGGTCATCAAGCAGACTCTCTCATTCCTAGATTCATGGAATCAGGGAATCACAGAACGATTTGGATTGGAAGGGCCCCTTGCTGTAGGCAAGGACATCTTTCACAAGACCAGGTTGCTCAAAGCCCCATTCAACCTGACCCAGGGCACAACTTCTCTGGGCAACCTGATCCAGTGTTTCCCCACCCTCATTGTAAAAAATTTCTTCCTTATGTCCAATATAAATCTATTCTCTTTCAGTTTAAAACCATTACCACTTGTCCTGTCACTTCATGCCTTTGTAAAAAGTCTTTCTGCATTTTTATTATGAGTCTTTATAATACTGACTCTATTAACTGAAAAGCCACAGTAAGGTCTCCCTGGTGCCTTCTCTTCTCCAGGATGAACAACACCAAATGAACCTTTCTTTATAGAAGAGGTGTTCCAGCCCTCTGATAGTTTTCATGGCCATATTTCTTTAGATTAAAACAATTTTCTCCCTATGTTTCACTACAGCTTCCTTATGATCATTTTTCCTTCCAATCTCATCCATCTAATTTTAGTTTTAGTCCTGAAAGAAAACCAGAACATAATACGTGTTCTTTAATTTTTTAAAGTTAGTGCTTCAGCCTTAGCTTTATCACAATCCTTTATGGCACTACACAAGCACACACTAAGCAGCTGATTTTGGAAGACAAATGACTGAATAAGAAAGGGTCAGAGAGGGCTTTTAAGAGCTTTCAGAGCACATGTGAAGAGAATGATGACAGTTACTTTTTAAAAAATATTATCTACAGGCATTCTATGGTGCTCAGCAGTATAGCATGCACTCCAAAAGCCCTGATTAATCTATTCTCATGGCAACCATACAAATGATCCAAATGTTACATTCACATATGGGCCTCCTGAAGTCAGGAGGCTGCTACCTTTTGTTGGTCAGCTTGAAATGTGTTGTTGAATTTTAGAATAGCAGAATGTACAGCATCCAACTATAAGTCTTTGGCATTTGCGAGTGGTCCACAGCTGAGGATGCTAATAAACGTCAAAGCAAGTATTTTGAATGGAACATCCACAGGTGGCTGAAATATCCAGGATGACCACTCAGTTTTTCGTTTTGGCCAGCAAGATTTTTGTCTCAACTCACAGGGAAAGAGTTACAATGAATCAGAAGTCATCCAAGTGCCTTACCTCCCAAATGCTACATTTTATTATGTCATTTTAGCAGCTTAGGTTGTGTTTGCAGCCTACAGAGAAAAACCACGAGGTGAATCCTGGTTTTGAACATGTCTTTTCTCATATATTATAGCAGACAGCCTTCTCTATCCCTTTTTGTCTGTTCAAATGAAGTCATAGATTTTATTATGGAACAGCAATGGCCCTAGTTCAGCAAAGATTAGCATTTGCTTAGTTTTAAATTGAATGATCTAATTGAAACCAAGGGGAATATTCATTTGTTTTATGTGTTTAATCAGCTAGCTGAAGTGAAGCCTAAATTAATGAATGTGACCTGTGATTCACCAGGCATTTGGATGCTGAATATGTAATGCCAAGCACAGATTTGCAGGGCAGACCATGAAGGTTTTTGGTCTCATGCTAGTCCTGTCTCCCCTGCTGTGGTGCTGGCATCACTCAGTTCACTCAGTACCTCCCTGCAGTTTCTGGCTCTGAAGAGGATCTCTGGTGCTGTACTGGGAGTCCAAATGGAGCCAGCACTGTGGAAGGGGAGAGGGTCATAGCAGCCTTAAAGCCAGAAGGGCTGTGGATAATGTGTTGCTGCCAGCTGTAGGCTAGCTCCCCATGGAGTAGGAAGCCTGCTGTGGCTGGGACTATTGGGCATAACCTGGGCTCCGAAGAAAGATGAAACAGCAGGGTACAGAACCTGCAGTGGGTCTCTAGTCACCATTTACATGATGGCTGCATCCATCCTTCATATTGTAGAATTTATCTCTATGGAATTGGATTTAATATCAGAGAACTAATTTTCACACTAGAATATAGATTGATAATAGATGTGTTTTCTGCAGCACACCACAAATCGGCTGGACCCAGAATGTTCACAAGCATCAAATAGCAACCATAAAAAAAAAAAAACTCTCTAATGACATTCAGGGCTTCTGATGTTGCATTAGTTGTAGTTGACCTGCAGCTCTATTGTATTTTCACCTTTTTTATCAGTCATCTAAAAAAATGCCTTAGAGCTCAGAGGACTCAGATACTTAGTGTCAGTCAAACAATGAAATTTTAAAAAAATAAAATCAGAGTTCTTATCTTATTCTTGGCACATTATGCAATGTGTATAGACGAAGGAAAACATTCTGTCAGGAAGTTACTTGGTGCTAGATTTTCAAACAGAGTGATCTAAAGAGGCACGTGGGCATTTAGTGGAAGCTAGACATGTATTTCTTTATGTAAGGAAATCCCTTTCCTTACATACTTTGAAAAGTTCTGCTATGTTTCTTAATCCACTAACAGGAGGATAGGAACGTCAGGATGCTTAAGCTGATTTTTTTTTTAGTAGCAAAAGGCTAAGTTTAAGGCTTATGAAAATGATGCTATTGCTGGCAGATTTTGACTACTTAATTAGGTATGAAAATTAATATAGCATTTAAATTACTATCAGCAGAACTGTTGTGCTCTTTCTCTTGAAATCTACCTCTATTATTGAACCTGAAAGGTCTTTGAAACCTGTTTTAATGGTCAGATGCTACAGATCCTTTAAAAAAAAGGATCAGATTTTGGAGGCTTTTATGAAAGATTGATTTTTTTTCAAACTTCTAGCTACTTATCTAGCTACAAACTACTTAGGAAGAACTTCTTTATGGTGAGGGTGACAGAACACTGGAACAGGTTGTCCAGGGAAGTTGTGGAGTCCCCTTCTCTGGAGATCTTCAAGACCTGCCTGCATGCAATCCTGAGTAATGTGCTATAGGCAATCCTGATTTTGCAGAGGAGTTGGACTAGATGATCTCTAGAAAGCCCCTTCCAACTCCAACGATTCTGTGATTCTATGATTCCATGATCATTACAGCAGTTTCTAGTATTATATACAGTTATGTAATTTTTCCACAGCAAAATCTTGTACTTCAAAATCTCTGGATTTTTCCCTTTTTTGGTGTTGTGTTTTTATTTGTAAGGGAATTTAGAGAATAAGTTCAAATTCTCAGTGTAATCTTTGCTGAAAAAAATCTACTATTACTTCCTCTCTATTTTTTCTTCACCTGTGTTTCTGAGGTATGGACTATTTTTGCTCAATTCTTGTTGACTTGTCACTATATTATTTGTATTGCTTCCTTTTTTAATCTCTATCTGCCCATTATATAGAAAGAATATCAGCAACCTTTCCTAAAGGTACATATTTAATAAATCACCCATCTTTTCCTGGCTTATTGAAGATGGTTATCTATATAAAACCATTTATTTTGTTTCTTTGGACTGAATGAGCTCTAATAACACTCCTGAACTAGAGTGTTATGGAGTTCTCTAGAACTAGAACTACTGGTCACATAGGTGAACTAACTCCCGGGAGCTCTTTCTTACTGCAGAGCACAGAGAGGCTGAAGACACTGTGAATAGTTGTGCTGTGCTCTCTAAGAGTCCACAATGGAATGTAATCGGTCTCTTTTTATGTGTCCTGCAGAAAATCTTTTATGAGCTATAAAACTGATTAACATATCTCTGTTCTGTGAGAAAATTAGTTTAAAGGGGGGTGCAAAAAAACTCCTATTTGTTGGGAAAAAAACCCACGTTTATCAGAAGAATATAAAATGACTATGTTAAAAACAAATTACTGTGTATTTTTTCCCACCCTTTTTTTTTTTTTTTTCAGCTTCTTGGATGACAATAACATTGCCTTGGTTGGGAAACCACATAGACTATAAGTATTAGGAATTGGGTTTTTTTTTTTAGATATGTAGTTTTAATCTGGCAGCATACATCCTTCTCTTAATTCTTAGATATCTTGTAATACCTTTCAAAAAAGTTTGTGGGTTTTTTTTTTCAAGGTTAGAGTGAGGGAGAATGAAAAAAATATCAACAAGAAATAGCTTTCTGGATGGGAAAACCAAAACAAAACAACTTGTGTCCAGAGGAAAAACTTCTTAGTTGCCATTTATTCTTTATTTTCCTGTTCAACAGAAGAATACATTTAGCTGGAGTTTATTTTAGTCAAAAGACAAATTTATCACTTTAAACCTTAGCTGAGCTAAATTCAGAGCTTTACAAATCATTATACAGATTTTTAAAATGGAAAGTAAAATTAATCTGTGGATTAGTTGGACTGCTCCAAGAAGTTGAGTTGAATTATTGGACATATTCCTAACCAGAAGTTCTTTTTATGTTTCCTCTCTAGGACACTCTTGAGAATGGTACACAGTAAACCATGGGATCTGGGTGACATTGGTGCACAAAGAAGCCATCTCTGGAAACCCAAACACTTTTCTTCAAAGACCTCCATAAGGTAAGCAAAGGTGTCAATAAGGCAATCAGACAGGAAGTTAATGTAGCACATAGTAGAGGAAGTGTAAATTTTGAGCCCTTTTTGATGGCACCCAACACATTCTCTAAATTGTTAAACATGGGAGTAATACCTATAAAATGGCTAATTGCCATTTTCCCCTGCTGGTAGAGCCATGTTCCTAAAGCAAAGGCAGAGTTACAGGAAGAAGAGCAGGGGTGAGATACGCCTACACAGATCTAAGGAATACAGTTGGGGCATTGATCTCTTTGTTCAGCTTCAGACGTGTTATTTAACATGGCTATTTTGGGGCTTTGGGGTTCCTTTTCAGTTAGTTCTTAAAGGGACTTGTGTCTGCTCAAACTCAAGAGCAGGTAATGTAATACAGCACATTTGGCCAATTGGGTCAGGAGAGGCAGATGTGCTTCAACAAAATGTTTTAGAAAACACAGCAGATAAGCTATGCAAAGAAGACAGTGGTGACAGAATTTGCCTTTCCTAACCAGGCTGAAGTCCAACTGTTGTTCCTGGCAGCAACAACCCAGACTCAATCAAACCCAGGTGCAGAATCAGCCAGCTTGGAGGAGAAGTGTGTTTACATCTGCCCTTTTCTGACTCTAGGGCTCTGCTCAGAGGGAGGAACATGCTGTTGGGAGATAAATTTCCCTCCTTCTAATTATAGGCCTTGCCATCTTTTGCCCACTTCAAGTGTAAATCGCCTAATCATAAACAATTCCTCTTCAGAGCTCAACACAGATTGGACGTAATTCCCTGACAACACCAATCTGTTCACAGTATTGCATGCAAAGGCCAGAATAACATTAAAGATCTTCTAGCCTGCTGAAGGAGAGAGAGGATTGAAGAAAAAAAATTAAAAAGATAACAGTAAAACCACAAAAGACATTATTCTTGCCACCTTTTACCAAGCAAGAGAGCTAATAGCACTGGACTAGTAAATCTCAACAATTGGACAAAGCAGAAGAAGACAGAAAAATCTTTCTTTTCTATTGGTAGAAAAACCAACCTTGTCATATACATTTTCCCTTCTAGTAATTAGTAAAGCAAGTAGAAGGCAGATGGAGACTGCTGATAATTATTTATTTACATCAGAAAGCTTCAATTATTCAGAGTGACCAAGTTATTCTCACTACTAAACTGTACAAGGAGATCATGTTACTGCCATATTTGCCTGCTTTTTCCCTCCTCTCTATGTTCTCATGCGGTATCTGATCATAAATTGGGTTCTTGATCTTGTTAGAGTTGTCTATTCAAGTAGTGCCCTGCCATTGAACTGTTCCACAGCACTGGAATTGCAGACTGGCATGCAGATATCCTGTCTCCTGTCATTAATTCTTTGGTTATTTTCCAAAATATTAGGATAATGATATGGTGCCAGTATGTGGTTTGTACTGTAGTATGTCAGTCCTGTCATATTTTTTTTGGAAATATCAAAATACCAATGTCAAATGCAATAATAGTAATAATAAAGCAGTATTATTGGTGGTGTTTTTGAAGCGACAGTTGATATCAGGATCAACATCTAATTTTACGTTAATGTATCTCCACTGGATGAAGTAGCATTCATCCTGATTTATGCCAGTATAGAGGGAGAACAAAATTAGGCCTTAAATTTCATACCTGTCTTGGACTCCTGGCAAAAATTCTATAAATGATCATCATATTTTAACACTGCCAGATTGCTAAGTCTAAAAGTAATAATACTCCAAAATGATTAAACTATATCTCATAACTCAACTTTGCAAAGTTTTCTGTCACTTAACAGTAACTAAGCGTGAGTTGTTTATTTATGTATTTAGTAGACTGATCTATTGAGAAGAATTTGGGAAAAATATCTATTCTATTGTTTTTAGATTGCAGAGAATATATCAACTTTATAACTAATTACCACATAAAGTGGGTTAAACATATTCAGTGCTAAATAATTACCACCTTTCTATATATCTGAGAAATTGACATACAGCAAAGGTAAGGACAATAGCAAAGTCACAACTTATAAAGTATGAGAAACAAAGTAAAAATGGAAGCCCAGTAAATCAACCTGTTAAATAGCACAGGTAGTTCTGTACTTGCTATATCCTTAGGGAAACTCATTGGTTTTGTTAATTTGCACTGGGAGGTCAAAATCTAAAATATTAAATCTCAGAATATAAGCACTATAGCAGTTTATGTATACACAAAGTAAAAAAAGTCTTTGTTAGTTACCATAAGTTAGTTACATGCCGAGTGCACTTCTAACGAGTGATCTTAAAAAAAAAAAAGTTTCCTAATATTACACTATTATCTTATATTGAAAATAATATTTCATGGAAAAGTGATTTAACAAAGACAGTCTGGGCAAATCATATCTAATTATTAAAAAAAGGTAGTGACCTATTCCCTCATCTGGCAGTCGAGAGTTTGTTTCTAATATTACAAAATTTCTGTATGCAATTTTTCATCTTCATAAGAAGAATAGTTATTTATAAACTGGTAGAGAAAAAGATACTTGTTTTTTGCAGCACCATCTGTTTGGGGTCTGATTATTTAGCTGATCTGTTGAAGTGTTTTCTGAATGATCATTGTTTTAGATTGCACTGTCAGATGTTATCCAAAGGTCCAGCACAGGCAGATGGAGCTGTAATATAAAACTGCTGCAATAAAACACATCTTCCCTTGCCTCCAAATACTCTTTCCCCATTACATTAGGTGACCCATTACTGATGTGTTGGATTTGATTTCATTGTTTACACCCTGCACAAGCACTACAAAGGAACCAAAAAAGAGTGATGTAAACCACATTGGAGAACCATGTGACATTCATTAATTAACACCATCTAAAGGAGAGGAAAAAGAACTGAGATTTTTTTTCTTTTTATCCAGTCCTATACTGTTAAAAACGAATACATACATCACAGAAAATTCTTTCTAATGGAAAAGTGTGAAAAGATGTGAAGGAGGGAGGATGAAGTGCAGTTGGCTTCTAGAATCTTTAAGTACAAAGAAAGGAGGGAGATCTTTGTGTAAAGTAATTTATAATCTAAATATATATATTATAAATCTAAATTTATAGCTAGAAATTAGACTGTTATATCAGAGCAGTGGTTTTAAATTTCTTCCTTTTTTTTAGATGCATTTCATGGACTATATTTTCCCAAAATGTATGTTTGGATTTAGATCTTATAGAATTCACTCTTGGAGTTTTGACAAGCCATTAAATGCAGTAAGTGCAAGCAAAGTAGTGCTTACTTAAGTAAAAGAATACTACTAGAAAAAGAGTATAAACAGACACAGTCTAAACATATGTTGGGAATATCTATACTACACCGGACTGCAGAGATCCCAGTGCTTGCAATGCCATAGTGACATGCAGAGAGTCCAACTTCCCTCTGTTTTTGAGATAACTGTATTTTGTGAGTTAATAAGCTGTTTATGTCTCCATGGGTCTTATCACTCCATGGTGATCCTTGGCCTGGTGTGCCTGTACTATACCGAGGCTCAATTTGCATTAGCTTGGTGGTATCTGCATTTTGCAGATATAACAATTTCCTTACCAGTTTTTATTGCTACATTAATAGATATTGCCCTCCAACTGTAGTGATTCCTCCATCTGGCATGCATCTCAAAGCTTACTGACTAGTTTTTATCTAATTTCAACATACATGTTCTCATTTGAGACCCTGAACATATTCCAAATTCATTCAGGCATTGCTCCAAATAACAGCAGAGATAATCTTCATCTAAGAGAATGCAGGGTCCCAGGCAGATGATTTTTGTTCACAGCTAAGATTTGGAAATTGTGTACCTGCAAAACTTAACTTTTAGTCACCTTTTGGGCAGAAATACTTACAGACACTTGCAAACTAATGCAAGTGATTCCAGCAGTTTCACAAAAATGTATCAAAATGGAAAAAGCACTAAGCTAAAAATAACAAAGAGTAAAAGAAACAGTGAAAGATTGACTCTGTAGCACAGAATGATAAAGACCAGACAAAATAAACAGTTGCTGTAAGGAAGAGTAGTGAACAAAAGCAAATATTGAACATGATTTTCAGACTGCAAGCCAGGCGTTTCCACCTTCTTGTTGGTTTGTGTTACATCACACAAACCAATGAGAAGCTGAGAAAGAAGTATATCTTTTAGAAAAAACATGTTATTCTACTAGATGGATAGATAATGAGTTGCAGACATCTCACTACTGTGCTCCTTACACAGAACACATTCTTTACACAGATACACATCCCTGGAACCAGCTGTCAGTATCCTGAAGCCTTAATGGTAAGGTATTGAGGAAAAGGACTTTTGCAAAGGTAGCTATTGCCCTTCTCTGTGAAGGAAATCCTGCAGAATGATGTTAATATTTATAAAGCAGTACTTTTGGTTGTCTTGTACCCCAGTTTCAAAAAGGAATAGAAGGGTAGAAAAGGAACAGTAAGTCTTTGTAATCAGAAAGAATTAAAAGTAAGCAATTTCCAAGATATGTATTCCTGTACTGTGGCATTTATGTAGGTGGAAAAATCCTTTTCATGTTAGCTAAACTCAACCTCTAAAGAGGATCTGACAGCATAATTCTTTTTAATTCAATTTCAAGTTTTATATCTTAACATTATCCCAATAAATGGATTTTATATGTATATATAAGGTCTGTCTTGAATTTATTTTTTAACAGAGTCTGTTACTGCACCTTATATTTTATATGATTATGTAATATATTACAGCCTGTGAGAAGTGGTGAGCACACTTGAGCTGAAGGACATGCTGATGATTTATGGAGCTGAAGGTTCATATACCCTAAATTAGGTTTTAGAACTGCAGTGTAATTTTTAACATGTAACAAGAAAATTTCTTTACAGAGACTACCCCGCAGCTTTGAAAGTCACTGTAAAAATTAAGTTCTGTTTGACAGAAGGTGGGAGATTTAAATTTGAATTTTTTTAGGGAATGACGTTCAGAGCTGTCTTTGTAGCAAGACTTCAATAATATTTAATTGTATGGTGGTGAATTCAGTATAGTAAGTAAAAGTAGAGGTTGCAAGTGTTGATAGGAAGAATGTGTTTATGGTTTTCTCATAAAAGGTCTGTAAGAGAATGTGTCATGGACCCAGTGAAGGGAGTTTATTTTTGGCATTCAGAAGACAATTCTTTCAAGTCTGCTCTAATTTCTTCACTTAGTGTGAATTTACTTAACACCGTTGGCCAGGAGTACTGTTTCCTGTCTTCAGTTACTTAGGCGGGGTATTTTTTTGTTAAATTTTTGTTCTGTGATGCTTTCCTTATGCTCTTGTTGTAGTTGGTTTGCATGATTGTGATCTCAAGATGAGATGCAGGGAAAGCGTATCAGAAAAAATGCTTTTCATAGAGATGCTGAAGATTTTGCTGTGGGTGAATGATTTAGAAGTTGCATGCTTTTTCTCTGATAACAGGGATCCAAATTATAGTTAAGACTAGGTCAGTTTGACAAATGGTAGAATGTAAGGCATAGTGCAATTTTTCAGAGTTCTTTCCCTTTTACAAAAGTTTTTATTGGGAGAATAGGAAAATATTTCCAGTATTAATGACTTGAACCCTGTGCAGATTCCCGCATACGTACAGCTAAAACAGTTAGATAGCTAAAGCTATTAAATGTCTACATTTTTTGTTTGCAGTTATGTTTAAGCACTTCTGAAGCAAGTAAAAAGAGAGATTGTTGTCTCTGTCACAGAAGCAGTATTTATATTTGTTCACAGCATTAGATATTTTACACATCAGCCTGAGAAGAAATTAAAGAAAATAAAGCTAAAAGAAATCTATTTTGAATAATTTTTAATCCTCCCCTTCCGTTGCCAAAAAAATATTATGATAGTTTGATTCATTGAGGAGTTAAGTTTTATTTTCTTTGGGACTTCAGTGGTAGTTGTTTATTTCATTGTTGACTCTGTAGTTCTGCCACTGGCCTGTTTCTGAATGGAACCAAAGTTTTATATTTGCCACTTTGCTTTTCTAATCCGATACAGAACAATGGATATTACTAATCTGTTAAATGCACTGAGCACAATCTATTTAAAACACTGTTAAAAATAGCCCCCTGAACTTTAGCTTGTAGCTGGTATGGGTCACAAGCAGTCCATAATATATTCTGATTGAAACCTTAAAACTTT
>JAOXNG010000021.1:72370777-72388613 GCA_028566535.1 Scolopax minor
GGTTGGGCTGGTGGAGAGGGATTCTGCTCCTGTGGAATGACCGTGCTGGGTTTTGTCAGGGTGAGGCTGATGGTTGGCCAGCAACATCCCTTTTCTACCAGTTCCTTCCCCACAACTCCCTTTTCCTTCATCTGGAAGGAAAGTAGAGCATGGAGAGCAAAGGGAAGTAATGCTACTTCCCAGGAACTCTCCGGGAAGCCAAGAAAGTTTGAGAGGGAACCAGGCGTGGGTGAAACACTGATGAGGGCAAGATGTCTCATGGAAATTTTACTGCCAAACCATAATGCCTGGAACTATTCTTTCCTTTACAACAACAGAGACAGGATTGCTAGCTCCTTTGCATATGCAGGAAGCACTTTTCTGACAGTTTGTTTCTACCAGTCTTTATCAGCACAGAAAGGATTCGTTAAGACACAAGGGTTGCATCAGATAGGAGAGCACATTCCCAGTTCCTCAGTACTGGACATTACACTGGCTCCCATTGATCTGTTTTACCCACATGAAACACAAACTCTGTTGTCGACAGAAGTGTCACTGTATGGAATGTTACCAATATGTGAATAAATATTCCTGTCATCTTCTTACCTATTTGATGCAAACATCCATGCTATGTTTTATATTTAATCCTAGGTATTCTCTGTAAAGCACAATACACTTCCGTTAAAGTGCAATCAAGTATTTACAGATGTTATTAGATGGAGAAATACCTCAATGGGCAGCAGACTGGATAAACCGCGCATTATGATGCCAACAAGGTAAATATTTTTATTTTTTTAAAAAGGAGTTTTTTGGAATGCTTGAATTGAAACCAGAATAAAGAGCAATTACACACATTTCAGTGAATGCAAGTTAAAGCTATCAAAGAACAGCAATACATACACCTAAATAGTTCACAAGATTTTCCTAAAATTTCATTTTTATTTCATACCTTCTTTTGTTTATACTCTGAACAGTTGGATGACCAATTTACCTGTTAAACATTGCATAATGTGTTATTTATACAAATCCCTGTCCATATGCATAACAGATATAAAAAATATTTAGTCCTAAATGAATTTTTCCAGCTTCTAAAAGATTCAAGCACACAGTCAAGGAAAAAAAACACTCTGACTTGATGGACAATTCACAAATAGGGTATAGTTGGGAAAAGTCTCAAAATTCTTCATGTTGAAACAAGGAATGTACCTTTAAAATAGGAAATTCAGAATCAGTCCACATTTAGAAGGTGAGTTATGTATGATTATAAAAAAAGAAAAGGTGACTGTTTATACTGGATTTTGATCACTGAATTCTTTGTACTAGATTAAATTAAAAATGTTACTCATTTCTTAAGGAATGGATTTCAAATACAATGCTATATTTTAGAATATTTATCTTAAAATCAAGAACTGCAAGACTTTACATAAGATTTTCACCAAGGATTTTGAGACACAAAAGCAAAATTTGTTGAAAAATGTTGCTGAGAAAGTTGACTTAGTTCTCTCTAGTTTGTAATACATAATACAGGATTAAGCAGCGGCTGATTTAATATGCATCTCTATGTCTGCATTATGTATATGATCCAATTTGTTTGTTATTATTATACCTAGAGCTGGGAAAATTATTTGTAACAAACAGTTTGTTCACTGGTGTTAATTCTTTTCACTACTATTGTTTTGTCACTAGGTTGATTAAGAATTTGCACATAGTTCAAAAGCATGCAAAAACACTGCATGCAAATGTTTCTCAGGCTGGAAGTGCTTGAGAATTTTCATTTTATTTATGTATGGTTTGAATGCATAAGTTTTACATAATACACTTAGATTCCTGGATAAAATTCACTAACTGTTAAAAATGTCCAACAAGAGAAAGGGAAAGGAGGGCACAAAGGGTGGTGGAGAAATGTAGAAAAATGGGAGAAGCAATATTGCAATCATGATTTTTACCTGAAACCAAATTTTAAGCCCTTTTTGGACAATTGCTGTCTTTAAAGTATTCTCCAAAATCATTAAATGAAAATTGTTAGAAACTTTCCAAGTCCCCTTTGGAAGACTGACATTTCTTTTTCGGCAAGTTCTAATGTACAGGCTACATGCATTTCTATTTCTTAGTGATTCATGTGGCTTATGATGGACAAATACAGGAACCTAAACTCATTATTTTCCCCATGTAACATATTGTTGACTACAGAGCTGCTGACAGTAAATTAAGTAGTATATTGAAGAAGCAGCACCACAAATATGCCTTGTTCTTAAGCTCTTTCCTCTGTCCCTATCTGCTGTTGCCCACTTATGAAGATGAGAATCTGGGCTGGACAAATATCCCATCTGAGTCAGTGAGATCAGGATTATTTTCTTTAGGCTGTTCAGTAGTATAATGTCCATCACTTGAGCAGTACTTACCTCTCCCAGTATCAGAGGAGAAAATTCATTCAGTTGCTTCTGTAGTATAAATTTAGTTTTTGCACAGTTATATAGAAAGAGGTATTCTTTCATCCAGCCAAGACCAGGCTGGATGGCCTTTGAGCAACCTGCTCTAGTGGGAGGTGTCCCTGCCCATGGCAGGGGGCTTGGAACAGTATAATCTTTAAGGTCACTTCCAACTCAAACCATTCTATGAATTTTCTTTTTCTGTTGGCTGCTTGATAGATCACAGTTATTCATGTAGTCATCTGCATGCCTACAATTAGTGTCCTCCGCCTATAAAGCTGCTCCCTCTATTATGATTCCACCTTTTCTCTGAAAGCCAGCTTTCAGAGAAAATGTCCAAATGCAGCAGTAATATAATGCTCAAGTAGGGACTTTAGGCAACATTAAATTGGGGCATGAAGAGACTGTGGTTCAGTTTTTCACAAGTACTAGGGTCTGTCATATTGTATTCCGTGGAACCTTTTTTTTTTTTTTTCCGCACTCAGAATGCCAGGACAGATAATAGATCAAGATAATAGATCTATACAAGTATACATATACTGGCATGGTAAATGTCTGAAAGTCTATGTTGTACACATCTAGTAATTTTCATGAGAAGATTTTGACATATTTTTATTCTGCAGTATGAGGTTAATCACAAGATATGTTGATTGATGCCTTATGGCAACAAATCTCCTTTAGGAAGCTTTTCAGAGGATAATGTGGAGTTTCAGAGATGCATGAAATAGTAGGATAATGAGGTAGAAGGAGCTAATTTTTAGCTGGAATTGCCTCCAGCTACGCATGCATTCTTTATACATATAAGCTTAAAAAAAGCAATTTAAAAAAAAATGTTAAAGTATCATGAAAATATCAGTGCATTCAAAAAACCCATTACTGTTCCAGGGTCTTGTCCATGGGCAATATAACAACAAGGAATCTAAGGAAATAGAATAGACTGAACTTGCTCCCTGGACCACAGTCCTGAGAAACACAGACTATATAATCACAGAAAGCAGTATTGTTTTCTCACATGCTTCCAGAAATCCAACAATTTTTGGATTTTTCTTTCCACTCTCCTGCATGTACAGATGCTTATTAAGGTCTTATTTTCTGAATCTGATGCTGTGCTACTCCATGAGATATTCCCCAGCAGACTCAGGCAGTCTCTGAAAATTATATATTTGCTTCATAACTATGAAGCGCAATTGCCTATCCGTAGCCTTCATTAATAGTAGAAGTTAATAACAATGGTACATTTTAGCTTTCCTAAGATTCATTTATAAACACATATAAATTATCCAGTGTGGTCTTTCTCATAGCCTTGAATAACTATAACACAGACAGGCAGAGAAAAACCAGACGAAGAGTACTAATTTTAGACATTGACATGCACTGATTTTAAAACATAAGCCAGGAGTGAAAATGAGGGGTGGAAAATGAATCAGGTCAGTAGTGCAAAAAATTAATTGCAGCTAAAAGAATATTAAGGTTTATGAATACAAAGTCTTAGATGAGCTACTTCCATTGCCATGAATGAGAAAAGTTTTAAAAATTTTAACCCTGAAAAAATGGCATACTTGCCATTTCCCTTACTGGCAGCTTTTCTATCTATTGATCTAGTGTTAACTGATGGAAATATTATTTTAGTCTGGTTTTGATTTACTATTCTGTACTTGGTTCTACTTACAGGATTATGTTGTCTTAAAAGATATCATACAATGCACACAAAGCTTTCTAAATATAACTGTCATATGCTCTTTGGAGTATACAGATTTTTAAATGTCTTAAAACAATGAATTTCATACCTAAGAAAAGTTAAAGTGTATTCTCATGTTTCCTGTCTAACAGTGACTTGATATATAATCTAAAACAGGAGCAGCCTGCATATAATATGTGTTTTATCAATTTGCAGACATATTGCACAATGATTTTGCAGGCTGTACATCAGAAAACTTTCCTTTGTTCTTTCCTGATTTTAGACTGAGGAATTCCTCTTTGTCATGATCAGATTTCTGTCCTTATCCCTAGAGATATTTTAAAACCACCTATATCTCTGATGTACCAAGCGCTCCTCTCAGTTTTATATCATCTGAAACTTGCTTGTGAGTGTTCTCTGTGCAGTCATCCATATTTCATTCCAATGTTTCTGCTTAGAAAGCATTTTATAACAAAATGCACCCTCCTTAAAAGAGGCAAATGCAATCTTAGTTTTTTCAGACCCAATGCAACTCTTTCATAGACTGTTGCCAGCAATCGTGCAGATAACAGGACTAATGATTTCATACACTGGTTATAACTAAATGAATCCCCTTTAAAATAAGTGCAGCAATTGTTGACACAATTATATTTTTCTGGAAATTCACCATAAATTATTTTTTAGATATTTAGATATTTACGCTGTCTCTGGCATGTTTTATATTAATTCTGTAGCTCCCTGTCAAGCAGCTTTTTAGGAGAAATGGTTAGGACCTGAAAAAGACACATGAAGCATTAATGAGTCAGCCTAAAACGCTAATACTGATGAGCAAGCAAACATTTCTGTCAAAGAAATAAGGGGTCAAAGAGGTCTAGTTCCCTTTGTTTTGGAATACTTGCTCCCGAGAGAGTGAGACTATATGCACTGTAGAGTAAGACTTTATGCAAGGAAATAATCTGGAATTGAATCTTCCCACCCTGACGCTGTGCCTCCCTCCTCTCTGCTACCTCTGACATGGGAGTAGTGGGCCAGAAAGAGGTATTATTTATCCATGCACCTTGATTTGAACACTGTTCTTTTCTCCTTTCCCACAAAGACACTTCAAAGACACCTGACCTATCCAGGGCCAATGGGTAATACATGCAACAAAGCCTTTTATGAGGCTCATTGATGTGCTGTTCTAACACTACTTTTTCTCAAAAATGCAATGTTGGAAAATCAACTAAATAGGAAAAGCCTTGCAAAACAGCTGTGGTTAGAAGTACTTGACCTTTTTCCACTTTGATCTGCAGTCCCTTTTGGGGACTTTGCCCCAGACAAGGATAGAAACTGAAACTTGTGGCTCCAGCATTTTTTCCTTCTCCAACACAGTGGGACAATCAATGAGAACGAGACTGTTTCTGATGGCTAGATGAACACTGTATATTAGAAACAATGAAGGGAATGATTTCTCTCCCTCTGACTGAGTGACCTGAATACAAGGAAGCCATAGAGAGAGAACTATAGAATCAAATTGAAAATAAAAATGAAAAAATTAGTGGAAGATTGAAATTAAGCAGTCATTCTTAAAGTGATAATGATTCCAGAATGCAAATGCACCCTTATGCTTCAATATTTCCCTTTTGGGTTTTGTATTATTTAAAGACAGTACATGCATTTGATATTAACTGCTTATAAAAAACGTGGAACAATGCAGATAAAATAAACTGTGGGTAAAATTAATGATATTGCCAAAAGACATGGTCTGTCTACACTGTAAAGAGTAATATTCACTACTAAATGGAAAGGATCTAGGGCTCTGAAGTGTTAATATTTCATGTATGAAGTGAAGATTCATATATCCTTACCTGTCAGGCTGCTTATACATTCTATATATTTCTATCTTGACAAACTACTTTTTATTTGTCAGGTAGTTCATGGTATCTTGTACCTGCCTCATTTGGGTCATAGGGCAGAAACTGTCCTCTCTGTATCCTCCACCCTCAGGCATATTATCAAAGCTCAAGAGAAGATGGACATCAATTGTTATGCTCAGTAAATCCTTAAACATTCTTTGTCCATTTGATATGAATTCTAAAGTAAATGTTAAAATCCAATGTAGATGACATCTTACCAGCTGAAGTTAAATGTTCCACTTGACAAAATAAGTTATTATTACTTTACTGTTGAATGTGGGCTCCATCATTTTCCATGAAATGTAAGAGAAGTCTGTTATCCCTTAAGGAGCAGCTTCACCTATTTTTTCCATGATATATTAGCTTTCTAAAGATCTTTCTTTGCACATATTTAAGTAACCATTTACAAGACTGAAGCAATAGGCTGTTCCTAGCAGCAGAAGGAAAGGAAAAGGTGAAACGGCAGAAGAACATCTAAGGAAAACAATTAGCTTTTTTACTGTTGGGATTTGGGGAAAATATCACATGTGCAAAAAAAATTAATGAATATGGACTTAAATCATTAGAAATCATAGAAAAGTCAAGGGTAAATTTTATGTTCTCTTCTCAATGAGCTATTGCAGGATACTGGGGGGGAGGAGAGAAGGGAGCTTTAAGCAGAGGATAATGAGCTTATTCCAAATGCTTTTCTTCTCCTTTTGCAGTTCTCTTCATTTCTCAAGAGACAGAGTAATCAGTGAGTTAAAAAATTAGAATGATGGCTCATACATCTGTTTGCCATTTCCACTCTTCTCTGACCTTAAAATAATCCATACTGCTCCTTGAGCATTACAATAGTCATTATTAAGAATGATTCTTTTTTGGTTTTTTTCTGGTTTGAATGAACCTCATCTTATATTCTGAATTTGCCAAGCATTTGTAAAGCACTGGTTTTTTTCCCCATGAAAATAATAAATTGTAGAAATAAATATTAGTATACATCTACTTGTGATTTAAAGAGTCAAATAGGCACTATAGGCTGAAATATCAAGATTTGTACATACAGGTAGGAAATTTATGTCTAAAGTAGTCTTATGGAAAACCACAGGAGAAAGTAAGAAAAACTACAAAGTAAGTTAAATACTTAAGGCACGTTGTCAGGTAAGACTTAGGCAGTTGATGTTTATCTACCATGATTTCTTTATAAAACTCATGTTAATTATCTAGGCTATTCTGAACATGACACTTGGTTTTGCAGTCACTTAAATTTAAATTTAAATGTTTTTTGAAAATTTTAGCTTGCATCTCAAGCCTTATGCTGTTGTGATCGCCTCATATCACTACAATCTATCAATGAGCTAGCTTTTTCTACTATTTTCCCTTATATAAAACCATAGATGTTATTGGAAAAAAGTTCTCTTTATCAGAAAGATACAGCAAATACGTTAAATAACAAGTGTTAACTAGTATTATGTATCTCTTTCGTGTGTCGGTAACACTATAATCATTGCTGTAATTCCAAATGGGATAAATGTGGTGAAACCTGCATAAAAGTTTGTCCTCTTTGGCTTAGTGTCTGAACCATAAATGCATTGTAATTACCTGTCCAATATCTGCTATTTTGGTTTTAAACCTGAACATCAAATTTCTATAACTCCTAATTTGTAAGAATGTTAAAAAAGAAAGAAAAAAAAAAGAGGAAAGCACATATTTTCTTCCTTATTTGGTATATTACATGCAGTTGTATGGCCATTCATTTAATCTGGTCCTTCTCTACAGTTATTAGATTTCCCCTTAAGTTCCTTCCTTCCTCTACATTTGTAGATGTGATGTCAACATAGCACTAGTGGGGTCAAATGTTATTTTAATTATGGCTACTTGCACTTCACATAAAGGTCCCTCCATTCAGAGTACAAGATTGAGTTGATCCTTCACCAATACAGCAATCTGGATAAACTTAGAAAACCTTGTGCTGCATATAGTCTGTATTTACCTTATATATGAACCTCTAGTTTGAATTGTTGCTTAGAAGTTATTTGCTACAACTAAATATTCAAGTTTGGTTCAGTATACTTTTTTACTTTCACTTAAGAAGGCAAAAGAGATTCAATTTCCTCCCTAAGGAAATTTGGGTTACTCTGGGTCACAGTCACAGGGACAGGTCATAGGGACAAATACTTTTTTCATAAGCTCTTTCCACCTAGTTTACTCTATTTATTTATACCTTTTTTTAATTTTCCCCCCAGCCTCCCCAGGATACCTAAGTTGAGCAGCAATGTTGGTTTTTGGCCCATGCAGAAATAACAGCTTTTTTGTTGGTGCTGTTTAGCTGTCCTAAACTGGACATTTGATAATAGTAACTGATGTTTTCATTAATTTGAGCTAGCAAACAGCTCATTAAGCATACAAAGCTTTTCTTCTCCCTGCAGCACACAGTAGCCTCTACATATTGCTGGTGGAGGTGTTAAAGAAGATGTTTATCAGTAACTCCATACCTTGAAAAATGAATGCAGTTGTGTTCCCTGTTGATACGTGGAAGCTGAGGGTGGTTTCCAGCACAAGCTACATTGTCCACCAGAGCTGGTCTAGGTGGAGTTTTCACTGTATGAAGGGTAGCAGCTGTCACACGCTGGCCCTTTATCCAGGATGGATTGCGTAGATTTCAGCCTTTACAAGATGAGGAAAAGTATTTGTCTACCTTCTCATCTGCGAGACAAAGACTGATCAGCCTGAAAACAAAGTCATTACTTCCCCCTAAAGCAAATCATTCAGGAGCAGCTCTGAGGACAACAGAAATCATGGAAAGAGAGGAACACTGAGCTCTAGTACTTGACAAAGTAAAGACCATCCAGGATTTCAGAAAATAACACATTCATCAAAAAGAGAAAATATTAACTAACTGCTAAGGAAAAACAATATATGTGCTTTAGTAGAAAATACAATTAATAAGAGCAACAAGGGTTTATAATATAAACAAACTATTATTTAGCTGGTAAAAAAACCCTAGTGCATATAATGAGTAATTTTCCAGCTGTGTTTTTTATATATTCCTTACAGGAAAAAAGAATATGAATACCTTTTCTATCCAGACTTAGTAAAATTTCTGTAGTTTAATTTAAATATGGTTTGATAAATACCCTATTGTTTTATGAGTATTAAGTGATCTTACTTTTTACATGTGATGACAAAACACATAAAAACTTGCAGACTCTGTGGATGTTGTATTTGAATAAATTTGTTCTAGAGGAAAATGGAGCTTATAACATAGGGAGAAATGGAGCATTAACTTCCTATTGTAAACGCCATTATTTTTTCTGATGTAATATAGTGTAGTTATTAGAAACTCAATGTTAGAAAATATCGTCTCCATCGAAGTAGCACTTAATCTCTATTACCTGGAGGTTAAAAGTCAAAGAACAATCATCCATGTCAGTGATTCCTGCATCAGATTGTTACTGAACCATGTAAGGTCGTTTAGTGAGGAGAATTAACTCCCAGCAGCTTCACATGTCAGAGATATCATAGTACTATTTTGCCCCAGCAATTCTCCCTGGAAAATGATGACTATTCCATGGGCTTTCTTGGAAAAGGTGTCCTGTAGAAAGAAAAAGAAGGCTTCTCTTTGATAAAGATTTTTACAAAGTGTGACAATGAAAAGAAAAATATTACTGACTTTACCAAAACAGTTATAGAAGTTGTAGCTCTCAATTGCCCTCAGCATATAAAATACATTGGTAAGACATATCCTGTGGTTTTGTAGTTAATACATATTTTAAAGCATTGCCAGTTTATGCATATAGAACGAAATCCTTCTCAGGTGGCCATCTGAGAGAAATAGAAAAGCCTGGGAAAGCCTCAGAAATGGGCTCTTTCAGTGAACCACACTTTCAAAGAGAGATTCATAACCTTAATTATCTTTTTATCTGTCTCTTAAACTTGTGGATTATTTATTCATAGATTTACTCACAGAATTAGAGGTTTTGGAGATGTGTTTGGACTGGCATGGATGTTTTTCCACACTCTCTTTGTTAAAAAGTAATGAATGATCTTCAGCAGTTTTTCAAGGTGCACCTAGTACAAAGCGTTCCTGCTATCAGAGAATCAGCATAACCTCTCCACCACTGATCATTACATCATCTCAAAGACATACTGTATAACAAACAGTACAAGACAGCACCTGCATTTTGTCTTGGCTTCCCAAGACCCCTTTCCCCTCACTTGTCAAAATACTTTTATTTCACACACTCTTTCTCAGTAACCTTTGGAAGATGGTGTAGGAAAATCTCATTTCCCTGCATTCCTTTCCTGATAAATGTTTTATCTCCTCTTCCCCCAACTCTTCCACCTTGTACCTCCAGTTGCAATTCAAAAAGCTGGGTAAAACAGGTCTAACTTCAATTTCCTATGTTGAATGTGCAGCTGCTTGATTGATGGCCTTATGAATTATTAATAAAAAGATCTCATGTGAATATTAATGAAAGTGTCTCTTTATTAATTCATAATGCATCTGCTGTAAAGGCAGAGAGTGGAGGACTCTATCTCCTCCCACATAATGACATAAGCAATGTCTCTTCCTCTGCTTGTCTCCGATTCCTGCTTCTATACCATGTTGCCTTCAGTTATGCAAGAATACAAACATTTTCCATTCCTATTTTGTTTTGTTGTGATGCCTTGTATACCAGTCTGTGCCAGCCCACAAGAGGGTTGGCATCAAATTCTCCAGCAATGTTTCTTATGAAAAATAAACCTTAATGGGAGTAATGAAACTTTACAGCTCATTTAAATTATTTTCAGTTGTTCTCAGGCGCTGCAACACATGCTTCATTTAATTCTACAAGGAATACAACACGCAATGTGGTGGAGTTTCTCACTGGAGACTAAAACAATGCAGAAATATCCCAGAGGAAATGACGAAAAATAATAAAGTAGTTAGTTACCTGTGCAGCTGTATTTTCTGTGAATAAGAAACAGAAAACACTGGGGACACAAAGTAAACAACATATTCTAAGTGAGAAAATTTTCAATTAAAAATAAAGAAGGGTAAAGCTGCATGAATTTCTTTAGCATTGCCAGGATAGGCAAACACACAGGGGCTGATGCTTTGTGAATAGTTCCATTTTTATCTCCAAAATGGCACTGGATACTTCATTGTATGATCTGGCCTTCAGTAGAATTTGCCTTGATATAATTGGCAATTGAAATGACTACAAAAAAGCAGAAAACACTTTGCAATGGATAACTCCAAGTCTCTGAATTCAACATTCTGACTTGGGGGAGGTGACAAAGTAGTTTACAATTAATTGAAAGAAGGAGAAACTTCTTCAGAGTTTCATGTGCATCCTGTTATCACGTGAGCAAGAAACCCTGTCCACAGTGCTTCTCAGATAAGACACTCTGACTGGCAATGTCTGCTGAAGGCAGAGTATAACTGAGTAAGGAGCAGGTGTTTGCACAGGAGGTAGGAGGAGAAAGGAAGGTATAAAAACCCAAAGCCACACTTAGGAATCAATTCTAGGAGAAATAAAGTGAATGAAAAAAAAAAAGTGTGTGAACCCTTGTGGGCCCAGAACCTGTTAACACTTTGCACATTTAGTTTTACACACACAGAGAGAAATAGTTCAGCTGAAGCCTAGTTTAGATTCTGATTCAAAGAGTTTAAAGCCAGAAGGCACTATTAGACAATCTTTTCTGACCTTCTGTGTAATACAGATCATAAAATATCACGCAGAGCCTCTTGTACTAAGCCAAATAAACAGTGTGGAGTAATAAGTCATAGGAATTTCATTGTCAAGTTTTGTCTTCAATATTTGATCTTAAAAACAAGGTGATTTGGCTTTAGATAAACAGAAAAATCTTACCTCATTCTCTGTATCATTATCTCTACTTGTTCTAGCAAAGGTTAAGGAACACGATTATTTGATGGAAAGCAATTCAGTGAAGGGCTGATTCAATGTTCAGTGGAGCTTCTGTTTGCTGGAGCTAACACACCTATTATTGTGCAGGAGTATATTAAATAAACAACATCCAAGATACAGTTTGAAGCAGTAACAGAGTCCTGACCAAATATTTATGTGGAACTAAGAGCTGTCACAGATGCTTCAGCACTGAATGTGTCTGTCAGTCCCAGTTTCTCACAAGGGTTTTTATGTTTTATGTTTGTTCATTTGTCCTTACATTTTATTATAATCTGCATATTTCTTTGTAAATTCATATGCGTTACCTACCGCAGTGCTCGTTCCCAAGACAGACAGCAGCATAATCCTATGACTGCACCGCAGCAGGTTCAGTGATGGCACGCTTGTTTAAACCATAGAGAGCTCTTTCCTCATAGAAAGCTTATTTCCTCCCCATGCCCAGCAGAAATTTGCTAAAGCTGGGAACTGGCAGTGTGATTTTTTTTCTCATGTCTCCCCATGGGGCATGTAAACATTTCTTCAGATTTGGAAGGAACTGTTCCGAATGAGAAACCTCTGCACACTCAAAGTGAATGTGCATATCTGCTTTTATCACCTGCATCTGCTTATGACAGAGGAAGAGAAATATAGGTCAGTGGCAATTCATTCCATGAAATAAAGGAGGGAGAATTCAGCTGCATGGTGGAAATGATAAAATAGATCTGAATTTTAATCTGGGCTTCAGGTGACTGTCTGTGCTTTTCCCAAAAGTAGCCCTGTAAACGAATGCTTTTGATAAATTTTCCATCTTCATGACAGACTTAGGGAAAGCTTTCATGCAGCACTGTTGTTACCCGATAGCCTCCAGGATGGTAACAGCAGCTAACAGAGTTACATGTCCTGCTGTCTTATAGAAAAGGTAAAGCTCCTTTTGGAGAAACATAATGGGTTTTTTGGTATACTAAGGACTCTAACTAGATCACAAATCAGGGAGAGTCTGATCCACGTTTTCGCATGTTGAGATAAAATCTTTTAAATATAATGCTGGATGTGAATACGTTAGAGAATGCTGGATCCGGAGACATAAGAGCAGCAGTGGGATTCTTAAAGATTATGGCACTGCTGCTTCTTTTTCATGTAATTACTAATAGGAAGTAAGTTACTTACAGATTAATAAACTCATACAAAATAAGAACCAATTCAGACCTTCACTGAAAGTGGACTGGAATCCGAATTTATACCTTTGGAAACCCTGAAAGTTTATGCTTTCTGATTATAGATCCTTTTCAGGCATGGAGGTGTCAGCTTGCCACAAGGAAAACTGCTAGAACTGTATCTGCATATGTATTTTGGGGATAGAAGTGGCTGGCAGGACAGACCTCAGCTACACTTTTCTTTGTTCATGAAAATAATAACTAACACGTATATGTTCATCATACACATTTTCCAATTATTTAGGGGGTAGAGAAGGTGAACTTGCCATATTCAGTCTGAAATAGTTAAATAACTTATCCTAAATAAAGGTAATAGAAAGAAAAAGTTAAATAAATGAGAGACAGTGTGGAACACAAATAACAGGTTTAAAATTTCTACACAATATCCATATTGTAATTGTGATTCAGACATTGGTAGACAGCTTAAGATTCTTCTTTTGAACATACCTCCACATATCATGAGTGATTTCAGTCAAGTCAGCAGAATCCTGAATAGTAAACAAAAAGAGAATTTGCTTCAGAACTTTATAATTTTAGGAGTCCAATCCCTGTCATAAAGTGAATTAAGTTTTGGCTGAGGCATTATTCATAGTAACAATTTCAGAAAGAAAAATAATCGAACGTAATATTTCACATTTTACCTTTTCATTGTTTAACAATTAGGGGGTGAGAGAGATTACTCTACTTTTTCAGTTTTGAAATTAATATTCTTATTTGGTGTCAAGCAAAAAGCCCAGCAGTGAGTACTAAAGATGCACTTATGTTACTTAACTTAAATAATAAGTATTCCTACTGGGAACAGGTGGATAATTTTTTTTTTAATATAACAATGGTAGAATAAGTAGAAACAATGATAGAATGAGTGATACTTATGCAACATTGCAAGTGAGTTCAATTCTAAGTAAGAGTGAGAAAAATGGTATTTACAGCATTTCTCAGGGGCTCATTAATAAAAAAATGGTACCTTAAAAAAAAAGAAATCTACCTAATTTTCAACTTGCTTTATAGGCTATTTTACTATCCCACACAGATTATAGCAGTTTTTTAGGGTTTACCTTATTTATAGTCCATAGATTTGGGATACTGCAGAACAGTTGATATTTCAGTCCAATGGAGTAGAAAGAATTCACATAATTAGAAAAAAAAGGAATTTCAAGAATTGCTAATTTAACTTCTTCTCTGCCTCCTAGATTTATTTATGTCTCATTTGGGAGAAGATAACATCTTCAGTGTAAAGCAAGTGCTCCTGAACCAGTGAATCCACTGAGAAAACAGTGGACTCACAAGAGAGACTTATGGCCCTGTGATCTATAACTAGCATTTTTTGTGGACAGGGCAGCAAGACCTAGTGAATGGAAGTAGGAATGGCAAAGAGGAGCTGCACAAAAAGGACAGAAAGAGTTCCTGTCCGAAAACTCAAGCTTCCCATTACTAAGAAGCACCGTAAATAAATATCAGCTAAATCAAAACTAATGATACAAATCAGTTCCAATTTGAAGCATAATCCTTAGAAAAAATGACAGGCTTAATTCTTCTAACAATGTGACTGACTAGAGAATAGTTAAAGCTGGCAAGCATTTGTTGCATTTCCACTCACCCCCTGTGCCACCATCTACCTCACCTATTATAAGCCTTCTGCTCCAGCGCAGCAGCTGGTGGATGCTGTTGCCCTCTCCTGGTTGGAAACCGTGCCGTGCAGCTGTGCAATCAGTGCATGCTCTCAGCAGGCCAAGGAAAATCCACATGGGAGAACTTGGTGCAGGGTGAACGTGTGTCTGCTGCGGCTGAATTCTAAGGCTGCAAGAAGCATCAGCATGGTGCAAAACACCAGCTAAAAGCTGAGCAAGGACTGCTTCAGAGGAAAAAAAAAACCCTAATGAAATTAAATACTATTGAAAGAGAGGTTAAAAGTCTCATTTATCCAAGGAAGAATAGATGACACAAATACATTTAAAGAAATGCCTCTTGGTCCTCCTGGCACTGGGCTAACCCATGTGGGTGGGAGAGTTTTGGGCAGGTGCAGTTCCTTTAGTCATCTCCACTTAAAGCAGAGAGAGACACAGCGGAATCGCATTAACAGCAAGCCCAAGTTTCCTCTTCGCTCTGCTTCCTGCGGTGGGCCCCTTCTGATCTCTCTGCTGTGACAGCAGCTTTAAGGGTTTAACAACACAGTGCCTTTTGATCTCATTTCGGCAGCTGTGATTAAATAGACACACATCACTTGCTGTGCCACTATGTGAGCAACCCATGGTTCACCTTCACTGAATTAGTACCCGCTGAGCACTGCAAATATTTGAAATGTCAATCCATTTGATAATGTCAAAGAGGGCTGCAAATACCACAGAATGGCACCAAGGAAACATTCAACACACGCAGTGGCATATATAATATCTCTTTTCTTCAGGACAAAAATCATAATTAAATAGACACAGGAAACCATCATAAGACATTAAGGTCAACAGATCTAATAACCTGAAGTGAGATGTGACACTGCAATTTATCACCTTAAAATTTTAAGGAAACCCATGCTCTTTCAAGAAACTTAGTTTGTTCACACTCACCCATTCTAGCAAATTATTTTCTTTTAGTAAAGATTGAGATCTTCATGGCATAACGACACATGTGTTTTACATGTGGATTCTGTAGCTTCAAATCAGGGTGGGAAGTAGAGCCTTACTATAACATCTTTATTATGTTTTCCCACTCAAGAATCGTAAACCAAAGGAAAATATTTTACCTGAATAGAATACAATAACGAGGCCATGTTTTCAGTCAGAGAAGCCTAGATCAGCAAAGAAGCAGGTGAAAGTAGAAGAGATAAAGCTGACTAGTAGGTTGCACTTTGCCCCACAGAAAGATTTCCCTCCTTTAGAAAAGACAGCAGGGAATAGGACATTAAAGTTGTTGCTGGGGGTTGAATAAGAATGTTACCAACCTAAAGCTTGTGCAACAAAGAACTGATATCTGGCAATTACACAGAGGAGGGAAGAGTGTTACAATGAGTTAGAGATTTTTGTTCAGTTGCTTCATTTTTTGTGTGTTAAATTTTCTTTGATATAATGCATATTTTTAAATATTTCCCAAAATTGTACCAGTTAGTATATGAGAAATTAAGTATTAGTGATGCAGGGCAAGTTTTTTTTTTTTTTTTTTTAAAAAAAAAAAAGGTAAAGCTCATGTACTGACTGGCACAGCAGGAAAATACCATGTGCCTTATTTGTGTCAGCTCAGAGTCAAGAGATGTTTTTTCCCTTTGTATGCTGATGAAGACTAACGATTCAGTAAGCACAAATACATCTGCATGTAATTAGACAAGTGGTACCTTAGCAATAGTAAGTTATAGTGAGACTTAACTGTTTGTTTTATACCACTGTCCAATTATCTTATAATTTCAAAAGGCAACTACTTTTTGGTAGCTCAAAGGAAGGTGTCCATTTTATCTTAAGAGCTATTTTCAAATAAGACCAAAAGAAGACAAACTGCAGTACACTCAGCAAGAAAAATGTTCATTAGCACAGGTCACCCCACTGAAACCCCTTTTGAAGGCTTGGTTACTCATTTACCCCACCACTTTTTAAAAGTCTACTAGTCTTCCTCACTGTCAAATTCTGCTATTCAGTATTAAAACATGTACCTAATGGAAAAAAGGCAGAGAGGCACGTGAGCACAAGCACAGGCATTGGCTGAAGAAGGGTCCCAGAATAAAAAACACTGAATTTTATACCAAACTTTATGCTGCAGAGATGTACTCTGGGGAGTATTACGAGTATTACCATTTCATATTTAAGAGAGAAAAGAGCTTCCACCCCACAGTGTGTCTCTTTCTGCCTTGAACCTGCATCAGAAATGAGGAAGAAGCTTCAGCTGCGAGGTCAGGACACCGCGCAGCCCCTTGGGGGCACAATCCAGCTGCTTCCAGGGCTCTTACAGCTCTGTTTCTCCAGACGCCATGGCACGTACTAATGACTTTCTCGTGTCAGAGATCCTGCAACTAAACTTGCTCATTTCACTGCGTGATGCAGCACGGCCACTCTGGGGGTCACCCAAACCATGAGGCTAATCACACCCAGCCCTGTCCTCAGGGCTGCAAAAGGCATCTTTGTGCAGGAAGAAGCTGCTCAGTGCACAGGGGGACCCGGTGGCCTTCCTCTCAGAGCCACATCAGAGAGGGCTCCTCTGCCTCCGTCCCACCGAGGGGAGCGATGCTCTCCTCCAGCCTCCCGGCAGCCCTGGCACCAGGCTGGTCCCGGGCAGAGCAGGGTTTGGCTACCGAGTGGCAAATGATGCCGTGCCAGGTGCTGGTCCCATCTCCATCAGGAGGAGGGAGCTGAGCTTGGACAGCCCGGGGCACCCACCAGCACCCATGGAGAGCACACACAGCACACACAGCAGCTCACACGGAGCAACGGGACCTCCTGGACCTGGAGGTTTGGACACTCAGGTCAACATAGAAAGAAACCAAACTGCCCTGTTCAGTCCCCGAGCAGGGGGAGGAAAGGTCTCTGCCACCTTCCTCTTGATGCTTTCCCAAAGTGAGAGGCCCAGTGCTGCTCCTGGTTCAGTCCCCAGAAGATCCAGGAGGGAGCAGCACAGCATGGCATGGCACAGCATGGGATGGCATGGCACGGGATGGCACAGTGGGGACTCTGCCGGGGTGGCCCGATCCTGCTCTTGGTCCAAGGGCTCCAGGAGCTCCTGGGGCTTTAACCAGAAACACAATAAATTAGTCCCTTTTTTGTGTTGTGTTTGGTTTTTTCCCATTTTGAGG
>JAOXNG010000021.1:72436708-72465173 GCA_028566535.1 Scolopax minor
GCCACTAAAGGCAAGTTGCTTGGCAGCCACTGCCTTGCATGGATGGATATATTTGCACCACCAAGTCCAACATAGTGTTGGGTTTGAGGCTATATCCTTTTGTCAACCTGTTCCTATTTGGTTTTTTATGTGGAGTTCAGGCAAAGTATGTTGTGAACACCAGCTTTTTCTGGTTGTAAGTCTGGGCTATAGAAATGTCTTTTATGCCACAAATCAATGACTACTGGAGAAATAAGTTGGTCTGTGACAACCGACTTCCTGCTTTACTCATTTTCTCCCAAATGAAAGAACAGCACCTTTAGTCCATATCTGGTTCCTCCAAGGCTTGTTTGATAGTTCAGTCAAGGCTGGGAGCATTTGCTTTCTTATATGGTTCTTGAGCCATATGCATCTCTAAGGCAAATGAAAAGTTCCTGGTACTAAAGATCCTACAAAGCACCAAGTGAAACCAGAGACATTGGAGTCAGAAGTTGAAGTGGAGATTTCCCCTGCCCAGCTACTAATGCTGCTTTTGAGCTGGATGAGGCTGTGCCTGGCTCTCATCTTTAAAGTGGAAATCATGTGAAACATTCTATCAGGTCAGAAAAACACTGATGACTGTCCTTAAAAAGATGCTTCAAGAATTGTGTAAAATCTGAAATTTATTGTATAAACTCCCACTGGTCAAGCATAACCTTAGGGAAATTCATCTTACCTTTATCAAAATAATTATCCTGATACTTGCTCTGGAAAAGGGGGTAGGATTTTCTTTAAAACATCTTGGTTTGTGCTTTAAGTTTTTCAATTACGTAAAGAGACTTCAAATTGTTTGTTTTTCTAGTTGAATTATCTAAGCTCAATGTATCTGCAAATCAAAGTTTAACCTTTTTATATTCCAGAAATATTCTCATCCTATTGCTTAGAGTATATCTAGGCTACTAGAGAAAATTTTGGTGCTGATAGTAAAGGCTGAAACAGAAAGATTCATATTTTTATGTGCTTAATTCAAACATGTCATTTGTTCAATAATGTAGAAGAAGGGTTTATGTAGGGAAAAATAAATATTATTTATCTTTCTGTAAGAGTTTGTTACAGCCATCACCCTTATAGAAAGTGGCTGAGCTCCAGAAATCAATATTTATTTCCAGCATATTTAAGCTTCTTATATAACTAGAACATTAAGTTTATAGAGCTATGTAAAATATCTGATTTTAAAACTGTAACAAGTGGTTAGTGTGATATATTTATATTTGTGGTGTTTATGTTATCTCCTGGGGAATATATTGCATAAGTACAGTTGTGATGGGTGAATCTAACACTTTCTAGAAAAAGATACCCTGTTCTCGAGTTCTCCAGTAGCTTGCTATAGAAAATATCAGTGAATTAAGTCCTTCATCAAAATGTAGACAACTTGTGCAGGGGTTCATTGAAATCTCAGATTTATTATCTAACTTTTGAACTACAATGATAATACTTTTTCACTGTCTGAAGTTACAGAACTAGAAGGCTTAGAAATAATGGAGAAGAATCTGCATGATTTTGGTTTCGGATACTTGGAACAGCCATTTTTAAGTCGTACTTGGCCTTGTTATATTATGCTTATACTTACCTTTAAGGAGTAAGTTCACTGATGTTCGTTTCTTTAAAGTTGGCTGAAAACTGAGACAGTTTTTACAGCTCTGGGGTACAATATTCTTTAAGAGCTGAAATTGGTGATGTGGTTTTAGGTGTTGAATTTGTATTTTCTGAATAAGTGTAATTCTACTCAAAGTAGTAGTAGCTCATAGTCAAGCTCTCTTTATAAATTTCCCTCCTGTTATTGATGCTCTTTTATGCAGTTTTGTTCAGAATTGACCTTGCTCTTTTAGTTCTCAGTTGGTTGGCATGAAATGTATATTTTATAGCTATGACTTGGACATATAAGACAAGCATGTCATTAGAACTTGACTTTATCTTGTTCATTACAGTCCTTCTGTTCTTATGTTCCCTGACTATATCAAAGCTACATCACACTTCATAACCGTGTTGAAGTGTTGTTCTGGCTCTTGATCCTCATTTCTTTTTCCCTAAAGCTCACAATTTCTTCCAATCATTCCTACCTAACCTCTAGCTTTTATCTTTCTTTTCCCACTATTAAAAAAGAAATTAAAAAAAAAAGAAAAACAACCACAGAAATAAAGAGAAAATAATATATATATTACATATTCTTTATAAAGGAAAATTATATATTTATTGATATGGCTAATCCAATTCAATCTAAATTCTAATCAAGTAAGCTCCTTAGATATTCCTCTCCCCTGCCCTTACGATATTTTCAGATGTCTTCTGTTGCTGGCACTCTTCGAGATGGTCCTGTTGTCTACTTTTAAAATATATATCTAGTCTTCATAGAGTCTGTCTTCCAGAAGTTATTTTGTGAATACTCTTTCCACTCTTAAACCACAAAGGTGTTTTTTTTTCCTGTGTGTCTGATGAACCGTAAACTTAGAGTTTTGATTTGAACAATTTTGAAATTTGAATATGGATTTAATTCATAGTTTATATGTATTACTAATTGTATACATTTCTATGCAGTTTACAGTCTATAAACAACAGTAAAGAAGAGTCATCCAAAAGATACAGTAATTCATAATGCAGTTGAAGTGCTGGCTATTTCCTATCTATTTACTGTTCCTCTGCCTAAGAACGTAATTACTCACTTGGTCTTATCATGTGTTCCCTGAGGGGTTTAATGGGAAAAGGGAGAGAAATTTAAGAGGAGAAATTAAAAAAAAAAAAAAAAGAAAAAATTGGAAAGATAACAAAAGGCAGGTTCCTCTTTCAGCAAAGCTATATTTTGGATGTGCATAAATTAAAAATTGATAGAATAGCAGGCCAGATCTCTCACAGTGAAACCATATTGCACAGAATTTTAGGATACAGAAATTTGGTTAAAAATTAAAAGGCCCCCTTGCTCTTCCTAAACCTGAATTTCACAGGATGCTCATGTTCATTCAAGCCATATTGTAAGAGATGTTCCCTTCTTAATTCTTAATCTTTCCAAAAGACATTTTAGTAGAAGGGATGGTGTCCCAGTTTAAAATCAAATTCTATTTAACGAGAGTCATCTTAGAGCTGGAACAGTCGTTGATGTGGAGGTCACTTTTGAATTACAAAGTGGGTGCATAGGCATTTCATCTTTGAAAGTAAGTCCTCAATTTTTCTTGACACAGCATGAGGTTTCTCTGTACCTGTAAAATCTCTAGTTTTGCAGAGAGATGTTCCCTGTGGGCTAACGATTTTTGTGTGGATTTAATGTCAATCCCTATGAAATTGTTAGGTTTATAATCATTTTCTCCACTATCTTCTTCCGGTTGCAATCTTCTATAGCTTTTCTTTCAATAAATAGTACAAAATCAGGGAAGCAATGATCTTTACAACAAGAAATGCTGCCTGGGAATAATAATAATAATAATAATAATAATAATAATAATAATAATAATATAGTTATAATAATGAAATGTGCAAGAGATACATCAAGACTATATAATCAAGAGCTGTCTTTCAGGTTTTATACTCATTTGCATTGATATTAATTTAATTAACACCACAATTAAGGATAACATTACTATCGGGGGAGTAAAGGATGATATGAGATATTATGATATGAGGACAGCTAGAAATTTAAGGAAAGCTGCAAGACAAAACTAAGGCAAATGACAATAAAACTAAATATGTCATTACAAATTTAGAAAAGGTGTTTGATCATGCTCTACTAAGAAATCAGTAACCCTACAGATCAACCCAGGCAAGTTAACTATCTATAAATAATTACATAATAATTTTAAATTCCTGAGACACAACAGGACTGGGTCATACTTTTGCAAACCTATACAACAAAGGAGATGCTGATGGGGAGAAGAGGCCTTGATAGCAGAAATGGGAGTGAATCAGGTAGTGGTCAAGGGCTTTGAGGGCCTTTAACAAAAGAGACTTAGTATTTTCATTAGTATTCTAGCCTAAGGTTGTATTCAGCATAAATTAATTCAAGTGATTATTTATGTCTTTTCACTGTCTTTGCTTTAATATTGTTGAAGCAGTTTCCCTTGCCTCTCCTGTTCTTCTGTGCAGAAAAAGGGACAGGCAGGCTGAAGAGCCACACACCTTGCTCAGCTCCCTGATCATCTCTTGCTAGTTCTATCAACAAAAAAAAGTCCCCCAGAGTAGCTTTTTTGGTTTGGATCACATATATGAAGGACCATGTTAGAGGAACAGTGACAAAAGAAGCTGCTTTTTTTCTAACAAAGCACAATGGAAATAGTAATTGCTTTTTGCAGTCAGATTCTGTTTTTCCAAACTGCCACTGCAGATGTATGATGTGAGTGGGATTTTTCAGAAATCTAGTTGCTATAACTCTGCTTTCATTAAATTCATGGGATTTCACTGGGAACCGATATAGGCTTTGTTTTTGTATTTGTCAATGAAGCCCTTCATGTGAGTAAAGGGCAGCTTGCATAAAAACCATTTCGGGTACTTTTATACTCATCTTCTAAGTAGAACAGCATTTTGAGATTTTACTATCATAGTGTTATGGTATATAATGGTGACGGTATAATGAGAGTGTGTTTGCACTTCTGCACATCATATTGTATCGTACTAGCTTATGCTTCTAAAATGCAAGTATTTCCAAGAAATTACTGCTTTTTAGACAGATTTCGCTCTTCTAGATCATTACGTAAACTTGTATTGCTCTGGTAAAGATCACTCATATGTTCACTTGTTATCATGGCAAATTTCTGAAGTAACTCAAAATTGCTACTTTATTTACACCTTAATTCTCATATTATCTCTATCTCAAAGTCAGGCACGTCAATTCATAAGAGCTATAAATAATTTGGTAAACAACAGAGGTTAGTGTCTTTTTACCACATTCACACAGTGAATAGGAAGGACAGCAGAGAAACCTCTCCATATTTGAAGTTAGCAGCTTTCAGGCTCAGATAGATCAATCAGTTTAGATAGATTTTAAAAAAATAATAGTACTAAGTTAAATGTAGTTTTCTTACTCAGATATGTGGTATAATGACATAGAAAGAATGTTGAATGACTATACTGAAAAAATTGGCATCAGCCAATTCTTTATTATATATATATGTAATCCCAATTTATCACTTACAATTAAGAATTAATAGCTATATTGCATCACACTGGTTTTACTTTTTTACTAATGATTAGTTTCTCTGTTCAAGCAGAAAAATTCACCCAGCCAGTGTCCTTATTTAAGGGTGAAAATAAAAATGACAGCAAAAGAAAACTCACTGCAAGCAGAAATTGTAATAGAAATACTGAATTTTAATTAATTGATAATTGCTATTCAAAAAAATAGATACTGCCACTCAGACTATCAGAATGCATTCCTTTGTATAAAGAAATTATGCAGTCTCTTCTTTCTTTTTTTGTTATACAAATTTCAAATTTCCTTTTATGTTACTGTTAATTCCACATGAAAAAGAATTTAAAATTCTCTTTCCTCTTTTCTTTCTTGTAGCATAGTATGTTTTAACATAATCATTGAATTAATTCCTTCCAGTTTAACTTCGTAACTGTTTTGCATTTTGCCTTCCTCCTTTAATCCATAATCTTCATCTTAAAAAGAATACATTTTTAGCTTTTTTTATAAAATTTTAAAATATTTGTTCTCAAATATCCTTAGATGTCAGATTAAATAAAAGTCAGGATGTTCAAGGGACTGTGCAAGGTCACAGAATTGAGTGACTGGAAATATGAGTCACTGAAAGTGACTGGAAAAGCTGAGCAAATGTTTTGGTATGGCCTATCGTTATTTATTTAATTGATACAAAGTTTAGCCTTTTTTTCTTCAGTGTTTCCTGTAGCTTTCTTCCTATCCCCAAGCACCTATTATTTGATAACTTCTCATTTTATTTAGCACTTTTTGTTTATTAATTTTGGGGAAAAAAAAGTCATTGCAATTAGAAAGATCTCTTAGGACGAAAAGCAAAGCCCTGCCAATACAGAATTGTAACATAAAATATAGTCCCTTGTGTTTTACCCATTTCATTTTAATTGTTTTGAGGAAGATCTAGCACATTGTGGAATAATCTCAAGAGAAGAAAGTGGAAATACCCTTTCTCACTTACAGTAAGTCATTCTTCAAATTCAGACTACATTGTCCTTTTTTGATCTCATTATTTCTAGATATATCCCATTTGTATTCTTAAATAATTACTCTTGCCCCTTGGTGTTTACCTTCTCATTGCTTTTGACAGATATATCTCCTCCCTCTCCCCCCACTTAATTGTTGGTTAGTCAAGCTGTACATATTTAATCTTTCTAAGCTTCTCTTATGTGTCATCCCTTCCAACCCATTAAGCCTTTTTTCCCCTCTTAGCTCTGAGTTCCTTTCAGTATGTCAAAGCACAAAAGATGGAGCTGATTGTACTTGTCAAGTGTGTTCCAGTTCAGATTTGAAAGGATAGTCTGATCTTTGTGGACTTGCAAAGAAATGACAGCTCTGTCCCTTGTTTATGCTAAGGTCCAGTTTCTACACTCTGACAATGCAAAAATATCTTAATAGCGATACTGATTTCATTGCTGCTACTGTAAAATAGTCTAAGGACACCAAGGCTCTGGTTGATGTTTTATCAACTTAATTTAAAAACAATCCAAACTTAAAAATTCACATTTTCATGAGTCTTTTTTTTGTGATGTAGATATCTGTTTGTATGGAGGAGTTACTATTATGAAAGGACTATCAGGAATAAAAATAGTTTCATTTTGTAATTTAAGAATTTGCCACATTTGAAAGGACATTGTGATATTAAATGCGCGGAAGGTTCTGAGGATAAATTGTAATGACTTGTCCCAGAAGGCAATGTTAATCTCTGACCATCAACTGCAAAAGGGATTGTGCAGCAGAGTACAACACAAAATGTAGACAGTGCTAGTACAGCCTTTGATGGAAAAGATTTCTGGTATTGTCTGATGGTTTGGGTTTTTCTTTTACCATTAAAAGGTTTTCACTTGTTACTGGGATTGTTCAGTCTGGGGAAGAGGAGGCTGAGGGGAGACCTCGCTCTCTACAACTCCCTGAAAGGAGGCTGTAGAGAGGTGGGGGTCTGTCTCTTCTCCCAGGTCACAGATGACAGGACAAGGGGGGGAACTTTTGAATGAAATCTTTCGTTTTCCTTTGCTTCCACACAGTCTTTGCTTATGCTTTACTAAATTGCCTTTATCTTGGCCCACGAGTTTTTTTTCATCTTATTTTCTTCTTCTCCAGTCCTGCTGAGGAGGGGATAGAGCACCTCATGTCCAGCCAAGGTCAAGCCACCACACATGTGAATGTAGATTTTTGACAAAGTGCAGCAATCTTACCTAGTAATGATTCACAAGGACATTGCATGTCAAGAACAAAATCCCACAAACTCCTTATGCCATTCTAAACCTGAACAGGATGAATCCTTTTTATCTTCTGAAGTGGGAAATTTGACTTCTTTTTTTTTCACCACACAGATCTTCTAAAGTAATTGGGAAGAAAAAAAAAAAAAAAAAGGTAATTTAAACTTGTGACAGTCCTGACATTCTTGAAAAACAGGTGAAAATGATGGAAACATGTTTCTCATCTGGGGAATTATCAAGCTGGAACAGTGAACTTCTTAAGAAGTAAGACAGTTTTATTCTTGTTCTCAATCTCAATCAAAATACCAGATGACCACAACAGTATGAATCATTCCAGAGTCCTTTATCACACATAAATAGTAATATATCAAAATCTGTTCTGAAGGCAAATTTATGGAGAGACAAGATGATATTTTTAGAGAGAGGAGCAGGCATGAACAATATTGTTCATAAGGTATCAACAGGAAAACATCCAATTAATGGAGTGATCTAAGTTATACATGAAATTAAATACATTACCCTGACTGTCAGAAAAGAGACACTAAATACACAACTGCAACTTTCTGATAACTTGGATGACGGTTGAACAGGGATTCAAGCAATATTATACTTCATATATCCTAATAGTGCTAGTAAACAGGAATACATTTAGAAGGTAATATTATTTCTTGATACTAGCTGTTTACAAAGCAATTAGTGCTTTTAATGCTTTTCATTTAACTCCAGCAGAGGAGGGAAGCTTCAAAAGCTCACTACAAAGTTGTGATGAGCAACATGTTCTACTTTGAAATGAAACACCAAAAAGCTGTATTTTTAAAGACAGTGTGAAAAGGAAGTCTGATGGAGCCTGAGCATCAATTTACAATTTCAGGTGCCTTCGTGTATTCCTGAGAAGAGCCCAGGTTCTGCCTTGTATTTGAATGAAATGTTACATGTGGACACAGAACATCTCTTTCTACTAGGTGGGGCTTGTAACAAAACCAAAATACAAACAACAACCCATAATTTGCCTTCATAGATAAAATTTGCATTTATATCCATTGCAGTTTCCTCAGCTGTAGACTAGAGAAGGCAGTTTGCATTGTTAAAAACGTATACGAAACGTCCATAGGGCCTTTATACATGTTAAAATGAAAACAAAAATAAAATGAGAAAGAATTAAAAAGTGAGGTTTGCATCCTGGCCATGCCCATTAATATTCTAAAAAGATGCTAGGCTTATCTGCAATTGGAAATAAAGGCCACAGTATGGTAGGCATAGTGGTGGCAAAGGAGGTATTCCCACAGATGCATCTATATCATCAGAGTTAACCACTGGTGCTCTCAGAGCCAATTGACATTCTGTTGCCTAACTGCAGCAAGACCATCTGGGCCTCACTACAATGCAAAGCACAATCAGGATAACCAGAGAAGCCATTTAGTCAGTGGATTGACCATAAGGATTATCCTTCTGTTACTGCTCATTACAAAGTTCATTGCAAATATTAAAAACTGAGAGAATCTATGACTATGGCATTATTAAAAGAATAAGGTAGCAAATTTCCATATGGCCATAATTATTCAAACTTTCATATGTTGGAGATTTTTACTGGCTTGAGCCCTCCTTGTCTCATAAATCCTATTAATATTTCAGTGGATTGATATAACATTGCAGCTGTAGTGGTATCATGGGTTAATTCATTAATCTTCTCACAAATATTTTCCTTAACAGTATAAAAGATTAATGGAATTGGTACAATGGTAGACAGAGTTTTAGTCAACCAGTTACAGAAGGCAAGCAAAACAAGATAAATAAATTAAAGTAATTTGTGTGACAATAGAGAATAAATCATAAATAGAAAATAAAGAAGTTTTGTCAAGTGGGAATGATGATAATCTGTTTTTCCCTTATTGAAAACACCACATAAAATAAGATTTTTTTTTCATAAAGAGAGAAAAAATCTGAAATAATAGGAAGAAATGGAAACAGAAAATACTCAACTATTCCAAAAGTTTCAGAGGAGGCACCAGGAATGGAGCAACAGAGATTTAGTGGAAGAAATATAGAGCAGAAAAAATTTATGTCCCAATAGGCAACATGTCAAAAACTGTAACATAGGCCTAACAAAAAGTACTAGTCAGAACCTCAGTATGTGTTATCTGATTTTCATCACATTGAGATGTGGGCCACTAAATAAAGGATGCAAGCCATGCAATGCCAGTGTACTCTTTCTCTTAAAACAAAAGTCTGTGTTTGCAGCACAAAACAATATATTCCTCAGCAAAGGATTGAATTAGAAGAAAAAGAATGTGCATATGCTTGCAAGAATATAAGTATGATTCCTAATCTCAGACTTTCTAACTTGGCAGGTGATAGAACAGCTAACATCTCTGTGAGTCAAGAAAGAGTGGATGTCTAACATAATTGTTTTTGCAGTAGCTCCTTGAAGAGACAAGACTTGTGTAATACTTCACTCTTACCAGGTAGTGAGATGGCACCTTATAGAAACCTTGGGACCAAGGAGGGAAGATAAATAATTCTTCTACAAGACCTTCTACTTTTTTAAAGTTACTTGTGAAACAGTTTATTTTGACTATCTGATAAAGAGATCTTGTCCTGAGATTAGAAAACATCCTTACAATCCCTAAAGAGGGTCTTCAGGATAGATGGGGAGGGACTCTTTATCAGGGACTATATCGATAGGGCAAAGGGTAATGGCTTCAAACTGAAAGAGAGGAGATTTAGACTAGATATCAGGAAGCAATTCTTTAGTGTGAAGGTAGTAAGGCACTGGAACAGGTTGCCCAGAGAAACTCTGGATACCCCATCCCTGGAGAGGTATTCAAGTCCAGGCTGGATGGGGCTTAAGCAATTGATCTAATGGGAGGTGTCCCTGCCCATGATGGGGGTTTGGAACTTGATCATCTTTAATGTCCCTTCCAACCTGAACCATTCTATCATTCTATGATTCTATGATGTTGCAATAAATATATGATTCATGGCAATGTCAACATAAATGATTTTATTAGTTCAATCAACTGTGCTTTTGTTTCAGAAAATGAAAAAGAGTCACCATAATAAATAAGCTATTTGGAGATGATACAGTTAGAAATATTATAAGAAATTATCCTCTGAGATTTTACAAGTGTCATTAATGAAGTTCAGGCAACCTAAAAAATCTGCATTACTTTCTGCCAGAGCCTTTTGAGACCACAAATTTATTATTATTTATTGAGACTCAGAGTGGACATCTTTTGCAGGAATAGTATGTTCATGATTTTCCCACATGCCTACCAAATTTCATTGTCGTTTACATCAGATATATGTACACATATATATTTACATCATTTATTCTGATATAATTGTAGGGCTAAATTAGGCCTTCAGTTCTTAGCTAATTTGCCCATAAAAGCAAGACTATTATCTCAGCTTAAAATAGGGTTCAGGTTAACTTCTGTATAGAAGATCATCATCTCCAACAGTTTTCCTTTTGCTAATTACATCAAAATGGTGTACCCAGCATGACACATAAATGCTGTTAACTCAGCATAGTTTTAATGTTGTGCATTACATTTAGTCTTCTGCAGTTCTTTCAGGGAAATATAGAGTGATTATGAATTTTTAGATATTTATGCAATCCGGCCTATATTTCTAATCACCACTACCACTGCGGAGCTCCCATATTATTCTAATGAAACACAACTTAAATCAAGAGAGTTAGAGCAGTGAAAACCTGGTGTAAGTGATTCAGGCTCTTCTTCCACTTATTCTAGTGAAATTTGGTCTCAAAAGGGCATTGGATTAAAGTCTTAAAGTCTTTGCTGAAAAAACGAAGTCTTTGTGCTATCCTTAGCAAATGAGATAAAATACCATTTAGATGTGGTGCAAAACAGTACATCTTCAAAGCCTCATGTAAGCCTTATTATGCTTAATGTTTTCACTGGAATGTGTCAAGCACAAGCTCAAAATACAAAATGCTTGAACCACTAGTTACAAAATAAACCTACAACTAGAAAAAAGCAATCACTAGACAAAACACTCACTAGAAAGTAAAAAGAATTTTGCAAACATGTGACAAGAAATCTATTGAAAAGACTAAATTAAACTATTTCTTCACAATAGTGTTTTGAAAGTACAGAACCATCACACTCTTCAATCTGATAAAGAACGCAGCCCAGAAATTACATCACTATAATTTCCAGAGACTTCAACACAAGACATACTTTCCTACAGAAAAAAAAGTCCAACTTTTATCTGCTGAGCCTGTGTCAAAAAAAAAAAAAAACAAACAGCGCATTTGTCTGTCTTTTTCATAGTCAAATATTGTCTTTGTAAAAGAATTTCATAAGCACACTAGCATGTGCCATTTGTCTAAATTATTATCTTTCTTGATTCAGAGTAGACACACACTCAGGCAGAGTCCTCCTGAAGTCATGGCAGTTAGTTTAATGGAAACATATAACTGAAAGCCAGCAGAATTTACACTGCATTTATATAGTCTTTTCTCACTGACAGATCTCAACACTTCAAAGGTGAACATTTTGACAATTTCCACTTTGCAGAGGGGCTATCCAAGGTGCACAAGGAATGCCTGATTAGTCCACTAGCAACGTGGAGGTAGCTTTAACTACATAATAGATCTCTCTTGATTCCTATTTTGAGCTCATGTTACTGGTGTTTCCTCCTTTTTACGTCTTAAATGGGTAAGTGCTCTCCCAAAACGACATTCCATGAGAAATGTAATTCCAGTGCTCCCTTTTAGAGTTCACAACATAAATTATATAGCTATGCCTGTTTTACTAGTGAAGAAGTACTTTTTATGGTGGAAAGTATTTGCTCTTATTTTGCAAAAATGCATTCAGCATTTGTAATAAAATGATTTAAATTATAGTGATATTCTGATTGGAAGTTGAAAATCACCTGGTTTCTATGGCTATTCAGAGTTCTGGAAGAATACATATTTACCAGAAAGTTTAAGCAATTCCTCAAATGAACGTCACTCTTCAATTATAAAAATCCCCACAAACAACAAAATAAACAAAAACTTAAACACCAACCAAACAAAAAAACCCAAACAAAAGCAACAAAAAAAGCCCCACCATACAGACTAGGGGCAAAGTTGTCTAAAAAGTCATTTAAATTTTGCTAGATAATATTATAACACTCCACACATCACAGAATATAATGAGTTTCTAGCTTTCACAAAACCTCATGAGCTTAAATCAGGTTTTTGTTTCTCTATCTAAGGTCTTACCCTTCTACTATGAGCAAAGAAAATTGCTTGAAGACAGATAAGCAATAAGCATTAAAAAATGTTTATAATACAAACATATTTTGATTGGTCCCTTCCACCCATGAAGATTCTGTGATTCTGTGTTATCATTCAGGCTTGAAAAGGCTCTCAGAATACTTATCCTTGGCCATAGTAAGTGGCTATCAGAGAGGAAAAAAAAAATTATCTTGCTGTTCTTCAGAATGAACTTTTTGTAGGAAAATACCATTATTAATGCTTTAGAGTATGTATTTACTAAGTTCCTTACAGTTTTTACAAACAAAATGGTGTGAAATTACTTACCTGAAAACACATCCCAGATTTCCTTTTTCTTCAAAACCTGAAAATATACCTTCTGCTACTTCAGTTTTCCTGAAGGCTTTTGTCTATTCTTAGGTTCCTGTTACTTGTAATGAACTTGAGAATTGTGCTTTAATCTGTATGGGCAGTTTCTGTACCTCTGTAAAGAACATTCAAAATCAGTGAGTATGGAGGGATGTCTACATAGTTGTAGAGGTCTTCTCTTGAAGCTTTGATAGCAAAGAGATCAAAGCACATACAGGTGTCTTCATCTTCTCACAAAAAATATGTCAAATTATTATTCTATTCTATTCTATTCTATTCTATTCTATTCTATTCTATTCTATTCTATTCTATTCTGTATTACTTTTCCAACTAGTGTCTTCACTCTTCTATAAAGGAGTTGGTTAAATATTTAAAGGCTCGGTACAGAGGTTCAGTTCCCTTTGTCACCCCAAAATTTGTGAGCTTGAATAAACTACCAATGGTCAAGTTTTCAAAAGTATCCCATCAGAATAGTTAAGCCCCAGATGTAATTGTGCTTATATTTTACCTTTCTTTGTAATACCCAGGCTACTTAGTAGCCCAGCTGTTCATAGATAGTCTTTAGCAAATCTAGTGCAGGAATTTCCCATTTAACCACCTAGTCTTATGCAAGTTACCATTCTGTCAAAGTGACAGTAGAAAAGGTGCTTCTGCAGCTCAGTGTTGCCATTCATTGTCCAGCATTTTTATTTCAAACACAGATGAAGGCTTACTTGAGACAGTTAGTCCACAGCTGCATTTCACATCTTTTTCTCAACTTCTGCCATGTCAGCTACGCTACCAACAGAGAAGACTGGATAATTGGAGTGGCACAAATGTCAACTGAACACATCTGTCTGCTTCAGAGCATAGATATCTTACGGACTGGCTGACTAAAAATTTTATCTAAGCATAAGATTAGGCCTCTGTGTTGACAAAGGGATTGAAGAAAGTATGCAAAAAGACTTTCAAAGAATGGATCCCTACAGAATATAGCCATAGCTGCCATCATTAACCTGCTGGTGACACTGTCAGATACACAGAAAATTGAATTGTTGATGCATTCATGCCACTTTAGTAGAGAAATGAAAATAGACAGAAGACTAAGGCAGAAAAATATATAATCCAGATCCTCAGGAGAAACTGTTACAATCAATTACAGATGTATTATCCTTTTAAACAAAAGTAGGCTATTGGATTATATACCACATGCCAAGTTTGAGCATGTGTTGTGGTCAACATCCTTGTTGTGGTTTGAGACAATTTCAGACTCCAAATTCAACTAATTGATGGAAAACCTCCTAGGGTATTTCAGTTGTACCCAGAAGTACATTATACATACATATTAGTACAATGTACTGTACCTTGCATAAGACCAAGTGATCTTTCACAACTAATCTGAGATATGCACCATGGAATGTATGCCAGCATAAACAGTTTTACACCTGCAGTTTGACTCTATTTACACTCCTTCCATTTAATCTGATCATGCTAGCAATAGCTAAAATTTATGGTCATAAAATTAGAAAAAAGGAAGCCAGAACAACACAGAGCACTAAGTCCATGTTCCTAAGATCTGGGTGTACTGTACCACTGTTTTAAATGCATTGACAAAAAAAGTCCAGACAGCTGTCACCAGGTAAATTCAGCTGTTGAAAAACAGTGAAATATCAGGACAGATTTTTCAAACCCTTGGAGCAGAAGACAGAAATCATAGACCCACAACTTGATGAAGCACAACTTACAAATCCACAGACCTCTAAAATCTCTAAAATCAGAAAAAAATCATTTAGTCTTCAAGACAAGCACAAATTCAATGCAAGATTAACACTAGACTCAAAAGCTGAGAGGAGTTACGGTCATTGCAAATGCTTTGCTTAATCAGTACCTCCTTCTTTGTTTTCACATCACAACAGATCAATAAAGCTTCCTAGGGTGAAGCTTCCTGAGGCTAAACAAGGATGAAAAAAGAAAGTGTCATTATCAAGTTGTCCTGATATCAGCTGAGATAGACTTAATTTACTTCCTAATAGCTGCTGTGTTTTGGATCTAGTATGACAATAATGTTGGTAACATATTGTTTTAGTTGGTAAGAAATGTTTATATAAAGTTGAGGACTTATTCAGCTTCTTATAGAAGCTGGGAGGGAGCAAAGATAGAACAAGCTGTCCAGAGGAATATTCCACAACATAGGAATCATGCTCAGTATATAAATGGGGGTTAGCTGTGGGGCAGAAATCCACAATTGCTGCTCAGGATGGGCTGGGCAATCATTAGATGATGAGCAATTACATTGCATCATTCATTTTGTATACTCTTTTACCATAATAATTAATATCAATATTATTTTCTCTTCTGTTACTGTTCTGTTAAACTGTCTTTATCTCAACCCATGAGGCTTTTTTCCTTTTTTTCCCTATTCTCACTATCTCACTGCAAGGTGAGGGGGTGAGTGAATGTCTGTGTGGTCCTAGTTGTCAGATGGAGTTAAACCATGACATAAGGATAAACAATAGTCATAGTACAAGCCATAGTAAAAATAAAGTTATTGAAGAAAATGAATAATATTATTAAACATGCTGGCAAAAAATGCTAAATATTTCTAATAATAAAATTACTAAATATAGTAATATTTCATAGCATAACTAAACTGGTATCAATACCATGCCATCCAATAGCATAACAACTATGTTTATGCCAAATAGCAGCACAACCTAAAGATGCTTTCTCTTTTTAATTAAAAGTTTTCTCTTAAATCCCTTTTGAGCTAACACATTAGTGTAACAGTAGTTTTGTATATACTTGGACACATAAGAGAGGCCAAAAAAAAGAAAAACTTTCCGTGTCATATATAGTCCTGGTTTGAGCTCTGTGATGGATGGCTACAAGGCAAAAGACTTCAAATAACATCTGGTGGAAAAAAGGCCCAAGGGTGGAAATGTAATGGTGATTTAATAGCAACCACATGTCAGCAGTGTGGTACTTCCCTCATGAATTCACAGAGATGTATACAGCCTGAGTATTTTCACTGGTAGCTAGTTTTATGTTTGAAGATGCTATTAGGTGGTAAATGACAAACTAGGGAATTTTTGCACTTTGATAGAAAGGGTAGTGCAAGTCTGTAACAACTGAACAAGAGAACAGCCACTGAACATGCTTTACATGAAGTCTGTGGAAGCAGGTTCTGGAGGAGAAAGCAACACCCCAGAATTTATAGTGTATAATCACTTCAGCACAACTTCACTGATAATATTCTGTGACTAGTTTTACAATTCCTGGCAGAAACAGAGAAGAAGTGGCAAAAATGCTGATGAAAAAAAGGCAAGGCTGTTCCTGTCCATCTCCTAAACCCTAGTGCACCACCAACATCTGCAGAACCCCTCTAAGGCTGGAGGTTGTTCAGCCAGAACCAAAATCCAGTTCACTGCTTATTCTGTATGTAGGTGCATGTGTCACTTATGTATAGAGAGGGTTATATACACTTTCCTGAGCATGTCTACAGCACTTGCAGCCACATCCAGCCTTCAAGGCTTCTGCCACTACTGTGCTTTAAGAAGGGAGTTCATGCTTTGTTCTTTTTCTTTCCTTTTTTTCAGGGGAAGGAAAAGGTATAAGGGGGGAATAGTTGGGGGCTTAAATGAAATACTAACGAAGATAAAATATTACCAAGGCTAGAATAGTGTAATTTAGAAATATTTCTTCTATGCAAGAGTAATTAGGCATTACTAGTAAATGAAAAAGAAATAATAATGATACATAGCAGCAGAGGACCTGGTAACTCTTTCACTAGGTATTGAGAGAAGCATGCTAATGAGCCATTCCTACAGCATAACATAAGCATACTGAATCTGATTGATCATATGTGCAATCATCTTGCAAAAACAGTTTATCACTGCTGCATCACTAAGTTCTCTCATAGAGCAGCAAAGACCAGGACAAAGATTTTGAAAAAAAAATTATATTATTGTTTACACAACTGGTAAGTATACCGATGCTTCACTTGGAAGAAAATTTTGCATTTCCACTCAGCAGGCTGCAATCAACTATCTGGGCCATTGTTTAACATCTATCTAAGAATATTTTAATGTTACACTGTACCTATGTCTAGAAGAATGGCAGTGATAGCATCAAAGTAATGTGAATGGCAGTGCTTCAAAAGAACAGATTGTTTAGGAAAGCCTCCTGGTAAGCCAGAAAACTTGTCACAGTCCAAGGTCAAAGAAACAAAATTAGAGGCAGATCTTCTCCTCCGGTGCTGAAAACTCAAAGGTATTCAGGAGGTCTCCCCTGTTGCCTGCATGTGATCTCCCTTTCTGCTTCCACTGCCCCCTTGCAACCACCATGTGCCAATTATTACCCCTCACAAGTGAGCTTTCAGGAAATGCACAGCATTTCACAAGAGTTTTTGAAGACAAGTCTGCTCACTGACAATGCGCATTTTCATGCACTCTGAACATAACTGAGGCCTGGCTTAAATTCTTTACAAAACCCCTCAGTTTCTGCATAGACTGCCCAAAACAAAGAACTTGTGTAACATAGTAAAGCACTTTTGTGCCGAATGTTATTTTTCTTTGGGCAGTTACTTTGACTTATCTGAGAAGAATTTATTGACTTTTGCTTGCCTCGAGAACAAGCTCAATAAAGACTAGAAACTAAATCTGTATAATATTTATGTAAGACAGATGATAAACAAAACTCATATTTGAGACATAGAATAACTGCATCTACAAAAAGTGCTTGTGCAGACACTTGTTTTACTTTTACCTGAAAAGCTACGTCTGCATGCTGGATGTTTGGCATCATCGGCTTGTCTTATCTTGACGCAAACTACGAGACTAGCATGAACAAGTCTTTCAGTTTATTTACCTAGGTTTATGTGAGAATAATGACCAAACTTTTATCTCATTCTCTACCTAGCCATATCCAAACATGAAATAGAGACAGCAATTACATTGTCCCAAAATTCTACAAATGGTATAAGATTAAGGATGATTTTTTAGAGCATGTTTTGATTGTCATCTCAAATAATACTTAGTAGAGATGGAAATTTTAGCAATTGCATGATGCAAAGGATGCTTAAGTATTAACTTCTTAATTAGTATTTTAACTGGTAATAAATAATTGCCGTAAAAGAAACAGCAAGTAACAATGTATTAATCAACAGGTAAAATTATATCTGCAAATAGCAACTAGAGTTCCCTGGATTAAGTTTTAAAACCTACTTATAAAGCACAGAAGGTAGCACACCTACTAGTGAGCATTTCTTTTCATCATAAAGTCTTTTGAACAGAGCAATTAACTGATTAACATTTATGTTTAGAGCTGAAATACAAGAGGTGATTGACATGGAACTCAAGAATTATACAATTCAGAAAGTCTTTTGTCACAAAAATAGCAACAGGGAGGCAGATTTTGGAATCTGCTTAGAAGACAGCAGGAAAAAAAAGGCTTTTTTTTAATTATAAAGCAAAGGATCAAATTATACATGATAAAATTAAGAGGTTTGTTGTTACTGTTGGGTTTTTTTCTTTTTAATTTAATATTGCCTGTCAGAATACCACACATATAATAATCACCAATGCACTTTCTTACCCATTCACAGATAGAGATTTTGGGGGCAATAGTAACATTATCAAAAGATATTTTTAATGCTTTAAATATCTCAGAAGTTTAAGTTCCTTCTTATAACTGTACAGAAGACAGGTGAGGTGTTTGACAAATATTCTATAGATAAGACTTGGTGTAACCTGATACTACAGAGAGAGACAGGTTCTTTTGGGGATTCACCATGGTTGGGTCACCACCATGTTAACTTCCCTGCTCTGGGACAGGGTCTTCACCACCACCTGGTTGATTGCGTGTCTGGAACCTTCAAGGTTGGTAAGGAGGGAAGAAATCACCCTAGTGCCTGGGAACCTTGAGGCCAATAGAGAAGTGAAGAAGAAATCTGCCTAATGTGGAAGACCTTCAGGGCCTGATGAGAATAGGAAACAGGATTAATATGTGACCCTCTCAGTCACAGAGAATTGCTGTTTGCCTTATAAAATTGTGTTAATTATGCTAACCATATTACCAGTGGTCAGGACAAAGTGTTATGGATTGGATTTCCAAGTGTTGCAATCAGTAGAAAAAATATTTTGTCTTGAAACAAAATTAAGACTCCATGTCCCAAGGAAAATCCCTCATACTCAATAGAGTATCATGTTGCAATTTGTCTTATTCTTTTTTTGAAAGAAAATGGCTTTCCAAATCTTTTGTTGCCACCAGCAGCCAGGCTGGCACCCCACTTGTGGGTGTCCTAAAAACTTTTCACAACTCAAGGATGTGGAAGAATTTTATTATTCCATACCTGAATTATGTATTTGTCACTTTCTAATTCAGTATAAACAAAACTAATACAGTTTAACAAAAGAGAGATGTGAAAAATAAAACAGTACATTAACTGAAAAACAAATTTATTTTAACAGGTCAAAATTATTAATAAAGAAAAAAAATTATAACTACAGAAAAATAATAAAATTAAGTACTAAAATTATCCATAAGGATCCTTGTGAGTTGCTCCAGTACTTTGGCTCTTTTGAAGATAGATAATTGGCCTAATTAAAATCTAATTAAGATAGAAGAAGAGCAGTAGTACTGCCTTCTTCTGTCCTGCTAGCATCGTTTCTAATTAAATATGACCAAGACTAATGTCACTTATGTAAAGTATGTAGCTAGCTGTTTGTATTAGGCATGTGCAAGAAAAAAATACCAGATTGGGCTCTTCTCAGGGGACATAAATGGAGGAACATCTAGCTTGGGGGTGGTAACTAGCAAAAGATGGGAACTCAGCTGCTCAGCCTTTCAAAGACAGCAGATGGCCTTTTACAAAAACACAACTTCGTGTACTTAGAGACAACTTTTGGTAAGAGCTTAGTCACCAAATAGGTTAGGCAGTGATGTGGAGTTTTCTCTTGGGTTTTAGCAATCTAACTCATTCTGCATGCATATAGGCATTTGACTTCATATGATTGTGGTAGCTTTAAAAAAGCTCTTGTGTTAAGAAAAAATAATTTTTGAGAGTAGAATATGTTTCTGGAGTTCTTTTTCCACTTCATTGCTTAACTATGAAGCCTATGAGGTGGATAGGGGTGGATGGAGTGGGCTTTATTATGATTTTTAAACATTGCTCACTTATACACTTGGGTAGATTAAAGAGTTTAGAAGAACCTAAATTCTGTGTGAGTGCAGGTTTGGCTATATAGAGATCACCAGTACTTTCATCTACCAGTAGTTGTCTCCTTTAGGATGCTTGAAGTGTAACATAAGACAGAGAACAGAAGCAAAAATAAACTGAAGCAGGGTCACTCTTCTGTTCACAGTAATCAACCCACTTCTCTTTCTTTATCAGTAAATTCTTTCTGTCAGTAAGAATGAATGCACTCAGGCATGGGAGAAATATGTTTTTATTGTATTAATTATGAATATACAAGATTTCTGGCATGGTATTACTTTTGAGACACTTGCAATAAATACAAGTGAAGATAACTACTTAAGTCAAAAAGACACTTGCAGATGCTTAACCCTAGTCACTTTCAGCATTGTGATATTTCATCCATGAATGAAGATCTGAAACCCTTCTGGGAACAGAAGGAAAGATTGGAATTTTGATATCATAAAATTCAAAATTTACCTAGCATAAATAGAGCCTAATTTTACAGGGTTCTCTGCATATTTCCAGATGTCCTGTCAAGAAATGAGGTCCAGTTGCAACTTCCACTTGCTGCTACTTTGTCAGAATTGATGTGGACTAAAATCTAAAACTGAGGAAAGAGATTTAGTTTCAACTCCTGTATTTGAATTCCTTGTAGCAATCCAAGTAATATACATAATAAGCTACAAGAAGGCTGTGACATATGCAATTACAGCAGATGAGACCAGGGACTTCAGCAGTGGATCAGAGTGCCCCAGGGTATTGAGTATAAAGAAGTCTGTCTATTAATTGGTTCATGCTTTGCTATGAAAAAGTGTAATTGACCAGACATTTTAATTTTACTGTGCTATGCTAAAATCTTGACTTTCTTTGGAGAAGCATGTGGTTTTCTTTAATGTAAGTAAGTGCTGAGATTGTGTGCTGGAGAAATGTTATGGAAGATATTTTGTGTGTGAGGAAAGGGGGCTCTGTTTGCACGTATTTCTATCATCATTTAATTATTTTCTTGGAAACAGATAACTCAAAACCGACAGCAGCAGGAGGGTCATTGTTTGGTGGATTTTTTCTTCATTATCCTTTCTGTAGAGTTGCTGAATATTTGCTTATCAACATTGGTGGTAAAATACATTGTTCAAAAACAAAGAAAGAAAAATATATCTTAAAGAAAATAAAAAGGTTGTTGCAGCATGGTGTTTCCCAGTGCAGTAGTACTCAGTCTCAGCACACACTGTATTTGACTTTGTTTTAGAAAAAACCCTGTGTTCACTTCTCTATGGGTTCATAAGATAATCGTATTTGCTGTAGAAAAAAAAAATAGTTAAATTTAGTCTTAACATAAGGAAAATATCCAGGGGAGGTTGTAACATAATCTGTTCCTCAAGGGAATTAGAGAAATCCAATTTGTTACAGAAGTCTAAAACTGAAGTAGATGGGCATGAAAATAACCTTAAGGCCAAAGACTCTGCAGCCACCTAAGTGTACCTTTCAGTATTTCCAGGGCTGGATGGAATGAAACAGTACCTGAGGAATATTTGAGGAGTGTGCACAAAAGCAAACTACTAATTTCTTTTTCCACAAAATGATCAGAGGTTAATTCAGGGCTCTCACACAGGACTTGCATGCTTTAATAGTACAGTATTTGCATACCCAACTGATTTAATAGACTTCTTAAAAATATTAAGTCTGAATGTAAATTCTGTGCAAGATGGGGCTTATATTATCATATTTAGAGCTGATACTAAGAAGAGATTAGAGTATCATAAGAACTGAATCCTGCAGAATTTTAGGACTATACATTTCAAGCCCAGAAGAACAAAGGTACCAGACTTAAGTAAATACTTCAGAAATTTCCATAATATCTGGTTCACATCAGTTCAGAGAAAAATGTAAATTGTTTGAAGTGTTCTTTCAATGCTTATCCCACACCTATTTACATGACAGAGATCACAATGATCAGATTCCCATTAGATCATAAGAGCTACAGATTAATTAAATACTAAATTAATATTTCCTGAATTTAAAAGTATTTTATTATTAAAAAAAAATAAGGATGCAACCTTTCTCTAATACTTTCCCATTAGTCTAAGTGGGATTTACAAGAGATAAGTATTCCCTCGAGCTTGTGTGGATTTGAAGCTGTCTGAAGCAAATCTGGAGTGGCAAAAGCCATTAGAGCATCTGTTAACCGTACTGGAGGGCTGGAATTTGAGGGAATACAAAAAGATCACAGATACTCCCTGTCATTCTGGGGAATAAAAAAAGCAGTGAATGACCCCAGAATGTACAGAACTGTTACTTGGAGATAGCAAAATGCACTAGGTAGGTCAAAGCACATGAGACATTTTGAGATGAACTCACTCTGAGGTATCATAGTAAGGGGTAGGGAGCTGGAGAATAGTAGGAGGAAATGTGTATTTCTTTGTGTAATACAGTTATATTTGTAACATGGTAAATCCAATTCAGATTAGGAAAATAGCTGGTGGGCTGAAGCTAGTGGGGGTTTGGGAGGTGTTGTGCTCAGAATATGTTCCAGCTGTTGGCTGAGCAGCAGAGAACACCTGGAAGGGATTTTGGAACTTCTGTTCTTATGTTTTCAATTTAAAGTTACCATTTGCTGAACTTTTCTTACGCCAGTCTACAGCAAGTAGGTGTTTCAACTATCTTGCTTATTTCATTGTTTGTTTTGCTGCTTGTCCTTGTACTTTGAGGATAGTAACCTCCCTTTGCCCCTGACAAGTTCAAACGATTTAAGTCATGTCGGGATCTGCAGAATTTTTAAAAGTGCACAGCAGAGTCTCAGATTACTTTTGCTCAGCAGAAGTGTGTCTCTTCCATCCTACTGAGCTCAATTAATACAGAATAAAAAAACCTTCCAACTGTACAATCCAAGAACCTAAAGGATTAATTGAACAATTCTTTAGAAAGAGAGAAAATAAAAAGTTTGAAGGGTCTATGAAAGTCTGTTTTATGCTGCAAGAGTACAGCTATAGAGTACAGCAATACATATCTATTTTTTTCTAAAGAAAAAGGTGAGCAAAGAGCCTGTATGAAGCCATTCCTGTATTTGCTGATAACATATCTGCGTAACTAAAGCAATATTAATTGTGTAAGGGCATTTAATAGTTGCCTTTTATTCTCAGTAGGCTGGAAGCATAGCTATTAATTTCTTTCTTTCATGCACAGGATTTTAATAAACTCTTTCAAGCTGTTTTCTCACTGCAATAGACCCTTAAGTGTGACTTCATATGGGCTGAAATCTAACATTGTATTCACATAAAAAGTTTTATTTAAATCCCATTGCATGAGAGTCGCACGAGAGTCGCACAAGTGTTTCTGACATATAAACTGAAATGCAGTTTTCTCCAGCTGGGAATTTGAACCAGTGTCACACAAAGGAATGCACCAAACAATGAAAAACTGAGCAGAAGATTGTCACAGAGAAGTTCTCCTGCTTACCAAGCTGAAGTAAGTTTATCGTAAGTCCCCTGGCCTAAGCAATCAATAGGAATAGCAAATAACTGCAGAAAATAAAGGTGTAGCTATCTAGCACTGATTTTACAGAATGCTTAAGTACAGCAATGGTGTTTTGAGTAAAATAAAGGAGCAATACTAGAGCTAGCAACATTAAGAAAAATATTTGCTATTGTTGTGAAATTGCTTAAAGTTTTAAGCTTTTTGAAGATAAAGAAGCACATATTGACCAAACTTCAAGCGATTGAAAAAAAAAAAGTGTTTTAGGCATGTATGTTGTATTCCTATTAGGTCAAATGTTATTATTGATGTTATTTGTTATTATTCCTATTACAGCAATTCCTAGGAAACCTGTCAAAAGTGAGGTGACACTGTGGCAGGCATTGTTCAAATGCACTGAATGACATGACCTTGCCCTGAGACCTTTCACAATCTAATTTAAGTCAGGACCTAACAAATGGATGCAACCACTAAGAAAGGAAGGTGAAAACAACAATAGGAATGCTACTGGACAGCCATCATACAATATCTGGATTAGATTTTTTTCCTGTAGGCAAGGTTATGTTTTTGTAGGACACTAATTTCCATGGTTTTATGATTATATTAGATTATCTGTGACTTGCCTGTGCTGGCTATAGCATGCATTTTATTTATCTTTGTGGTAACTTCTGGTTTTATTTTACCTGTGATGACCTTTGAGAAGCTGCAAGATGGGAAGAAAAAGAGCATTATCTGATTTCATAAATCAGATAGTTTCAGAGAATCAGAATAGTTTCAGATAAAAGGAATTTATTCAAGTGAAGTTTTGTTTGTTTACACAGTGGATATTCATAAGAAATACTAAGGTTGGCATGAAGAAGGTTTGAATGAAAATATGTTTAAGTATGAGAAGGAAACAGAACAAAGGCTTAAAAGGATGGCTGCATAACACTATTCCCAGGACACTGTTTTCATCAGCAAAATAAATGGAGGAACATATTCTTGATGTCAAATGCAAAAAACCTTCAGTCTGTAGAGCAGAAGACTCATTGGCAAAAGAGCCAGAGTACTGGCACTGACAGGGTGGCAATGCATCACATACACCACTCCTTTCCTTGTTCACCTGTCAGGGGAACCAACAAGAGGCACGTGTTTCACACATATGCCAACAGAGGAAAAACATATGCCAAGCAGTGACTCAAGTAAACAAGATCTGAAGCGGAGATCTACCCCAAAATAGCTTACAGCTCCTGAAGGAGAAGAAAGGTCTGTCTAAAGACTCGTTTTACATCAGCAGCTGAAAGGGGCTCCAGAAATGCAGGGAAAACTTGACAGATAGCTCATGTAGTCTTCTGTGTTGCACATAACTGATCTTGGTTGGATCACTTGGACATGCTGTTGCATGTGAGTATATGAGTAAGAGAGCACAAAACCAGAAAATCAACTTGCTTTAAAAACTTGAAAATAAATACATCTTTCCAACCCATAAGATCTTTGTTATGCTAATACCACTACAAAGCAGTTTTCAATACATTAACTAACTAAAATCAACACCAACAAAACAGGCAAGATACTTGATGTGTGCTCTGGCAACTGAAAATTGTATAAGAATAGAAACATAATTTTGTACTAGCCCTTGAAGTAAAAGCTGGTTACCAAGTAGATTTCAACTTCTAGTAAAGACAGCTGTGGGAATGTTAATATTGAGCTTTCCACACCCTTAAACTGCCCTGGGTATTACTGAACAAGTATATAGCATTATTTTTAGTAATATGTTTGGCAAAAGACAGACCACTTTATATTATCTACTGTGAATTGCCCATGCATATGAAATATCTGAATATGAATAGCACATGGACTGTGATAAGTAGCTTGTTCAATAGAGTTTGAAAAATAAAATATATTGTTAGGTGCTATCTAACTGAGAAAAAAAAAATAGAAAACAGAACTGCTGCACTTTTCGTTGGCCTTGTAGCCCTGCAGCCCAGTGCATGAAGTATTGCTATATCTCGTAAGAGGCCACTGCCTTTGTGCTAGCTTTGCACTGCCTTGGGATTAAGGGCTGTCAGACTTCCTTGGTCTGATCTTAGACTAGCTTGTCTGGATCTTTGCATTAGCTTGTTTGGTTATAAAAGCAGTTTTTTCTAATGACCAGGTGGCTATGCTTAATTTGTTTTACATCCGCTTATCTTTGAGGAGTATAACCATATTTTTTCTATACACTGTTGCAGCAAGTAGTTATTTTACACAGAATGAAATATTTATGTCACTAGCTTAATGATGGACTATGTAGGAACACAAGCCTAGTATGGTAGCAGAGACTTTGAAAGTGGTGACACAAGATGCAATGTAGAAGAGTATGGATAAGAGATGACAAGGAAAAGGATAGGAGATGACTGAAGGCCCCAGGGTTATAAACAACTCACCTGTAGTAAGGTAAAGAAATGCAAATCTTAGAACAGAAAACAGGGATACTCAGAAGTGTATCAGATACTAGCTTAAACTGTATTATCATTCCAACAATTTCTTTCCCACAATGAAATTCTTTTTTGTATTTTCTTTTCCTGTAATAATTAGATCTAGAATAATAATAATTTTTCTCTATAGTTTTAAGTTAATAGTTACAATTTCAATAATTTCTTAGCTTTATATATTCATGGTTTTATATGTAAATAAGTCTACTTTTTGCCAAGGACAAGACTTCGAGTATAATAATATCTTCAGGGGGAAAAGCTAGTTTTCTATGCATTTGTTCCCATTTAGCACAGCACATGGACTTACATCAGTGAAAACGCCATCCCTCTAAAACCTAGGACATAAAAAAATGTTCGCCCTACAGTGTCCACATCTCTGTAAATGAACTTGCTTAATTTAAGATCTACTCTGGATTATGGAATTTAATTCCTTGGCTATCTACATATAAAAAACCCTGGCCAAAGTTAAGTCCATAATAATTCCTTTAAGCTATCTATCTACTTCATTGTAACAACACTGGATTTAGATTGACACAACAAAGATCAGAGTCTGTCGCAATAACTTAGCATTTCCAGTTGAATAATGGTATCAGTGATAGTGAAAGGGCAAAGGGCCCAGGTTACATAGAATATATTTCAGATCTGTTGTATGGATTAGCAAGGGTGGGATTGTGACTGGAGGGCATAATACTTCCCCACTACAGCACAGATCTGTCTGCCAGTCCTCAGCTGGCATCCTCTAAATACAGGGAGTGAAAGAGCGTAGCTGAAAGTAAATCCTGTTCAAGTACTGTTAATTCTTCTGTTTGATGTTGAAATAAATATTATATTCTACTTCAACTACGTGCCTAGATTTTGCCAGATTACTGACCTATAGAGCTTTAGAACAGAAAGATTTTTACAAAATTCCTCTGACACAGGAGTTTACATTTTCTTTCACTAGAAATGAAAGAAAGCTCATTCAAGAATGCTCTTTGGGATACCTTGAGTCTCCAACTTCCGAAAATGCCTACAGCCACATATGGGTAAATACAGAAGTTTACTAATACCCAAAGGTGTATTTTAAGTCAAATAAAAGACAAATTTATGAAAAATTAACTGTTTTCTATTTTAGTGCCATTCATTATAGCATTAAAAATATAATAATAGCATCTATCTACTGGCAGTGACAGCTTCTGGTAAACAGCTATATCTATCCCTCAACACAGAGTCAGAAAGTTGTACTGGTATCTGGGCAGCCATTTTGCTGGCAGAATGATTCTGGCTCTCACATTTACTCACAGAATCACAGAACCACCTAGGTTGGAAGGGACCTTTTAAGATCATCTAGTCCAAACAATGACAAACCAAAAAAACAAAGCCCAAAACAATTAAAACCCTCCCTCCTCTTTCTTTCTTTTCTTTTTTAAGTAGGCAGAATAACAGACAAGGGCAATTAAGTTATATCATGTGGAAAATATGCTTGGGTATCATCCTGGTTAGGGCAGGTATTCCTCCAGGAACTAATAGTGTCCCTCTTTAAATGTGCATACCTGGCAGCTTCAGTAACTGTCTTAAACTTCATGGGGAGAACTTGTTGACTTTCTGGTTTGGTTTTGTTGTGGTTTTTTTCTATCCTAATGGATTCTGGTGAATTTGGTCAAGCCAAGTCCAAATCAATTCCTTTCACACCAGTACCTGTCACAAAGTCACTTGAAAAACAACCTTGAAACTCTTCTTTTCTGCAATCTCGTATTTATTAAGGGAACCTTATATCTATTAAGCTTTAATTCAAGTCTAATATATTAACATGAAAAAATCAATAAAAATGTCAAAGATATCAGCTGCAATATATGAACTTACTACAGAGTTTGCTAAGAATGTATTGGGCATGAATGAATAATAAGCAGACACAAGTTCAGTCCTTTTCACCTTACACCTGAAACTAAAAATACTTCGACATATCCTCAAACCTATACACAGTTCTTTTAGATGGTATTTACTTTAAAAAAAAAAAAAAAAAAGCAAACCAAAAAACCCCCACCTACTGTAGGGAATAAATAAATGTAAAGATAAGAGAGTGAGATGAGAAGAGGAATCAAAAAATCAGAATATTCAGAAAACCAAATAATGTCTGGTGTTCATAAAAATAAACTTTTTAACCTCCTTAGTAAGTGAAAATAGGGTACACCTGGAATTCATATTTTGTCTGAAGACTTCCACAAAAAACTGTATTTCATAAGATGCACTCTACCTGCAGCTCAGGGGCCACTAGATGTGTCCCACACTTGCAAACAACAAGATTGCTTTTTTCCAGCTCACAGCAGCAGTCCATCTCTGCATGCTGCTCACTGTTACACCCCGGCACTAGCAGTGAAACCCCTGACCCTCCTTGTTGGATATGTCCTGTGAAGGGTAAGG
>JAOXNG010000021.1:72501231-72516611 GCA_028566535.1 Scolopax minor
CACCTGGACACATTCCTGTGGAACCTGCTCTGTGTGGCCCTGCTCTGGCAGGGGGTTGGACTGGGTGATCTCCAGAGGACCCTTCCAACTCCTATCATTCTGTGATTCTGTGTGCCTATGTCTCTCTCTGGGTTTGAGGGGTTTGTGTTAAAATGGGAGCAGTAGCTTTCTGAGTTATGTTACTACAAACTCACTCTGTAGCCTACATTCAGCCTGCCACTGAGGAGATGGGGTCAAACACGAGGGTTGCTCTGTGCAGAAATACAGGTCGGAGCATTAGGAACCTGGAGCTTTAAAATAGCAGTGAAAAGAAAGTGAGCCCCTGAAGTGAAATTTCTCCCTCTTACATTTGGGAAAAGTGTCATCTGTAACTTATGCATTAAAATGACTATGTTTAGGGACTGCTTTTTCTTTTCCATCAAGGAGACACCAAATATAGCTTAGATTCTATAAACTGAACATTTTGATAACGCTGCAGTCAGGTCAATTGAAGCAGAACTGGTACAGAGACATTATCAAGCATCATTTTAATAGCATGTGGCTGTCTTCCAGGGGTGCAACTATCATTACAATATAACAAAGCAGTCTATGAACTGGATTAGCTGAACAGCCGTTATCAGCACTCAGGAAAATAATATCAGTGACAGTGACTTCACCTGCCTGAGTGGTTTAAATGTCCTGCCTTTCCTTACTGATAACACTTGGCACCACTTGCAGGCTGAAGAAAGTATGACTTTGTTCGATCTAATTATAGAATCATAACCATTTCTGATGGAGAAGAAAAAATATACATAGTCTAGGTCATTTTGTCCATCTCTCTGTAAGGGCATGACAGTTGCATGCTCATGTAACCAAAATATACCAGAATAATGCCCTCTTTTTTGCTCCCTCCTCTGTGCTTTTTTATTGGGTTTATTGTCTGGATTTTCAGCCTCAGAGCAACTGAGTTCCCAATAACAATGCTATTGGAATTTTTACATAGGGCAAATATTAGTAATTTATTTTAGCCGAGAAGAATTAAGAAGAGACTTACGTGGTTTTAAAACTGTTTAGAGCCGGTTTAGAACTGTTAGAAAGATTTTCCTCTGGGGTTTAATCTCCCCAGCACAGGGTGTCCATACGGAGAAGAACACTTTGGCTTAGTATGGGCAGGCACTTGCCTGCAGGTGAAAGCCAGCAATCTGGCTCGGAAGCAGCCAGGAAATTTTTACTGCCAGGTGGATTTTGAAGTGATTCAAGACAAAGAATCATTTAGAGACAGAATCCTCATTAGCCAAATTACACTTTCTATCCACTTAGTTTGCTTTACAGTATACACAGTCAGTATGCATTCAATATGCTATGTAAATTATATATAGCATTAACATATGGTAAAATAGAATTTGTTGGGGTTTTTAAATTTACTATACATCCCTGAAATGCTTTCTTATTTAGGGGAATGCTGTAGTAGTCTTTTGATTTCCAGTATAGCACTAATTTTACCTTAGTTATAGGAATGGACTTTCACTGGTTGTAGTTTTGCAGAGGGTGAGTTCTGCTGTAAGCGATGACGTGCTACACACACCAGGGAAAGGTGCTATTGCAGAGAATTGATACAGCTATGATAACACCTATCTATTTATAAAAAGATATGCTGATAAAATGCCATCATCAGCTTTGAATTTTATACTCAGATTTATCTGAGGCCACCGAGAAGCATAGTAGAGTACATTATCAGGCTGTAGAGCCACAGTGCATAGTAGGATTCTTGCAAAGTTCCATTAACTTGCTCAGTTTAGGCACAAAAAGATCCAACTACAGCTTCAATACCAGGGCAAGAAAAGCTAGAAAACAGATGATGAACTTTGGTACCCACAGAGCGCTTTCACACTGTGTTTTCTATTATCCTGGAGGGTGTTCTCATTACCAGCCCCAAGAAAAGTTTTCCTAAGAGCAGTGAGGCAAAGGCCCTGTAAGGCTGATCGCTGCCATGGACTGCCAAAGCATGACATGCAGCTACGTGAGAGAAGATTACGTTAATAAGGTACCGAACACAAACCTGTGTAGTCACTTGTGCAGGCATTTAGACAACTAAAATCCTTAAGTTGTTTAGTATAAATGTGTGCTGTCTAGGCTGTCCTGTTACAGTCAGTGGAGTGCTGGGCTTGGGTTCTGCTGCCCGTAGACATCCCGTGCAAATTGAGCACTGCTCTGCAAGAGCATCAGGCTGCTTTAGAATCCATTTCCCACCCATTTGGCAGCTTTTACCCCAGATGCTGACAAGGGCAACTGCATCTAACTCCTTGTCAGCTGAGCAAGTGACCTCGGAGAGAAGGTCCAGCCAAACCTGCACTTGGGGTCTACTTCAGAGCATCACGAGCTGCTCTCTAGACTAAATTGCCTTTTCTGGTCAGAAAATTTTGATTTGGTGCTGGATTTTGAGTGTCTCTTGAGATGCCTGTTGTTATCAAGGCAGCCACACAGAGCTGCCTGATGTGCTGGACTCCACTTGAGACTCACACCTTTCTAGAAGAGGCACCTGGGGAGCAGGTGGAATATCCCAGGACACTGTAAGTGCCACTTGGTGAGGAAGTTCAGGCAAGTTAATCCTCTCAATAACCCATGTCTAGGCACCTAAACTTAGATGTTTCAGAACAGAGATAAGTCTCATCTTGGAGTGGTTATCAAGTGATGACAGCTAAGAAAAAACCTGAAACCTTTTCAAATGCTTTCTGCTGACACCTACAGCTGAAAAAAGAAAGAGGTCAACCTTGTCAGATTAGAACATGAATTTGGAGACTTTTTTTTTTTTTTTACTCCTGAGCTTTAATAACTTCAAAACCTGTACTGGAGAAATTTGTATCCCTGATGGAGCATATAAGTAAACAGGGTTTTTTTGCACTGTCCTGTTAACTTCACTGATTATTCACTGAACGGAGGAAAAACCTTTTTTTTTTTAAATCCTAATTTTCAGGTCATTTATTACTTTGAATTTTCCAGCATCAGTAGAGACCAAGCATTTGTTCACAGGCAGAATGTCCCTTGACAGCTCTTCTCCTTGGGGATGATGGAACTGTCAACCAAACAATGAGAGAGAGATGACGCTTATTCTGCAGCTGGTCCACCACATGTAATTCTCTTCTATAATAGATTAAAAGAAGAGTGACCAGTGTGACCCTTATCGCTCTTCAAATAATGTGAAAACCTGCTTCTCCAAGTTTTTTTCACCATAAAGCAATAAAGTTCAGAATTCTTCCTGTTAATACAGGGGGAGTAGGGGTTTGTAATGTCCTTGTCCTGGATTGAGGTAAAACAGAACCAATTTTCTGGAGTACTGCATGCAGCTTTGGAGGCCTCAACACAGGAAGGACATCAACCTGTTGGAACAGGTACAGCAGAGGGCCACGAAGTTGATCAGAGGGATGAAGCACCTCTCCTATGAAGACAGGTGAGAGAGCTGGGGTTGTTCAGCCTGGAGAAGAGAAGGCTCTGGGGAGACCTTATAACAGCCTTTCAATATCTGAAGGGAGCCTACAGGAGAGATGGAGAGGGACTCTTTGTCAGGAAGTGTAGTGACAGGACAAGGGGCAATGATTTTAAATTGGAAGATGGGAGATTTAGATTAGATACTAGAAATAAATTCTTTACAGTGAGGGTGGTGAGACACTGGAACAGGTTGCCCAGGGAACTTGTGGATGCCCCATTGTTGAAGGTGTTCAAGACCAGGCTGGATGGGGCCAGGCTGCTCTAGTGGGAGTTGTCCCTGCCCATGGCAGGGGGGTTGGAATTAGATGATCCCTAAGGTCCCTTACAACCCAAACCATTCTATGATTCTATAATTCTATATTTAAATGGAGTTATATACAATAGTTAAAGAGTTACACAAATTATCTCAGACTTAGAATATTTATTTACTTTTGTTTTCTGTTGGAGAATTAGGATATTTATTCTCTGTGAAACCTGCCAGGTTAATACTGAATAACTTCTTTCTGAAATTTTATGAAATTCCTCCCTCTAAAACAATATATATTCTATTTCAATTATGATTTTTTTTAGTAGATTGTTATAAGTTGTGCTACATACCTAATTATCCCATGGCTAAAGAAATGGCTCCTGAGTTCTGTGTCCAGATCTGCCATGAGTTTTATCTTAATAACTTTTGGAGGTAAAGCACTTACTGAACATTGTTCAGCAACACATCATATCACAAGTATAAATTTGATAACTATATTGACCTTGCATTTCTGTTGTTTGATTTTGCTCTGAGCTTCCAGAGTCTGTGACAGCAGAGAGAAGACCTTAGAATCAGGTTTTTATTGTTCCGCTCCTATTTTGTACTGCCTCCCATTTTATAAACATTACCTGAGGGAACTCAGGATTCAGGTTCAGTGTGTCCTAACATATCAAGAGGAGAAGTGAAAATGAAGTGAAAATGTGGTAAATTGTCAGACATGCTATGTCTGGGACCACAAGAATGATCACATACTCATGCAGACTTCATATTTAGATTCAAACACACAAATGCTGAGTAAATAACCTACTTTTTAGCATGTCTCCTATCCACAACTGGGGCAATGAGTATAATTCCACTTTTGATGCAGGGACTATATTGTCATATAACTTGAAGTTCATGTAATGCAGCAGATGATGCTACTTGGGGTACTGTCTTTCCCTTGTCATATACTGATAAAATCCACTTTTAGCTTGAGTACAGCTCAATTCTTGTTGATGAAAATAGCAATTAACATACCCACTATTTTCACCAGCATTAATTGATATATATTCTTCATACCAATATCTTTCATCCCTCCTGGTGTTTTCTGCAAGGTTTAACAAGATCTCTGGCTGGCTGCCCCTCACAAAGCACTCCAGCAACTTCTGTGATGGCAGACCTAATGTCCTTTGTTTTTAACATCTGTTGCAATAGGTAGGGAGATATCAAATAATTTGCAAAGGGTCTCATTCAGCTCTCGGGATGAGGAAATGTCTTTAGAGAACTGATTGCACAAAGTCTGGTGGGAGTTAGTACATCACTAGTAGGAGGACTGAAGTGTAACTAAAATAGTCACATAATAATGTGACGGGAAAAATACTCAACTTTATTTCTCTTCAAGTGTCATGTTTATCTGATTCCTAGTGAGTTGTGGCTGGTAGTAACATCTTTGGGAGGCATCCGACAGCTAGCAGAAGCTTGAGAAGTCTTCCACAGTCCCTGGCTCTGATCAGAACATCGACTAGGGGTTGGGCACGATAAAGCAGAGGGGTGGTCTGAATCAGCAGCAAGACATTCAGCACGGCCTGGGTGTCCCTGCTCTTTGGGAGCTGCAGCAGATGGTAGAGGTGTGGCTGTTTCCCTCTTCAAAATCTCCTGGAGCAGCCACAGGGAAAACAGAATATGATTTCCTTCATGACAAAATCAGTAATGGCTGAGTATTTGTTAGGATGTTTAGGGAGGAATGAAAGGTGAGGAAAGGGAGGGATGGGAAGAATCAAATGTGAGAAAATAGAGAGAATTGGGTGTGAACAACTGGCAGATTGGTATACTTGTCTTTGTAACACCTGAGTATTGAGAAAGTGGAGTATTTTACATGTCCTGCTCTAGCTGTTAACCCACCTTAGAACTAATTGTACTTTTTTTTCATTTTTCTCTGTTATGTATCAGTATCTCTGATCTCAGCACATGTTGCAGAATTCCTTCCTGCTCTTCAGAGCAAGACAACCATAAGCTATTCCTTCTCAGAGGTCCTATATGATTTAATTACATTGAGGAAAATGTGCATTTTAAGATAGCCTCTAGATTATTCAAAACATAATAATTTTATTTTTTTATACCTTTAAACAAACAGGATTTTTTATAGAACATTTATTCTTGAAAAGTTTAAGCAATAGTTATTATGTACAAAGTACCAAATCCTGTGAGAGGCACCATACATTTTTCAAATCTTGTTGAAGCTACAAAAATAAGAGCCTTTTTCCTATCTGTATAGATGCAATCTGTTTGTTTCCTCTACATTGTATACAGAAGATAATGCAAACCAGTTGTCTGAAAAATTTATGTCAATTAGTCTAACTGCTATCTAGGAAACATCCATACAAATAGTGTAATGAAGGCTCACAGTAAAATTACTAATTGTTTCTTTTATTGTACTGTGAAAGAGACAAGCCAGCACTTTATTTGTGAAGATTTTGATTTTATCACATTTATGATGTGCAAGTAGGTTGTAAAGGCTATATGTGGAGACAAAAGCACATTGAAAGGGTTTCTTTTCCCTTTTTCAAAGGAACTTCACCTAACAATTCCATACACTGTGCTGCTTGTGTAGATGTAGGAAAATCAAGAATTCAAGGCATTCCCATACCGTACAAGGCAATGTACATTCTGACTACTTTGTGCCTTGCCAAGGCAATTACACACCATGAATTGAGTTTCAAGGTTGGTCACCTCCTGCAATTCTATCAGAAGCATCGGGGTATTTTTCATCTATTTTTTAAAACTAACTCCTACAGTCTAATAACTATATGAGAATCTCTGTTTTGATTTAGAAACATATGGCTTTTAGCTCACCAGACTGTAGCAAAAAGTCTGAGCAGTCAATCTCATTTTGAAACAGCAATACTCATTCAAGGAAAAGACTCCAATATTACCAGTAGGCTTACCTTTGAGTGCTATGATTCGGGGGACAAAGTTTTCTCATTTTGAAAAAAAATAAAGCATTAAGTTATTAATTCATTCACAACATACATGTTTTGCATACATCAGGGAGTCTGTGCAATGCTTGCATAGGCAAGTGTTCACTAACACAGGCACATCATGACCATAGGAGGACAAAGTAGACCATAATATGTACATGACCATAATATATACATCTCATGGCTATATCATTTGAATTCTTGGAAATGATTGCCATTCATAGAGTGAACTACAGGGCCCAGGCAAGCAGTTCAGTAGTGGTCAAAAAGTATTCATTCATCCAGAGAGGTCTGAAGACATGACAGCTGTCTCCATATAGGAAGATGTAAGTAAACAATTCCTTTATCCAGTGGACATAAAAGTAATGGCTTAAGTTTTGAGAAAAAAAAAAAGGATAATTAAAGATAATTAACTTGTAGACAGATATTATGTATGGAAATGGATGCAGCACTTTATGGTGCTGTCTCTAGTTATTTGATTTCATCTCTCTTCTAGGTAATATTGCATTCAGAGGAGGCACGCTGGAAGTGTGATACCTCCTCAGAACCCCTGATGTAGTCTAGCAGCTTGGTCCAAACTACCTCCTGCAATAGCCTGACTCTATACAACCAGTTTTTAGGAGTTACTAAATCTGGTCACAGTCTCTTTTCTGATGTAGTTGCACTGATTTAATCAACAGTTTCTAAGTCAGTTTAGGGCTTTGGCAGATAAATCCTGGCAGATTTAGTTGCCCCCCAAGAGACTACTCTGTTCTGTTGTTGGAAATGTACTGGCCTCATAAAAAGGCATTAGTGGCGCTTCTGCTTTAACCTCACCAGTTCCTACCTGTGTCCATCAGGCTGAACTGCTACAAGTCTGTCCTACGTGATAAGACCTTCAACTGCTGCAAGTAATCTGCCCAGGCTCCGAGTCTTTTAGTAATTACACTAATGGTATCAACAGCTCCAGACAGACATGCTCAGGTTGTATTTTCAGGCTTTGCTTTGCTACATGGAAATGCAGAAGGATTTTTCTTTCTGTAGCAAGAGACTGCTGATGCTCTGATCCTATACTGCCACTGAGAGAGCTATGGCTCAGGAACCTGGCTCTGAGGATGGACCTCCCCGAGCCTGTGTGCTTGACACAAGCCTCGTGCACATGGTCTTGCCTCAGACTCTCACACACTGGAGGTCTTGCTGACACTTTTTCAGTAAAGTGCTGCAGTGCCTCTGCAGCTCTGTGACCCCTATAGCCATTATGCCATTAAATGGCATATATTAAATGGCATAATGGCATATGCCATTAAATCTCCTAATCTGGTGATCAGCTGTGCCTGGACTTGGAGCTTGGTGGAAGAGGAAAGAGTTTCCTGCTTTGTATTGCTCCTGAGCCCTGTAACTTCTTAGAGGTTTTCACACTAGAAGGAATCCAAGGGACATCCTGCAGATGCCACATAGTACTGTGTGTCCTCACTGTTGTATAACTTGGCATGCTAGATTCATCATGTCCTTTAATGCATGTGTCGTTGCACGTGGAAAATGAGGAAAATTGAGAGCTGGTGAGCATTTCACACTCGTATGCTGAAAACTGAGATGAAAAGACCGACTGTCTCCAACCCCCTTCTCAATAGATAAGAGTTCCCTTCAGTACCGCTGTGAGAAAATACATAGAGAACTATCAAAGATGGCATTTTATTCTATCTTCTTAGGCAGCCTTCAGAAAGGAAATGCACTGATTTTTTTTTAAACTTCAAAGTGACTCCAACTCTTTTAAGAACCATGTAAAAGCAGGAACTGTAAAGGTATTGCCTTCATTAAAAGGCATCTGTTTTTCAGATGTAGTACACTTGTTTTTTATTTCAAATATTTGTGAGAATGCATTTGCATGTTGCTTCTTGACAAATGGCCCTTTTCTTGTTCCAGCTGAAATGTTCTGTGTATTGGGGGATGGGGAAGGGAATCAATGGTTTGATTAAAATTTTAATTATTGGAGAAATAATTGTTTTTGTACAAACTTCTCCATGCCCCACCCTTAGGCATTATTTGTTCCTCTTTAAAAGTACCCTGCAAAGACAGCTTTGGGGATTCGTTGTATTTTTATGGCAGGCCTTTAAACAACTCTACAATTATTACATTCTGGTGTGTGAGTGATTCGGTATTATCTCTTAGGCTTTTATGATCTTGTTCCCCAATCAGTGTTTTTGTGTAACAAGCTAGTGAAATTAGAAATATGATTAGAAAAATGTGACTACATTATCTAAAACTTATACGCATTTTTGTATTGCTTCAGTTTTTAAGTCTCCAGGGAACTGACAGTGATTAGGATCTATTTCTAGTGAAGGTACAGTTGGGAATTAAGGTGGTTTGAATAAGTGAATCAACTTTATTATGACAGAAGCTACAATAGAGATGTGCATTAGAGTATATTGGATTCCACTTTTGAAACCACAGGAAACCTTTTCATAAGTACTCACATTTCTTCCTGGACTAAGTAAATAGACTACTACAAATAAAACAAAAAACTACCAAAGCTAGCAGTCCTTCCTATCTCTGTTTTTACTGTAATACTTTACAGATAGTATCACACAGTCAAAACAATGTTTTTTTCTTTGTGTTTGTAACCAGGATTCGTATAAATCTTTAGCAATATGGTTGTTCTCTTGTAAACATCTAAACTCCCACATTTAAAACTAGTATCTATTTTGTGACAGGTTCAAAAAATACACTTTGTCCTACTGTGGACTGGAGTGGGAAAAACACAAGAGAAACAGGATGCAATTTTTACTCTGCCTGTTTTTCTGTTACAAGCAGGTCAGGCCTCAGGGGAGCACAAGCAGGACCATATTCACATGTTTAGATAACACTGTTCACATGTTTTTAAATGGCTGGAATTATTTTAGCTAGTGTAAATTAATTTTAGCATGGATGAGTGAGAGAAGGAAAAAGGAAAAAAAAATAATTAGTGGAAGCAGAATTCCTACAGAGTCCAGAGAGAAAGGCTACTGAGATTAATGGCTGAACAAAATAGTCTGGAAAGGAGTGAGCACAACTTGGCAGGGACATTAAGTCAGAAATGGGGGCTCTGTGGGACAAAATGAGGTACATGGCTTGCAACAGCATAAGACTGACCAAACCAGATAAAGCCAAAGATTCACCTAACCTTCTGGCCCTACAATGGCTAATAGTGTCTCTAAGAAAACATAATAATGAATGCAAGAACAATCTCACTGCTAGCACACCTTGCCAGTTTCCAGCAATCGACATTTTATCATTCATATATATCTTTATCGTGATGTTTAATAGCCACCAGTATATATACTGATGTAAAGATAACTGTGTAGATATCTGAGCAAAGTTGAAGAAGAAGAGATGAGTTACCAGATATGGCATATGGTATAGAATAACAAGGAAAAAAAAAATTTTTTCTCCATGTTCAGTTATGAACATGTAAAGCATTTACTCATATCCAAAACATAATCTAATACATCATTTTATAATCTTTTACTCCATATTTTATGGACATTTAAAAATTATTACTAACCCAGATGTCTATTTCTAATCAAGGTAACTGGAAAGATGCGGGGAGGAATGTGAGAGGTTGTATAGAATGAAACAACAGTGATACACTAAGGGCTCTTCTAATGAGAGAAAAACCTCATCTAATTTTATTTAATACAGTCTGAAAGCTAATTTTAACTCCTACTGGTGGTAGGAAACTAAACCTGTCACTTACCTGCAAGGACGCTTATGTAGAAGTGCATAAAACACAGACTGAAATTCAGCTCAGGGTGACAATAAGTCAGTGATTAACTGATGCTGCTGGCTTTTTGTAGCCCATGTGAAATAAATTAAGGGAGTCTCATTCACAATTGACAGGTGCCTGAACTTTATATTTCTTTGTTATAGATAGCGCAGCTGGTAGCTGACCTGTGATGGGATACTGATTTCTGTAACCAGGGAGTAAAGTTGTAGACGTGCAGGGAGGATAGTTAATTCTTGGCAGCCATGGTATGGATGATGATCTAGTCTTCAGCATTTTCAAAGAAGCAAAGCAGTTAATAGGTGACTCTACTTTAGTCAGAACTTTCAGTAAGTACAAAATAGCACTTTAAATATGTACTAATTATTTAACTACTCTTTCAGATCTGTATTTTAAGCATGGTTAGGATTCATTGCAGTAGAAAAAGAATTTTCACAATATTGCTGCCAATCTTTTATCATTCTTCTCCCAAAAGGTAAAATATATAAATAAGAAACATTATCTTCACTTTCTTCCAAGAACCTTAACAAATTTTTATTAATTCACTTAAAAATGTCTTTTTGTGTATGTCATGTCATTGTTAATATCATAAATAACATACAGCAATGGCCAATATTTTGCTTTGCAAATGATGGTTTGCATCACATCTCTTGCTCCTTTGGAAACATCTAGAGGGACCTCTTCAATTCCTAGTAAATATAAATCAAGCATATTATAGTCAGAGAAAAAAGATACTCTATTGCAACACAAACTGTGATGCTATGGTTTTTGATATGACTGATACTGAACCTCATATAGTACTTTCCTATATGTTTTAATTCTTCAGTAGTATATAATATTTTGTTTGGCTTCTCTGGCTTATAAGCTCTCTCGTTTAACCATACTTCTTCAAAGGGTAAGAGTTATGAATATTTCATATTCCTGTGCAGTTCCTTTTCCATAACATATGATGACTTCTTTTTTATTTTTTTTTTCCTTTATAATGGAAAGACAGCAATATGAAGTATACTCTTAAATCTGCCTGTCTGAACTCCCTCATATGTGTCCTATGGGTACTTAGAGATTTCTGAATAGTTTTCCTGTCATTTTTAAGGCACTTGTTAGAGCACTCGAAAACTTACCTAGTAAAGGAAACAAGGGCTACTTAGATAGCTTATTCATTTTCTAAATATTCTGATGTTCACAAATCCTTTCTTTTCTGGGCTTCCACTGTGAAATGCTGTCTCTATGCAGACAAATGTATATGAAACTATGTGAATTTGCTCTCCTAAGGCTGCCTTTGGTAATGGGATTATCTGAGAACCATTTTGCTATCTGCATTTTTCATGACCCACCTGCCCTTTTCTTTCCTAAGTTTGGGGGGGTTTTGTTGGCTTTTTTTTTTTTTTTTTAATTTCAGTCCTGCCTTCTTTTAAAAACCTGCTAATCCCAGGATATCTGTATCTTCCCTAAGTATTCCTAACACTTGCCTCAAAGTGCTTATTAAATTCATAAAGGAAAGAAAAATAATTATATAAGAATATGTGAAACATAATAAAAGAAGCAGCTGTTTTAAAATGTATCTCATAAATGCAGCTTTATTGAGAGGGGGAGGAGGGAAGAATGAGAGGAATCAGTGTATCAGCCCTGGGGAAAAAGTGGACTAAATTAAAAAGGCAATTAAGAAATGCTGAACCTCCACAGTGTCAATGAGCTTCTATGGTAGATAAAAGTGTGATGAAGAACATACACATGCCTATTGTTTTAGAACAATGAACTGTGTCCTGCTTGTAATGCTGTTGTTTTAAGCATATCTCATAATGTTTCCATTATTGTGTGTGAGCTCAACAAACATAGACGACAGACAAGGGGGTTTTGGGAGAAGGACAAAGGACACTTTGCTTTAGCTAGTAACAAATTGCTTTCATTAACAACAAATGATCTTGGAGCATTTTTCTGCTGTATGGTCTCCACAAGATGTCAAGCACAAATGGTAACCCAATGTTTTCTCTGAACAATGGAGTAAAACCTCGATGGAGGCAAGTATAGTTTACTTTGAACAGTTTCTATATGGTTTGCTTTAGGACACCTTTAGTCTTTGTGTGGTTGGGCAAGAGAACTTGCAGTCTCCATTCTATAAATAACTAAGCATGATTAGACTGCAACTTTTTTACAGTAACTGGTTTGGACTTGAATTAAGGCTGATCATTTTATTAGGTAATATAATTAGAATGGCGATTTGCTCAGGATACAACACCATTTAGCAGTATCCCAATTCCTTTTCTTAATGTGCTTTAAATGATGCCTTTAGTGATGTTATAGAGATGTTGTACAGCAGCATGTGGATGTCCTGAGGGAAAATGTCTGTCAGCATTCCTGGTGAATCTACATTTTCAAAAGTGGATAGTGTAGCTTGATTATTATTTTTTAGATATATTGCCTTTCCTCTTCATGAAAGAAGCAATCAGCTGATATGCAAACTCAATTTTTGCTTACCAGATTCTTATTGAACAGTTAGAAAATATAATTATTTTTTATTTTTTTTCATTTATGGATTGTGTCTCTCCTTGTGTCTATTTATTTCTTTTAAATTTGAAGTAAAGGTCCTCAAGCTTAGAAATGAGAAATGACTGTCACACTGTAACATGAAATGCGCCTTTGGGATGTTTTCAATGACTGCAATATAGTATTTAAGAATTGAAAAATTGCTTTTGATCATGTGCTCTATGGTCTGTTTATAATATTATTTCAGGAAGTATATTACCACATTATTTCTTGACTATGCATTTGCAAATCTTTATTTTGAAAGTTCAATATATCGGTTATATAAAATCACTTTAGATTTCCATTCCAGATGCAAATGTTATCTGATAAATCTAATAAAAGTTGGTCAGTCAAGGGTATTTAAAAATATCGTTGTTTCTGCAATACAGAACAAGAACACCACAAGGAAAAAGATGGTAGCCGGATTCAGCAGCATCAAAGACTATATATTCTCTTTCTGGCAGCACCAGATCTGTAGAACAAATTAGGAAGAAACGAGGTGGTATGTTATGCATCAAAGAGTGCCTTTTGTGCTTCTACTCACAACATAACTGATGCACATTGAATAGCCTAGAGTTAAGTCTGGAGGTTTTTTCAAGTGAATGTTACTCTTAAGCTTATAGTTTCCCACATTCCTCTGTAATAGCATATTTCATAATTGCATTATTAATGACCCAGGGAGAAACAAAAATAATCAATCATGTTGTCAGGAGAAAAGGAAACAAAAGTACTTAACTTCATGAAGAGCAAGGAAAAAATATTTTAAAAAATCTTAAAACATTGAATCTCCATTGCAACTGCTGTGTAAAAGAAAGGGAGAAGATATAACCTGATTTCTCTTTTTAATGGCAGAGTGATGCTATGCCTCATCTGTTGAAAAGATAAAAGCCAAATCTCTTTTTAAAATGTAGATCTCAACAGAAATTTCTAAGAAAATACAATGATAGTGCATGAAGGCCACAACATAAGAATAAGAATGAAATTTGAAAACTTACAAGCTTAAAAAGGTACTATAATGATTCTTGATGCTGTGAAAATACACTGAATGATATATAACTCTAAGATAACAGGAAGGAGTTATCAAATATTATATTGTCTTATAATCAAATATTATATTGTCTTATTTTCCAAGATTCTGGAGAATAAGCTTTCACTATATTTATATGAGATTACAGGTGGAAGTCTCAGAAAGTCAGAGGTAAAATCCCATCTCGGGCATACCAAAAGTATTGGCAATCATTCTACAATTTGAACTTAAAACAGAACGGCACATTGTTTTGGGGAAAAAGAAAAAAAAGGAAAGCGTTTATTTCCATTTGTTTTCACTAGAAGAGAGCTGGGAAGCCTCTAGGATTATGTAAGAGCTTGAGATGAGTTATGACAGTTGTGTTATATGGCAACTTGAGGACATGTAGCTCGTGCAAACAGCTTTTGAATTGCAGCTGATTTTTATGAGGCTACTTATTGTCTCACAGTACACAAAGTTAGCAATCTGCCAACATGACTGTTATTATGTCCCTTGGGGACAAAGGAGCCTTCCAAGTCATCAGAATATATGCCTGTCTTTCATATGAAAGTGCCTTAGGAGAATAGAGTGACTGAAACATTGGGGAGATTTCTCCTTTTCCTGCAGGGATCAGGAGCTTGAGCAGAATAATTTCCCCAGGAGAACTACTATGCTTGAAGAGGAGGAAAACAGAATCAAAAAAACCAAAGTGTTGGAATAAAAAGACATTTTTTCCAGACATCATCATCTGGAACACTATCATTTTATGATTACCTGGGAAGGAAAATGAAATCCACCTACGAGACAGATTATGTCAAAAGTACAGAATTACCACACTACTACTACTCAATAGCTCATATGTGGAAGCCAAGATCAATGCCTGATATACTTGTTTATTATCATTATCTTCAAATGAAACACAGCACTATCTGAAATCAGAGAATACAGATACTGATCAGAAGGAGGAAGTTTGAGTTCAAGAGGTTTTCTACACTCCTGCCTGAAACATGATCAAATTAAAAAAAAAAAAATGTTTTCAAAAGTCCTGAAAGAGTTCCCACTGCAAAGTGAGCAAGAATCAGTGAAAATGGATGTTAGGGGGGATCCTACCTTGCCTTGGCAGCAGGCACGAGGAACTTTCTCCAACAAGTAACATTCAATTTCCCAAATATGTATGTGGCCATAAATGACAAGTACAATCTTGGCACAAGCTGAAGGTTTTTGCCCTCTGACTTGCTGGCAACACTTCTGACTTGTTAAGGGAAAAGTTAGTTTTGGCAGTGTAAAATTCTTAGAGTATGACAGTTCAGATTTCTCTTAATATCGTGATTTCACTAAGAATATGTCAAGGATGAATGTGATTCACTAAGAACGAAGTAAACTAAGAATTATTATTGGTTATTGAATGGCATTTAGTCAAAATTGGTTAGTAGTAAGTAGCTT
>JAOXNG010000021.1:72532787-72543085 GCA_028566535.1 Scolopax minor
AATACCCTCCCTTGGCCACATCCAAAACCCCATTTACCCAGGTACTCCAGAGTAGCTTCCAACAGAAAACATTGTGCTACTTGAGTTATTGTTCATCTCTGCTTTCCTCCAGTAGCTAAAAAGGGAGAGTAAATCATGTTTAGCCTCTGTACCTGCCAAGCAGTACTACTGCTCTGGGAAGCAGCCTGTTGCACCTTCTAACAGTGAGCACAGAGCACAAGGGACCATCCCCCAGTGCTCCTCCTAGTGTGATAGGCAGTGCAGGACTGAATAAGCCTTGTGGCTACAAGCCAGTATCCAACCCCAGCAGGTTTATATTCTGTCAGAATACAGGAAAATTAACTGCATGCATTCTGTGAAATGCCAGAATGCAGGGGATGATTTTGGCATTTTTCATTAAAACATTGAATTTTCAAGAAAGTGGGTAGGTTACGCTTGTGATGGAGTCCTTTCTGTAATCTCTCTAGCAAGGAGCTGTGCCAATGGTCCTTGACTCTGACAACCCATGAGGCAGCTACCCCAGCCAGGCAGAGCTTCCTGCCCCTGGCAGCAGAGAAGTCTAACAGCATCCTGGGCTGTTCTACAAGGACTGTAACCGGTAGATTGATCTGGTGAAAGACTTCTGCTTTCTCTTCAGTGAGAAATTGCATTTCTGGGACCAGGCCAAGAATTAAAAAGACAAAATTGTATAAAAGAAGCTGGTTTAATTTTCCATGTACCATGTTATTAAACATTAACTTTTCATTGCTTAGAAGCTTTACCCTAAAGTCTAGTAAATATAATCAAGCTCTAATTAAATGTTAATGTAAAGTCAGTGTGTTAAAAATTCATAAGCAATGAGTGGATGCTGTGTTTTAGTCAGCATAGTCTAATTGACAGGATCAAGTCCCAGTTGTGGAAATCCTCTCACTTGACACGGTGGCAGAAGAGCTCCTGTGGCCTGTACATTTAGAACCACTCATATGGGTGGCAGCACACTGTTTAGGACACAGAGGCAAAGGTAGAACTATCTCCAACCCATAGGCTATGTCCAGTCCAACTTTAGTATCTGGATCAAGCTATGAGCAGCTGATGTAATAGCACAAAAAGCAGTTGATGATCTGTACCTATTGACACACAACATGAACACTTGTATTCCATTTTTAAAAAGTCATGTCTCTCATTTACATTTTAACAACCAATTTAAAGTTCAAATTTTGGAAATAGAAAAACCTACACTCTAGCCCTACTTGACATAATGATCATTATTTTTAATGGCATTTTGATGGAAAATGTGATTTCTCATATAAAATGTAATTTTAAAGCAGTTCAATAAAAATGGCACTAAAAAAGGTTAGATTTGTCTTTAATAAAAACTACTGATGAAATGCCAAGAAGACTAAAAAATGAAGTTTTCACAGAAGCTTTTATTGTTCTATTTGTCAGTTCTAAATGAGAACCAAATAAAATGATGTTGTTTCTCACTAATGGAAATTTATTAAATTATTACTGGCTCTGTTATTGCTCATTTACCTGTTATCTCGATCTCATTTTAGTCTACTAGCCAATGCATCAATGTTGCATAAAGTTTATTCTATGACATCTTTTTCTTCTTTTAATTGCAACATCTCGACTTTGTGTCTTCAGCTAAATTAGATGCTCATTGAGGTATACACTGTTCCTTATCTTGGGCAGCACAGGGAAATAATGCACAATGTTGGAAGATGTGGCATTGCACTGGATGAGACCACGTCTACTCTTTACTTTACAGGATGTACACATTCCTCCCCTTTCTGTCTGCTAAGCATATTATTCCCACAAGCACGTCCCTTGTCTATTCTTCCTTACACCCATACACTCTCCAGAAGGCATGCAATCTTGGTGCCCAGCTGAGGATGAGACCTAGAACTGCACCTGACCCTTTTGTGCATGCTATAAAGATGAAGTTTCCCTCCTCCTGGCCAAGAAACGTCTGGTTATGCTCAAGACAAAGCACAGCTCTGCTGCAGCCATCATAGCCTGAATAATTAATTGTCTTGATGGGAATAACCCTGACAGCCATTTTGCTTGACTCATGACCTGGTGCTGTGTCTGCACAAACGCCAGTGTTACAGCCAAGTCTCTCTTTAAAGTTTTATGACTCTGCAACAGTGCTGAGTGGGGACGAGGTCACTACTGCAAGTGTATGCTGTAGGCACATTTTTTCCTACTGTTTAAGTTTGGTTCTCTAATGTAAAGAAAGGCAAAACACAGCAGAAATTATGAAATAGCAAAACATAATCTGCCTCTACGGCTTTTCCCATTAGTGATGTTGTGCACAATCGCGTTGTGAAAATCGCTGTTTTCACAATCATTATACCTGCCTAAAAAATGTTGAAAGTCACTATTTCTCTTCACAAAATGAGTAAAGCAGGGGATTGTTTCCACAGACATTTAAAAATAGTCTTATCTCTGAGGGAACCTTAGTATATAGTGAATCTTGATTAAACATTAAGAACCTTTTTTGGGGAGAACACATTATTTCTCCAAATTGCTCTTCTTTCCTTTCTATACATATTCCTGAATTTTACCTGACACAATGTGAAATTCTGAGACAGACTGCTTTGACTTTTTTTTTTTTTCCCCTAGGGTTTTAGTTTTGTTACAAATAGAAATTTATTTTCCAGATATTGTGAAATATCAATACAATGGCAAGAGGAAGAGGTTCTAGATGTATCTTTTTATATTTATTTTTTTTTTGGCTGAATCTATATGCACATTAGGCTCAGGTTTCCTCAGTTCTGGCATTTAAAATTCACTACATCAGCCATTATTACATGAGTGGGTTTAGAGTACAATAATACGTGTATATTTGGCATCTGGTGATCAGTTTCCCTGGGTGATTGGTTTACTTGCCAGGGAAGGACCAGGGAGTGGGACTGCATCTCCTAGGACACCTCCAAACACACTATGCTGTTCTGTAAATATATAAGCTGGAGCTAGAAAGCTAGAGGGAGAAGTAAAATATGTGTATCATAAACAGAGATACAGAGTGAGAGAATGAGACTTTGTAAGTCTCAGAAAGATACCTGTCTTACACGCCCTTCAAAATTTTTGTGCAGGGTCAAACTTAAGCTCTAATAGGTGAAAAAAATTAGGAGTTATTAAGTATATAATATTTAATAACTTAAGTTTTCATTAAATTGTAGATCCTACAAAAACCCCTATGCTTGGCATTTCTACTATATGTGTATACAATGAAACATATTTTGGTTCTGTAACTCAATACAAACACCACCACCCTTCAAAAAAACCCCAAAAAATCCACCTTCCCAAAAACCCTAAACCCTGCTCTTCCTGTTTCTTTGCTTTTTCTCTTCTGTAAGGAGAGTCTTTTGACCAAATGCAGAGGCTCTATACCTGCAGATCCTAGAGGTAAGAAAAGTTAGTTTTAGAATCAGATCCTGGTGGAAAGAGAAGCCTGACTCTTATCCAGCATCCACATTTTCCCAGGCACAGAAACATCAGAAACATCTGTGTGTTTCTAGGCTTGATTTTTATAGGAAGCACCATTATTGCCAAAAGAAAAACCAAACTGAAAAATAAAAAGATCTCAGCTATACCTAAGCCATACTGCTTTATTTATTATCTAGCTGCCCCATTTGTAAAAGTTTTTAGAGTTTAGGACTGGTTTCAAAACACAATGGCATCCAAGGATTCAGTGAAGTGCCAAGTTAACCTTGAAACCCACAGTTGGTTTTAGCAACACCAGTGCCTCCCAGTTAAAATTCCACCCTAGAGATGACATGCTGGGAATATTTTATATTCTAACATCACATCTTTCACATAAAAGATATCACCAATCTTGTGTATATTAAAGATTTGTAATTTTATTTAATTGTAATTGTTAATTAAATCACAATGTGATTTTGGTTTATAAGTCACGATAATACCTGTTGGGCAAAAGGAAGTGCTGAAGTGGAACATGTTAGCTTGATTTATTTTTTTTTCTTGCCATCTGCCTTAAGGGATTATGTAATTAAATGTAAAAGAAAAAAAGTCAAACTAAAACTTGTATGAGAACAAATGAATGAAAAAATGAAGAAAGTAACTTTCTGAATTAGTTTTTATATTCTGAGATCCAGTATCTGATAGTAAAGCTAACACAATTTTTAAAGAATAGAACAGTTTTGTTCCTGCAAGACATGGTGAAAACAGAGACAATGTCTTCTCTGTGGTCATTCCAGTTCAAAATCTCTGAACACGGAAGAAATCTAAGTGCTGTTTAAATTAGTGGCAAAACTTCAGTGGAGTCGTGATTTAATCAGGTTATCTTTTTTAGTGCATCTTGGATGAATAGAGCTGCATTTGTAATTTTAAATTATTGGAATGTATTAGTTTCTCTAGAAGAACATTTTTACATGTTACATGTATTAAATCTTATATGTGTGGTTTCCATACAACTGGGATGTTACAAAAAGCTTTGCAGCTTTTTTGTTTTTTAACTTGTTCTTTCAGTGCTCTTCAGTGTTCTTTTACATGTTTATGTGCTTTCATGTAGGTCTGGTACAGCTAACTAACTGCAAACAGTGTAGTTTGTTATCCCACGAAATGGTGGGATATTAGAAGGCAGGAGTGCTCTATTTCTTGCTATGTATATAGCTGAAGGACATTTTGTTAAATGTCCAGCTAAAAAAAAAGTTAAACATAGGTTGTAGAGCATTTACCAGCTTCAATGTTAGTCCTCAAAGTGAGTGACTTTCTTCAGCACTCTATTTTCTGCTACACTACTGGTTGAAACCAAGGACCATAAGCTCTTTGTCTCTTGTTGATCTCTCTTCATGCCTCCTCTCATGGCCCACCTTTTTGCAGATTCAACATAAAAAGAGCAGTTACATTTCTTCATACAACTGGCTGCTAAAATTATTAGAACCATTGCAAGTTGGAGCAGAGTCTGGTCCATGCAGTTATCCAGGCTTTCTCCTGTGCTTGACTTCAAGCACTGGAAATGGGACTTGGGTGTGGAAAAGAGAGAAAGATGGAAAGAAAATCTCACAGAGACAGATAAGACTGAAGTAGTTTGACCTTGACAAAAAATTTGGAAAGCAAGTTTCTATGTAGAAGGCGGATTCTTGGAGTGTTTGACTGCAGGGAATCACAGGACTGTGTTGTATATTCCTTGCAAATACGCAGTTCATACTACAGAAATATCTGAGTCTGGCCTCTGTTTTATATCCTGTAGGAAAATCAGCAAAGCCCCACATACTGATAATTTTGCTTATAAGTGGTTACATTTTTATCAATTAACTAGCAAAAAGGAATGCAAAATCCCTGGCATTTTCAAAGACTGAAGCACAAATTGTTTTGCTTTGTGATGATGCATTAATGCAGAACACTGCTGCTTTGATAATGATAAAAAAAATGGACAAAACAAAAGCACACAGTAAAAAAACTTGGATTTATGTAAAGCCTCTGTACAAATAATGATCTTGGAGCACTTTATTCAAGAGTCAGAGAAAAACATACATTGCCTTGCTTAGCTCATGGGGGAAGGTATGATGCTGACATAGACTTATAATATGAAAATAATTTGCTGCACTTCATTATGTTCAAGGGGAAGAGAACAAGCATGACCTGATGATTAGCAGCAAGTAATCACAGACAGGCTCCAAGGATTGTACAAAACACATTTTTAGCTGTGATTATTTGCATCTATTGTACATTGGATACTCTCTTTATTTTTTATTTTTTATTTTTTCCTTACTTGTTCTCCAGATTACTTTAATTACAAAGCAGACAGATTTGTACCTAAACTAGAACTCAAATGAATGCAACAGCATTAAAGTGATTGGCATGCTTTGTGAGGTAAAAGTTTAACTTTTGAGTTAACCTTGAGTGAGGTTTTCATGAAGTTACATGTGGAAATTGTCAGTCTAGTGCAAACACATAAACAAGGTTGTATGTACAAGACATTGGTTTATCTTAACTCTCCCCCTTCATTGAAGGCATCACATGCTGAGTTGGAATCTAAAGAACTAGCATGTTCTTTTGTCAACTTTGCCACAAATTTGAAAATTATGAACTTTCTCAAATTCAAAGACACATTTCTGCCAGCCATTGTGAATATATGCTTCAGAGCTTAAGGGTAGTACTGAACTGATCCAACGATTCCTTCCAGGCTGGTTTTAGTTCTCCCTATCTGGTTAAAAAGTTGGAAGGAAGAAAGTGCAGTTGTCTCAACACAACACTGTTAAGAAGGAGCTGAATCCAATGACTTTTGAGCAATACTGGAAATTACTGATATGAGCTCACTTGTGCAAATATGCAACTTAAAATAATATATTTTAAACAATTTAACATCATTCACAGGGAGTACTGTGTTTTTCTCACAGTTATTATATGGAAAACACAAATGCTTATTGGGTTAAGGCATGGTTCAAATTAGAATTAGTCATTATGGACAAGCAAGAGGTGTATTCAGTGATTGGTTTGTACTTTTGTTTGCATCAATACCGTTTAGAACTGCTGCTGTAGGCTAAATTGAGATTAGTCGTAGAAAAAGGAAGAGGTAATATATGTTTGGTCTAAATATAGCTTCTCAAGACAAAATCATTTTTTCCACTTTTTCCCTTTTTTCACTTTTTCTTTTTTCTTCCTTACCAGACTATCTAAATTTTGGAGGTGATTCTGGAGATCTGAGAAGTTTCTAAAAATGAATTTTAAGCCAGTACTATGTCTCAGTATAGGAAGCTAGATTCATATGTGGAGAAATATGTTTTACTGGTTGTCAGGATTAGACATTCTCAGATTCCTAGTCTTCCCTAGAAATCTCTTTTGTTGGCAAATTAACTCTTTCTGGATTTTTGTTACTTTAGCTGCAAGCTTAAGTGCTGTCTAAGTAATAAACCACCAAGTTAAGTAACACTCTCTTTTATGGAAATGTTCACAAAATCTTGATCTATCAATACTATTTGACCTTTCCAAGAGCCCATATATGTTTAGCAGTTGATTTTTTTAAGATTCACTGGGGTTCACCTAGGAACAATTGTAAGGTGTTTTCGGGATTGTTTTTCTTCCTCCTAAAATAATATTTTAATATAATTTTATTTGTTTTTTTCAAGTCCAATGTAAATGCTCTGCTTGCTTAGCTACAGGGTGCTTTAGAATAGACACCCCCTAGGTCACTTAGGTAAACCTTAGAATTTCCAATTTTAAGATATCACTACTTGTGGAAAGAGTTATAGTCTCCTTAGAAATTTTGATATGACATTTTTAGGACTGTGGAATGCAGAGCATTGCTTTTCACAATTAATCACTGCAGCACATTTCCTGTTCCTCTCCATCTCTCACTTTTTAATTGTCCTTCTATAGGTGGCTAGGCTCTCCAGTTCCAAACTCTGACTCACTTTTAGTCTCTTCATCTATTTAATTCTCACTTCGGGTATCAGAGCTTAGATAATTCTCTCAGAGCTTGAATCAAAATCTCTTTACTTGATTCTGAGGGTATGTTTATGTGATCTCTAGTGAGTGAGTGAGTTTGTTTAATGAAAATACCTTCTACGGCTGGAGATTTCTGTGCTCAGATGAGACACTCTAACAGCTTGTATGTGTTCCTTTTGTGTTGTTGTGACAGGCACAGTTGATTAGTTGAGACCAGTTACATCTTTCATATGTAAATTATGGGTTGGTAGCTGCTCTCTTGTCGGTGTTCTTGTTCTCCTATCAGGCAAAAATGGTTCAAGTTGAACAAGGGTCTTCACATGTGAATGGTGTGCTTGGCTCACTGTGCCACCTAGCCTTCAAACACAGTAAATATCTCCTTGAATACCAATCATTTATAAACTTTGGCTTCACATCTGCAAAGTGCTTCAATGCTTGGTGTTTGCATTAAGTTCTTTTTGATACAGTTGGAAAATTCATCTTCTTGACCTCAAAAGCATACACAGAATCTGTCAACTGTGAAGAAAGAAATTACATAGATATGAGTGGCTGTTATTCTAACCAAGAAAAAGAAAAGGACTGGCACTGAAACCAGGGTGGTCAGGGGAGAGGATTTCTTTCTTTTATTTTTTCTTTTTTCTTTTTTCTTTACATAAAGTTCTTGGCATTGGAAATAGCAATTGGCACTGCATCAGGAACCTAAACACCATTTCTCCAAGATATATTTGCTAAAGCATGATACTCACAATAAAATCTGCTCTAACAGTTTTACAGTACAGTAGAATCAAGTTGTGATCTCTCTCATACAATCAATAATCTGTTTTGAACCGAGTGTTATTATTTAAAGAAATCAAATGTAAAAATCTATACTGTTTTCTGAAAGTTTTTCTTCTCCATTAAAATTTTTAGTGTCAAGTATTTAAAAAAAACATCCAAAATTATAGAGATTTAAGAAGCACTGATATTCTAGATAACCTAAATTAATCCTAGAGTAACAAAATTTATATTTTATAATTCCTTTTAAAACTAGATGCATTGAAGCAGGAGGGCTCTTTATTTATGTAACTAATAAGAAGACAAATCTACATGCAAGCTTCTAGAAATCCATAGAGTCTAGAGATAAATGTAATCATCTGGAATGAGATTTTGGTGTCATTGGCAGTAGTGTGCTAGACCTAGTTAAATAAATAAAAACCTTTTTATTATGGAAAATGGATTTATATTTAAATCATAGAATCATAAATCATCACTTTCCAATTTTACACTTAATTGATAACGAATACCAATATTAATATTTATATTAAATCAATTTAATGATAAAACCTGTAATGACTCAATTCACATATACCATATGAAAATATTTACAATTATTTTGTCCTCAGCTATTGTGACAATTAGTTTAGGATACCCGTGTGTTCTGTTTATAATATTTATCTGCTTTTGGTTAGGTTTTTAGAAGTGCAAATAATGGATGTTACAAAAATTTAAAAAATTTATCAACCACAACACTTTGTGCTTGATCTTCAGTGAAGTCCATGGAAGGTAGACTTATATGAGATCAAGTGGAAGATGTGAAATTATGCAAAATAAATCACTTACAGAGCTTCTGACAAGCTGTTTGAGCCAAAAGAAGACCTGAAAGTACAGGTAGTTTGGTAAGGATGTTGGGTTCAGGTTCTAGAAATAAGCCCACATGAACAGAGTTTAAAAGGCTTCTAACCCAGAAAGTTGTCTTTGTCATTGTTGTCATCATCATCATCATTATTATTTCTTTTCCATAGGCAAATGTAATAGAGAGACATGTTATTCTAGATACAAGATAATTTTTTCTCAAAAGAGGAATAGCAGGACTCTGATGCCTTTAGTAAAGGACAGCAGATGTTCTTTTCCTCCTCCATTTTGGGAGGGCAGACAATTGCCTTATTTTTATAATCTCAAAAGGCTGATTAATAAACTTACTGCCTAAGTGGTTTTGGCAGCCATTGTCTGGTCTGGCACAATGCAGCCTATTGTTATGCATCTTGTTTGTTTGCTGTGTGGCTGTTTATTTTTGTCAGAGTTGGGCTGAGAGTTGGACAAGATGATCTTGAAGGCCCCTTCCAACCTAAAAGATTCTATGATTCTATGATTCTATAGTTATACATTTATAACTCACATATTATATCCTGAGTGAGGTTGCTATCCTCTCTTAATTTGCACCTATCCAAACTTATTTTGAAGTTGAACACAAAAAAAGAATGTTAGTTTTACATTAAACAGAACTGGCAAAAATATGACAAGAATTCATTACTCCTTTTTTTTTTAAATCTATGGATGGCTTCCTATACTCTCCCATTCCTTAGTATACACTGTTTTAATCATTTATAAATAAACATATAAAATAATGGTACATTAATTGCTTATTGCTTTTAAAGTTTTTTATAATGTTCCTGTTTACATATTTTCTGTTGTCTTATTGTCTACACAGTTCATTATATGCCTATATTGTTATCTAACAGAAGAGGAGATTATACCAAGCTACTGTTGTGCTGGAGGGATCAACCTCATTTCCACATACATTTTGAGAGAGCCTGATATGATCAACTCTCAACAGCCAATATCTTCCTGCTGCATGTCCAAGTAGAATTATTGTCCTCAGAATGGCTTATTAAAAAGACATATAGATGGGCCACTGAAGTCCTCAAATTTTCACTGATAGTATCTCTATCTCTGTATGATTTTATTATTATCCCTTACAGGATTTCATGGAATAAATTATTTGGTTCTCAATTAATTGCAGCAACTGAGAGTTGAAGCTATTAGCAAGCCTTTGGCAAACAGCTGGACATTAGTATTTATTACAGACACAGATGCATGAGAGGTACAATCAATTTTGTCTTTGTTGGATTTCAACTTCAGTG
>JAOXNG010000021.1:72562728-72578835 GCA_028566535.1 Scolopax minor
AACCCCAGGCAGCGCTACAGGCTTGGGGCAGAGTGGCTGGAGAGCTGCCTGGCAGAAAAGGACCTGGGGGTGTTGGTTGACTGTCGGCTGAACATGAGCCAGCAGTGTGCTCAGGTGGCCAAGAAGGCCAACAACATCCTGGCCTGTATCAAGAACAGTGTGATGAATAGGATCTGAGAGGTGATCGTCCCCCTGTACTCAGCACTGGTGAGGTCCCACCTCGAGTACTGTGTCCAGTTTTGGGCCCCTCACCACAAGGAAGACCTTGAGGTGCTGGAGTATGTCCAAAGAAGAGTAATGAAGGTGGTGAAGGGTCTGCAGAACAAGTATTATGAGGGGCGGCTGAGGGAACTGGGGATGTTTAATCTGGAGAAAGGGTGGCTGAGAGGAGACCTTAACATTCTCTACAGTTGCCTGAAAGGAGGTTGCAACCATGTGGGAGTCAATCTCTTATCTCAAATAACAAGTGATAGAACAAGAGGAAATGGCCTCACATTGTGCCAGGAGAGGTTTAGATTGAATATTAGGAAAAATTGTTTCACCGAAAGGGTTGTCCAGGGAAGTGGTGAAATCACCATCCCTGAAGGTATTTAAAAGAAATGTAGACACATAGGAGCATGGTTTAGTGGTGGTCTTGGCAGTGTTAAGTTAATGGTTGGACTCGATGATCTAAAGGGTCTTTTCCTGCCAAAATCCTCTGATTTGCAGTATCCTTGGTGGTTTTGACATATTACTTCTGGTGTCTTTGATCAGTCTGTCTTTGATGAACACCTTTCAATGTTTTTTCAGTAACAAACTTCTATTAAACAGAAGAGACAACCACACCACTTGCTAGGAGATCCTGCACAGAGGTTGTTTACCAAACGTTGCTTTAAAGTGAACTTCATAATCATACTATTCTGATATAATATCACCATCCCTAATTGCCACATGATTACATGTTTAATGCATAAAATATCAGTCATTGCCAAGGAGCAATAACATGACCGTGCTTTGCAAAAATAATATTCATCAAGACTTAGTGCAGAAAACTGCATCAAAATATTTGGCTGCATAGAAAATTGCTAATGGAAGTGGTTGCACAGAAAAAATATTAACTTATTTTATAGAGAAGCAGAGAAATTACCTGTGTTATTTGAAGTTTTGTTTATTTCTGGTGGCTTGTCAAAGGAAGATGTTTTGGAAGTCTGGGAATGCTCCCATCAAAAATGAAGAATGTACTTTTATTGATCATTACAGAAGAAAACTAAAAATTTCTTGCTCAGATTATCTGAGAGTGAGAGTGGTAAACTTCAATAATATGAATTTAGGACCTTTTAGTCCCCCCCCTTTTTTTTTTCTTTTATATATTTTATCTGTAAACTTAATTATTTCTATCATATAAATTATTTTTCTTACTTTTTTCATATTTCAACTTAGTCTTAGATTTAACCCACCTACCTTAAGCGTGTAAATAAAATTGGTTTCAGTTACATTTAGACTTTACAGTAAGTCCAGTTCAAAATCTGAAGTTGCAATCATAAACTTCCTTCTTCGTAATGTTAAAACCCCAAATCCAGTTTTAAACTGCTGTATTCAGACCTCTAAAACCCAACATCTTCTCTGAGATGTATCCTCATCCATGGGTTATTATGGGCTCTTTGTTCTGCTTCCCTGCAAGCACATTAACAAGACAACACCTAGTTCTCAACCTCACCAGTCCTCACCTGACACCTCACACATTGTCAAATGCCAGCTCAGGCTCTGAAAAACAGAGGTCTCTGTAGAGTTTTAACCTAAACTGAAAATTAGCAGTAATGTGCCTACCTGTGGCTAAGCAAAAGACATGAAAAATTAATGCTTTATTGCGTGCTAAAAAAGGTTGGCTGAAAGGTTTGCTAGTAGTTCACTCCCCAACTAAGCTTGAACTTGTGAACTTTCTGATTTAGGATATTCTTCCATGAACCTTTTCACTGGCAGCAAAGAAGGTAAACAGAGACCCTTTCCCTTCTTTCTTCTTATGTTTACTTCTTCCCCCTTTTCCCTTTTCCTTCTGTTTTCCCAGTAAATTAACCTGGGTATCCACATGGTCCCATAAGCTTTTGTGCTGGCACCAGGGTAAGGAGAAGGTGAACATGGCATGAAATTGTAGTCAAGCGGGAACGGCTAGGAGAAAACATGAATTTCTAACATAAGGTGCCAGATTAAAAGCATCCAGGACAAGTTTTGCCTAGGAATTTAAAGTATGTTTACAGTAACATTTTATTTGGGATTTAACCTGGTATGCCCCAATACAGAACCTAAATTCCAGGCTCTAAAATCAAGCTTCAAAAATCTTCATATTCCTCACAGTCAAAGACACTAAAACTACAAAAAAACCTATGTGTAATAGTAGCCCTTTAAATTATTTATGTTGAAAAAAAAATTACACTTCTTAGCAGTAAGAAGTTACTATTACATTTTTTTCAAGCTGAATTATTGCACAGTCTAAATATGAGATAAGACAAATAATTGGAAAATATCAGTGGCTCACTTGGGAAATTCTGTTCAAGTGCACGTAATATATCTTGGTTTTATGTGCACAAACATGTTATTATCCACTACTATATCCTGAGTAGGAAGGATACTTGAAATTGTGGCAGATCAGAAAAAAAGAGACATCTTGAGTCAGTCTCTGGTTAGTGATATTGCACAAGAGATACGTGTATGATAAAGTATGAGGAAAGGCTCAAGGAGCTGGGACTCTTTAGCCTGGACAAGTGAAGGCTGAGGGGAGACCTTATTTATGTTTATAAGTGTCTAAAGGGTGGGTTGAAGGATGTTGGAGCTGGACTCTGTTCAGTGGTTTCCAGCAACAGGACAAAGGTAACAGGCTCAAGCTGGAACACAGGAGGTTCCACTCAAATATGAGGAAAATTTCCTTTCCACAGTGAAAGTGACGGAGCACTGGAACACTGCCCAAGGAGGTCGTGGAGTGCCCTTATCTGGAGATCTTCAAGACCCACCTGGATGCAGTCCTGAGTGATGTGCTCTGGGCATTCTTGCTTTAGCAGGGGAGTTGGACTAGATGATCTCTAGAGATCCCTTCCAACTCTGACCGTACCGTGCGTGATTCTGTGATTCCGTGATACAATTCTGAACATATTTACAATAAAACCTTAGAAGTTCACCCTCAATTATTTATTGTACGTGTTGTGTCTGTCAATGATTGAAGGATTTAACTGCTGCTTTCTACCATAAATAGCCTGACTTTCACTGATGAGGAAGCAAGTTACAGGCTTCACCTTGTGGTGTGTTTGCCATTCAGAAGTTTGGAGGAAGAGGAGGAGATCATGAAGAAAAAGCACCCGAAGCCTTCTAAAAGCAATCAAAGAGAAAAAAACAGCTACTGATTTTCTAGGCAGATGTCAATGGAAGACAAGCTGGACATGTTGCATTTCTCAAAAAAAAATCCTTAACCTTTTACATTTTGTGGCTTTAAGCCTGTTGTTAAAGATTTGATAATTTCAGTATTGTGTTGATTTATCTACATATGCTGATTATAGCTGAGTTCAAAAAATCTGCCCAGGAAGACAACTACGTGTGTAAGTTGTCACAAGGTAAACTGGGAAGTAGATTTATTGCATTTTTACTACTCTCTAACAATAGTCTGAGTGCTTGCTCTCACTCTGCAGCAAAATTGAGACAGCTTACCCCTCAATGAAGAAAAAAACTACCTACACTTACCATGGCATAAGAACAGGCAGTTATTACAGAGTAGCTGATACCATAAATTCAAACTATAACTTACACCTCATTAACCTGTTCAAAGACTGTGAGTCCTGTATGATAAGCACTGTGCAAACACACAAGGATAAATATTCTTTGTCAGAAAGAACAAAGAAAACAAAGGATGAGTTTAGAAATGATGATCTGAATCACAGAAATCAGATTACTTGCTCAAGGACATATTGTGAGATGTTAAGTCACAGACCTGGGACTTGAATATTTATCTTTGAAACTCCAGTCATAAGGCCATCCTTCTTCACCTCAGCAGTACAGATCCTCTGCAGGGTCTGCATTTAAAATTTTCCTATGTTATTTCACTTTCGCATTGCTATAACTTGCTGAAGTCACATCCCTACCTAAATCTGAAAAAAGAAATAACATGTTCAGTATACTCACAGAAGGGTCATTGTAGCACACTTGTGAGATGTTATCTTGTCCTCCTGCCCGAGGAGATCCAGGCAGCTTCTTGGCCAGTTCCAAAGGGACAACGTACCCGAGGGACACCTTGTGAATTGGAAATATTTGGGCTACTCATATTTGTTTAAAATGATAACTCTCACTTTCTCAACTGCTAACTGTAATGGTGCCTGCTGGAACAGTAACAGGAAGGTATGGTTTTTTGCTGTGACCCTCAAATGGATGCTGCACCAAGAAAAAAACTGGTCACCCAGTGCTAGACCTGCAAACTCACCTTAGAGCTAGATATATAGCAGGTTATTCACAAGACGTCACAGGCATGCCCTTCTCTCCTCCCTCTCTGCTTGCAGGGCAGCAGCCAGTGCTTCTTTGGCCTCTAAGCAACAGAAGCAGCAGGGAGTAAGGCTCGCTTCTGCCTGCACCCTCCAGGAATGTTTTTGCAGAGAAGGGTTCAGGAGTTCCACCCCTGGGTACTAACTAATGTTCTCACTCTTACTGGGATGCAAGTTTCCCTGATGTGCAGTTGGTTAGCATTTTGGAGAGCCATGACAAAATAATTAGGAAATTGCATCAAGCTGTGAAGAATGCAAATCAACCTGGACCAATGCATATACATACAGCATGGGATGTAACTATAGCATGTCAGGAAAAACTACTGTAAAATTCAAATAAATACCATTAAGTCCCCCTACATTAAAAATTATTTTTATGGCAGTGATCTGTGATGCATTGGTGTTATGTCATATACTGTGAAAGTGATTTTACATATTATTTTTCCTTTTCCTGTGTTGTATTATTGTGGTTTCCTTGATTTGGAGATGGATCTGGGTCTTTCAAATCTGTAACAAGAAGTCATCATTCTACTTTTTTCCTTTTCTGCTTCATGTGTTTAAATATCTCACTTGCAAGCAGCCTTCATTTTGATTGAAAACTTGGATCAGAGCATCATTCCAAGCACATATTGGACATTCAACAGCAACTTTGCATTGCAATTACAAAGAAAATCATTACCCCCTTGTAATTAAAATAATAACATAGCATTGCCTCTTGCTATTTCCTAATGTTTATCTCTCCCTCATTTTTTCCCCTTCAATTACCACAGTGAACAGCTGTGGTCACATATATGATACACCTGGCAGCTTCAAATGTCCAGATGCCAAGCTTGTCTTTCCAGTATTGGCATTCATTTATGAATTTAGCTTTATTTGAAATGATTTTGCCTACAAAAAATGCTCAAGTGGCAATTGTCAAGGAAAGGAGATGCTGAGCAGAAATAATTAACCTTCTGTTGGAAATTTATTTTGAGTAGTCACAGGTATCATAATTAAAAGGGCAAGTGAATTATGAGACTAAAGGAATCCTTGCCTGTTTGGAATTCATTAATAAAGGCTTTAATAGTTAACATTGAACATTTAGGAAAATCTTCAAACTGAGTGTTGCATGCACCTCCCTTGGCAAATGGTAAAGGCCCCTGATCCCATCTCCGCTGATGGTTAATAGACAGAAGTAGGGTAAAAGGTAATAAAATTTCCTTTTTCTAGAGCACTCAATTCCATCTAAAAGTGCCAGAAGGTATTCTCATGACACCTGCAAAAGACAGACTGTATCATTTTACCCCCAATTTGCTGCAAAATAAATTGAGGATCAAAGAGGTTAAACTACTTGCCCATGGGTTCATACAAAGCCTGGGGTGCAGCCAGGGTTACAATACAAACTTCCTTGCTTCTCACCCTATGTTTTGCCACAAGATGATTCAACACTTGGTAAACAACAGACTTGTAACTCAGCCATGGAGAAAATACTGCAGGAAAGTGGTTTGTTTTTTGCCACCTCAGAGTATGAGCAAGGAAGGTCTTGGGCCAAAGAAATGACAGTATTCTATAAGGAGAGGATGCAAATCTGTTTCTGAAATTCTTCTGCTCTGGAACTATCAAGTACTGCTCATTTATAGATCATATAAAATTATATATACTGGACAATTAAATAATTGAAGAATTGAAGAATTCATAAACTCCAAGTATAGTTCACATTGTTTAGGATGGCAATCAAAGTCTATGCCTGAATTATTGCAAAAGTGAAAAATTAAATCAAAAAACACTAGTGTCTTTGCACCATTTTTTTTTTCTGGCTTACCAGTCTTATATTTCCCTTCAAGAAGTTTTAATAAATTTTTTAATTTAATCCCTTAATTAAATTATGTAAGATCCCCTCTGTAAACCATGGCATTGTATCCATCTCCTTGTCAGGGTAAAGAGAGGCCATGCATGATATTTTACTCAAATGGCATAAGGAAGTTATTAGGGTTTTTTTTTTCCACCTAAACCAATATCAAGATCTAAGTCTATGCAGCATGTATACAGTATGCTCCAGATTTTCCAAACTACAAGAGAATCAAACCTTCTCTCAAGTTCTTTCAAATCAAACAAGAAAAAACCTTAGTCTTGTCTTTAGAAAGTCCACATTTTATGGAAAACTGTGATGACCTCAACTGCATTTCACAAATTAACTTAAGTCCCCATCATTTGCTTGTATGTTTTATCTGAATCACAATGAAAGCTAATCTAGAGCCTAATTCTGTACTGCCCTGCAGCTTTTTTAGGTGAATTGCGATGCCTCAGTGTGGGAAAGATCACAGGAAGAAGGAGGTCCTCTGAATTGCCTATATTACCTCCCACTGTAATCCTGAAGACTGTCACAAGCATTTCCAGGGAAAATCAGACATAACTGATTACAATGTGCCATATACAGGTAGGTAAAGATTAAGGTAGGTCTATTTTTTTCCATATCTATGAGAGAAACTGGTCTCCAGGCAGCCCAAAAATCAGTGAGACACAAATGGAAATGAAAGGTTGATTTCTGTTTGGCACCTGCCTCTTACAAAGGCTTGAATAAAGCAAAGAGTTTGAGTGGGGGGAGAAATAATTTACAATCATTTAAAAAAGATGCTACTATTTGTAACTAAACAAATTACAGAGGATCTCAAATCAGATAACTTCAAACATGCTGAAAGAACACAGACTATACTAAAACATGTGTCTAGCAGTAGGTAGTACTGGCTTTAAATATAAATAAGAGAATATACAGATTTTGTGTTGCTTTGTGCTAAGAATGATAATAGAATCTTGAACTTTCCAGCAAGGCTTTTACATGTGAAAATGTGTGGTATTAAAATCTTTGTTTTTCTCCAGTGGGTTCCTTTCCTAGTGGTTGTTGTGAGTTACTCCAGCTGCGTGCTACGACGGTATGGCACTAGCCCACAGACTGAGAACTTAATCTAGACACATCTTCCAGACTTTCTGTTTCACTTATCATGAAGTGTAGTGGAGAGATTTTCTTCAGGCAAATAATGACCTACTCATCAGATCTCAAAAACATGCAAGCTTTCAGAATGGAATGAAAGCTTTTAAAAAAAATCTAAGGGAAGAAATAATTAAAGACATAAAGTGTCATAAAACATGGCAGAACTTTACCAAACAGATTATAATAAATTAATCTGTTAATTTACTTTGAAAATACATGGGATTTCTCTGAGGTGTTTTTTTAAGCATTTTACATGGAGTTTTCGGAGAATATGTTGTTTAACATGGAGAAGTTTAGGACTAGTACAAAAGTTAGACAAAAGGAAGGGAAAGAGAGAAAATAGCTGAATATGTTGAAGGAATCTTTCCAGTAAAGAATTAGTACTGGGATCCGTTTAATTATTATTTTTTTGTGACCCTAGTGAAAAAGAAATCTTGTTTTAATAGAATTTACTGATGCCATGAAGTTGAGAAACATCCCCCCTGCAAGGAAGATTTGAAAGGCCAGATAACCTTGGAGATTTGCATAATAGTAATGAGATAAAAATCCAGTCATGCAAAGGACAATGTCATACACTTAGGAGATAATATCAAGAACTTATGATATGAGCTTAAAAAATTAGAAAAGGAGAGCATCTGTGTATATCAGTGATGCCTGTAAACTGTAGTGATATATGTAAAAAGACAAATGTAATTCATACTTATACCAGGTTGGTATTTCCAGAAGGAGCCATGGCATTTGAGTGGCTTTACATGACCACTCTTGGAAAACTATGCAGTATTTAAGACCACTCAGCAAAGAATAAGTGAAGAAAAGACTCTTGGAGGGATCACAGAACCATGAGACTTAGAAGAAGAGTAAAACTTCATTTGTTTTGGATAATCTAATAAAACAGAGGCTAAAAGGATATTGAATTATTGTCTATAAATACACAGACAGGGAAATACTGGGGCAAAAGAGGATCTACTTAAACTAAAGGATGGCATTGGCACCAGAACAAATGGATAGAAACTGGCCATAAATAATTCTAGTGTGGAAATCAGAAGGAGGTTTCTGGTCATTAGGAGAAAGATATTCAGGGTAATATCTTTCCAGTAGACTTCTTGCCTCCCCAACTCAATAAGTTTATTAAAGGGATTATGAAGAATGACTTCTTACAGCAGCTGAGATTTGGACCTAAAGATCCAGGAACTTCCAGTATATGGTAAGTGCCCATTTCTATCCTACAAAATAAAGAAAATCTGCTGCACGTGGCATGTCATGCTGCACATATACACACACACAAAAAAAAAAACCCGATTGAATGTTTGTCTTTGCTGGTTAATGGGTCAAACTGTGTGGTGAAGGAATTAAATACAAAACAAATGTTTTGTAAGGCGTAAAGATGTGTAACTGCAAATTACTTTATTAAACTGGTTCTTCACAAGACAGATTACATGGAAGGGCAAATTTGTGACCTAACTTGTAAAAAGAAGTCTAATTATGTAAAGTTCCTACATGACCCCTTTAAAGTTTACTGGAGAATTGTGCCAGCCTAGAAAAGGATACTGCCTAAACTACTGGACCATTATTTATTTATTTGTACTCAGATTTATGTCAAAGCAAGACAGGAAGAAACACTAAACTTTTTACTGTAATGAAGCTTGGCGTTTGACTTCCATTATAAACAATGTGAACTAAAAATGCCTGCAGGCACTATACCTTTTGCATCTGGCATTTATAGAGCAGATTACCAGCACTCTCACTGACCTTGGCAGCTCTGCAGGGGACACCCTGTATTTTCATTGAGCTGAGCTGATTTAAAAAATCTCTTGTCTGTGTGCATCCATATCAGGGCAAAGCTCAACTTGTCTCCATCATTGTGTCAAAGGGATTCAGCTGAACTTCATCATGTTTTCAGCAAAGCACATTTGCAAAGGTGTGAAATCAGATGGCAAGTGTATTGAAAAGTCCCCCATTCCAAAACCCTCAAACTCTTACATGTGCTTGTAACACACTGGGTTCAGTGCAACAATCCGTTGTGGGAGTTATTTGTTGTATACACTCAAGAGCCTGCCAGATCAGAGGATGTAAACATGAAGGGTCAAGCTTTCCCTAGGCACTTATGCAATTGTGGGGAATAGCCGGACACAAGAAGTTTTCTGTCTACTTACATGTTCTGTGTAAAAATTGTCTCTACCACTTCAAAGAAATAAAGTTGAAAAAGTAGGCCACTGCCATCGGACTTGCTGGATGGTAACGAAAGGCCAACTGACATGAAAGGTTCAAGAGAACGGATGTAGTGCTCAAAAGCAAAGAGAGTTCTTCATTTTCTTTTCTCCTCATTCCACTGTATCTTTAGAAACCAAGTCTCCAAAAATTCCCAGCAGACTAGGCACCTCTGGGCCATCCAATCTCAGAAATACTTTAAAACCAGAGTCTGTCTTTTGCTGCAATGCACTGCATTACTTGAACATATAATAGTGGTAGCTCTAACAATATTCCTGTTCTCAATTTCCCCTTACTGTTAGGCTCTACTTATAAGAAGACTTCAAATAATAAAAATGCAAAGAATGAAAATGAGTTTTTCTGGCAATCTATTTTGTGTGTGTACACTTCTAGTGCATTTTTCATTATAATGGAAACTTAGTGGGTGTCTAGAATCCAAACCCTTTGGACTTTCTGAGAAATAAAACAGCCAAGATCATGAATACTTGAATGATGTTAAATATAAATTAATTTAGTTCTGACCAATACATATTATTACATATAGACATATTAATATGTATGTACACCATTATACATATAGAATAACCTTCCAAAGCCTCTTAAAAGATCTTCTTCACCACACAGTAAATGAATGGCTATCAAAATGTGTTATTTAGACATAATGAAGTCTATAACACTTTTGAATGTAGCATTTACCATTCTAAAAACAGATCTGGTAATTACACATACTGTGTTTCTGAAGAGCTTTATTTCATGAACTTACAGAATAGAAAGATCTTTTTACAGAGCAGAAGAATCTTTTCTTTCATTCTTTCATTGAATAATGCAGTAGTCCAAAAAGTATGTTGAGTCAGATTTAGCTGCCTAAAAATATATATAAAACTTCTAAAAAAAAATATATATATATATATGCATTTTGAACCAGCAAGCTACATACTGAAGAACATACAAATTTTCTGAGAACTGTTTACCAAATAATGAATCCTATCTTTTTCTATTTTTTATTCCAATATTTTAATGGATATTTTTGTCAGAAGCAGAAATAACTAAAACCACCATGGAGTATCTTTGTTCTTGAAGCAGAATAATACAAATCAACCCCTCCCCCAGTCCCAGCAATCCTAACAATAACAAAAATGAATGTTGGCTTTGCATTTACAACATCATTTTCAGCAGTCAAAAACATTGATCAAAATATTCCCTAAAATGAATTAACCAGTTGTAATCAATAGCAGCCTCAGTATTTCACTCATTTAAGCAGGTTTTGTTCATTTGGCACATTTAATTTTGTCTGCCAAGCACAGAATGAGCTTTTTAGTCATTTAATTACCTGAAATTATGAGTATCTTCCTGATGGAGAATGCCATGGTCACAGTTAGATAGTCAGGGCAGAACTCTTGGCTTTTGTTCCAGAGTCTTTATGTTGCTGATGCAGCACAAAGCTGACCCACTTCCTTCAGTTTCCAGTCCTCAGCCTTTCTTAAAAGTGTTATTGAGGAAAGAAGTGTAGGGATGAAATGGGATGGGAAAAGGTAAAATGGCACGTACCTTCGGAATTCCCTATTGGAATCTTGGGCATGAGTGGCATGTGCAACATTGTAAGTTAGAGTATCCTAAAAATCAACTTAAATTATGGAGTAGATTTTCTTGACTAGGCAAGAATTGTAAAAGAACAGGGAAAAGGCACCCTTTGCCTAGACATGTCTATAGGTACTTTGAAAGAACGAATTCTCTGCTGACACCAGTATAAGCATCCAAAATATCAGATTTCACATATACTAAAAGCATGAAACAATGAATGTCTGGTTTTTAAAATCCTTTACTATTTAATGGCAACCAGTGCAGGAGTATTTGAAGGAAATGTATATTTTGTTTCTCCCTTTGGAGGAATATTTTCTGCTAATTTAACAGGTCAAATAGTCTTCTATTTTTCCACTAGAACCTGGCCTGCCATGCTTACTGACATGAAGGAATTAGGGACTGGAAAGGGGGGAACTGTAGAATATAGTAATGGCATGTATATTAACATTTAAAGAGTGTTATGTGCCTACATAAGAAATGAGGCATAGTTTGCTGTATTGGTGCTATTTCTATACTGTAACAACTCCTTCAGGTCACACAGCCAGGCAGCATCTCATCTAAAATGCAGTAGAGAACAAGGAGACATTGTTTCCATCTAGTAGTTTCAAATATGATTTTAGTTCCTGGAAGTAAATTTATACAACTTCATTTATCTCTCCAACATACGAAGTTTCAAGAGAAGCCAATTTATTTTTCATACATATTTTTGAGTGTATTCATTCTGAGTGTTGGTTTTCATGTTTTTGCAAGTTCAAAGTGCCTGTCTCACATAACTTGAGATATAATTAATCACACAGGAGTAGGATTATATGCTTAACACTTTGCCTGTATTTTGAAAAAATCGAGCTCTCCAGAGGCTACTCCATTTTCACTGTAGTAATGTTTATAAAGAACTTTCCATCAACAGGTTTGAGCAGATATACATAGATTTACAGCACAGACTTGGTTACACTAATGGGGAAGTTTTTGATGGAAAAAAAACCATGAATGAATGTTTGCTAACATCTCTTCATGGTCATGTTATGTTTTAATTCAGTACGACTGACACTATACATTCACAGCAGGAATATAAAAGAAGAATTAATGAATATTAGGGCAAGTGAACAAGACTGTTTCTTTCTTCTGCAGAAAATCCAAGCATCAGCCCCTGCTCAGAGGAAGTCCTGCAGCAAATCAGAGTGAAGATACCCCTCTGTGCTCTATCATAGCAAGCCCTCTGCATGGGATTCATCTGAACAAATGCAGATTTCTACATCTGAGTGAGGCTTCCTCTGTAGCCTCCATAGAGAGGCTCCTCTGTAGCCTTTCCATAGAGAAATGGACATTTCTGTGCTGAAATTTCTCTCATTTGAACTAAACAGCTAAATTTGGCAGGTAAATCCCCCAATAAAAATGCTTCTTTCCACTATGCTGCTCTCTCTCAGAGTTAAAGGTGACCAGGCCAGATGTAGATGTCCTTGTACTTTCTGACCTGCAGGTGTTAAGAATCCCACCTAAACTGCCACCACAACATTAGTGGTTAGCTACATCTGCTTCCACTTCCCTCTTACCCCAACAGTCATCCAGCTATATCTCCTTGGGCAGCTCTGTGCAAAAACCACTCTCTGTGGTGACCAATTTAGGTGGGGTACAGTTGCTGTCCCAGCCTGTGCTGTCAGGCAGATCCCATAAGAATCAACAAGTAGATATGGGATTAATACCAAATGACTGGATAATGGCACATTATTTCCAGTATAATAGAATAAGAACAATGACAATCTGAGGTCACAGAGAAAAACAGAGAGGGGAATTCAGTAAAAACTACATTTAACACATAAAGGTGAAAAAATCACTTCAAGTAGATCCACAGTTAATGACAGAAAATTATGTTGAAAGGTGAAAAATGATAAATAATTTTGATGATTGTTATAAACCCCTGTCCTCCTTTTTACTCTGAGCAGAAGCCATCACAAGACTGGCCTGTACATTCCTTCTGAGGGTGCCCTGAACCTTCATTTCTCACCATTTCTCTATAGCCATTAACTATACTTCTCATATTCTTCTTTAAACTCTGTGTTCAAGCTGATACTCCTTGGCCCTTGTTTTTAATTATTTTTCACATACTTCACTCAGTCTTTTTCCTCTCCCATTCATCCCTGAAAGTGAAAAAAATTATAAACTGGCCTTTTTCTTTGACTCAAATGTAGGAACTTCCTTATACTGCTGATGCAGCCCTCTCTTTTTCTCCTGTTTTCAGTTCCACCTGTGCTGTGGACACTAATTGAGAGGGAAGAGCACAGCTGTTCATTTAAACACAATGTATGCAGCAGCTTAGTCTGCTAAAGGAGTCATTCCTTCAGTTTGCTTCAATATTTATTAAAATATAGATATTAAAAAAAAAAACAAAACAAAACTAACAACAAAAATAAAAAAACACCAACAAACCAACCAACCAACCAAAAAAAAAAAAAAAAACCACAGCCAAAACCTAAAAGACCAAGTCCAAGTTTAAATTCTGCTTGGAAAAGGATATTCATTTATAAACGTCACCCAGTCATTTCTGCCAAAATTACTCTGAAAGGTACTTTTCTATGTAATAATGGTGCAAGTAGTTAATATATCTAGAAGCAGCAGTTGAGGAGAATCAAAATCAAGCATGAAAGCATTCTGGGGCAAAGCTATGTTCTGCATTGGCAGTGCCCAAAAGAAGAATAGAATATCAGAGTTGCCTCCAGTCCAGCATGCTATCTCCAGCAGCCACCCAAACCAGATGGGAGAGGGGGTAAGAACTACTAACCATTGTTTCTCTCAGCTAATCCCCTAGACTGGAATGATTTTATAGTTATGGCCATTTCCTGAATCAGATAGGGTTTGTCTGTTTAGTAATCTGCCACGGATATCTCTTAAAGAATTTATCCAGAATTTATCTCCCTTGAACACATGCATTCACAATATCTTTTGGTGAGGAGCTCCTTGGCTCTGCTACCTAAAAATCAGGGAATTCTAAATGCAGCAGTTGTGAGGTAAAATCAGAAGAGAATAAGACAAAACTAAGAACCATCTTTAACTCTTGTAGCATATACCCAGAACAAATACCAAGAATTTTCACAAACACATTCCACTTTAGATACAACCTGTATGTTTATATAATGCTTACTTATTTTTGCAGCAAAATTTAGGTTACTAAAAATTTCCTGCTACTCTCTCCAAACAGCTCCTTCGCATTACTGCTAATGCTCATTCTGGAAGGCTTTGACTCTTTTTGTATAGATGTAATTCATTTGATATTAGAGTCAATGTCACTTGCCCATGAATTGACAAGGCTGTCATCACTGTGACATTTCTCAATTTGTTTGATTGGTTTTGCCAAAATACCATGGGTGGAGCTTTTATTTTTGCTGACTCATCTCAGTAACTTACTAGCTCCACTGGAGTGTAATTCTTTTTATTCAAAGAGAAACCAAATTGTGTTTTAACAGTTTGTAAGCTGCATGAAGGGCAACCTACCAAATCAAAGTTTTAGGCCTGAACTTTAATTTTTAGGTTGGCTTTTTAGTTTGCTGTGATGCTTTTTCATTTTGAATTCCTTTACTTGTAGGAGAGTTTACAGCCTATAAATCACTCTTCAGAAATATCCGCATTAGTATCTGACAGAAAAGTAGTGAGCTTTGTGTTTGAATCTTGAAAGGAAACATTTTCAGAAGAATACTATGGGAGCTAGTAGAAGAAATGATGAGCCCCTTCAATTTATTTTTTTCAAGAATAACTTAATACAGATTTTTTGAGAAATGATGAAAACATAATCCTCTGATTTCCTGAATAAGTTGTAAATTATCAACAGTTTTTGCCTTAATAAATACTGGTTTTCCCTGCATGATTTTTTTTTTTTTTAAGTCTCAGATGCCTGGGTTTCAAGGACTAACAGTATAGATAGTGGGAGAAAGAACACAGAGACAGTGTCTTTGCATCTTAATTATAGCAGCCCTCCTCTTTCCAGCACTGAACCAAGCTACAACCAGAGCATGGGGAGATAAATGTGGGATCCGTAAGCTTGACGTCTAATATCTGCTACTGAAGATTTGGGATTTGATTTAGTGCCTCTATTGGAAGGTTTGAAAAAAACAGGTCTTCCATCTTCTTTTAATAAATTCATTTTCAGACCTGCAATTTACCTTTTTGGCAGTTTTACGATTCAGAACAATGGGCCTTTTTTAGTTGTGTAATTTTTTTGGCTGTTTCCGTTTTCTCTCACATTTATAAGCAGAAAAGTGGTGTTCAGTAATTTTCAGAGTAGAGAAGCAGGAGACTTTCATAGTTCCCTAGTTCACCATGGTTCCTGATTGCAGAAAATTTTGGGGGATTATTTGACATTTTTATCAGTGACAAACCAATACTTGCACATTACCAAACCACATTATATTAACTCCATATGTGCCTGCTATATTGGAATTTCTGAAAAGTAACAAATTCTGAAGAGACATAATACAAATAGCTCCCAGCAGAAGGCAAAGAATTTTTCTGCATGGAGGAGAAGAATCCTACAATAGTATGACTTTGTTTTTATTTCCCAGTAATCTAAAAATAAAAAGACATCAGGCTGAGGGAGGAATGTGGGATGAGAGGGGGGTAAGAGACATTTTAAGAGGACAGAATTAAGTGTGGAGACTAAGTATGGTCCTGATAAATCTGAGATGTGATAAACTCAGGACATAAGAGTTGGTCAGATTTGTGCAAGGCCACCAACACATGTGGTGACTCAGCCCACATGAAAGAATATGGTGGGTGCTATGGGCCAACAAAACCCGTCACAATCGTAGGACAAACCCATAGTAATTCTCTGGGTGGAGAACAGAATATACACACATATAACTCACC
>JAOXNG010000021.1:72623774-72639103 GCA_028566535.1 Scolopax minor
CCTCACACTCCCTCTCAAGATTAAAGCAGAATCCCACTGGACTTCATAATACAACATAGGTGTAGCTGAGCTGTTTACATGCCAGTCCTTTAACCACTTAGCTGCTTAAGGTGAAAACAGGCTTCAGTTTGTTTCCCTTGTTTTTTCTGCCACAGTCAAGGTGAATTGCTAGGATGAGTAACTCCAGAGGCAATGAACAAAATCAAAGGGTTAAATGATGATAAGACTTCATCATCTGCATGTTTATCTCACTTTTGTAGTGACCTGGCAGAGGAAATCTCTGTTTCTGATCATGAATGGTGCTGGCTGAACAGGGTGAGAATGAAACCCTTTCTATGAAAAGTTCCCTGGATTTAAAAAAACAGATGCAGAGCCCTCAGCTGGTGTGAAGTGGTTTAGTTTCACCACTGTCGATACCTGAGTCAATACTTATGCCACTTGAGGAACCAGCCTGCACGTTAGATCCAATCTGTTCATGCCTCTTTTGGAACACTAATTCATTCTGACTAAATTTTGCTCAAACAAGTGTTTAAAAGTTAACAATGAATTTCAAGTTTAGAAGTACAGGTTCAAGCTCATATCCCTGACCACTTAAAATTTAGAATTTTGGTTTATCTGGTTACCAAAAACTGCTTTACCATTGACGGAAGAAAAATGTCAGACATAAGAAGACCAGTTAGAGAACGGATAAGATAACAGGTGCTGTTAGCAACCTGTCACATTGCCCAGCTTGCACCTTCTGCAGAGCACCTAAGGGACAGATGAAAGGACTGAGAGGCACAAGGCACACCTCAGGGCTGTGTTTTTCAACAAAACAGTTCACAAATGAATAATTCCAACAGTGCTGTTAACACATTTTTGCCTTTTACCCTTTCTGCAATTTATAAGATCTATTCAAAATATATGGTTGCTTGTTTCACTTCTGCTAAGATTACTTCTTTTTCACTGAAAAATAAGACTCGAAGGTAGGCAGTGGAGGTAGTTCAGATCATCACCATTTTTCTGTGGATGCTAGTTAGACTACAGGTCCCCTCCAGATCCATTTTTCACTGAGGTGATAGAAGTAGTGACTGTGCTGTGAAGTATTAGGTCACAGCAGTAGAAGTGCTCATGCCTACAGCTGGGAGCTAAGTTTTTTGAACAGCACATCTCTATTAAAACAATAGGAACTGCAGGAGACTAGAAAGAGTTGAAAACCTGACCCTTTCATTCAGGTCCTTAAAGGAGAGCTTCTGGCTGCTCATGTATTTTAAGACTTCAGTCCCACAACTGAGAAATTAAAAGCTGCTTTGACGTATGAGTGAACCAAATGAAACCATGAGGCTTCTGAGAAAATTATACAGCTCAACCTTGGTGCCTTCCACCCGAGGCTCTCAAAACCATATATAAAAATTAACAAAATAACACGCCTGGGAGGAAAGTCATTGATGTTTCACCAGTCAGCTAGCGGAGGCTCTGCACAGAAAAATGTCGTTTTGTCATTAAAAAAGAGGATTTAAATATTTAAAAATACTTTCTTCTGATTTCTTTTTCTCTTCTGGAGGTTTACGGCAAGATTTTTGGAGGACCTAAATGGTGGGAAGAGTAGCAGCACTCTACTAAGTGCTAAGGTCTAAGGCTGCAAGTGACGCTATTTCAGTCCTGACGAAGGACTCATGAGCTACAAAGCTGGTCTGGTTTTTACCATTGTTTCAGGGGATCTAATAAAAGGTGCTGCTTCTCTGTGTAGGCTTAACCTCACTGACTGCTGCAATGACACAAGTGTAGATGGTTCATCAAATGCATTTATAAGATAAGATAACTCCATTTATGTCCTCAAATGAAGACCTTACCAAAAACTGTAATTAAAAAGGGGAAATTAAGAATCAGGAATCTTTTAGGCAGAGCCAGCTGACTTGCTGCTGCTCCTGAACAGTGAACTGAAAGGTAAGCTCTCAGCTCCATATTCTTCCTCCTCTCCTCTTCCCTCTTCTGCACCCACCATTCTTCCCTCATTTCTTGCCCCTGGTGCCATGATCCTCCTCTTCCACTTCTACTGGTTCTGGAAACGGTTGGGTACTTCAGATACCAGTACTTCAGAAACCCAGTTTGTTTCAGTTTGTTAACCAAGGGGAAAGTTATCCTTTTCAGAGGGAAGAATTAGTCTTATGCCAGCACAATGAGTTAACGTGAGCTCGCAGAGGGGTCCTGCAAGCGCAAGAGCCAACATCAGGTAAGAGGTGTTCTGGCTCTGGGTGTGCCACAAGGCTCTACAGCCTATTCCCCCACACCTTGCTTGGCTGCTGGTGCTCCTGGTAGGGCTATGGGATGTGCAGACCAGGCTGCTGTGAAAGAGCTGTGTGAGATGAGCAGGGAGTGTGAGACAGCCCTGCTATGGCCTCCTGCCTTGGCCCAGGAGCTGCATTTATACCCTGGTGACCTGGGCTGTGGTCAACCCTTGTAGCATCACCAGACTTGCTCTTCTCTTCTTGATGGAGTAACATGGGGTAGTGCCCCAGGTGGGTAAGGGCACTGCCCTGCCAGCCCTGCTGCCATCCCTCGCTCCCTGCACCCTGCGGCGCAGCCCGACAAAGGATGGGAGTGCTGGAGAAAGGGGGAGGAAGTGAGGTGCAAACATGACAGCCAAAAATTAGCTACCACTACCACAAAGTGAACTCTAGATATAATATCAGGAACATAAGATAGACTTTAATAGACAATTTTGTAAGATCCAGACATTTTTCAAGGAGGGAAATTGATGTTTAAACTGTTGAATATCCCCAAACAGAGGATAAGGGTTTTTAAGGTATCTGAGTTAATATCGAATATTTCACTCTAAAAAAAAAAAAAAGGTAATTCCTATACTTTTTTACACTAGCACTTTTAGTCCTTATGCATTTTATTGCTTGAAACAGTGTTGTTTGAGAAAATATAGTGCTCTGTCTGGGGGATTAAAGTTACACCGTTGTCCTGATATGTTATAGAACAGTGCCTGTCAATCCATTTCTCTTTTGGATATGAAAGAACTTTTGTCCATTCAAATCACTGGAACACAATCTTGTATTATAATAGTTTTATAATACATTATATATACATTATAATATAATTATAATTGAATGGTTTGAATCTTTACTGCACACAGTTGCTGGAGTCTCCAAAGGACAGTCATAAATAAAACTATGAGACTGTATTATAGCAGACACACATTCAGAGTCTACCAAGGGGTGACAGGATTTTACATTACAGGACAAATTTCTAAAAAGTGTCTTCAGATGCCAAAAATGACCAGTAGGACTTCATGAACCAACTAACTATACACACACACACACACACACACACACACATATATATATATATGTGCGCTATTTTTCTTTAAAAATATGTAAAGGAAATTAGCATTAACAGGTTCATCCTGTGTAGACTTAAGTGGAAACTGAGCCGAAGAATAAGGGATTTGTCCTCTACAACAGGTACTTAAGCTTGCTTAGCAGCATGTAAACTCTCTGCACTAGCTAATGGACTTTCAACCTACGTCAAATCCTCCCTTTGCAACCTGGCATTGCTGCTATGATGACAGCATTAGAAAACTGGCATCTCATGGGAGACAAGTCAGTTTACATCCATGGAAGTGGATTTACACTGCATCCTGGATTCTGTGCAGACAGGTTTGGTTTTATTTTTTTCTCTTACCAGAGACCATTATAGAAGGTATGACTTTTTGCCAGATACACAGACACAACTGAGTTTGTCAAAGCCCTAAATGAATGTAGAAACAAAGTTCAAAATGGTGGGAGGCATGGCAAAACGCAGTATGTAAAGATGTGTTTTTCTGGGGCTTTTTAAAAGAGGAAAAAAAGTACTTTTTTTTTTTTTTTTAAAGATCCTTAAGACACAGAACTAAAACATAAAAATAAATACAACTGAGGTTAAAAATAAAATTACCAAAGTTGAGTTACCTAACATGTTCTGGCCATGGGAGAAGTAACTAAAGATGACATACCAATAGGATGAGAGCTTCAAAAGAAGACAAAAGCCAGAAAATAACAATTTCCCCTGTTGGAAATCCAGATGGCCCTAGCAGATTTTGTGTGTATTTGTATACACATTTATCTGTGTGTATACATGTGCATACTTTTTTTTAAAATTTATTTTAATATCAAAGTCTGTATAATGCCCTACTTTTTTTTACTGTCTGGTTTACTCACTCCAGCAGGGATTTGATGGTTGTTCTTCCTTTCTGGCCATGAAGATACAGAGGGAGATATGACAGCACAATAAATAGCTAAAAGTGGTTAAACTGTTTCCTGAAGGTAAAACAACAGGGGCCAGTGGTTCTCCTGAAGACTGTTTTAAACCCAAGGCTATAAATAATAGCCAGTGTTGCCAAAAAAACCCATCAAAACCCAAAAAACCCTGCCCCAAAACAAGCAAATAAAAAAACCCTAACTGAATCCTGAATAAGGAGCAAACAAAATGAATCTTCACTTCAATGTCTGAAGCCAATGTTACATTATGATGTCCTGAAAAACATGAATCTGAAAGATATTTTACCAGCTACAGGCTATTGTCATCTACAATCACAGTCAGGATCTTCCTGTTAAGACTTGAAAAAGTAACTACAGTCTTACACTGAAGAACCAGGAGAGATTATCGGTGAACATAATGTTGAGCTCTAGGAAAACACAAGGTGACAGTAGACCAGGGGATTATTTAATACAACACAGTACTTAATACATAAGTATTAAGGTAAATAGATATACCATTTTTTAGTATCAGCTTTTGATGCTAGAAAGACAGTTGACTGTTCTAAGTGGAGCTAACTTTGTCATGATGTCAGAAGTACCATTTGGGGAAAATAGTTTTACATAATTTGCTGCTGCATGTCCTCACCTTGTAACTGCTGTATAAGTATAAATAATGTCAGAGGTGGCAGCAAATCCTTCCTATTTATAATTTCACATTCCTGCCTCTTGTAAAAGCATTTATCTCCGATGGAAAGTAAACCAGATTTGCAGTAGGAAAAAAAGTCTATCAGTGTAGAGTCTGTCAGTATAGCAAACAACATGCCTTTATTTATCTTGTGGTGGAAAATAACATTCCTGAATGCTGATGCACAATCTGGCTAAAATAATCTATTATAATTTTTTGTTAAATAATTCTGAAAAAGAAAATATGAATGTTAAGCTTTTTACCAGCCACAGAGTTTTCACTCAAGAGGTAGAAAAGATTCAAGGAGACTTAGTGACAAGTTGTTCTAGAAGTTCTCAGTTTGCATATACCAAACAATCGCTAGCTCCTCTTTCAGTATCCTATATTCAGTGGTTACTGACCTAAGAATGACATTCACTTCCTTCAGGTAGAACCAAACAACCAAGGCTTCAAAAATTTGACCTGTGCAACTGCAGAAAAATGGAAACCCAGACCTTCATTCAGATCTACCTAAAATCGTGTTTCGTTTCCGTGGTTGCTTTCGCAGCAGTTCCTTCAAGGGTGTTGCCTGGCTGCCAGAGAGGTAGATCCAGGTCAACAAGAATCAACGGCTCTTCCCTTCGCTCTGTATCAGCCACAGTGTTGTAACTGCCTTTGCTTCTCTCCTGGAGGTTAGCAAAGAGACTATTTATGGTGGAGATGCTTCAAGGACGTTTTCATTTGCCTCCGCCTTGCACAACTTAATAGTAAGAAACAACAAAGGAGGAATTCCTTGACAGAAGCTTTACTTACGAGTATTATCACTGAACAGAGATTATTTTCTTTAACAAAAATGGATAGAAGAAGATTTATCTGTCATTCAGATTTGTCATCTTCTTCTGTAATAAAAGCAAGCTAGGAAGGTTTGGTTTGTTTGTTTCAGAACCAAGTAACATACAAGTTTCTTAAACATATGAACGTCATTTTTCTTTTCTTTTCTGCTTTTCTTTTTGGGGAAGCAGAAAGAATTTCAGTGAGAAAAAGAGGGGAAAATTTATAAGAGATAAAAACACTTTTAAGCTTTCAAACAATCTTCTCTTTTACATAAAGTAAATATCTGATTAATGCCTCTTTATTATTCATCACCTTGAAAATATTCTGCATTGAATTTTAAAAATCCTTCTTTAATATCAATTCAGAATGAATCAAAACTTTTTTTTTTTACAAAGATCTTGTCTTTGATGATATTTCAATCAGCTCTGATGAAAAACTTGAAGCTGATTGAAATTTCTTTGAAATTTATGTTTTTCAGACATATAAGTTCCTTGAAACCAAAGCTGTCTGTAGAAAAGACTTATTTTCATACATTTTCTGTGTGCTGTGATAATATATAAATTAAAAGGTATGTTTTACTTTTTTTTTTATTTATACAGTGATTTTTTTTGTAAAAATAAGAAAAAAAATCCCAAAATATTGACACAGGATACTTGATTTGTCCCTTATCTTGAAGTATTTCTCTAAATTTTGACCATTTTTAACTTTGTTTTGCAATTTCCAAAAAGAATTTCAAAAGCTCCAAACTTTTTTCCTGATGGGGAGAATACTTCTTGCTCAGTTCTAGAGCACACATAATTCGGTAGATTTTTTTTTTTTTGTCCAGTGGATAAAGAAGAAGTATTGAAAAGGTAACCAGGTGCTGTCTTGTAAAAGCACTTAGTGGAGGGTTGCTTATTTTATTCCTTAATACAGCCCTCGCGCTGAGGCAGGCTTAAGGTGATAACATAAAGAAAGAGGAAAGGAAGTGTCGTTTTGCCATAACTAAAGAAAATTAGTGAGTGGGCAGTCAGGTGTGTCTTTTTAAGAAATCCAAGAGAAAAATGTTGTCTGGCCAAACTGTATTTAGGTTCAGAATGTAGGATTAAAAGACATTTAGCTTCAAAGGAAACTAATTTTCTTAGTCTGCTGTTTCAGGAATTTAACGTGTGTTGTTTATGTGATTTGACATGAATCCGTAAGTAGTAGTTACGGACAAGACAGCTTGCCTCTGGACTGGGATGTGTATCAGCACCAGTGCACCAGATCAATATGGAAAGCACAGCGTGGAGATACAGTGTAAATCCCCAGCACAGTGGTAGACAGAAGCTGGCCACTCACTTCTGTTTATCCCCCAGGGACACAAGAGAACAGATTTGTCAGGGTTTGCCTCTTTTATTCCAGTAACAATGAGAGATTAATTGGGAATGTTTACTGTTGGGAGATGAATTGGGAATGTTTGTTGTTTAGATTTTTTTATTTTTTTTCTATTACAGCTGCATTTCTGCTCCTTGCCTATATTCTTTTTTTATGAATAAACTGAGTGATGCAAGGCTTGTTTCTAGCCTGGAGGCCAGCTAAGCATGGCCACTTCCATATGGTTAAGCTCCCTCAGCCTCCCGAGCACAGGCTGCAGCTATCCTGCCTCTTGGGAACACTCCCCAGGCTGGGCTTACTGCCCTAGCTGTGCCCAGGAAACCCTCGGGAGACAGCTGGTCAAGTAGCCAAGATTAAAAAAAAGTGTCAGAGACACTGAGATTTTATGTTTTAGAAAAAAACAATTAGTTCCAGGGCATGGATTCATGCCATGGCATTATTTAATTCACTTGCATAGATGTAGTCTTAGTATTATTTAGGTCAGTATGAGTCCAAATAAGTACACATTGTTTATTCACTTTTCTCGTTTGGAATGAACTCCACTGATTTAAGTGGTGTTACTACAGCACAGCATGATGGTTTTGCAAATAGCATATAAGGGGCTTAAACTTGTTTGTAAGCAGTCATTAGCTGTGGTAGATGCAATAATGTTCTGAAAGCAGTGGAAGATATAAGCATGGTAAAATGTTTTAGGAAATGTTACTGCTTACTTTTCATTATCTACAGTTATGTTTCTCATTAAATGTTGGGGTCAGTTTATCCGGAAATCACTATTATAGGAAAGCTATTATCTACTTTTGGTACATTTATCATAAGAACTTTATAAAATGTTGGAAAATCTGGTTTACAAAAGTGAGGGTACAAGCACTTCTTAAGGATGCATTACTAACTTTTGCCAGAGAATAAAAATGGAGACAAAAATCTGTATTTGGTTGAATATTCAGTATTCTGGGTGTCAGAAAAAAATCATGACAAAACTTTTAGGGTGTGCTCTCAGAAATCAAACTCCTTTAGGCTTTAAAATACAATATTCTCAGATAACTGTAAATTATGCTTACACAGGACAGTTGGATAAAATTTTAGTAAGTAATTTTATGACAGTGGTCTAATTGCATAACAAAAATATTATTTCAGTTGTGGAGGAAAAAGATATTAATTTAGAGTAGTTCTTATCACAGGTTTTTATTTCTTTTATTTCTATATCTTTTGCAACTTCTACAAATCACCCTCTCTAATCTTTCTTCATCTTTTACTGGTGAGCTTTTGCGAGATTTTATGATTCTTTCACCAATGCAGGATAGTGAAAACTAGTTTGGGCATTGGTAAACAAAAACGTTGTCTAGGAGAGATTCCCTCTGTAATGTTTTAGTACCGCTTTGTGGTTACATAAATTAGAGTGCTTTTGGGGGAAAGTCACCTAATAGAGAGATAATACTTTGCTACCAGTGGTAAAATAATTGCCTCCAAATCCCGTGACCACAGGTGTGTGGTAAGACTGAATCTCAGAGTGAAGGTCATGAGGTCCCAGTGCCTTCTCTGGACAGTGCTTCGGTTAGGACTCTGGCATGCTGCATTGATTTAATACCTTTGGTGGTTTCAAATGGGGAGAAAGAACAAACCTAAATCTTTTAGCCATTTCTTCCTCTAAGTGATGCTTTTAGGATATCTCTCAGAGGAGTTTCAAGGAGTCTGATTTAACTATTGTATGAGTACATAAATAATGAACTTAATGGACATAACTTACAAAAAAAAATGGATCTGAATCTGATAAATAGACAATAGCCGAATTTCAGTTTCATTATTCAGTAGGAGCTATTTGGCTTGACCAGCAAAGAAGTGAAGAATTTTGTATAAAATTGCAACTTAATGAAACATACCAGGATTTTGAGCTCAGCTTTGGTTTGGAAGTTGAGATGACATACAAGGTACTTAATTTGCTTTCCTACTGAAATCACTGAGTTCCCTAAAATGTTTCATGTTTGGAAAACTGTGTGCAGTCTGCAACTCTATAAATACATTTAAAAAAATAGGATAGTAACAGATATTTAAAGACCACTGGTGAAAATCTGAGAAAGATATATTATGATTATTTATTATATACCTGTAGATATTGATTTTTTTATTTATTCTTAAATATATATCGTACACACTTATCAAAATATAAATGCATATTGTCACTAGATACAGGATGTAATGATTAAGGAGAACTGTGTTCTAAAAAGTTTAACTTCTTTATCAATGACACTTAAAAAGGAATAGTTAAACAGGTAGTTCCAAAGCTGGCCAGGAGCTTCTTTGATGTATGGCTGAAGCATGTCTACTAACTGCAACCATAATTCATGTTCTAAAGAGCATCCTGCTCCTTGCATCCTGCCATAATGCCTCTGGTGGCCCTGCCTTTATCTCTCCTCTCCTTCAGTTTGGTCTGCAGGGATGATAGTTCTCAGTTGGTGAATGCAAGTCATGCAGTGCAGAGTAAGAGGAACTCTTACCAACAGTTGCTAATAGACGGGGAACTGGTAGCCAGCCTCAAATCTGGGGCAGACAGAGAATTTCCCACAAGTTTGAGAGTTCTTTAAGCACCTTTCTTTTGAAGATGAGGCATTTTCATCCTGCCTATTTCTTGGAAAAAGCCCTAATAATTCTGACTGCAAAATTACGAGATGCAAAACTCTGCAGACTGCCTACGTATCAAAACATCGTCATTTATGGGAGTTAAGTGTAAGGATCTATTAAATATTTCAGTCTACCTTATAAAAGGTTCTTTGAACAGATGTTGTGTTGAGACATCCAGGGAGAAAGATCATGACACATTTGGTGATAATGTGGTACTGGTGCCAGTAGCTTCCAATAAACTATGAAAAAGCAGCTGTTACCTCGGCCAAAATTGTCCCTTCCTCTTGCCTGCTTTCAGAGGGTGGCTGGCCTGACTCTGACCCCCACAACTAACCTTGAAGCTGCTGTTAGGGTAATGGAGACCTCTCTATTAGCCTGGTCCTGCAACCATTTGGCATATGCTGCAGCAAAATTGTTCTAGCCCGACTGTGTCAACTGCTGCCCCAAAAGTGATACTGTCTGCTTATAACTCAAAGTATAACTCTGTCATACATACGCTTAGTGCAGTATGGTTCTTAAAAGGCATTTTAATCTGCTGGCATTTTAGCTCGTAGGCCTCTGGGGTCAGGTTGAAAAATTACACTAATGCTGAACTTACTCTGATATTCTGGGCAGCCTTCTGAATTTTAAATAACTATCCTCAGAAGGCCATGCTTTTCAAAAATTATCTTTAAAACTGCACACAGAATTTTAAGCTTAGTTCAGTTAATAGCACACTGATACACAGGCTGAAATTTATAAAAATGCAGGGTAAGAATCTCTGAATTTATAGATATTGGCAGTTATTTTAGTTTTCATTGTCTGAGTATCTGGCCGCTAGATTGCTAACTATATGAGTTCTGTATTACTGTAATTGTTAATAAGTGCATCAGAATTAACTGTTTTACATTGTTGGTTTTGTAGTTGACTGCCTACTCAAAAATGTAGGATTATTTTGAAACTAATATATAAAATAATCTTTTTATAATCTGAATTAGTCAAGGTGAAAGATACAGGTCTATTTTTCCAAAGAATAGCATTCCTTGGTCCATTCCCTTACATGCATATAAAGAAAAAACAAGATTACTACCTCTTTGCCTTGAGAAAGTGTAACTATTTCTTATGTCATTTATCCAATATTTGTTACTTCTCCTGCTGCTCTACTTGTATTGTTACTGATTCTCATCACACAGCGGTCCCCATGCCTAAGTTTTAGAGCTGCTTCTTTTGCTCTTTTGCAAAAGAAGCTGTAGTCTCTTCTATTGTAGATTTGAATCCAATCATTCTTTCTTGTCCAGCCCAAGACATTGGGCTCCTCCTCTGGTCCTCTACCACCTCCTCTGGTCTGACCCTGCCCTTGCCTTCAGGCTCTCTCCAAACCACAGATTGCAGTGGGCATCCAGCCATGGAATGGGACCAGCTTTTGGGCACAAAATAAACCCCACTGCTTCTAGGCAGGGCCTGCAACCCGTTAGCCATCTGTTCTGCCAGATCATTAAGGATAAAGACTACCCAGAGGTAGATTTTAGCAAGGCCCTGAGCAAGTGTACCTTTCTGGTTTATCTGAACCCTCTCTTTCTAACAGCCTTAGAAGATGTTAGATCTAACCTTCTCTGTACTGAAATCAAATTTCAAAAAACTGAAAATATTTCCCAGCTCACAGCATATCTTCCTACTCAGCTTGACTGGGGCTGGTCTCCTTTGGAAGGAGGTCTCTTTGAGTCGGAGGGAAAGGAACGATGAGTTCAATATATTCCTTGTTCTGCCAACTGCCACCAAACGTATTCATCTTCCCTCCAAGGAACTATGAGACAGAGTGACATCTCCATGATGGGTGATGAGGTTGTGGTTCCAACCTCTTTTTTTTTTTTTTAACACGTCTAATGAAGAATGCCAAAACAGATGTGTTTCACTGTTGTGCTTTTCAGAAGCAGAATGAAGTAAAAAGCCTAGGATGGCTGCTACAGTGAAACCTTGCAGCCTGCTGTGTACCTGGACTGTGAGAAAAAGATATTCTTTGGCTTCCCGGATAAGTCACAATCTTTTCTGAGTGCTCCAGCAAGCTCTGGGAAGAAAGTTTAACAACTGTTCATCTACCTTGTATTGGAAAAGGCTTATTAACTTCAGCATGTGTCCAGCCCTTTGCCAGTTAGCAAAGTTTCTAGAATGCTTCTTTGGTTCCTTCTAAGATCGTGTCTTATTTTTAGACTGACAGCAAACTGTGCCTGGCAGTGACATCTGCAAGCTATTCTTTCTGGGGCTGAATGGTTGCTTTTGTGCTAGATGTGTGATGCATAATACACCAGTTCTGCTCTTTGAGTAGAAGGAGGGCAGGGTTTTCTTCGGAAGGTTTATTTTATCCTTGTCCTGGTCTAAAATCACTGGCTTCTTAGGAACAGGGTGACTTTTTTTGGTTGTTAGTTGAGGCAGATAGAAAATTGTTCTGATTCTCCACAGGAGTTTTTTGGTACAAATATACTCCTAATAATGCAAATAAGAAAGTAATGATAATGTTTCATATTATTTACAAACAAAACCCCTGAAGGATAAAGAAGATTATACAAGTCCATAAATAATCTATTGCTCCAGGACACAAACTACTCTGTTAATTTGTATAGGAATGCAGTTGTGTAGAAGACATAAAGGTATATCAAGAAATCTCTGTCTTTTGATGTTTAGATACCTCTTTGAGTGTTCAGATTTGGGTCTTTATGAGGACAGAGTCCTCTTGTCAAACTATTCTGCTTGATTAGTTGTCTATTTTCTCATTTGGGAATACCTTTACTGAAGCAAAAAGGGTCAAAATGGCATCTCATTGTCTTTTTCTTCCTCTTGGGAAATACATACATAAAGTTGCCCCCCTTTTTGTGAACTGCAATTGCGATTGTTATCCATCAGATACAGATCCTGAATAATGAAATACTGCATTACTTGTTTTCATCATGCTAAGTGATCCATCTCAATTCTTCACTTATATGAAGAATGACCTATGCTTTCTTATCCTTTCCTCTCTCCCAGAGCTAGACACAGAATTTCAATGTCAATAGGAAGAAAATAACAACATTACATCTATGCAAACATTATCTGCTTTATCATATATCATTCTCAGTAGCATCACACTTTCACCTTTTTCAAAATTAGATGACGGATTAATGAATTAGTGTTTGTTCCAATCATAATGGAAAACTGCGACTATTTAACATGCTCATGCCCTCCCTGTAATTGAAATTTGCAAATATTAATGAGATTATACCACTGTTCTGTCAATAAATATTATCAACTGAGTTCATTTATGTGGAGGTCTTGGGATTTCTGCAGGATGATTTTGCATTGTCACCCTAAAGATTTCATTATAAATCTAACAGACCCTGACTACCTTTTTTAATTAACTCAAGTCCTCTCAAAAAGTCATGTCACTGAGTATAAAGTATACAGCTCTTGCACATGTAAGCAGAGAGGGAGAACGCACACTGACGTGACTGTTGCTTATGAAGAGTTACAACTATTTGGAGCCAGCCTTGCAGTTGCTTCCCTAGCTGAAAATAAATGAACGACAGATAATCTAGATCTATTCCATGTGTAACTTGTTCCTGCATGAATATATGTCTCTTCTGGGCAAAAAACATCAAGCACGGTCTCTGGGTAGGAAACCAAAGCTCCTACCTAGTTGTTATGTGGCAGCTTTGCAATAAAAAGTGACCTTGCATTTAACACACTCCTTTGTTACTCATGCAAAGCTGCTGGAAAAAGATGACTCCCTTTACACAGAGCCTGGCGTAGCCAAAGCTGAACAGTTGTACACACACAGAGAACAGGAACACCCTCTGTAACAGCACCACTCAGTGATACTTCCGTAAAAATATCATAATCGGGGGTTGATCTAACTACCTTAGTTATGTTTAATAACTGTGAGGAGCTGACATTCAGTTTTGAAGGATTTATCATTCTGAAAATGTTCCTGAACTGAAATTTTCAAGATGGGCCTATTGCTGTAGGTACCTGGAAAGCTCAAGGGAAATGTTTTCTCTTTTTACTTTTAAGGAAAACTCCATAATCATGTTAATCATCAAACAGCAAATGACTTAAATATCTTTTATGCCTGAGAAAACTGAAACTTCCAGGGCTGGGAAACTGGAAAAGTTAAATCCAAAGCATGGCCAAAATAAATACTTTTAAAAATTCATTTTGTCAATCTGGTGACATTTAACTGAGCTCCAGCTTTTCAAAAAGTATATAGTGCAAGATTTTTCTCTAAACTTATAAATAAATGTAGTTCTATATATATTTTTGTAATGATTTGAAATATACTGATCATTCAAAGGAACAGGAGAGATCTCTTGTCCTCTGTATTTGGCATGAAGGGTGTCCTAATGCACATTTTTGGCTTTTCATTGAAGCAGAATGCTGTCCTGTGGATTGCTTACAGAAAATGGGAGAGTCTATATCTAAGACAAGCAGTCAAAAGACACTGTGTAATACACAGTCAGCATATTTCAAACAGAAATCTTTTTTCTCTTATCTTCCTCTCATGTTTTCCTTTAAAATAACATCACCAGATAACCTTGGAAAAATCCTACTAAAAGTCCATCTAGTGAGAAAAAATTAAAGCTGCCATTGTGCAAAAATGTAAACTTAGTAAAAGTAATTTTTATTGCAAGTATTAGCACACAGTTTTCTGTGCCCTGTGTATTGAAAAAAGGTCAGACTAAATTGTCATGTTGTTTCCTCCTGACCTTAGAATCTGTGTCAGCACGTTTTATTTTTTATTGGAACCTGGCACTGGCATTTCTCTGAGGCTTCTCTGAAGGTGCTATCTTTTATTTTTAAATAAAAGTAGAATATCTGCAGGGGAAAAAAGGGCATAAGTCTCTAGCTGTGACTATGACAAAGAAAACTTTAAAAAAAATAGAAAAAAGAGGTAAGATTTTGTCTTTTTTTTGCAGAGAGAGTGATTGGCACTTGGGTTTTACTACTTGACATAGTCTAATTTTAGGCGTGAATAGTCATATTTCAAAGCTCTTTGTATCTGCGCTGGGCCTGGATTCACCTTTGTGATGTGCAAGAATTCTGGCTTCATTTTTAACTGCCTGAACCCTGCTACAAAACTCAGCCATCCCATATTTTTTTCCAGTTAATTGAGGAAAAGCTTCTGTGCTATAGGAAATTTTCTGAAGAAATATGCCATAAAGGCAATTTAAATAAGGAGAGATTCAGAAAATAATCGGTATCCCATCATTCAAATAATTTTCCTGACAAGACAAATTAATAAAATCATGGTATGATTTTCAGTACAATTTCTGAATTCCCTTTATATGTAGGATATTTCCACGGTATACTCATTGAAATTTCCAAAACTATATCTATGGCTAAATAGTATATGAGCTATGGAATTATTCCTAAAAAATAAATCTGCTTCATTACACTCATTTCAGAGAAATACGTAGAGAATTTATAAAATACATTCAAAAAATCATTGCAAAAACCATTACAGTTGATTTTTTTGCCATATTCCAGGACCTTTTTTTTTTTTTCTTTTTTTTTTTTGTCATAAGCTTTATATTCTAGTTTGATTATTCTGCTACATCAGTGCAGTATCAGAACAGGGAAAAAGTTGAGGATTTTTCTAAACTGTGCCTGCACACAAAGTGCTTTTCACT